>CAWUFW010002586.1:57500-657500 GCA_963921515.1 Calotriton arnoldi
CTCACGGAGGTCTGACTGACCCTTTCCCTAGTAATCCGGAGGAAAAACACCCCCCTTTCTTGTAATCCGTGCGCACAGGGTGACAGAGGGGACCCAAGGCGCGAACATACCCGACCTCTTGGAGGTCGGGTATGTCGGGGAGGCAAATGAGCCCTCATCGGGACTTCCAGGGAAGCCCGGCCATCTGGTCACCCCATTGGAAAGCATTGCGCGCGACCAGATGGCCGAGGGGATCGGTGCGACCAGATGGCCGAGGGGATCGGTGCGACCAGATGGCCGAGGGGAAAGGCACGACCAGATGGCCGGGATCGAAGGGCGGCCATCTGGTCGCTCTGTGCCCTAACAAAAGGGTGAGCGGGCGCTGAGGCATGGGGGGGCCGGAGGCCTGGGGCCCCAGCTGGGCCTCAGCCATGGGGCTCTGAGGGGGGTAGCCGACGGGCCCTCCGACCCGGGGCCCGCGGACACCTTGAGAAGCAGGCGAAGCGGGGGAGGTCTGCACGGGACCGACGGACCCCCGTCCCGGACCCTTGGTATAGCGGCAGGCTGGGGGATGGGGCCCAGGGCTGGAGCACCCGACCCGGGGCCCAGCAGGCCCCTGGACCCAGCCGGGGCCCCCGGGCCCAGAGGCGCAGGGGAAAACTCCCCGGGCCCACGGGACCCCGTCCCGGGCACCCTGACATGCGGCAGGCCCGAGGACGGAGGCCGGGGTGTGGAGGCCGCCCTCCCCAGGCCCTCAGGGGCCCCGGATGAAGCTCCTGAACCCAGCCAAGCGAGGGGGGCTCCCCGGGCACGACGGAGCCCCGTCTCTGGCCTTTGGCATGGCGGCAGGCCAGGGGACGGTGCCCAGGGCTGGAGCACCCGACCTGGGGCCCGGCGGGCCCCTGGACCCCATCGGGGCTCCCGGGCCTAGAGGCGCAGGGGAAACCCCCCCGCGGGACCCCGTCCCGGGCACCCTGCCACGCGGCAGGCCTGAGGACGGAGCCCGGGGTGGGGAGGCCGCCCTCCCCAGGGCCCTCAGGGGCCCCGGACGGAGCTCCTGAACCCAGCCAAGCGAGGGGGGCTCCCCGGGCACCACGGAACCCCGTCTTGGGCCTTTGGCATGGCGACAGGCAGGGGGACGGGGCCCAGGGCTGGAGCAACTGACCAGAGGCCCGGCGGGCCCCTGGTACCAGCCGGGGCTCCCGGGCCCAGAGGCACAGGGGAAGCCTCCCCGGGCCTGTGGGACCCCGTCCCGGGCACCCTGCCACATGGCAGGCCCAAGGACGGAGCCCAGGGTGGGGAGGCCGGCCTCCCTGGGCCCTCAGGGGCCCTGGACAGAGCTCCTGAACCCAGCCAAGCGAGGGTGGCTCCCCGGGCACGACGGAACCCCGTCTCGGGCCTTTGAAATAGCGGCAGGCCGGGTGACAGGGCCCAGGGCTGGAGCACCTGACCCGAGGCCCGGCGGGGCCCCTGGACCCAGCCGGGGCTCCCAGGCCCTAGAGGCACCGTGGAAGCCTCCCCAGGCCTGCGGGACACCGTCCCGGGCACCCTGCCATGCGGCAGGCCCGAGGACGGAACCCGGGGTGGGGAGGCCGCCCTCCTTGGGCCCTCAGGGGCCCCAGACAGAGCTCCTGAACCCAGCCAAGCGAGGGGGGCTCCCCGGGCACGACAGAGCCCTGTCTCGGGCCTTTGGCATGGCGGCAGGCTGGAGGGCGGGGCCCAGGGCTGGAGCACCCGACCCGGGGCCCGGCGAAGCCCCTGGAGCCAGCCGGGGCTCCCGGGCCCTAGAGGCACTGCGGAAGCCTCCCCGGGCCCGCGGGACCCTGTCCCGGGCACCCTGCCATGCGGCAGGCCCGAGGATGGAGCCCCGGGTGGGGAGGCCACCCTCCCCGGGGCCCTCAGGGGCCCCGGACGGAGCTCCTGAACCCAGCCAAGCGAGGGGGGCTCCCCGGGCATGACGGAACCCCATCTCGGGCCTTTGGCAGAGTGGCAGGCCCGGGGACGGGGCCCAGGGCTGGACACCTGACCCGTGGCCCGGCGGGGCCCCTGGACCCAGCCGGGGCTCACAGGCCCAGAGGCACAGGGGGAGCCTCCCCGGGCCCGCAGGACCCCATCCCAGGCACCCTGCCATGCCGCAGGACCGAGGATGGAGCCCGGAGTGAGGAGGCCGCCCTCCCCGGGGCCCCTGGAGCGCTTGAACCAAGCCAAGCAGGTGGAGGCTCCCCGGGCACGACGGGACCCCGTCTCTGGCCTTTGGCAGAGCGGCAGGCCGGGGGACGGGGCCCAGGGATGGAGCACCCAAACCGGGGCCCGCAGGGCCCCTAGACTCAGCAGGGGCTCCAGGGCCCAGAGGCACAGGGGCAGCCTCCCCAGGCCTGCGGGACCCCGTCCCGGGCACCCTGCCACATGGCAGGACCGAGGACAGACCCCGGGCTGGGGGGGTTGTCCTGGCCCGTCCGGCTGCCGGCTGAAGACCGCTAGGCCGAGAGGGGTTCTGGAGTCCCCTGTCCCTAGTAACCCGTGCACACCGCGAGACTTATGGGACCCTAGGCGCGGACGCACCCGACCTCCTGGAGCCCTGGCTAGGATCGGGGAGGCAAACAAGCCCTCATCGGGACTTCCAGGGCAGCCCGGCCATCTGGTTGCCCCATTGGAAAGCATTGCGCGTGAACAGATGGCCGAGGGGAAAGGCGCGACCAGATGGCCGGGCCCGAAGGACACCCATCTGCCCGCCCGAGCCTTCACGGGAGGGCTCCCGCCTGCCCTTTGGAGGGCTCGGGGGCTCCGCTTCCCGGGGGCTCGGAGACCCCGGCTGGGCCTCAGGCACGGGGAGGCCCGCAGGAGCTCTCGGGCCTGGACGCCCGGGGGAGGACTGCCCAGGACCGATGGAGCCCGTCCTGGGAACTTTGCCAGGTGGCGGGCCGGAGGAGGGAGCCCCGGACGGTGGGGAGGTGGTGTCCGGGCCTAGCCCATCTGGTCCCCGGCTGAGAACCACCAGCCCGAGAGGGGTTCCGGCATACCCTGCCCCTAGTAATCCGGAGGAAAGCTACCCCTCTTTCTGGTAACCCGTGCGCACCGTGAGACTTAGGGGACCCTAGGCGCGGACGCGCCCGACCTCCTGGAGCCCTGGCTGGGATCAGGGAGGCAAATGAGCCCTCATCGGGACCCCGGCTGGGCCTCAGGCATGGGGAGGCCCGCAGGAGCTCTCGGGCCTGGACACCCGGGGGAGGACTGCCCAGGACCGATGGAGCCCGTCCTGGGAACTTTGCCAGGTGGCGGGCCGGAGGAGGGAGCCCCGGACGGTGGGGAGGTGTTGTCCGGGCCTAGCCCATCTGGTCCCTGGCTGAGAACCGCCAGCCCCAGGGGGGCGGTTCCGGCATACCCTGCCCCTAGTAATCTGGAGGAAAGCTACCCTTCTTTCTGGTAACCCGTGCGCACCGAGTGACGGAGGGGACACAGGGCACGGGGGCGCCTGACCTCCTGGAGCCCTTGCTGGGATCGGGGAGGCAAACGAGCCCTCATCGGGACTTCCAGGGCAGCCCGGCCATCTGGTCACCCCATTGGAAAGCATTGCGCACGACCAGATGGCCGAGGGGAAAGGCGCGACCAGATGGCCGGGCCCGAAGGACGCCAATCTGCCCGCCTGAGCCTTCACCGGAGTGCTCCCGCTTGCCCTTTGGAGGGCTCGGGGGCTGTGCACCAGGGACCCTTGTCCCAGGCTGACGGACCCTTGGCAGGCCGCAGGACGGGGTCTCCCACACCCCAGGCCCTGCACGAAACCCAGGCCCCGGGCCCGGTCCCTGCTTCTCAACCCACTCAAGCGGGGGAGATCTGGGAGCCTGCCCGGGCACGAGGGACCCACGTCCCGGGCACACTGACCCTCGGCTGGCCGCAGGACGTGGGCTCCTGTTCCACAGATTTTTTCCATAACTCCGTGGAACTCCGCGTAGTGGCGCTACGCCAACTCTGCCCACCCCTAGGCACGTGCAGGGCAACCACTTATCCACAGATGACAAAATCTTCTTCAAACGGAAAGCTGAGGCAGCACGAAAAGAGACACTACCTCAATGGATAAAATCAACAGTTGAAGTGTGCCACACGTATCTCGCGCATGCGCATTAACATCTCTCTTTTATCTTGCGGCCAGAACAATTAAACCGCGAACCTTGCCTCAAAAGAGTGATGGCCAAATAAGAGTGTTTTCCATGCGGTAGTGCAAAACGCTGCAGGATAACCTTGAGTAACAGCTTCCAACACAGATTCCATTTTCTCCAACGCAGGTATTTCTTGAACAAAAGACTTTTTAACCTAAATGAAGATCTTTTGAGAAGCAAACTGTTACACGATAAGGGGTTCCTAGCAACCACATCCCCCAGGCTCAAAAAATATATATTATTAGGAGAGGGGGACACGTAGCCCCCTCCGCTAGCCTCAAAAGGCCCCAGAGAAACTATCCGAAGGGGCCAAATACATTAGCACTAGGAGAGGGGGATGTGTTGCCCTCCTCCTCAAATCTGAAGACGTCCCATGAAACTCCATCCCCTGTGGCCAAATACTTATACATTAGGGGAGAAGGCACGTAGCCCCCTCCTCAAGCCCAAATGGGCCTGAAGACCCCATCCCCGTGGCCATATTTTAATTAGTGGGCAGGAGGGTGCATGGCCCTCCTCCCTGAGCCTAAGGAGGACACGGGATCCTATCCCCGGGGCCTATTTTAATTATAGGGGAGGGGGGAATGTGGCCCACCCCAAGCCTTAAGAGGCCCCTGGAATCCCATTCCCCGGGACCAATTACCTTATTATTTGGGGAGGGAGCACATCGTCCACCTCCCCAAGCACAAATGGGCCCAGGAGAACCCAGCCTCGGGCTATATTTTAATTAAAAGGGAGGGAGGCGCATGCCCCCTCCCCGAGCCTTAAAAAGCTGATTACCCTGATTAAGCATTGGGGAGCTGAAGAACCCCCTGTCCTCGAGCCTTATTAGGCCAAGGGGACCCCATCCTCCAGGGTCAAACTACATAATTAAGGGGAGCAGGTGTGAGGCCTCCCTCCCGAGCCTTATAAGGCCCCGGAACCCAACCCCCAGGGGCCGCTTGTTAATATAAAGGGGAGGGGCTGCACAGCCCCCATCCCAAGCCTATTTTGCCTGGGGAACCCCTCCTCCCAGGACTGCATTACTTATAGGTGGGTGCCCTGGTGCACACCCAGGGCACCCACCAAGCAGTATGTTGGGGGCTGCAGGGGTAGCCTCATGGCCCCTGAAGTCCCAGCTGGCTTCCCTCATGGTGCGGGAGCCAGTATTGCTCCCGCCTGGAGGGAGCAGCTATTTTTTGCATGCTCTCTCCAAGTGGGAGCAATATGTGTTTTGTTCTCCTGCCAGCAGGTGAGCAGGCAGGGAAACAGAACAGAAGTCTTGTCCCAGTCAGTGGGAGCATGTTTTAATCTCCTGCTGGCAGGGAGCAGACTTGTATGTTTGCTCCTATCTGGCAAGAGATTTAAAAATGTTCCCACCAGACAGGAGCGAACATATGACTTCTGTGTCCCGGGGGTGGGCTCCCCAGAACACAGTTAGTGAGTCGGCCCTGGAGATCGGGGCCCCCAGAGCCTTCAGATGCTCAGGAGGGGGTGCTGGATGCCTCCCCTCCCTTTTTATAAAGATATGGCCCACAGGGAAGGGTGTCCCTGGGGTGTTTCAAGACTCACAGAGGGAGGCTATATGCCCCCTCCCCTGGGGCCTAACAAGGCTCATGGAGGGGGGGCTGCGTGCCCCCCTCCCCTTAATTTATATACCTGAACCCGGGGGATGGGGCCCCTGGCCCAAAATTGACTCAGGGAGGGGGCCCTACTCACGCCCCCCTCACCATATATTTGATTGAAAAAATTGTGGCCACCATTTTCTTTTTTTCTGGTTTTGCCACAATCGCACAGGATTGTGGCAAAAAACGCCTATTTGTTTATTATTTTGGCCCCGGCACAAGGCCTAGATGGGCAGGGTATCCCTACCATGTCTCCTTATATTATTTTTTAAACTTTACAAAAGGGGATTCAGTCCTCAAATTTCATAATGGCTTCCAGCAACATTTTTCGCATGTCGCTGGCAGCCAATAAGAGTGCTGCTCCCACTGGAGTCTGACTTCTGCGGGAGTAAATTGGCCCAAGGGGAAAAAAGCTCCCTGGCCCAATCAGAAGGCTCTGTTTTTAAAAATTTGGTTTGAGGGACTCTCGTGAGAGTACCTTGAACCCAACCATCCAGATATACAAATATTTCTTAACCTTAATTTTATAAAAACAACTTAACGATTTACACCAAATAACACAAACTCAATCTGTGGACCAAGATCTAGCTTCCTGCAAAATTTGTTGTAATATCGTTCAGCAGTCTTTGCAGTAGCGCTGCCTAAAGAAGATATGAAAAATTCATGGGGAAAAATGCTTTTGGGACCCCCTTTTTTCTTGGCCCCCATTTGATGGAACACCCTGAAACTTTTCAGGAAAGAGCTAAGGTGGATGAACATTTTTTTTTAAAGATTCATAAAGAATTGTCAAACGGCTGTAATGTTATTACCAAACCAAAAAACGCTCTCTCAATGGAAAGTAGGCCTAACTATAACTACCCAGTGGCGACCGGCATTAGGTAATATAAATATGGGTATATTTATAAATATAAAATTACATCTATCAATCTATCTATCTATCTATCTATCTATCTATCTATCTATCTATATAAATATATATCTATAGATATATATCTATAGATATAGATATATGTATATCTATATATACCTATATTTCCTATATATATATATATATGATCTAGAGGCAGTCGCCACTGGGTATTTATAGTTAGGGCCTACTTACCATAGCTAAACAGTTTTTTGTTTTGCTAATAACTTTTGCGCCGTTGGAAGAATTGCCACATAATTTTCAAAACTAGTTTGCTACTCACTTCAGCTGCTGCTTGGAAAGTTTCCGGTGATTCATCAAGTGGGGCCGAGAAAATGGACGGGTCCCAAAATGGAGGGGTCAGTACTTTTGGAGTTAAAAAAGAGAGATGCAGATCCACCACGAATCCTCCATGGTTCCGGGCAGATTCAAAGATCCATGCGCCAATAGCAATGCCGTGATTATCTGGCCACAACCTGAGAGGAAGTTGTGGCTGCCATGTTGTGCATTGGGACACGGTTCACAGAGGGGAAAATGAAATGTAAAAGTGATAGAGTGAGTCAGGGTAGAAGTATGCTGACTCCATGAGACTGATGGAGGGTTCTGTGAGACACCCCTCATGGGCAATAAATTGTCCAAAAATGTTTTTTTAGTGCACAAGGATCCGCGGGGCCACAGGGATCCGCCCGTATCCTCACAGATTTGGGTGGATCCATGGATCCAGTCCCCAATTTTAAAAAAACACATGCATCCACTCACAGACCCACACACCTACTCACACCCTCACTCTCACACTCACACACCCACTTACACATCCACATAACCAATCACAAACACACTCACACAACCATACAGTCACTCACACACCCACTCACAGACCCACACAGCCACTCACACACCCACTCACACGCCCACTCACACAACCACTTACACACCCACACAACCACTCACACACCCATATAGCCACTCACACACCTAGTCACACCCACACAGCCACTCCTGCACCCACATACACACACACACAGCCACTCACACAACCATATAGCCACTCACATGCCCACACAGTAACTCACACAGCCACTCACACACCCACACACAGGCAGTGATACACCTATAGAAATTGAAAGAGCATATGTTTGTATTAAATGAGTTGTTGTTTTAGTATTGATTGCGTGCACTATAACTGGCAGACACTTTATTGACCAAAGATTAGTGACAGATTTGTGGATCCATAAAATGAATTTCAAAAAAAGAAAGAAAGACTTGGTGCATTGCATTTATAGAAAGACTACATAAGTTACCTTACCTTACTTTAAAAAAATTTAGTTTTAAAATATATAATAAGAATGATTGTGTGAATAAAATGTATTTATAAACATGTGAAAATCTATATTAGTGAATTGAACTTATGAGTCAAATCGTAGTGCAATTTATATTTTAAAAAACTGTGAAATTCACTAAAAAAAACAATGGTTGTAGGGACGTTATAGTTAAGAAGCAGCATTAAAAAACCGTCAAAATTCCCTAGAGACAAAAAGGTTACAGGGAAGTTATGTTAGGAGATAGAATGGAAAAAACCTTAGAAATTCACTGAAAAAAACCAAGGTTACAGGGACATTAGAGTTAGATTCATATTTTACACACACAAAACTATAGAAATTCAGCAGTTATAGTTATAGTTATCTCAAGTAACTATAACTTGTGTTCTAAAGTAACTAGGACCCGCGCCAGCACCATGCACTGCTAACTACCCTATATATTACATCACTCATGACATCTTTTATGACATCATTGATATTATCACTGCAACATTTGCAGTGAAATTATTGATGAGAAAGCTGTGCATGGCAGGGACGCGAGATATATATATATATATATATATATATATATATATATATATATATATATATATATATATACACAGCCTGGACTAGTTGGAAGCTGTCAGTTGTTCGGTGCTAGCCCTTCATAGACATAATAAATGACCATCAAGTACATGGGGTGGAGCCTGGGAGGCATTGCTGTTACACTGCCTTCTGGAGGACTGCCCTTTGCCATTGGGCTTTAAAATTATTTATGCCTCCTATGCCCCGTGGGTGCATGGCCTCCTCCAAAGGACATTAACAAAATAGAAGCATGACTTATCGAATTCGGCATGTTTGGGTCTTCCGGAGGCCCCAAATCACCTGAAAATGTGGATGATTCAAATGTGAGTGATTTATCTTAGTTTGAGTAAATCAGATTATTCAGGTATTAGGGAAACTGTAGAATTTAAACTATTACAATTGGAAAGGCAAGGACCAGGCCAGCATTGTCTCATCCTCTCCTGCTGGTACTCATGCTTAGCATCATATTTTTGCCAAATGGATTAAAGGATTCTACAGCGGGAATACAGAGCTTCTTTAAATACAGCATGGTTGAAAAGAGGCTGTGATTGTGATGCAACAGACCCCTGTTTTGTGATCAAATATATTACTGAGTATTAAGTGCATTCATTACAGAAACTCTTTTTGACCTTCACTGAATTTAAGGGGGCCTTTGTATTAAACTAATCCATCAGCTCAAGCCCGCAAAGACAGATAATTAACTTCTCTCTGTCACACAGTCACTTGATTCTGACACTGGGCCGGGGTGAGACATAGCTTCTAGAGGACTAAATAATGTCCAGCTACATTAGCTACAACAGACGCCTCACCTACTATTTATTGCACCTAATACCTACCACATGCATGAATTTATAAATAAACAAAAGTGGAAAAACAACTACTGTAGGGTGCAGTAAAAAGGGAAGAAACGTTGTCCATGTCCCTGGAACAACCACTTGTGTGAAGTATCCACTCAATGTTCAATGCAATCAGAAGGTGCGACTTCATGTTTTTCACTGGGGGCCCATACTGCTTGTTCATGCTGCTTGTTCATGCTAGGACCTCTCAGTCTAGGGGTCTACAGACAGGAAGTCATTACACACGATGACTCCTCTTGTGTCATATCAAAGCTCAAAGTATGGGAAACAGAGGAGACCTCTATGAGGGAAGGAAGAGATGAGGGGGAAGGGTAGCGAGAGCATCAAGAGTACTACTAACAGGGGTTACTACTGCTACTTTCACCTGTCAAAATAAAAAGACACCCCAGCATGACGAGCACGACTCATGTGTGGGCCTAGTTGATGAAAGTGAAACGATCACGTCTGCTCAACAGAAGCAAGCATCTTTGAAGTAAAGTCAACAGACCCCTGTTTCCTACATCAAGTGTGTGCTGAGAAACTGCCAGGCTAGCCCCAGCACACAGACCCTAACATGCATTGCATCATAACATTCTCAGCGCATCCACACTCAAAGTTCTACAGCATGCCCACACAGCCCATGCATAGATACATGCCAAGTCACTAGGCCGCATTGCCTGTCCTTACGCACAGTTCAACTGAGCCCCAGCAAGTCACAAGTAGCTTTGGTTACTGTTCGATCAATCACCACCCATCAAAGAAGCTTGCTGTGTCATGGACAAGGGGAAGATTACCAACTTGATCCACCAGTTGAGAGTAGCCAGTGCTTAATTTGCGCATGTGGTTTCCGGTGCTCTGCACCGGCACTTAATTGTCTGTACCTGTACTTATGACATGGTGTTGCTCTTTGTCTAATTTAGAGATGATCTCACTAGCAGCTTTTTAAAAAATTAAATACACATTAAAATGACTAATACCTGCCACCCACGCTATTCTTATAGATTTAGGGGCCTGGAATAGTCTGAATTGTCACACTTGTAGGAATATGATGGTTAGTAGTTCTGTTGGTAGCACTGGTAGAGGCAATAGGTGGTGCAAGCAGCAGTGGCCCCCTGACGAGGGCCCTGGCACTTATTTTATTTGACAATTAAGCACTGAGAGTAGCAATACAGAGCATAAGGCACTTTTATGCATTAACAAACAGACAATTGTAATATCATAAAGCTGCCATCCTGAGACAGGTATCTGTAAATGTACCCGGAGGGGACTTTTGTAAGAAAAGGCACCCCTCTAAGCTTCTACTATGAGACGTGTGGTTTTTATACTGTGGGTCTATTTTGACTGCCTCATTTCTTTTCAAGCTTGATTCTCTGGCCCCCTCCAGATTGTAGGACCTGAAGATCAAAAAACAAGCAGTAAAAATGTATATGATGATGAGATCATAGTGTACAATGTTCAGTGGTTTATTACTCATAGCTGTAGAAAAGATTTACCATGTAACTGATTTTTTAATTATTTAATACATAAATATCTGCACCATCTGACGTATGTCAACTGCTTTTCATCGCGTCTCGGTAAGCACATCAAACAGAAAATGTTTTCCATTCATTAAAATCTAAAAAACAATTGGAATAAAAAAATCCATATTGTTTGTCTTTTGCCAATTGCCCCTATTGCCCCTAAAAGAGCAGTTAATATAGGTGACTGCAGGTTGGTAGTAGTATAACATGTGCAGCACTTTTGTCCTTTCCTAACGTCTTCACGAGATGTCTATGGGTCTGATTATGGGCCCGCTTCCACACCGCCAAACTCCACCGCCAGCCTGCCGCAGCTGGCCACAGCACTGCCTTTCAAAGGCTCATAGGAGAGCCTTAGAAAGGCAGCACTGTGGGACAGCCACAGCGCGTTCCAGCACAGCATGGACTGTTAAATCCATGCCATGCAGAAAGACAGGGGGTCATGCCATGTGCCCCCCTGCATGCACCCCATGCACAGAGGCACCAGGTAGGTTTCCTCACCACCACCCCTTTTATGGCGGGCTCACAGCCATGAAAAGGAGGGCAGTGAGGAAACTCATAATATGCTTGGCGGTGCCGCAGCGGCACCACCCAGCATGTTGTGGCCTCAGGCTGCCGCGCCACCACCAGGGATCCCTGGTGGTTGCAGTGGTTCTCTGGAGGTGCAACCGCCGTACTTGTAATACGGCGGTCGGACCGCTAGTACAGCGGTCCCCGACCGCCACCACACCTCCACTGTGAGTTTTCGGGTCCCATGGACCGCCAAACTTGTAATCAGGCCCTTTGTCTAACATTTATAGAGGCAGCAATAGGATCGAGATATAAAAAAATGCAGTTGCTCTTATTGACAAAGATTCCTCTAGCGGATTATGCAAATTTCTGTAAATACTGAAATAAAGAGAACATTGATGTCAGTTGAGCAAAATTCAAGGGGTAGAAGAAAAGACATCATCGGTCTTTTGATCGTTTATAACATCACAGGTAAGTAACCTCATATGACCTTTGACCCCAATTACATCACAGGAAGTTATATCATCCAACCTTTAACCTTGAAAAGTCACTGGCTTATCTCCATAGTATCCTCCCTAACAAGGTTTCTCTGGGGATCTTATGCTAATTTGGATTAAGTGGAGTACTTCCAGTAAGTCAAGCATCTAATTGAGACGCATGTAGTAATTCTTGAAGGTGGCTACTATTTTTAATCTATGAGATAACAAGATCAAATGCAATCTGGAGTTTTGAAAGCCCGCTCTAGAAGTTTGCCAGAACTTGAAGTGATTGAGGGAGTTTAGGGTCTGCCCCTATAAGTGTTATGGGTGGATCATGAAACTTGACAAGATTTTCTTATGCTCATGCCTTTGATGCAGGATCACACCCTTGGTGGACGAGTGCATAGGAAGCTTAGGAGTGGAAGGGCGAAGACACGTATGAAAAAGATCCATCTGGTGCTTTGCTTTGATTCCCCTGCTGAAAGCTGCAGATTTCCTCTTACAACATTACCTTCCTCTTCATTTTCAGGGGATGGGCACAAGGAAGCGGTGGAAGCTAGAACTGATCAAGCCAAAGTATCAGAAGGGATGTCACAGGATGCTGGCCACTGGGTGAATCTTGCTTCTGTTTTAACTGCTCATGTGCCTCAAATAGAGGCTGGACAGTGACTTAATTTGGCAAGGTCATGATCCAAGATTCCACCTCCACGTCTCATGACAGCATTTCTTCTCACATCTGCTTTTAAGACTACAGCAAGGACTGCATTACTCTGATGAAGAAGGGGATGCATTCTTCTGTTTGGTCTTTTGTTTCCTCAGTGGGTGGAATCCATAGCAAACTCTACTGCAGGTGCACCATTCAACATCTTCTTCCAGCACACAGAACATCCTTGCTCTAAGTACCATCCTTGCAAGACCGCTGAAACAAGAACACTTTGTCACACCTTATTTTCTAGTCATTCTTAAAACATGACTTGCCTATTTTCTGTCTGACACCATGAGGATCTGGAACCAGCTATGAATGGCCTTTTACCTATGTGTGCTTGAGAAGCTGGGCACCTGTGTTTGACAGCGATACCCTCTATAGCACTTAGTTGTCACTACCAGGCTGTCACCCCTGAGTGCCTACAAGCAGAGTGCACCTCTCTGCCATCAATATGGGCAGAGTTGGTATCTTTCACATTGTGCCCTGAGAAGTCTGCCTTGGCTACACATACTGGGGTATAACAGTAAGTGTCAACCCTAGCCATGCAAGTATGAAACCCATACCTATGAGGCCTGAATGGTCCAGGGCAAATCTTGTGGTTGACTCAATTTCCTCCATTGCAAAATCCTGCTATGTAGATACCCAACCCCACAGAGGTTTGCAGGGCTTTCTTATCATTGTTTCACAAGGTGTTCTCACTTACGGGGTACTTATAAAATCCGTGACTGCCATGATAGTAATGAAAAAGAAAAAATGTATAGATAATTCCTCAAGGTTGGAGAAGAATGTGTCCTAAAGACAAACATAAACAGGACTCAGTGAGGAGGGGACAGGGTCTAGAGGAGATTAAAAAAAATGTTTAAACAAACTATTGATTTTCATACTGACCATCTTGACATGTCTTCACAAGTACAGTTGAGGGAGCATACTATTGATCTTAACTGAGATTAACAACCACGATATCTTGTGTATACTGCAGTAAGTGAAACAGCAATGTAACTCATGGTTACCGGTATAGGTATCATAATAACAGTTCTTACAGAGTGGGTAAAATTACAATCTGCAAATAACATTTCCCACTAGAGGAGATTACCATAACGCGCTTAATGGCAGTAGAGTATCTCTTTCATGAGATGCGGATTAACCTCACATATTAAATGTTGGGTCCATGAAAAGCATGAGGGGGTATTGGGCTGCTACTAGAAGCTGCCCTATCTGCTCCAACACACGCCTTATTCTGCACCAAGTGATATTGTTAGAAATGGGGGTCTCTAGTTGGCAATGGTTTGCACCTTTTTACCAAGTAGGGACCCTTCTTCCTAGTCAGGGTAAGGGGGTACACTTCTAAAATAACCCATGCTCACCCCCTTGGTAGCTTGGCACGAGCAGACAGGCTTATCTCAGAGGCAGTGTGTAAAGCATTTGTGCATGCATACAGCAACGAATGTATGATTATACAACGCATGCATTCACATCGCATGCTATTAGATCGCGGTTTTTACCACGCAAGTCGTTACAACGACTTTCGTTGGAGGGCGCTGGAACCGTGAAAACACTACAAATGGACATCACACCAGTTTAGAAAAGTAAGCAATTCTTTATCTAAACCAAACAAGACCAAAAACGACAAAAATCCACAATACAGTTCTTAAAAATATGCAGTTTGTAAGAAAAACCTTCAAATTGTAGAAAACATCCACAATAAACAGTTGCTCTGGGTCAGTAGCTCCGTCCGGGGCTACCGCGATGCTGAAAACGACAGAGTCTAACAATTTCAGCCGACCGCATCAGTGCGGGTCAGCTAAAGCGTCGACAGACTCGAAAACAGTACCTTTCTCGTTGCGGCCGACACGTGGGTGCGAGTCGGTCGGGGCAACAGTTGTGGTTGCGTTGCAAAAATGGAAGCGGTGCAGGGTGCAGTGCCCTCACGATGCGGTGCAGGCAGCTGCTCGGTGACAATTGTCCAGACGGCGTCCGTGAGACCAAGGCTTACGGTGAGGGGTGAGGCGGTGCTCGATGCGGTGCTGGCAGGCGGTGCAGGCGACAGAGCCGGTCGATGTTCTGGTCTGGCAGCGACGGTGTCGGTGACATCCAGGCAGGGTGAGACGAGCCAGTGTGGAGTGCGGTGCCCACAGGACACGGTGCAAGCAGCGGCTTGGTGACGATCGTCCAGACGGCATCGGTGGGACCAAGGATGCAGTGCGAAGTGCAGCGGTGCCTTCTGCAGGGCCTTCAGGACATGGAATCCTGCGACGGACTCGGTGACAGAGTCGGTTGCCCTTTTCTTCTGCAGCGACTGAAACCAGCGGTTCTAGAGACGGTGCCCAGAAGGATGGTAAGGTCTTTGCTGTGCCTGAGACCTCTTGAACAGGGGGCAAGCTCCACTTCCAAGCCCTTGGAGAAACTTTCTCAAGCAGGCTACACACACATTTCCTCTCCTTGGCAGAAACAGCTACTGTGGGCCAACCCCAGACAGCACACAGCAAAGGGGAAGTACTCCTCCTCCAGTTTCTTCCAGCTCTTCTCCTTGGCAGAGGTTCCTCTTGAAGTCCAAAGGTGATCTAAAAGTCTGGGGTCTGGGCCCCACTTTTAATAGCACAAATTCCTTTGTTCTCTGGTGGCAGAGAAGCTCTTTGCCCAGCCAAAACCAGTTCTGTCCTCTCTGGTGCAGCTGCCCGGCAGGAGGTGGAGACAGCATTGTCCAAGGCAGAGCAGGCCCATTCAGGTGTGAAAGAAATCTCCTCCCCCTACTCTGAATGCAGCCCAGGGCTATTGAGCCCAGCCCTGACTCACCATGGAAAGGCAGGACACACCTCAACCCCCCAAGTGACTGTCTGAACAGAATGCACATCCCCAGCCCCTGTCACTCCAAAGCCAGGAGAGGATGTGGTCTCATTGCTAGACTGCCAACTTTGGAGCTGGGAAACCAAGGTTCGAGCCTCGAGGTCGACTCCACATCCTGTGATTCTGGACAAATCACTTAATCTCCCCGTGCCTACCAAAAAAATGAATGTGTCCTTGTGTAACGTAACTGGTGCTTATGCAAAGCGCTCCAATACCTTCGGGTCGAGTTCGCGCTATATAAATCGGCAAAAAACAAAACAAAAGCCAGACAGTCAATACACAAACCTAGCAGAGGCACACAAGATGGCTAAGCAAGAAAATACCTACTTTCTAAAAGTGGTATTTTCAAACACAGAATGTAAAAAATATCTTTACTAAAAGATGCATCTTTACCTTCTGAGTTCAGGCATACTAAACTTTAGCTTCCTATCTTGTCCCAATGGGAAGTTATATTTATAAGATGTTATAAATAAACTCCTATTCTATCCTATGGGACAGATAGCCTTTCAATAGTGAAAAATGAAATTGGCAGTATTTCACTATCAGGACATGCCACACACATCAGGGCATGTCCAACCTTTCCCATACACTGCACCCTGCCCACAGGGGTACCTTGGGCATACCTTAGGGGTGACTCACACGTACAAAGAGAGAAGGTTAGGGCCTGGCAAGTGGGTGCACTTGCCAGGTCGACATGGCAGTACCAAACTGCGCACAGACACTGCAATGGCAGGTCTGAGAACCTTTTGCAAGGCTGCTTGTGTGGGAAGCACAATCAGTGCTGCAGGCCCAATAGTAGCATTTGACTTACCAACCCTGGGCACACACAGTGCACTGTACTGGGGACTTACTAGTAAGTCAAACAAGCCAATCATGGAAATACCAATCCATAGTCACAATTTTCAGGGAGAGCATATGCACTTTAGCACTGATCAGCAGTGGTAAAGTGCCCAGAGTCATAAACCAACAAAAACAGATCAGAAACAGAAGGCCAAACAGCAATAAGTCTGGGGATAAACCTGCTGGACACGCCAGGTCTAATAGATATCTTCTTGCAAAATGTTTTCTGTTGTTGCCTCATTATAACGGCTCACCCTCAGTATTATCTTAAGGATTTTTGGGGCCCTGGACAAGGGATTTTTAAGACCCCGGATCACAACTTCTTTGAATTTCATCACCCATATTTTGCTTAATTCAAGCATGCACAAATCCCAACAATACTGAAACACACATTCAATTTTCAGAAAAGAGGTAATAGAAAAGCAGCCGAAATATATCTTGGGTGGGACCACAAAATCCAAAGTCCAACACTTTCCCTACTTCTATTTACGTTGGAATTGAAATAGTAAATCTTACTCCCTCCAAAGTCCAAAACTTTTCCCTTCTGTTTATGTTGGAAATGAAATAGTAAATCTGACCCCTCCAAAGTCCAAAACTTTTCTCTAGTGTTACTTACATTGGAGTGGGAATATTAAATCTGACCCCGCTAAAATGCAACAATTTTCCCCACTGATGCTTACGTTGGAGTGGGAATAGTAAATCTGACCCCTCCAAAGTCCAACACTTTCCCTACTGTGGTCATGTGAGAGTAGCGAATGTGACCTTTCAAGTCTTAATTTTTTATGGGAATTTTTTTAAGTTGCTTTACTGTATATTTTTTTGTAATTTTATTTTGAAAGTTACTTTAATTTTAATTATTTTTAAATTTTGTATATTTTTTAAGTAATAGTATCTTTCTTTTTTATTCTAATAATGTTATTGTTCATGCATGTTTTAAAAAAATATCTAGTGTTTGTAAATGTGATTAATTATTAGTATTTTTATCTTTTGTTTAACTAATAATGTTATCTGTTTAAATATTGTGTTTAGTATCTTTGCAATTATTGTACTGTCTATATTTTATTTTATATTTGTAAGTTATACTTATTATTTTTAAAGTTAATATATATTTTAAAGTTAATATAATGTTTAATAGTATTTTTTATCACGCTATATGGCCTAGACCCCAGGCTCCACCTAGAACTGGTCGGAGTATCCCGTCCTGCTGGAGCAGGGAGCCCACTCCATGCCTGTAGGGTGCCCTTCTGTTTACTTTGGGAAACAGAGGTTTGATGCCCGAAGCCTGGGATCATGCCCGTGGGCCCAGCTGGAGCTCTGACTGGGGACCTGGTGGGAGCCTCCCACCCTGATCGAGCAGGAGTCCACACCATGCCTACATGGCTGTTTTCTGATTACTTTGAAACACTTTAAAGCCCAAGACAAGGGGCTGTGACCTGCAGTCGTTTGTCTACAGAGCTATTTACCTCAGAGGGGCTTGGCAGTGGCTGTGGACCTCATGGATCCCAAAGGCAACCTCCTGATTGGAAGAAGGATTTGGTCAATCTGGAGGTCCCTCTTAGCCTACCTATTGCAAATGCAGAGGAAATTTACTAGACTTCCCTGTAATCTGTGCATCCTGGTGACACGACTTGCTGGTAAATGGAGACTATGTCCAGGGGACAGCATCCCAGGTCAATACAGAGGTCTGACGGGGACCCAGGCAGAGCTTTCCATTCTTCCTGAGGTGAATAAGCTTACTGGGCCTCCACATGTGTATCCTGGGTAGCTTGGGATAGCAACAGTCAGTGCTTAGAGCCCAGGCCCCAGGCCCATGGAATGGGCCTGCAGCAGATCTGACTGGGACCTGTCATAGCTCTCAGTCCCTCAACCCTGCAGGAGCCAAGGAGTCCTCGCTGAGCCTGCAGGACCACATCCTGGTTACGGGAAGATGCTTCCTGCTGGTGGATGAGCCTGGCAGGGTAAACAGCCTTTACAACGAGGCTGTTACTACGCAAGTCATTACATCGCATGCGTTACAACGCATGCGATGTAACAACGCGTAGCCATTTCTACGCATACCATTACATCGCATGCGCTTTTACAACGCATGCGATGTAATGGCTATCCACATCGTTGTGAGGAAACTGAGGCTGTTCTGTTTCCTCACAACGACGTGCACCACCCCTCAGTCGACGCTGGAACCAGGAGAGAGGAACCACGAGGAGAGAGAGGTAAGTGGGATTGGGCATGGGGTGGGGGTTATTTTTTTAGGGTTTAGGGTAGTGTGGAAGTAGTGTTGTAATGTTTGTGTAGTGTAGGGTTGTTTTTTAGGATTTAGGGTAGTGTTGTGGGGGTCGTGCAGAGTAGTGTTAGAGTGTAGGGACCGGACTGGGGGTAGGGGGAGGGTCGTGCTGGGGGTAGTGTTTTAGGGTTTAGGGTAGTGTTTTGGTGTTTGTGTAGTGTATTTGGGTTTAGGGTAGTGTCGAGGTGGTCGTGCATGGTATTTTTAACGTGTAGGGGCCGGACTGGGGGTTGTGCTGGGGGTAGTGTTTTAGGGTTTAGGGTAGTGTTGTGGTGTTTGTGTAGTGTAGGGTAGTGTTTTAGGGTTTAGGGTAGTGTTGGGGGGTCATGCAGGGTAGTGTTAGAGTGTAGGGACCGGACTGGGGGAAGGAGGAGGGTCGTGCTGGGGGTAGTGATTTAGGGTTTAGGGTAGTGTTGTGGTGTTTGTGTAGTGTAGGGTAGTGTTTTAGGATTTAGGGTAGTGTCGGGGTCGTGCAGGGTAGTGTTTGAGTGTAGTGACCGGACTGGGGGTAGGGGAGGGTTGTGCGGGGGTAGTGTTTTAGGGTTTAGGGTAGTGTTGTGGTGTTTGTGTAGTGTAGGGTAGTGTTTAAGGGTTTAGGGTAGTGTCGGGGGTCGTGCATGGTAGTGTTAGAGTGTAGGGACCGGACTGGTGGAAGGGGGAGGGTCGTGCTGGGGGTAGTGTTTGAGGGTTTAGGGTGGTGTTGTGGAGTTTGTGTTGTGTAGGGTAGTGTATTTGGATTTAGGATTTAGCGTAGTGTTGGGGGGGTTTTGAATTTAAAAAATGCGTTGTAAAAGTATGCGGGGTATTTGGATCCGTTGTAATGTCATTTTAAATGCATTTCAATACACTTGCGAACTAATGGTATGCGTACTAATAAATTGCGTTGTAATGGTACTTGCGAACTAAAAACATCGTTGTAAAAGCATGTGTTGTTTTGCTTAGCGTTGTATCGACATATATTCCCTGGCAGTCTCTATGTAGTCTGAAGCCAACCTTGTTAGATCCTCTTGACCCGGTAGAGGGATCTGGTCAGTGCAGGAGTCCTTCTCTCCACCAACGATACCTATCTTGAAGAAGGTGGCTAGTTTTTCTTGTAATATGGCTACCTGGGGTACCAAAAGGGGGGCATGTGAGTGGCGGCATATAATCTCATGACGCAAGGACATTTCTAACTAGCCCTCTTTGGGACTTCCAGTGCAACCTGAGTTTCTGAACTCTGAGGCCTGGCTATGAATCATAAGTTTGTTTTATATGGAAAATGTGGACAGTGATGTTGGTGTGACAAATTTCACAGACGCATAGAGGTGCTAACTGTTGTTGGATATGCATAATTTAGCACTACCCTAGTAGCTTCCTTTTACTTATTATGACTACACAGACATGTACAAAAATCATTAGCAGCTTTAACGGAATATACTTCACCTGAGACCATGCCTGCTGAATGATTCTTTATGTCATGGAGTTATTAAAAGGTGAATACACACTTACATTTTTAAGCCACACACTCCAAACTGAATCAGCGCGAGGCATTTTCAATTTCGACAGATAAGCACCTTTAGAAATAGTAATTTATTACAACATGTCCAGTGTCATATAATTTGGACCATTGCAGTAGCCAGGATTAGAACCCAGGTCACTTTCCTATAGGGTTGCTAGGTGTCACTAAATCACAAATACTTTTTGTCAGTGGTATATTAGGCAGGCAAAATGATAGTTCTTTCAGATTTCGGCTGTTGGGCCCTAATAATGGGAACATTTATTTTTCCCAAAGACTTTTTATTGGTTTTTAAGCTTCAAACTTACAAACAGGGTTGAAGCACTTCCAGTCACAGTTATAGTACAACAGCACCCTTAAATAAATCAGATCCCAAGTAGTTCGAAGAGGAAATAAACTCCCCGCACCCCCCGAACATTCAAACATGACAACAAACTAAGCATACAGTTCATCAAAGGCACAACACATGGTCTTCATACGCATCTTAATAGGCAAGTATAACACACATTCTCTACACTTCAGGTGGTCAATCGTATGGATCTCAGAGACCTGGCACATCCATAAGCCTACCCCTTGGCTGAAAAATATTTCACAGGCGGCTTCCACTGACTGTCAAATTTGTGTTTCATTTCAGCAAGAGGCCATGTCAACTTTTCCATGGCTTGCAAGCTCCAGACCTTTCCCGCCCAGCCCTGCATCATTGGGCTGGCTGGGAACTTCCACTTCAATGCCAGCAATTGGTTTTTAGCCTGAAGAATGTCATGAGTCTCCAGCTCCCTTTTGACATGTGGGCCAGTTCCGCAGAGCGTATTCCAAGGATGAGCACTGCCGGGTTCGATCTCAACGGGTAACCTATCACCGCACGGATATGCCTAAAAATTTCTTTCCAAAAGATCGTTAATTCCAGACATGACCACCAAACATGTCATGTGTCCCTTTCTAGACCACAGCCTCTCCAACAAACACCCTCCATAGAGCTATACCTTTGCTTCATTCGGAAGGGTGTTACGTGCCAGTGCATCATTATCATGTACATCAATGCGCTGTTTTGATCACTTTTAATCAGTGTATAAATATCAGAACACAGGGGCTGATTATGATGGCGGTGAAACCGCCACCGGCAGCCTGCCAGTGGCGGTTTCACCACCATCGTAAAGCACTTCTCCGCCCGCCAAATTACAATGGCGGGCAGTGTGCTGGCGGACGCAAAGTCCGTCCGCCACGGGTCCACCACAGGCGATCGTTACGATTGCCTGGCGGACCCACCCTGCATCAACAATATGGTGGTGGTGCCTAGCAGGCACTGTCCGCCATATTATGATGCTGCCTCCCCACCAGCCGGTGTATGGCGGTGAAACCTCCATTCACAGGCTGGCGGGGATTGCATATGGGGGCCCATAGTGGGCCCCCCTTGTGTTGGGGGAGGTGGGTATGCACTGGGGGGGTACCTAAGGTACCCCCTACATTTCCCTGCACCAGGTGAGAGGCACCGCGTGGTGCCTGCCACGTAGTGCAGGGAAATGCAAACACAGTATTTCTGACATTGCGGCGGGTGCTGCAGCCAGCAGCACCCACCGCAATGTCAGAGATACCTGATGCGACCGCCACAGTGGCGGTCGCATCATAATCTTGTGTGCGGGTCCGCCGCAATCCAGGCGGACGGTCCCAAGCATCGGCACGTGGTAATGACCCCCACAGTTTCTTCCATGGCGAGGGGATAATAGTAAACCCAGGGCCTGGGCCCTCTTTTTTATATAAACCCACTCTGTGTTGGGCTCCATCTCAGTCAGAAAAAATACCCAGCGCTGAAGTTGCTGCAAAAAAGAACAAGACCTAGTGAGCAAAAAACAGATCCTAAAACTGGAATGCACCTTCGGACCCTGGCACTATAAGATTGAAAAAATTAAGGCAAGGAGAAATTCAAGTTTAACTTTTTACAAAGACGATTTATTGTTACCATTATGTTCAACTAAAAATCCCAACAATGAGAGGGAAACATTTTTTGAAAAAGTGTCTAGCAATAAGACCAAACTGATACTGGTATTTTGGATCGAAGTCCTGACCAAGACCTACTTTGATTAACCATGAGGTTGAAACATGTTGATGGCATAATATGTTGAGGAGATGGCTTCATTAAATTTATCTCATTGATTGAGGATAGTGTTGAAACAAATAAATGGACTGAATTTAGTTGTACCATAACCTATACCCCCTCAGCGGGATGGAAGGTTTATGTTAGTAGTGGGCTGTGTCTTCAAACAAAAAGAAAGGCCCAGTACTTCTATCAGTCCAGAGACACATTAATAATGTATGAAATGCCAATAGAATTTTAAATACAACATACTATTAAAAGAATTGTCACTGTTGGGCACCTGTGACTGGCACTTGCACTGACTGAAAGGCACGAGTTAAGGGCATGACACAAAAGAGCGTTGAAAGCGATTTTTTTTTAAACTTGCAGATTTGAAAAAGTGAAAAAAAGAAATGACTAAGAATAATGCACCATACCAAAAATGCAACACATATCAATTAAGGTCCGGTCAGATTGTGTAAAATAGATACATTTTCTGGAAATAATCTATTCAAGGGTGCACGAATAAACTCCCATGTACTGCACAGCAGCTGTTAAAAAACGCTGACGCAATTTATGACCGATTGGAGGCGTGGTTATCGAAGTCTTCAGGTAAATCATTAGCACCATACGTAAGCCAACAACGGGGATGTTACGCATCTGCATTTTGTAGGCATCGACGACACGCGCTGAGGCAGGAATATTTCCATCTCATCTTTAGTACAAGTAAGCGCCAGTGGCAACTATTTTGAAAGATAAACATGCAGTAAGACGTATAACAGCGTCCAAGAGCATGGTTTGAAAATAAATTCCATGTGTTTATGATGGCATGTCAAAACGCCCTCCGCCTCCAGCCAGTTTCGATCTAGGCTACATCAGTATTGGAAATTGGGATTATTTTTATACACGGTCAGGAGAGGAGCATTCCTCATGTGTACAAACGGATTGATTCTCTTAGCCATATATATATATATTAAATACTTTGAAGCATTGAGTGCCCCACCTTCATTCATTCTGTGGAAGGAGCTGTGGAAATATATATATATATATATAATCATCGTCCAGTGTGTGAATATATAAGTGATTGTCAATTAGAATATGTTGTATGTGTAGAATCCTTGTGCACTCATCTCCACAGACCGGAACCAGCACCTAAAGATTGCCATTCATCCATGTAGAGTGTGCTATATAAACGATAGGGCACATGTACTACTTGTACACACTACGCGGGGAAACAAGGGAACTCGCTGAGCTGCATTGTGTGAAAAGGAGAGAGCAGAAATGCTCCATATTTACAAAGATATGAAGCATTTCTGCTCTCTCTTTGCTCTGGTCCACTGTGTGCTGCATAGCGCCAATGCAGGCACCCTTGCACCATAGTGCATGGGTGCCTGTGTTACGGGCAGGATTGTTTTTGTGCAGGAAGGAACACCTTCCTCCACAAATACAATCCTTAGAGGCATATTCCTCTTTCTATGTGTGCTGCGCATAGAAGGAGGAAATAACTATGAGAAAAGAAGATACTTCTCCTAGTTACACCTGTGTCAGGTAGGCACACCATTTTGGCGCAAACCCAGGTTTACAAGTCTCGGTAAATCTGTGTTTGCATCCCAATATACGGTTGGAGACTTGGCAGCGGTGTAGCTAGACTTTTGGCCGGCCGTGGCGGTCCCTGCGTTTGCCGCCCCGCGGCAGCCTCATGAAAAAGCGGGGGTTGCTGGCGATTCCTGCGTTTGCCACCCTGCGACGTCCGTAGGTAAGAGCAGCCCCAAAACTCGTACCGCCCGGAGCGGACCGCCCCCCCCCCCTTGCTACGCCACTGATACTTGGGAACACCCATGCTCCACCCATGTAATGCCTCTCCGACTCAAAGTAGTGCAAGATATTCTCTCCATTGTGCTTTACTTGTCCATACACCCCCAATGTTCACCCCATTGTGTCACTTTGCACTTAACAAACCACACAAAGTGGCTTTGCATGGCTTAGTAAATAACAAAAATGATACATAGTAAATCTGGTTCGATGTGTCTCTTTGTCCACCACTTTAAACCAAAATCGTTGGTGGCATATTGAAAACAATGTCCTGCATTCACATCACTTCCTGCTTATAGGGTTTGCCGTTTAGACACCTTGTGTGCCCTCACAAAAGACGGTGCATTTGGCCCTGGCAGGCGCAAGGTTATAATAAGCAAACATGCCCACATTCTGGGCTCTGGGCATAGGAAGTGCAAGCACACTCCACGAGCGGGGGCCTTGGAGGAAGGGCGGGATGCCTCTTTAGATCGGTTTGTTGGGCGAGGAGGAGGAAGCACTTTTCTCCTGCACCTGCCCCTGGAAGGAAGCCTACAGCCCACCCTGGTACATGCAATAGGGGTGGACCCCGGGCTGGAAGCACCTAGTGGTTTGGGGTCGCATTTCTGGGGAAGTATGCTGTCGCTGAAAGACAAGCAGAGGAAGGCAAATCTGTGGACCTGATTAGGTGAAAGCTGGGGTGTATGGAGGAGTAAAGAGCAATGGAGGGAAGATCTGGGGCAAGAAGGATGGCCTGGTCCAAGGGTGGGCAGACTCGGCAATAGTATTGTGGATTCTGGAGTGAGGATCATAAGCACTCATGGCATGGTTAAAGGTTGGGTGCAGTTTCAGAAGTGTTATGGGGGTGGGATGTTGGGGTGGGAAATACATAGGGGAGGGGGAAGGCTTAGAGGTTTATGTTAGTTCAGTTGGCAAGTTAGTTTGTGCAGCTCAGCTGAAGGGGTAGGAACTCTGCTTGTCTTAATAAAGCGGCCTTTTGCACTCGAAGCAAGCGGAGTAGTGTGATCATATCCTCCCAACTTACATTTTAGACAATGCCACTGCAACATTTCTGTGCCTTGATCTCATACCGAAATCATTCTTTCCAACACATCTGTACACCACTGGGTTCAATTGTGATGACTAAAACGGAAGCCAGTGTAACTTTGGGTCTGTTTGGAGCTATTTGTGCGCTGGGTGAGTCCAAATGTCTAGTTTACCTCATCGAATAAGCACCGCACCAAACACAGAAAGTCTGATTGGCTCGTTTCATAATGACGTGCATAAATCTTTGCAAATCACTGATGTGAGTGTATGATGAATAGACTTACACGCTTTTGGTTGATCGGCCCCAGAGAATACTGTGGATCGAACAATGTAATTAGCTTTCTCATGTGCCCCTTATAAAACATGACATTTTGTTCCATGCAGGTTTATGCCACATTTTTACCTCCAGCATATTATTGGTGGCAGTGATTATTCCTCCCATGGTTCATGTTGATGAATAACCCATCGCTTGTGTATGATTGAAGCATGTAAACCTTTTCATCATGCTCTGCTCCTCCTATTATCACCACCGGACCATCCGAGTATTGGTGGGACTAAGAGTAAGTGTGCAGGCGAAAAACTTCAGACCTCAGCTACGAGTCATAAGTCCCGTTGTGAATCGGGGCCTATGTTTTTCTTTTGGAATCTGTGCTATACCTTTAATTTGTAATTAAAAATGTGTCATTTAAATTTGTAAAGTGCATTAAACCATAGGCATCAAAGCGCTATATCCGGCAGGAACATATAGGGGAGACCAATAAAGGCAATTATAGTTGTGAGAAGTCAAGGGGCATATCATCAAGGCCCCGCGATAAAATTATCGCCGCTTTAGCGTCCGTTTTCGGGCGAAAAGCGGCGATAATTTTATCGCATTATCAGCAAGGTCACGCTATCGCGTGAATCCTTGCCTTAGCGCCCTTTCCCTCAATGCCCACTTTGCATCTCTAATGAAATGCAAAGTGGGCGTTCCGCACTAAAATAACGTGAGAAATGTCGCTAAGTGACATTTCTCCTATCAACAAACTTCCCGCTAACATGCATGGCGATAAGAAAAGTAGCGATAACCGCGCTTATCGCTACATTTCTTACGCCTGCTCTCAATCTGACTTAGCCATTGTATCCAATGGAAGGTGGATACTATGGCTGAGTCCACCCTGCCCTATTAGCAAGGTATCGCCTGTCGTTGTGCGATTATCGCTGGTTTTCCAGCGATAATCGCACATTTTGTAGCTATCGCTGGTATTTTTAACGCTTTTGAGATAAGCGTCGCTGATAGCGCGCTATCTCAGCGATAACATCCAGCGATAGCCGGCGATAATTATCCTAGCGCTAAGTGCGCTTAGCGATAATTATCGCCGGTTGTTGCTGATATGCCCCCAAGTCTTTACGGGGCATATTATCAAGAACGGCGTTAAAATTATTGCCGCTTTAGCGGCAGAAAACTGCCGCTAAAGCGGCGATAATGGGCTTGATAATATGCCCTTGAGAATTCCAATAGAAGCCCATGTTGACACCAGAACATGGGCTTCTATTGGAATTCTCAAGGGCATATTATCAAGCCCATTATCGCCGCTTAGCGGCAGTTTTCTGCCGCTAAAGCGGCGATAATTTTAACACCGTTTCTTGATAATATGCCCCTGAATTCTTGCGAAATACAGAGTAAGAAGTAACGCTAGCGATGTGTACAGGGAGAGTGTTCCATAACCTAGCAGCTGCTACCGAAAATGCACGCTCACCCCATCTCGCCTTCCTAAAACGGGGAACAGTCACTATATTCTGACCAGCCGATCTCAACGGTCTGCTGGGAAGATAGCAGTTAAAAACGGTTCTTAGATAGTAAGCACATGCACTTTGGATAATAATGAATTAAGCAACAATTGAATTGATTTCTTTAATTATTGTTTGATTTACATATGAATGCATGTTTTTTGGATCTTTTAACTTTCAAAGTAAACTTTGTGAATGAATGAAATAAGTAAAACAAAGTTGCAAGCTTTCCCAGAACAATAAAAGTGGTTGTATTGAAGTGAATGCAACAGTGACGGAATACCTTCTTTCAATCTCAAGGTCCATGTTCCCGATTTAGAGGCAGGTGGACCTTTAGTATGTGCGAATACAGGCCATCAAAGGTTAACACATCACAACTTTTGCCCTATTTAGAATGGACCATGTTTTGTGGGGGGTTTTTGCTGTCAATCACCGCCAAGGGGCAGTAGAAAAAAAATCATGACCCCCCCCTCTGCATGGGATACCTGGGGTGGGGGCCGTTAGTTTACATGTTTCAATTGGGAGTTTGTTTCTTAAAAATGCAAAACTTTGTGAAACTTGACGGATGACCTTCATGCTTTTAGAGCCATCCATCAAACCTTAACAATATTGACAGGAACCGCCCTGACAGTTGGGCTGGCGGACAACTCTCGATTTGGTGGGCCAAGGTTCCTCGGATGGTAGGGAAATGTCCTCTGCCAACCCGATGAAGTACCCTTCATCTGCCAAACCTAAAATCAGCCCCTAACACTGAACCACTTGAATGGGCTGGCCACTAACCCAAGTTGAAGTCAACAATGTTTATTTTCAGGGGCGACAGATGCTTCTCTTTAGTAATTAAGGGGTGAGTGGATGTTGGGGGTGGTTGGTTGTTGAAAGGAGTCAGCACATAGGGAACACGACAGACACTGCTGGAAACACACATCAAGCTGGTATAGGTATGGGTTCCCATTCAGACCTTAAATCGATCTCATGGAACGCGAATTGCCAAAACAGGTTTAAAAGAGGAGCAGTGTTACATATTATGTAAAAAACAAAAGCACCAAGAATGCTCCTCTTACAGGAAACACACCTACTGGGCATTGAATGTAGACTTCTGGGCTGGTACAGCTATACCAGAGCATATCACCTGGGTTTCATGAGGGAGTTAGAGGGGCAGTGATTCTGATGCACAGATCATTGCCTCTGGCTGTGGGGAAGGTTTGAAAGGACACTCTAGGGCACTATGTACCCCAGCACAAAGAGTTGTTTCCTGTTGTTTCATTACACCATAAATACTATTTTAGGACAATAATTATTATTATTTCTAAGAACTCATACACATCTATCAATTAAATGAGTTTCTTGCACACTTCTCTGTACAGGCTCTAGTTTTTCATAAGTGAAACTCTGATGCATTCTGTTTGTTTACTTATAAGTTTTGAAGCACTGTTTCGAAAGTTACAGTAAGATATGTTAAGGGCACGGTAAGAGGAGTGAACGTACTAAAGAAACATACTGGTAGGTAGTAAGGCACATATTATTGTACAGTATTTAAGTGCAGGGCTTTACACTCGGTATTTTGGACAAAGTATTTGCATTTATTGCTTGTATCGTAGGAGTGGAGCCACATAGTTTGGGGTCTGAGATAGGAGGGTGGTACGTGGAACATCAGACGGGGAGGGTTGGAGCTTGGGGCACAAGTTTTAGAAAATAAGACTTATGGGCCGATTACGATGCCGTAGTAAACGGCTCTGACCCTCGGTCGGAGCCGTTCCTATGGCATCGTAATCAGCCGTTCGGATTCATTTCCGACCGACCCATTTGGATGGAGTCGGTCGGAAAGGAATCCGAAATGGATTTCCGAATGGCTTCCGACGGACTCGGAGAGCCCGTCTGCCATTCGGAAAGCATCCAGTAATCCCAATTCCTCCCGAGGATTACAATGTCGGATTCCGACAGCCTTTCGGTGCCGGCCTTTCCGACACAGTCAGAAAGGCTGTCGGAAGTCGACTTTGGGGGCCCCCAGCAGGGCACCCGTGGGTGCACGGCCTCCGGTTGGAGGCCGAGGGGGCACCTATGGTGCCTCCATGTTGATCCCTGCAACCTGTGGCAGGCACCTTGAGCTGCCTGCCACGGGGTGCAGGGATGAACTGCGTCTCTTCTCTTTACAATGGGCCCTTGGACCTTCAGACCTTGGAAGGGTGAAGAACGCGCCTTGATGGGCCTTGATGGGCTTTGGTTGGAAGGTATGACACTTGGGACACAAATCTTACTACAGAGGTCTTAGTACACAGCTGGGGTGCTGAATTTGTTAATTAAGATGGAGGACACCAGACTTTGTGCACTTGTGGGTAAGGCATAGCACATTGCCGAAGACGCCTAGACATGGGGCCCCGAACTTGGGGAACAGCACATGAGCGGGACATTGATGTTAGGGTGAGTGATGCATATGTCTTACGGCTTGCACTTTGGGCTTTGGGTCATCAAACTTAGGACACAGAATCTTGAGCATAGGGTCTGGAGCATTACACTTGGGGAACAGGATGGTGGACAGAGGATTTACTTAAGGTTGGGCTTCGATTGGGTTGATGATTTATTGACAGACACATACATACAGAACATGCATACACAAATACTGTGCAAAAATAATAACACCTACAACAACTTACCTTCCGGTGGAGCAATGCATCGCACCACTAGAGGACATAGTTTAGGTGTGACCTACCAAAACTTGGTGTAGAGATGTCGTTTGAAGACATGGAATGCATCAAGTCTGGCCAGTGCTGGCAGTGCAGCAAGAAGAAAGGAGAGGAGCAACATCACAATGACACACGCTGTAGGTGAAGGCACAGCATACATTATATGGAAATGTAGGGATGCTGTATGTAGCAGTGCATACACATTGTGGTGGACTGGTGAAATTGCTGTTTTGTTGTGTATATAACAGAGCGCAATGCTTAGCTTGGTAGATACGGGAAACATCCAGGCAGTGCTTAATTTGAGCCAGTGCTTTCCAGTGCTCTGCACCGGCACTTAATTGTCAGCATCAGCACTTATGATAGTCCACACACGGTGGCACTGTCAGTCGAATTTAGAGATAAGGATAAAAGCTATTTATTAATTCAATACACAATTTAAAAAATGATTAATACCTACCACCCAGACCGGTTTTATAGATGTGGGGGCCTGGAATTGTCACACTTTCAAGAGTGTGATGATTGGTAGTCTGTTGATGCTGTCATTGTCAGCTCTATCAGAGGCAACGGGTGGTGTAAACTGTAGTGGTCTCCTGACGAGGGTCCGCCACTTTTTTTTTTTTTACAAATTAAGCACTGCATCCAGGACAGCTTTAATGTACATATGTTTGGAATTCACTGGCTGCAGCCTACAAGCTCGATTTTTTGATCCAAGAGTGGGCACAGCCCCTATCCATACAATTAGACGAAAGAAAATCAACCTTCTTCAGAAATTGTATCTTCATGTTTCTAAATCTCTAAGGATCGGATAACTCGTCCTCCCCTGAACCTACCTAAAGCAGTCGGATGTCAAGCAGTGTGGAGTGATGTGATGTTTGGTTAATTAAGGGTCCTCTCTTTTGAAAGTGTCTGAGTGATATTTTTTAATCTATACCGAAAGAGGCAGGTGATGCCTTGCTTACATTACAAGGCGATGATGATTTATTGAGCATGTCCAGAGTCTAATGTGCTGGAAAGAAGATGCCCGGAAGATGGATGGCTTCACGCCTGGCTATACCTACATTTTCTCAGTTTATGTACTAAAGAGCTTCCTTTAAGATTAGGGACTGCATGAGAGCCGCCGTTTCAACCATTTAAGCGCATGATTTCCCTTTTCACATCCGTTGCTGGTGGCGACAGCGCGCGTGCTGATGGACGGTTGCAGCTCGTGCGGTCTGAAGATGGCGGCCGGCATGCACGGCACAGACAACCACGCTGAACACATATTTGTTTTCCTTATGAACAGGCTCATTTTCCTGACTTCACGAGATCCCCCAGTGCGAACCACTGTATGAGTAAAATGTGACTCCTTGCATGCCGTATGTATGTAATTACTTACATAGAGCAGTCTTTGCATTGGACTCTCAGTGCATAGTTTTTATCCAGTGTTTGATTCACAAATAACTCAGAAAAATAATCGTACATCTACGTATTAAAAGTTTTCCACCAATGAATTTGCAAAAGGATTTATATAGGAGGCAATGACGGGTGAAAACTCCTCCTGTATGCCCCATGATGGGCTTGCCAAAATTGAAAATGGAGGTGCTTAGTAAGTGTACTCAAAGCCACAGAATAAAAACCAAGGCTACTCACTGACAAAAGATCGAATCGGTATTAAGATTTAATTAATGAAACTAAGAGAAAGAGAGCAGTGGTGGAACATTCTCTCGGCACCTACATGTCATTGGAGGTGGACAGGAATATTGGCTCGTCCACACTTGTTGCTGTCAGCATAGTGCAACCTTATTTCACCGTCTGCTACCAAGTTCGGGGTCCTCATTCACCCACTGAGCTTCTTCTTTCTGTCAACATTATCAACATTAATTTCTTACAAGCATTTTCCCCCCCTCTCTAGGTCTCTGCCACGCTCACCTTGTTTTGGTTCTTCTTGGTTGTCCTCAGTCTCTGAATCTGCTGGTCTTTGCATCGTTGATCATGCTAAGCCAATAGTTTTTTTTTTCTGATTTAATAATGGCACCTTTAACTCACACATTTCTGTTTCTCATCTAGTATCTTACTTTTTCTTGGAATGTCTCGATAAAATCAGAATTTGACTTCATTCACGTATAGGATTGTATTGTAATCATGAAAATCACAGAATACAAAAGTATGTGGTGAGAAGTATTCTTTATTCAGCCATTCACTCTCCTCAGCTAAGCTACACCATCACTAACTGTCAGTAACATGAACATTCTAAGGCAGGCTTAATTTGGAACGAGCCATCAAACAATTACTAGGGGTGAGAAGGGAATATTCCAATGGTACAGAATTGCATATAAAACATTCATATCAAATGTACCTTATTTAATATAATACATCTCATCATGATACTACTATAACAGATTGCTGTTCCAGAACTCAATAAAGCCACTATGGATCAAACATTAACTACTAAGGGCCTGATTATGAGTTTGGTGTCCATCAGACCACCGAACCTGTGGTGACGTTCCCTAGACCGTCAGACCGACAGTCCACCCACCGTATTACGAATACTGCGGTGGGACCACCACAGGAATGCCGCAACCCCCGGAGATCTTGGATCCTGTGGCAGTGGCATGGTGGTCAGAGGCCCTAATATGCTGTCGGTGCCGCTGCATCACCACCAAGCATATTAGGAGTTTCCTCACCGCCACAGTTTTCATGGCGGTGAGGCTGCAAAGAAAACTGTAGCAGTGAGAAAACTTGCCTTAGGGCCATGGGGTGCCTGCAGTGGGGCACATGATGTGCCCCCCTGTGTGCAGTCACTCCCTTTTCTGCTCGGCATGGACTTTACAGGCCATGCCGTGCAGCAACGGGCTTTGGCGTTCCCATTGCGGTGCCTTTTTAATAGGCACTGCTGTGGGAACGCCAAAGGACCGCCCGCCAGACCACGATCTTGGCGTGATCTTGGAGCCGGGCGCTGGCGTGGCGGCCCGCACCAAGACAGCCAAACTCGCAATTTATCCACTTTTTTCTAATTTCATCTTACCTTCTGTAGTAAACTATTAGTCTACTATTCCCCACTGTACTGCTCTGTTGGAATGTACCATGACATCATAGATATGCATGAGTGCCTCTCTGTGTTTAGAGTGTCAGTTGGTCAACCCAGGCTGAGCTGCTAGGAGCCTGCTCCTGGTGGGGCTGCGCTTGTACCATCTATCTTCTCCTACTCTCCTACTCTGGAACCAAGCTACAATAAAGAAGTATTCTACTTGTAACATATGTTTATTCATTTTATAGACAAAAACAACATACATATACAAAGTGCACAGTCCAGCCGGTAATAGATATAAGAAGGACAGTCGAAAAGCCCTGTAATGAGATGGATTAAACTCAGTGGCGTAGCTAGGCACTCTGCCGCCCGTGGCGGTCCCTGCCTTTTGCCGCCGCCGCGCGCCTAAGAGCGGGGGGGGGGGTGCTGGCGATAAATATACCTGCCGCCCCGAAATCTCGTGCCGCCCGGGGCGTACCGCCCCCTCCGCCCCCCCCTTGCTACGCCAGTGATTAAACTCTACTGCTGGAATAGCAGAATAGCAAGGAAGTCAAGGCACAACCACGAGGTAGGTCCAGAGTGCCACCTCCAATAGGCAGCTGGAGCCGCTCAATTGCAGCAACATCCTCAGGACTAGCGAATAAGAGACCAATGCAACATACAAGCAGTCCAGGGCAAACATAAGGCCAAATAGTAATAAGTACCATCAGTAAGGAAGAACATGCACTCAAGAAAAAGAGCCCCCCCTCCCCCCGCCCTCAGGCCTCCTCCCTCAACAGTCCCTCCCCCCGCCCCCTGGCGTGGCACATTGAACAGTTAAGACCAACTAATACAATATGTGGAACTCATGGTGTAGTGCAGGTTACTAAACCCAGCTGTAACAGCAAGTGTCAGCATATTTCCGGGTGGCTCCAATTACCCACCCCTCAGAGCCTCTATCATGTCCTGGCAGGGCTCCAATGGGCTGACTCTGAGCCACCTCCTACTGAACGCTAGTCACAGACTCAGCGTCAGAGTCGACATCAGGCACCTTCAACAATAATGCTAACGCCTCCCACGCCCTTGCTGCGTCCAGCGCTTTATCATTATTTGCGCGAGTGGCCGCCTGTACCCGTACAACACCCTCACAGTCCGCCCACTTAACAAAAGCTGCCCTCCATCTATTAAAACTCGGGCCCCTCTTAGCCTTCCAATGTGCAGTTATCTCCCGTTTTGCGAGCACCAGGCCCAGATCCATGAATTTGCTTGTGATCTTGGTTTTGGAAGTGTGGGGAAACCAGTGGAGCAGGCAAACCCCGGCCCCGGGTCAATGTCCCTCTCTGTAATGTTATGTAATAACTCCACCACGTCCCGCCAGTAATCCCGTACCTGAACGCAGTCCCACAACATATGGTGAAGGTCTGCCCCCTCCCCACCACATCTTGGGCAAGGCGCCGCCGACACTTTGAAATATTGCTTAATTTTCTCTGGCGTTAAGTATCAATCAGGGGTTTGTTAAAGCGCGACTACTCACTCGTAAGGGTCTCAAGACGCTAGGGGTGGGGGGGGTGCAGGTTCCATTCCATCAAGGAGGGGGTCTGTCAAAGAGCCAGGTTTTGAGGTTTCTTGCGAAGATGGGGAGCGATGTTGTCTGTCTGAGGTGGAGCGGAAGAGCGTTCCATGCTTTGGCCGCGAGGAAGGAGAAGGAGCGGCCTCCCGATCTGGTCTTTCTGGTGCGGGGGACCACGGCGTAGGAGAGCTGGGCTGATCGTAGGGTCCTTTGGGGTGCATGGAATTTGAGTCAGCTGTTCAGGTATGCTGGTCAGGTGCCGTGGAGGGCCTTGTGTGCGTGGGTGAGCATCTTGAAGGTGATTCTCGCCTCGACGGGGAGCCAGTGGAGTGTGCGCAGGTGCTGGGAGATGTGGCAGTGTTTTGGCAGGTTGAGGACCAGTCTTGCGGCGGTGTTCTGGATGTTCTGTAGCTTGCGGGTGAGGTTTTTGTTTATTCCGGCGTAGAGTGCGTTGCCGTAGTCGAGTCTGCTGGTGACCAGGGCGTGAGTGACGGTCTTTCGGTGTTCGAGGGGATCCATTTGAAGGTCTTACGAAGGAGGCGGAGGGTGTGGAAGCAGGAAGACGAGACAGAGTTGATCTGGCGGTCCATTTTGAGCTCGGAGTCCAGGATGATTCCCAAGTTGCGTGCGTGGTCTGTGGGGGTTGGTGGGTTTCCGAGGGCGAGGGGCCACCAGGTGTCGCTCCAGGCGTCGGGGTTTGGGCCCATGATGAGTACTTCTGTTTTGTTTGTGTTTAGTTGTAGGCAGCTGTTTTTCATCCATTTGGCGACGGCTTCCATGCCTTCTCGAAAGTTGCGTCTGGCGGTGTTGGGCTCGTTGGATAGGGAGAGGATGAGCTGGGTGTCGTCTGCGTATTTTAAACAAAAGAGTATGACACAATGTTGAGTCCGTAGGTTCTGACGATGGGGGCAAGTGGAGCCATGTAGACGTTGAAGAGCGTCGGGCTGAGAGAGGAGCCCTGGGGCACTCCGCAGGTGGTAGGTGTGGGGTCCGAGAGGAAAGGGGGGAGTCTGACCCGCTGCGTCCTGCCGGAGAGGAAGGAGCGGATCCAGTCGAGGGCCTTGTCCTGGATTCCTGCGTCGTAGAGTCTGCGTATTAGGGTGCGGTGGGAGACTGTGTCGAACGCCGCTGATAGGTCGAGGAGGATGAGGGCTACTGTTTCTCCTTTGTCCAGTAGGGTGCGGATGTCGTCTGTTGCGGCGAGGAGGGCGGTTTCCGTACTGTAGTTTTTTCTGAAGCCGGATTGGGAGGAGTCGAGGATGTTGTGTTGTTCAATGAATGTGGCAAGTTGGCTGTTGATGGCTTTCTCGATGACTTTCGCTGGGAACGGGAGCAGGGAGATGGGTCTGTAGTTTTTGAGGTCGGTGGGGTCTGCTGATGGTTTCTTTAGGAGCGGGTTGACCTCGGCGTGTTTCCAGTCGTCGGGGAACGAGGCGGTAGCCAGGGAGCGGTTGATGGTGTGGCGGAGCATGGGTGCGATGGTGTCGGTGGCTCTGTTGAAGATGTGGTGGGGGCAGGGGTCCGTGGGGGCCCCTGAGTGGATTGACTTCATTGTCTTCAGTGTGTCTTCGGTGGTGAGGGCTGTCCAGTCGTCAATCGCTGGTTTCCGGGTGTCGGGGGTGGTTGGTGAGGGTTCAGTGTGTTGGTTGTCTTCGTCGAAGTTGTCGTAGATGCTCTTGATTTTGTGGTGGAAAAAGGTGCTGAGTTTGTCGCAGAGGTCTTGTGAGGGAGGGATGTCGGTAGACTCGCTGGTGGGTTGGGCGAACTCCTTGATGATGCTGAAGAGTTCCTTGCTGTTGTGCGCGTGGGTGGAGATTCTGTCTTCAATCGCTTTTTCCTCGTTTCTCTGATGAGTTGATGGTGGGCGTTGGTGGCGGCTCTGAAGTTGTTGTGGGCTTCTGTGGATTTGGTGTTCCTCCAGGCCTTTTCGAGGCGGCGGCATATGCGTCTGGACTCTCGAAGTTCGGTGGTAAACCATCTGGCTTTCTTGGCGCGGGTATTGTTGTTTTTCTTGAGGGGGCTATGGTGTTGGTGCTGTCCGAGATCCATCTATGCAGGGTTCGGGCTGCGGTGTTGGGGTCGTCGTTTTCCACGATGGTTGGGGTGGAGTTGTTGAGTGAGGAGGTGAGCTGGTCGTCGGTGATTTTGGTCCAGTTTCTTCGTGGAAGCAGGTGCTGGTGTCTGTGGATGGTGGGTGTTCTGAAGGTGAAGTGGACGCAACAATGGTCGGTCCATGGGAGTTCGGTGGTGTGGCTGAAGGTGATGGAGTTTCCTGTAGTGAAGAGGGGGTCGAGGGTGTGTCCTGCTGAGTGCGTGGGCTCGGTCACGATCTTGCGGAGTCCAATGTTGTGGAGGTTGTCCAGGAGGGATGTGGTGTTGGGGTCAAGTTGGTTGTTGAGGTGGAAGTTGAGGTCTCGCAGCAGGGTGTAGTTGGTGGATGCGATGGCCTGCGGGGAGATAATGTCTGTGATGGAGTTGGCGAAGGGTCCGCGGTGTCCAGGGGGTCGGTAGATGAGGGTTCCTCGGAGGGTGGCGGTGGGGCTGGCCAGTATCTTGAAGTGAAGGTGTTCCATCAGTTCTGTGGGCTCGTCGGGGAGTGTGCTCAGGCGGAGGCTGGATTTGTGGACGATGGCGATTCCTCCTCCTGGGCGGGTGGGGCGGTCCTTCCTGGAGATCTTGTATCCTTGGGGGATGGCGATGGCGATGTCCGGTCCCGAGGTGGTGTTGGTCCAGGTTTCGGTGAAGAACGCTACGTCCGGGGGTGGTGCTGTCGAGGAGGTCCCAGACTTCTGTGGCGTGTTTGTGGAGGGATCGGACGTTGAGTAGGATGCATTGCAGGGTCTTCGGTTCGGTTGTGTTCTTGTGGGCGGGTTGTGCTGGATCCGTGTTCTTGGCGGTGCTGCAGGTGTGCCGGCAGCGGTGACAGCTGAAGGGTCCGTGGGTGTCGGCTGGTGATGCTAGCTTGCAGTTGTTGTTGCGGCCTGGGTTGAGTGCGTGGAGTGCTGCTGGGTCGTAGCGTTGGCGGGGCGGAGGTCCAGGGTTCCTGGTGCTGGTTGCGGACGGGTCGCAGACAGGCGCAGACGGGCTTGCCTTTGACGCGCCTTCGGTGCACCAGCGGCGCGCCCGCTGCCCGCGGCCGCGCAGCGGCCGCCATTAAGTAGGGGTCGGGGAGGGCTGGACTGCTAGGAGGCGGGAGCGGGGAGGGGAGCTGGATTGGGCCGGTCGTGCTGGGGGGGGGGCGCGGGGGCAGCAGCGGCGGGGAAAGGTAAAGGGAGGAAATAAGGGATAAAGAAAAGAGGGAAAATAAGCAGAAATAAGGCACAAAAGAGCAGAGATGCAGAAAAGTGCAGAAAGGTGAAAGATAAAAGAGGGTAGAAAAACGAGTGAAAACGAGTGAAAGAGCAGAGCGAGAGAGAGGGAAAATGAGCAGAAATAAGGCACAAAGGAGCAGAGATGCAGAAAAGTGCAGAAAGGTGAAAGATAAAAAGAGTAGAAAAACGAGTGAAAACGAGTGAAAGAGCAGAGTGAGAGGAAGGAGACAGAGGTCCACTGGACCACCACGGATGAGGCGCAGGGAAACCTGCGGGTGGAGGAGGGCCTCGATCACCAACACTCAAGAGTGCAGGGGCAGGGGCAGGCCTCACTTAATGGTGGAGCTGCGAGGGTGGGAGAGCAATTTCACTGACAATGAGTCAGTGGTCTTGCTCGTCCGTCCCCGCAGTGGCCGCCATTAAGTAGGGGTCGGGGAGGGCTGGACTCCTGGGAGGCGGGAGGGGAGCTGGATTGGGCCGGTCGCGCTGGGGGGGGAGGGGCCGCGGGGGCAGCAGCGGCGGGGGAAGGTAAAGGGAGGAAATAAGGGATAAAGAAAAGAGGGAAAATAAGCAGAAATAAGGCACAAAAGAGCAGAGATGCAGAAAAGTGCAGAAAGGTGAAAGATAAAAGAGGGTAGAAAACGAGTGAAAACGAGTGAAAGAGCAGAACGAGAGAGAGGGAAAATGAGCAGAAATAAGGCACAAAGGAGCAGAGATGCAGAAAAGTGCAGAAAGGTGAAAGATAAAAGAGTAGAAAAACGAGTGAAAACGAGTGAAAGAGCAGAGTGAGAGGAAGGAGACAGAGGTCCACTGGACCACCAGGGATGAGGCGCAGGGAAACCTGCGGGTGGAGGAGGGCCTCGATCACCAACACTCAAGAGTGCAGGGACAGGGGCAGGCCTCACTTAATAGTGGAGCTGCGAGGGTGGGAGAGCAATTTCACTGACACTGAGTCAGTGGTCTTGCTCGCCTGTCCCCGCAGTGGCCGCCATTAAGTAGGGGTCGGGGAGGGCTGGACAGCTAGGAGGCGGGAGCGGGGAGGGGAGCTGGATTGGGCCGGTCGTGCTGGGGGGGGGCGCGGGGGCAGCAGCGGCGGGGAAAGGTAAAGGGAGGAAATAAGGGATAAAGAAAAGAGGGAAAATAAGCAGAAATAAGGCACAAAAGAGCAGAGATGCAGAAAAGTGCAGAAAGGTGAAAGATAAAAGAGGGTAGAAAAACGAGTGAAAACGAGTGAAAGAGCAGAGCGAGAGAGAGGGAAAATGAGCAGAAATAAGGCACAAAGGAGCAGAGATGCAGAAAAGTGCAGAAAGGTGAAAGATAAAAGAGTAGAAAAACGAGTGAAAACGAGTGAAAGAGCAGAGTGAGAGGAAGGAGACAGAGGTCCACTGGACCACCACGGATGAGGCGCAGGAAACCTGCGGGTGGAGGAGGGCCTCGATCACCAACACTCAAGAGTGCAGGGGCAGGGGCAGGCCTCACTTAATGGTGGAGCTGCGAGGGTGGGAGAGCAATTTCACTGACAATGAGTCAGTGGTCTTGCTCGTCCGTCCCCGCAGTGGCCGCCATTAAGTAGGGGTCGGGGAGGGCTGGACTCCTGGGAGGCGGGAGGGGAGCTGGATTGGGCCGGTCGCGCTGGGGGGGGAGGGGCCGCGGGGGCAGCAGCGGCGGGGGAAGGTAAAGGGAGGAAATAAGGGATAAAGAAAAGAGGGAAAATAAGCAGAAATAAGGCACAAAAGAGCAGAGATGCAGAAAAGTGCAGAAAGGTGAAAGATAAAAGAGGGTAGAAAAATGAGTGAAAACGAGTGAAAGAGCAGAACGAGAGAGAGGGAAAATGAGCAGAAATAAGGCACAAAGGAGCAGAGATGCAGAAAAGTGCAGAAAGGTGAAAGATAAAAAGAGTAGAAAAACGAGTGAAAACGAGTGAAAGAGCAGAGTGAGAGGAAGGAGACAGAGGTCCACTGGACCACCAGGGATGAGGCGCAGGGAAACCTGCGGGTGGAGGAGGGCCTCGATCACCAACACTCAAGAGTGCAGGGACAGGGGCAGGCCTCACTTAATAGTGGAGCTGCGAGGGTGGGAGAGCAATTTCACTGACACTGAGTCAGTGGTCTTGCTCGCCTGTCCCCGCAGTGGCCGCCATTAAGTAGGGGTCGGGGAGGGCTGGACAGCTAGGAGGCGGGAGCGGGGAGGGGAGCTGGATTAGGGTCGGTCGCGCGGGGGGGGGAGGGGCCGCGGGGGCAGCAGCGGCGGGGAAAGGTAAAGGGAGGAAATAAGGGATAAAGAAAAGAGGGAAAATAAGCAGAAATAAGGCACAAAAGAGCAGAGATGCAGAAAAGTGCAGAAAGGTGAAAGATAAAAGAGGGTAGAAAAACGAGTGAAAACAAGTGAAAGAGCAGAGCGAGAGAGAGGGAAAATGAGCAGAAATAAGGCACAAAGGAGCAGAGATGCAGAAAAGTGCAGAAAGGTGAAAGATAAAAAGAGTAGAAAAACGAGTGAAAACGAGTGAAAGAGCAGAGTGGGAGGAAGGAGACAGAGGTCCACTGGACCACCAGGGATGTGGCGCAGGGAAACCTGCGGGTGGAGGAGGGCCTCGATCACCAACACTCAAGAGTGCAGGGGCAGGGGCAGGCCTCACTTAATGGTGGAGCTGCGAGGTTGGGAGAGCAATTTCACTGACATGTAAGATAAAGAACTGGATTAGTTGAAATCGGGCATTCCGGGAACATTTCCAAGGTCGTTCGAGTATCTCAGACCACGCTTTCTCGGGAATCTCACCCCCCAGGTCCTCCTCCCATTTCCGCTTCAGCCCTTCTAGAGGAGCAAGCCGCTCCTGCGTCATTCGTCTGTTTAAGCACGTGACCGCCTTAATGGTGCCCGCGGCTAATACCAAATACTGGCAGACCATAGAGGTCGGAGGCTCAGACAAGCCCCCTCCCCAGTACCTCTGAACAGCCGCGATCAATGCGGCATGGAGCAAGAAGTCTCCCCGGGGCAGGTCGTAAAACGGTCCCGCAAGGTCTCGAACGGAAGGAGGGCCCCATCATCATACAGATCACCCAACGCGTTTAGGCCCAAGTCATTCCAACGGACAAGCGCCGACCAATTACCCCCGTGAGGGAGCACCAGGCACATCAAGATAGGGATCTCCGGGGTGTATGGGCGAGCTATTTTAGCCCTCCTCTGACTCCGCATCCAGCATAAGCGAAAGGTTTTAACTTCGGTAGAGAGCTCGTCAAGTCGAAGCGGTCGTTGCAGGATGATGGATGACAACACCCGTCTGGGCACTCTCCCAGCCTCCCTTCGCCAACGTACAGTCAAATTGGAGGGTTTTGAGTTAGTAGGAAGTGGTGGCGCTCAGCTTTGTTAGCGTATGTGTATAAGTAAAAGCTCAAGTGCATACGGTGCTAACCAGGTAGGGGAGACCCCTGTAACCCCTATATGCGTGCAGGAGAACTCCTGCAACCAAGTGGAACAACCAAAGCCTGGGCACACGTATATAAGTGTGTGTAAATAAGGTAAAATTGACGTAAGTCCATAGGAAAATCAATTGAAGTAAAGTTCGCAGAAGAGTCTTTTCTTATTTCTTTAATTCAAACCACGTTGAAAGGTAATCAGCAGAAAAAACCAACAACCAGCCAACACGTGTTTCGTCTAGGAGGTTACTCCCACGACTTCTTCAGGGCTGTGAATGATACAAATCATAGAATAAATAATAACAAAATATGGTGACTGTAAAAGAGAGAAAACTCCCCACAAGGTGACATAGGTGAGAAACACCCATTAGCTGTGGAAACCCTATACAATATCATTGCCCGTTCCATGGTTCTAACACACAACAATATAGTGGTACAGTGCTGTTATAATAGTAAAATAAATGGGATAAATGTATCGGCGATGTACAAAGTGACTCTTTGTGAAATAGCACTACTAACATCTATGGGTTATGTATTTACAACAAATTACAGTGAAAACTAAAAGACCAGAAAACGAGTACTAATTACACTGTGTAACGAAGTTTGTTAAAAAAGATCAGCCTAAGGGTATTGCGCGAAGTTAATTTATAACGGATAGCCGATGGAAAAACACAGTAAAACAAAAAGCGGAACGGAATGGGAATCCCTGAATCTAAAAAGAATTTTAGGGAATAGTGGCCCGTAGGACCGTAAAGGGATTTGGCGAGCATGGAGCAAGAGAAACATCCTAAATCAAAGATCGGTGCGTGCATACAAAATGCCAATTGTCTAACCTCGTAGCCAGTAAAAAATTAAAAGGCTAAAATGGAGTGTAAAAACAAAAACAAATAGATAAAAAATCTCTACAGCGTTACAAAGTGAATAAAAAAAATCCTGGATAAATGTTTAAGAGAAATAAGAAAACCGAAATAAGAAAGCATAATTAAGAGTGTAGAAAAAATTGAAAAAGGAGAGCTATGTCTACCTGTAGTCTTGGTGAACGAAGCAGTAAACTCTGGAAAGGATGTGAAAAAGAGGATATCAGAAGAAATAAGAAGTGAAAACAATCAAAAGGAGCATATGGTAGTGAATAAATGGTAATGGACAGAAACTCACCGAGATGCCGGTGATAATTCCAACCCGGCAGGTCTGTACTGCAAGGTAAGTAAGAGAGTGCCCAAGTGTATGGATAGTCAATAACTAGGATAAAAGAAGGGGAATGGTGTCAGTAAGCCCATTCTTAGAAAGGAAAAAGTGTAGGAATTGCTAAACGCTGTACAGAGTGTATCATACCTTGTTGAATCGTATTAAGCTCGAAGCAAGCCACGAAAGGGGACACTGGTGTGTAGCTTGTAGTCAATGATCTATAATCAAAAGGGAGTGGAGACTGAGAATAAAGAAAACATCACGTAATGCGATGTGAAAATCAGCCTGTAGTTGAAAAAAGATGTATCGTGCATTAGGGCTGGAGCGCCCTATGTCACTTACTTAATCCGGTGTAGTATAACGGATATGCCAGGCATACGTCCATTCGGTTCTGATTAGATTCGAAAGCAGATACCAGTGTAAAGACACGGGTGTGTGTCAGCGATCTGTAACAAAATTGGAGTATAGCTTAAGTATGAACCAAGGATCGAAATACTAAAGGTGCTGAGTCAGCCCGACTATCAGAAGATTCAAAAGTAGTATACCAAGGGTGCTACTAAGAGAACTTACTTCTATTATTGCAACGAGGAGTGAGTCGTGGCTTGCGTCGATGTCCTTCCGGTGTGAGGCGGGACACTCACCCGGAAGTGAATTTATATCGGTGCTCACCAGAACAACTAGAGCGTGTACCTGGTAGGCAAAAGGGAAGAGGGAACTTTATTGTTCCAATAATCGCGCCACAGTGAACAAAGGGAAACTCAATAGTAAGTGTTTTCCAAGACTGAACACCATAAATGGAGCACCGCGGTTAAGCATAACAGTAAAAGCCAAAGATTTGGAAGTAAAGGAGAAAATGGATTTGTAGGAAGACGGGGGCCATGTGTGGAAATGAATCAATAAAGGTTGAGAAGGACGACTTGATAGAATAAAGCTGTCTTAATACCGGAGATTACACTTGTGTCACGAAAGGTACACATCTAAAAGCACACCATGGCAGTCGTATAGAAAAAAGCCACAGTAAAAAAATATATAATGTTAATGGTAACAGCATCGGAGGGCAAGTCACCGAAGGCAGTAAATTCCAATAAGTTCTTAGAATGGTGACTTGAACCGTATCATGAAATGGCATAGACAAAGTGGTAATGTGGAGCAAATCAACTGGATAGACACACGGCTAAACACATATTGTAGGTCATGGGTGATAGTGGTTACAAAGAGCTTTTAAAGACCCTTGTGTATCACACAGAGATAAGGTGATGACGATATATGTAATAGATGACAGCCATGAAAATTTGTAAGCTTATGGCGAATCGAAAGTGTTGCTGATTCAGTGATGACATCATATGGGGTAGAAACAAAACAACATAACATGTAGTAGGCCATAAGTAGTAATGGCTACATATAGTCTCAGCAGTCCCTAGAATTTATGACATAAGTGCAGTAATGGTGACATATGTGGTGAACCGTCCCCAGACCTTCTGACATAAGTATAATGATGGTAACATATGTACATATCCATAACAGCAGGAAATCATAGGTTAATGGTTGATCTAAAGTGTCGTTGAGTTATAGCAACGCCATATTCAACGCAATGGTGACATGTTAACGATATGAATATAACGCAAAACAATAATCAAGAACAAGCATCAAAGGTGAGATCTCTCATTCACGGTCTCAATCTCCCAAGAAGTACTGCATCTCATGGTCGCTGTTTAAACCATGTCCCACCGTGTGCAAGCGCATAATCCAAGTCGCCTCTGTCCGTCTAAGTTTCAGCTCTCTATTGCCTCCACGTAAGCTTGGTTCAATGACTTCCATACCATAGAAGGTAAAGCTCTTGTGCTGACCTTGGGAGGGGCATACTGCTGCATGTAATGCTACAGGGTATCTGGCGTCTTGTTGGTGTAAGGCCCTAATGTGTTCACCAATCCTGTCTTTGAGAGATCTAATAGTGCTTCCTAAGTATTGTTTCATACAGGCACATTCAATTACATAGATTACAAACCTAGTAGTACAATTAATATTTGATCTGATATTGTAGGTTCTTTTGTCATGACTAGTGAAAGTTTTTGTCCCATGTTTGGCCCATCTGCAAACTCCACAGTTGCCACATTTGTAGAATCCCATACTGCACACCGTAAGCCATGAGGGAGAGTTGTCGATGCGTGGGACTGTGGGACTAAGTCTGGTGCGTAGGGTTCTACCCCGCCTAAGGGTGATTTGCGGACGGGCTGTAATAAGATTGTTAAGTGAGTCATCTGACTGTAAAATGCCCCAGTGTTTAGTAAGGCTCCTCCTAAGGGTATGGCTGAGACCATTGAAATCTGTGATTAAGCGTACTTTCTCCCTATCAGTTTGTGTTCGCGATTTGGGTTTAAGAGTGTCCTCTCTATTAATGTGTGTGATTCTGTTCTCTGCTCGTTTGATACTGTGTGTGGGATAACCTCTGTTCTTGAATCTGTTTTTCATATCAGTGATACAGTTTTGAAATTCACACTCCTCACTACAATTCCTTCTGGCCCTTACAAATTCTCCATAAGGTATGGCTCTAATTTGGTGTATTGGGTGACAGCTTTCTGCATGTAACACTGCATTGCAAGAAGTTTCCTTGCGAAACAGACGACTGTGAAGTCCCTCATTTTTGATATATAATTCCGTGTCTAGAAACGTGATGCTGGTAGTGCTGTGCTGCATCGTGAATTTCATCTCATAATCATTAGAATTGAGGTAGGCATTGAATTGTTCCAATTCGACTTGGGTACCTGACCACATTAAAAGGCATTTCGAAGTCGCTGATACCACAGTGTAACAGTCCCAGTGAGCACTCTCCGTGAATGGATAAAAAATATATCCTGAGCCAAAGTTCATCATTTTTAAATCGAATCTTTTTAATGTGTTGATACTTTCTGCAATATTTCATATGTACACGGTAAATCCCAATTTTCAAGTGCGAATATGATGCCAACGGCCTTAATACCGCATGTCAAGATCCTCCGTTCATTACATTTCATGAAGTCCATAACCCAATGCATTTCGGGCGATATTTTGCCCTTCTTCAGGGGTAATTATAAATGTAAAAAATACTGCGTCAGAAGTGTAATATTCAATGTTACAACAACTTAGTATACCAAACACGTTGTGTTCTATTTTTAAAAAACAAAATCTAATGTGCGGTGCATCTCCCATGCCTTCTAACGTATGTTTCACTATTCCCCATACCGTGTCCAATAACTCCCAATAAACATGAAACCTCAAAAGCCTAATCCAAAATCATATCATGCTTTCTCATTTGCCAAAAATGTGCTTTTTATCCCCCTACCTTCAATGTGAGATTTAATCAAACAGCCTCTCCGTAATTGCTCCACCGTGTATGATCGAAAGAAACCCCTCCCTTTATCACGTACAAACGAAAAAACAACGTAAACCCATGTGACTCCCCATGATGTCCAAACTAAGAAATCAACAACGTACTCCAATGCAAAAGTAAAACACAAGTAATTGCGTCAAAATACCATTCTTCTACTAACAATAAATTAAATGTTTTCACAAAGGCATTACATAAAAACTAACACATAAAAATCTAAAACATAATAATTTCCATTGTGTAGACCGTTGCTGGATACTCTTCTGTAATATAAATATTCACTTCAATGAGTGTGAAAAGTTCAGTGTAGATTTAGGCCGCGGGTGCAGGGTCCCGGGTGGGACATAAACATGTGAATTTATATAGAGTCAGAGACCCGCACTCCCAAGTTGCTCACTGGGACTGTTACACTGTGGTATCAGCGACTTCGAAATGATTTTTTGGTGCAAAGGGACAATGCATACACCAGGATAGCACCTCAAAAATGATTAAACTTGGATTATACGGATGAACTTGGGAGTGCGGGTCTCTGACTCTATATAAATTCACATTAAAAGGCAGTCATCTATGTAGCGACCCCAGAAGATGATAAAATCTATCCACGGTGCACCTCTTGTGCCCCAGATCCAATCTGATTCGAGACATCCCATGTAGAGATTAGCAAAAGAAGGAGAAAATTTCGACCCCATGGCTACACCTTTGATTTGTTTAAACCACTTTCTATCAAATAAAAGAAATTGTTGTGTAGAATCAGGTCCATCATAGTGATTAACATGTTGGTATGTTGCCAAAGAGTAGCAGGCCTGTTGTTTAAAAGTCGTGTGACTGCCTGTAAGCCCAAATCCGGTCTGATACTGGTGTACAGTGATACCACGTCTAAAGTGGCCAAGATCATGCCAGGTTGCCACTGTACATCCGCAATTGTGCTCAGAATGTGCTTGGTATCCTGTATATAGGAAGGTAAATTACGTACCATGGGACCCAAGAAAAGATCAACATACTCTGCTAGTTTCTCTGTGGGGCCTCCAATACCGGAGACAATAGGTCTGCCAGGTGGGAAAGGTAGATGTTTGTGGATCTTAGGTAAGGTGTACAGCCACGGAAAGGTGGGTCTGAACACTTTCATGTAGGTGTACTCGTCTTCATCAAGAAGACCAGCTTTGTGCCACTCTGCTAGATGTTTATTGATGGTATTAGTGAGAGATGCTGTAGGGTTGTACGCTAGTGGTTCGTAGCAAGTGTTGTCATTGAGTTGTGTCATGATCTCATGATTGTAGTCATTTCGATTCATGACAACAACATTGCCTCCTTGTCTGCTTCTCTAATCAGAATATCTTTGTCATTACACAATTCCTTCAAGGCTAAGCGTTCCCTTGTAGTAAATTGTCATGAAACTTATGCCTGGTCTTAGGTCTCTTAAAGTCATGTTTGTCAATATCATCAAGTACACGTTTGTAAAATAGATCAATAGGATTCCCACCAGGAAGGGTGGGTGTCCATTTTGATCTAGATTTCAAGCCACTAGCTAAGCTGTAATCAGTCTCGATGTTAAGTTCTTCCAGTAATCTCTCCATTGTGTAGGGTGATTCTTCAAGATCAGTAAGTGATAGTAATAGTTTAGTCGCTTGCATATCTTGTATGCTAGGTACATTGGACATATTACCACACGTGATGTTTTTGACATTTTTATTGATAGATAGGTTACAAGAAAAATGCTTTTTTAGCTTGAGACCTCTAATGAATTTGAAAAGATCTATTTTCAATCTACAGATATCCCCTGGTTCTCGTGGGTTGAAACTCAATCCCTTGCTTAAGAGCGAAACCATGTCATGTGTGAGGGTTTTGGATGAGAGATTAACTACCTGCACTTCCACTTCTTTAGTATTTATTTGTTCTTCCCGTTGCCTGACCTCAATTTCTTTCTGTATTCCTCGTTGTCTCCCTCTTTGGCCTCTGTGGATTTTGTGTCTGGGCCTCCCCGTGTGCCTTGTATTCTGTTGCCTCTCCGTATGGTCCTGACCTCGCGTAAAAAAGAAGATTCAACTTGTCTAGTCTCAGCTTCGCTATCACTAGACATGTGGGTGCTCAAAGAGGTTGAGCTAGAGGAGATGGATACTGTTTCGGGTCTGGTGAATCTGTCCTGTGGTGGTCCAACTTGGACCAATTGATCATATTTTTTGGCATAGGTAAAAACTCTGCCTACCTTATAATCTACTTCATCCCTCTTGAGTTGTCTGGCCTTCCTCTCTTTGATCTCATTTTGGTGACTGATTAGAATGTCTCTGAGAATAGTGTAGTTTTTCTCAGTGGCCTCTTTAATATTGAGGTCTCTGATTTCTTTCTCTAGAGTGTCAATATCCACTTGTAATTTGCCTACTTTTCGTTCTGCGCTTTCGATCAATATGTGCATAAGTGTATTTGAATTAGCCGTCAGTGCGTCTTCCCATTTACCCAGAAGATCCACGTCTAGATCATCGTATGTTGGAAAGATTTGGGACCGTAGTCCCCTCGGGACCCGGTTAAGTCTCAAATATTGCTTCAGGGTGGCTCCATCCCACCATCTGGAGTTTTCCAATTTTTTAAGTCTCTCTAACTTCATGAATTTCTCTCACATTCCGTTCCGCTTTTTGTTTTACTGTGTTTTTCAGATTCACCAGACCCGAAACAGTATCCATCTCCTCTAGCTCAGCCTCTTTGAGCACCCACATGTCTAGTGATAGCGAAGCTGAGACTAGACAAGTTGAATCTTCTTTTTTACGCGAGGTCAGGACCATACGGAGAGGCAACAGAATACAAGGCACACGGGGAGGCCCAGACACAAAATCCGCAGAGGCCAAAGAGGGAGACAACGAGGAATACAGAAAGAAATTGAGGTCAGGCAACGGGAAGAACAAATAAATACTAAAGAAGTGGAAGTGCAGGTAGTTAATCTCTCATCCAAAACACTCACACATGACATGGTTTCGCTCTTAAGCAAGGGATTGAGTTTCAACCCACGAGAACCAGGGGATATCTGTAGATTGAAAATAGATCTTTTCAAATTCATTAGAGGTCTCAAGCTAAAAAGCATTTTTCTTGTAACCTATCTATCAATAAAAATGTCAAAAACATCACGTGTGGTAATATGTCCAATGTACCTAGCATACAAGATATGCAGCGACTAAACTATTACTATCACTTACTGATCTTGAAGAATCACCCTACACAATGGAGAGATTACTGGAAGAACTTAACATCGAGACTGATTACAGCTTAGCTAGTGGCTTGAAATCTAGATCAAAATGGACACCCACCCTTCCTGGTGGGAATCCTATTGATCTATTTTACAAACGTGTACTTGATGATATTGACAAACATGACTTTAAGAGACCTAAGACCAGGCATAAGTTTCATGACAATTTACTACAAGGGGAACGCTTAGCCTTGAAGGAATTGTGTAATGACAAAGATATTCTGATTAGAGAAGCAGACAAGGGAGGCAATGTTGTTGTCATGAATCAAAATGACTACAATCATGAGATCATGACACAACTCAATGACAACACTTGCTACGAACCACTAGCGTACAACCCTACAGCATCTCTCACTAATACCATCAATAAACATCTAGCAGAATGGCACAAAGCTGGTCTTCTTGATGAAGGCGAGTACACCTACATGAAAGTGTTCAGACCCACCTTTCCGTGGCTGTACACCTTACCTAAGATCCACAAACATCTACCTTTCCCACCTGGCAGACCTATTGTCTCCGGTATTGGAGGCCCCACAGAGAAACTAGCAGAGTATGTTGATCTTTTCTTGGGTCCCATGGTACGTAATTTACCTTCCTATATACAGGATACCAAGCACATTCTGAGCACAATTGCGGATGTACAGTGGCAACCTGGCATGATCTTGGCCACTTTAGACGTGGTATCACTGTACACCAGTATCAGACCGGATTTGGGCTTACAGGCAGTCACACGACTTTTAAACAACAGGCCTGCTACTCTTTGGCAACATACCAACATGTTAATCACTATGATGGACCTGATTCTACACAACAATTTCTTTTTATTTGATAGAAAGTGGTTTAAACAAATCAAAGGTGTAGCCATGGGGTCGAAATTTTCTCCTTCTTTTGCTAATCTCTACATGGGATGTCTCGAATCAGATTGGATCTGGGGCACAAGAGGTGCACCGTGGATAGATTTTATCATCTTCTGGGGTCGCTACATAGATGACTGCCTTTTAATGTGGTCAGATACCCAAGTCGAATTGGAACAATTCAATGCCTACCTCAATTCTAATGATTATGAGATGAAATTCACGATGCAGCACAGCACTAGCAGCATCACGTTTCTAGACACGGAATTATATATCAAAAATGAGGGACTTCACAGTCGTCTGTTTCACAAGGAAACTTCTTGCAATGCAGTGTTACATGCAGAAAGCTGTCACCCAATACACCAAATTAGAGCCATACCTTATGGAGAATGTGTAAGGGCCAGAAGGAATTGTAGTGAGGAGTGTGAATTTCAAAACTGTATCACTGATATGAAAAACAGATTCAAAAACAGAGGTTATCCCACACACAGTATCAAACGAGCAGAGAACAGAATCACACACATTAATAGAGAGGACACTCTTAAACCCAAATCGCGAACACAAACTGATAGGGAGAAAGTACGCTTAATCACAGATTTCAATGCTCTCAGCCATACCCTTAGGAGGAGCCTTACTAAACACTGGGGCATTTTACAGTCAGATGACTCACTTAACAATCTTATTACAGCCCGTCCGCAAATCACCTTTAGGCGGGGTAGAACCCTACGCACCAGACTTAGTCCCACAGTCCCACGCATCGACAACTCTCCCTCATGGCTTACGCCGTGCAGTATGGGATTCTACAAATGTGGCAACTGTGGAGTTTGCAGATGGGCCAAACATGGGACAAAAACTTTCACTAGTCATGACAAAAGAACCTACAATATCAGATCAAATATTAATTGTACTACTAGGTTTGTAATCTATGTAATTGAATGTGCCTGTATGAAACAATACATAGGAAGCACTATTAGATCTCTCAAAGACAGGATTGGTGAACACATTAGGGCCTTACACCAACAAGACGCCAGATACCCTGTAGCATTACATGCAGCAGTATGCCCCTCCCAAGGTCAGCACAAGAGCTTTACCTTCTATGGTATTGAAGTCATTGAACCAAGCTTACGTGGAGGCAATAGAGAGCTGAAACTTAGACGGACAGAGGCGTCTTGGATTATGCGCTTGCACACGGTGGGACATGGTTTAAACAGCGACCATGAGATGCAGTACTTCTTGGGAGATTGAGACCGTGAATGAGAGATCTCAACTTTGATGCTTGTTCTTGATTATTGTTTTGCGTTATATTCATATCGTTAACATGTCACCATTGCGTTGAATATGGCGTTGCCATAACTCAACGACACTTTAGATCAACCATTAACCTATGATTTCCTGCTGTTATGGATATGTACATATGTTACCATCATTATACTTATGTCAGAAGGTCTAGGGACGGTTCACCACATATGTCACCATTACTGCACTTATGTCATAAATTCTAGGACTGCTGAGACTATATGTAGCCATTACTACTTATGGCCTACTACATGTTATGTTGTTTTGTTTCTACCCCATATGATGTCATCACTGAATCAGCAACACTTTCGATTCGCCATAAGCTTACAAATTTTCATGGCTGTCATCTATTACATATATACGTCATCACCTTATCTCTGTGTGATACACAAGGGTCTTTAAAAGCTCTTTGTAACCACTATCACCCATGACCTACAATATGTGTTTAGCCGTGTGTCTATCCAGTTGATTTGCTCCACATTACCACTTTGTCTATGCCATTTCATGATACGGTTCAAGTCACCATTCTAAGAACTTATTGGAATTTACTGCCTTCGGTGACTTGCCCTCCGATGCTGTTACCATTAACATTATATATTTTTTACTGTGGCTTTTTTCTATACGACTGCCATGGTGTGCTTTTAGATGTGTACCTTTCGTGACACAAGTGTAATCTCCGGTATTAAGACAGCTTTATTCTATCAAGTCGTCCTTCTCAACCTTTATTGATTCATTTCCACACATGGCCCCCGTCTTCCTACAAATCCATTTTCTCCTTTACTTCCAAATCTTTGGCTTTTACTGTTATGCTTAACCGCGGTGCTCCATTTATGGTGTTCAGTCTTGGAAAACACTTACTATTGAGTTTCCTTTGTTCACTGTGGCGCGATTATTGGAACAATAAAGTTCCCTCTTCCCTTTGCCTACCAGGTACACGCTCTAGTTGTTCTGGTGAGCACCGATATAAATTCACTTCCGGGTGAGTGTCCCGCCTCACACCGGAAGGACATCGACGCAAGCCACGACTCACTCCTCGTTGCAATAATAGAAGTAAGTTCTCTTAGTAGCACCCTTGGTATACTACTTTTGAATCTTCTGATAGTCGGGCTGACTCAGCACCTTTTAGTATTTCGATCCTTGGTTCATACTTAAGCTATACTCCAATTTTGTTACAGATCGCTGACACACACCCGTGTCTTTACACTGGTATCTGCTTTCGAATCTAATCAGAACCGAATGGACGTATGCCTGGCATATCCGTTATACTACACCGGATTAAGTAAGTGACATAGGGCGCTCCAGCCCTAATGCACGATACATCTTTTTCAACTACAGGCTGATTTTCACATCGCATTACGTGATGTTTTCTTTATTCTCAGTCTCCACTCCCTTTTGATTATAGATCATTGACTACAAGCTACACACCAGTGTCCCCTTTCGTGGCTTGCTTCGAGCTTAATACGATTCAACAAGGTATGATACACTCTGTACAGCGTTTAGCAATTCCTACACTTTTTCCTTTCTAAGAATGGGCTTACTGACACCATTCCCCTTCTTTTATCCTAGTTATTGACTATCCATACACTTGGGCACTCTCTTACTTACCTTGCAGTACAGACTTGCCGGGTTGGAATTATCACCGGCATCTCGGTGAGTTTCTGTCCATTACCATTTATTCACTACCATATGCTCCTTTTGATTGTTTTCACTTCTTATTTCTTCTGATATCCTCTTTTTTCACATCCTTTCCAGAGTTTACTGCTTCGTTCACCAAGACTACAGGTAGACATAGCTCTCCTTTTTCAATTTTTTCTACAATCTTAATTATGCTTTCTTATTTCGGTTTTCCTATTTCTCTTAAACATTTATCCAGGATTTTTTTTATTCACTTTGTAACGCTGTAGAGATTTTTTATCTATTTGTTTTTGTTTTTACACTCCATTTTAGCCTTTTTAATTTTTTACTGGCTACGGGGTTAGACAATTGGCATTTTGTATGCACGCACCGATCTTTGATTTAGGATGTTTCTCTTGCTCCATGCTCGCCAAATCCCTTTTACGGTCCTACGGGCCACTATTCCCTAAAATTCTTTTTAGATTCAGGGATTCCCATTCCGTTCCGCTTTTTGTTTTACTGTCTTTTTCCATCGGCTATCCGTTATAAATTAACTTCGCGCAATACCCTTAGGCTGATCTTTTTTTAACAAACTTCGTTACACAGTGTCATTAGTACTCGTTTTCTGGTCTTTTAGTTTTCACTGTAATTTGTTGTAAATACATAACCCATAGATGTTATTAGTGCTATTTCACAAAGAGTCACTTTGTACATCGCCGATACATTTATCCCATTTATTTTACTATTATAACAGCACTGTACCACTATATTGTTGTGTGTTAGAACCATGGAACGGGCAATGATATTGTATAGGGTTTCCACAGCTAATGGGTGTTTCTCACCTATGTCACCTTGTGGGGGAGTTTTCTCTCCTTTTACAGTCACCATATTTTGTTATTATTTATTCTATGATTTGTATCATTCACAGCCCTGAAGAAGTCGTGGGAGTAACCTCCTAGGACGAAACACGTGTTGGCTGGTTGTTGGTTTTTCTGCTGATTACCTTTCAACGTGGTTTGAATTAAAGAAATAAGAAAAGACTCTTCTGCGAACTTTACTTCAATTGATTTTCCTATGGACTTACGTCAATTTTACCTTATTTACACACACTTATATACGTGTGCCCAGGCTTTGGTTGTTCCCTTCGCCAACGTCTCGGAAAATCTTAGCTACTGCCTGCGTGAGCCACTGCAGTTGGGCCGCCAGATAATAAGACTCGAAATCCGGTACCGCCAGTCCCCCCTCCCCTCTCGGTCGTGCAAGCGTCATCAAGGCCACCCGTCGCCTACCGCTAAGCCACAGAAAACCCGTTACCAGCGTTTGGAGTTGCTTAAAGGTCTTCGCTGGGATCCAAATCGGCAGAGTTCGGAAGTAATAAAGGAGCCTAGGTAACGCCACCATCTTGAGGAGGGCCACGCGGCCCGCCAGCGAGAGCGGAAGCGTGCTCCAGAACTCCATACTGCCCCGCAGCCCCCGTATCGCTCGATGTACATTGCCCTCCAACATGTCCGCCTGCATGTGATAGACCCGGGTCCCCAAATAAGTCAGGCAGTCATACTCCCAATGTACTCCACTAGTACTCTGTGGGCCCGCACCTCGTGGACTGGTTGGAAACAAGCATGACTTTCCCCAGTTTACTTTAAGGCCCGCCACCCGCTCCAGGTCGCCTAACAATCGACGCGCTCCAGTAAGGGCTGTTCCTGTATCTTCCAGAAACATCAACAGGTCATCAGCGTATAACGCTATATACTGAGTATCCCCGTATACATCAAGGCCCGTGTATCTGCGCCCAGTTCGAGCATGGGCCGCCAGCGGCTCGATAGCCAGTGCAAATAAAAGCGGGGACAATGGGCACCCCTGACGTGTCCCTCTGCTCACTACACAAGAGTCAGAAATCAGGCCCCCTGTCTTAACACGTGCCGTAGAGTCTCTATACAGCATTGCTGTCCAGTTTACGAAGTCCTCCCCCAGCCCGGATGCGGGCAGGACCTGAAATAAATACGGCCATTCCAAACTATCGAAAGCTTTTTCGATATCCACTGAGAAAACCGCTGCAGACGCCTGCTGATATGTGGGAGCCTCCAGGACACGAAGAAGCCGCCGCACGTTAACCGCGGTGTTCCGCTTCGGAATAAAGCCCGCTTGGTCCTCATGTATCAGGCCGGTCATGAGAGGGAGCAATACCCGGCTCAGTGTCTTATAGTCAGTTGGTAACATGGATAACGGCCGGTAGGCCGTCCTATCCATTGGGGACTTCCCTGGTTTCAGCAGGGGGATAATTACCGCCTCACGGGTGGAAACCGGCAAGTGCCCCACTCTTTTCACAACGTTAAAAAGGGTGACCAATTTTGGCGCCAGCAGATCGATATAAGTTAGATAAAACTCCACTGGGAGCCCATCTGCTCCAGGGGTCTTCTTCCGCGCCATATGCTTAATTGCGCCTCTCACTTCACCTAATGTAATGTCTTGGCCCAACCTGTCCGCCTCTGCCCTATCCAGCTCTGGAAGAGCCGCCTCACTGAGAAAGTCCCTAAGTGCCCCCTCATTCAGGACCACCCTGCTGCGATAAAGCTCCTGGTAGTACGCATAAAACAAATCATTGATCCCCTGTTGTGTGCGGCACAGTTCACCGGAGGGACCCTGCAACTCCAAGATTAGCGACCCTCTCCTCTCAGGATTTGCCAACCAGGCCAACAGGGTACCAAACTTATCCCGCTCAGAATGTGCGCGTGCGATGTAGTTCTTATAATCATAGCAGCGCAATCTAGCAACTTCCACCGCTACCGCCTCTCTTGCAGCTAAGAGTTCCCTGTGGCTATCAGGCAGATCAGGTCTAGTAATCTCGAGATTCCGTAGGCGCCATTCCGCGGTCTCAATGTCATGAAGCAGTGTCTTCCGGACCCCTACTACGCTAGCAATGCACAAGCCCCTCACCACCACTTTAAAGGCATCCCATTCGACCCCCAACGTGGAAGCCGTACCCGTGTTCTCCAGGAAGTAGTTAGTCACCCCAGTTTCCACCTCCGCACGGAACACTGAATCTTCCAGAAGTTCCGGATTCAAACGCCAGTTAGGAATAGCATGGCGCACCTGGGCCCACTGCATTCGTACTAGCAATGGGTTGTGATCCGACAGGGTCCTGGCGAGATATTCGCTATGTACAATCAGCGAGTGGAGCTCTGGGGAACAGAGGAAGGCATCGATTCGAACATGGAGATCATGTAATGCAGAGTAAAAGGAATAATCCCTGTCGGCCACGTGATGCACCCACCACGTGTCAACCAGTCCCCAATGCTCCTGCCAATTCTTCCGTGCCCGTGCTATCTTATGTGTAGTGGCGGTTGTGAGAGGTGGATGGGATCTATCTAGTTGTACATCTGTGATCGAGTTGAAATCCCCCCCTATAATGACAGCGCCAGTCAGGAAAGGCGCAAGTTTCCCAGATAGTTGAGCAAAGAAAGTAGGCTGATCAGCATTGGGACCATAAACACTGCCCAACGCTATGTTTCTGCCATTCAATCTACCCAATACCATCACATACCTACCCTCCGGGTCTGTGATCTGCTGTACCAGTTGGAACGGCACGGCACCCCCGCTCTAATCCAAATCAGGACCCCCCGCGCAAAAGCAGAATATGCTGTGTGAAAAAATTGTCCCCTCCATCTACGCTGCAAAGCTGAAGCCTCCGTGCCAGTACGATGGGTTTCCTGGAGGAAGGCAACTTGGATCCCTCTGCGCACTAAGTAAGCATGTATTTTATAACGGCGGTTCATGGAGTGGAGCCCCCGGACATTCCATGAAATACATTTCAGGTCAGACATTGAGCTCCTAGTAAAAACTGCATGTCGCATCCCAAGAGATCCTCAACAGTGCCACGCCAGGCACCCCAGTAGATAGCCCCAACATCCCAACTCCCCCACCCCAGGACAGTAACTATAGAACGAGCTCCCATCCAAACCTTAGTCTAAACAAACAGTAACCTCCAACTACTTCAGAGGTGGTGAGAGACGCAGCTGCCAAAAGTCGGGCTCGTAGCTCACTAAACACCAGCTGCCTAGTATCAATACTCGCTCGGCGACCGTGTATCCAACCCATTATTAACACAAAACAGAGATGAACAAAAGCCAGCATACCACCCCCGTCTCACACTATATCATCCACACTCTGGGGTGTGATCACCGGCATCTGGAGATTACTGCCATTAGTTGTGTCGGAGTCATTGTCCGCAGAGTCCTTATCTGACCCAGCATCGTCGTCTGTGGTCGGTGGCCCTCGAGGCTGCGACAGGGACACCACCGCCTTTAGGGCCTCAGCCCGCTCCTTTCTTGTCTGCACCGCACTGGGCGTCCCTCGGGTCCTCCTCCTGTTTCTGCGGGGCCCACGGGTGCGGGAGGTTTCCCCCTGTGACCGCTGATCTGCACCGTGCCCGTCCCTCAGTAGGCCCCCTTTGTAGTTTTCCAACCAGTCCCAGGCATCAGGGGGGGAGTCAAAGTAGTGCGTGGTGCCATCGAGCACTATGCGCAACCGGGTCGGAAAAAGTAGAGAGTACTGAAGACCTTCTTCTCTCAGTGCCTTCTTCACTGCCAGGAAGGAGGCACGTTTGCGCTGGACCTCCAGCGTGTAGTCCGGAAACAAGGTGACCCTGCTATTATCCACCTGATTTGGTCTGTCGGTCCTGGCCCTCTGCAGGAGTATGTCCCTGTCTCGGAAATGCATCAGGCGGGCCACCACCGGTCTCGGAGGTCTCCCCACTGCCAGGGGCCTCGCAGGCACCCTATGTGCGCGTTCCAGGGTGTAGTAGGGAGTAAGACCCTCAGGAGCCAGTACTGTTTGGAGCCAGTGTTCGAGGTAGGCCACCATATCAGCCCCTTCCACGCCTTCCGGCAGGCCCACCACTCGGACGTTGTTGCGCCGGTTGCGGCCTTCCGCATCTTCGACCCTCCTCTCTAGGGCAGTGACCCTTGCTGAGATCACCCCCAGTTCCTGGCCCATCGTCTTCTGAGCTGGCACAATTTCCCCTAGTGACACCTCATGTTGCTTGACTTTCTCTGAGAGTTTTTTGTGCTCTTCTCGCAAGAGCCCCAGCCCCACCGCCACCTTACTGATGTCCTGGTGGAGAGTGGTCTTGGTATCCGTGATGGCCTCCAGGATTTGCGCCAACTGCTGTTGAATCTGGTCCCCCGATCCCGGCTGTGATCTCTCCACATCAGTGTCATCTGGATCCTGCGCCGCACCGGTTCCTCGGGCCTTAGGCTTGCCCATGTTATAGCTGTGGTCAGGGCACCGGGATCCCAAGGCCTCGGTATGAGTTAGCACCGGCCCACCAGAGTGCGTCCCCACCTGTCGCCAGTCACGCAGGGGGTCTGAGAGAGAGGACACTCCTCAGATAGCCGAGGTAGTAACAGGCTCCCTCCCCCGGGGCCCGCCCAAGAAGTCAGCCAGCAGTGCAAAGTGGTGCCTCGCCGCCCCCATCCGGGGACGCTAGCACCAAGGTGATACTCGCCGCCTCCACCCACTGCGGCGCCCACCAACAGGCCAGGGCATCTACGAGTTCCGCAGGATCAGGCAGAAACTCTCCCTGTAGATGGCCAGATGGTCAGGGAACCACCGTTCAGCGTAGGTGAGCACAGCCCATCTCCGCCGTGCGTATTCTCCTCTCCGAACAAGATGGCGGCCGGGACTCCTCGGTCCCCCGTTGCAGGCTCCCCCAACAGTTAATCCTCCGTTGTGGCCAACCCTGCAATCCAGGCCGCAGCCCTCCTGCTCCTTCCGAGCTGCGCCACAGCCACACAGGGGGGGGGCCGGGAGGGGGGAAACAGCATGCCCCAGATGGAGGTCCGCAGGCGTCGCCTTCCAGCCGGTCACTACTCGGGGGGGGCATTCACTCACCTCCCCCGGACATCAGCTGTGTCCCCGCTCCTCTCCGGCAGTCCCCCGACCCGTCAGCTGCGCTCCCTTATCGATCCGCTGCTGCCGCAGCCCCGGGCCGCTCATTCGTCGTCTCCGCGGCCTATCTCCCACCCGAAGCCGGGGTGTAGCGTACCAGCGGGGCCGCCACAGATGATGCGGGCGCTCAGCTCCCCTCCGCTCATAGCCCCCAGCGAGGGCTCCGGAGTCCAGGGGAAGCCGCGCGTGGCGCCACCGCTCCGTGTCTCTGCTCCAGGGGTCTCACCAGCGACCAGAACCGGCAGGGCGGCTCACGAGCAGCCCGTTGATCAGGATGTTCAGGCAGCCGATGCGGAGCTCAGCGCTCACGCGTCCGCCATTGCCCTCGGCATGCCACGCCCCTCAAAGAAGTATTCTACTTGTACAGCTGGACTGTGTATCTTCCTTTACCACACCTTCCTTCAAATTAACTAGCCTCAGATCTCCCTCATGGACACTAAACTCACGTATTAATATTCGGCACCATAAACTTTGTTGTATTTTACATGTGGATCTTCTCAATGCTTTTGATACTGATCACAATCTTATTTTTCTTAATTCACTACTATTAGGTCATTTCACTTACCTAGATTTGTCATCCCTGTTTGGCTGCGAATCCCTAGCTTAATGGAAAGTTTTTTTCCAGTAAGAGCTATTGATTAACCAACAAACTTGCTCATGGGTTCAAGGCACCTGGCCCCTAAACCACCAAAGGTGTTGGTCCTTAAGGACAGAGATCGTATTAATGTTTAGAGGAGAGCGATCTAACCAAAGACTGTGCATACCAATATTGGACAACGTGGTTCTCAAAATAATAAGTCCATGGCAGGGAAAGGCTTCTTGGATCTTCCAAAAGATCACTCAGAACTTCTATATAGGCTTTAAGAGCTGTGAAATTCCAAAGTGTCACACAACAGACCAGGGATTTAAGACTAATTTATGAACAATTGAGTCATGTCCTAGGTCCATATCAGTAAGGGGAGAGGTTTGTCTCTCATTACTATAAGACAAACCTACCTTTTCTTCATGTTGAGTCAGTGTACAAGACTGTGAGAGCATAGATACTTGCTTCTTTTTTAATACCGGAGTACATGGTATTACGTTTGTTCTCAACTGGATTCCATAACTCTTGAGTTGGAAAAATTTATTTCTTATTTCCTCTCCATGGAATTCCTTATAAATAACTAATCATCCCACTCTGTTTATCAACCCTTTTATATTGTTTACACCAACAAATGATTTTCTTTATCAATTATATGCAGATTCCTCATAAATATGTATTTTGTTAATTACCTAACAGACTAATTACTTACTGAATCACAGCGTGTCTACTTGCACCTCAGTCCTAGATGGGAGCTGATAGTCTCCATTTTGCAATTATGAGAGGGCGCAATTTATGCGCCCACATCCTTTACACTTTCAATAGAATTTCCTATTTTTAATATAACACAATTCCAGTTTTACTTTAATTAAATTTTTTTAAATCAGTTTTTACCATTAAGTCCCAGAGCCCACCCTTATTTCTGGCACTCATCTGACCTATTGCCTGCCTAGAAAACAAAAACAGATGCCTAAATGATATAAAAATTAATTTACGTAAATCAGCACACGCTCAGGTTTTTCAGAAATCAAACTATTATTTGGAGAGTACATATTTTGCATTCAGAGCCACCAAATGAGTCACAAAGGGAAAGCTGTAGGTGTCATCTTTGACTCCGCAACTACCTTTGGTGCACACCTCGCAAATAACCTGGCTTAATCCAATTGAACAAGGCAGAGGTAGTGGCCAGGATGGTGGCCAAGAAGAAATGGAACCTCACAGCACCATCCTTGGAAATCTTGACTTGTGCAGAATCATTCGGATTAGAATGTAGCTAACTTTATTTGACCATAAGATGAAGGTGCCTGAACCTATCAGACGCCTTTTGTTGCGGGTTGGCTGCCTTGCGTGCCACAACAGTTAAGTGATGCTAGTAGACTGCAGTAGGTGGCAGATTTCGGTGGTCTCAAAATGCAACCTAGATCAAATCTTAGACATGTGGGCCAGGGCCGGACTGAGAACACAAACCAGCCCTAGCAATTAAGTCGGACTGGTGCCGGGTGGGTGGGGGGTGCTGGTGGGAAACACTGCTGCTGCTTTTGTTACAGGTGGCCATTATTGCAGCACTGCTGCAAAACTGGCCCCCAGTAACAAAAACGGCCCCCATCGGTTCAAAACCGGCCCCCATCCTTCCGGCCCACCAGGAAAACACCTGATGCCTACTACGACCAGTCCGACCCTAATGTGGGCCCAGTGTGAGAAGAAGGCTACATGGCCCTGTAGCCTCTTCAGGCTGCAAGGGGCTTGTATTCCTGAGGCGTGTGCTACTGAGCCTTTTACTGAGCAGGTGTTGATTGGGACTGATGGCACTTTGGTGCTGCAAAGGTGGGGATGCTGCTTCACCTTGTATATCTTTCGGGAGGTAGCATTGGATGGAGCTGATTGTCGTGTTCTGTATGAGACAGAGACACTTGCATACTGGCTATCGAATGAGGGCACCTGGGAACCGCTGAACATCCTTCGATGTCAAGGAATGGATTAAAGGCTTGATCTTTAACCTTCTTGTCATTCCTTCCATTACCACGGGCAAAATAGTGCCATGTAGTGGCAGAAGAAGAAGCTGAAAGGCATAAAACCTTCTAGATATCAGTTAGGATGGTAGTGTCTTTTTTTTACATATACTCTTCAGGCTTGCATTAGCCCAGGCTCTAGCTGGGCAAAGTGAAGTCAAGTTTCAAAGAAGGAGCTTACAGTGTAGAACTAGCCAAGACTGAAATGAAGATCCAGGATTCACAGAGGGCTTGACATGCATTAAAATGAATATTGCAACCAGAATATAGGATGGGATGAAAAGAATCATGATCAGTAGCTGTGGCAAAAGAAAACAAGAAAAACAGTGGCTGCATATTGTAGTGCCAAAATGCCACCTGCTGCAAAGGAAGAAGGCATGCATGAGGAACTGGCCATACACCACCTGGTATAAACTGTTAAGCAGGAGAGGTGGTGAATGCACATGGTAAAGATGTGAGCACGAGAGAAGAATAGCTGTGATGCTCAAAACAGGTAATCTGTGCAGAAGCAGATGTAAACACAGAGTTTAGAGCAGAAGTGAAGACATGCAGAGTTTAAGGAGCTGTATAGGTGTGTGAGTGTGTAACATAGGTTTTTGAATATTCAAATAATAAAGGGATGCAATTAAGATCCTCCCAAATCAGAGTTATTCTCTCCTGTAGCAGGGACCTGACCATCAATATGTGCCGCTGCCTGGAGCATACTACTGGGGTAGATTTGAGTTTAAAAGGAAGAACCTTGAACTGGAAATGAGAGGATAGGATGACCAACATGAAAAAGTACCAGTGAAGACACCAAATTGGAATATGCAGATAGGAATCTTCGAGATCCACAGCTGCTAAGAAGTCCCCGATCTGGATCAGTGATCAGTGATGGTTTTAAGGGTGTCCATTTTGAAATGGGTTGTTTTGGATCAACTGGTTCACCCCTTTCAGATTGATGATTAGCCTGATTCCTCCCTTGACATTCTGCACCAAAAACAAATGGGAGTGATCACTCTGAAAGGGGCCCGAAACACAAATCCAAAGACCAAAAGGTCCCGGGCGGGTAGAGAGGTCCTCAGTCAAGAGGATGGGAAGGACACGTCCTCCCTATTTTATATATTTTTCACCAAAAGAGTGTCCTTTCCGTGATTTACTTGTTACTGCCTCTAAAACTAGGGGATAGCAACAAATCAGAGACCAACAATGGGTGGGGGGTTCCTAGGTGTGTAATGGTAATACTCTCAAGAACAAATTCTCGAGAGGCATGTATATATAACCTACCCGTTGTTACGGGTGGGAAGGGAGAGAGGCCCTTTTCTTTTAATAGCCCTCACTCACTCTAATAGTGACATGCTTCATCATAGGGCTCACCCCAACTCCTAAAGGTCGGGGTGGGCTCAACCGTGTTTCAGGGAGCACTTAGTGATATTGTGTTTGGGGGCGGTCCATTCCTAAAGAAATCTTTAATAATGGAGTGGGAGGGAAGGTTAAAATATATACAAACGGGTGTTTAGGATGTGATGGTCCTATGACCCTAAATTCAGCACCAACATGTTTCAGCCCTTCCTATCTGTCCTAACAAATTCCTGGGCTTTCGTCAGGGTGGGACGTAATGAGGTTACCTCCCCCAAAGACGTGAGTGCATGTGAACTATTTGTCTTGAGCACTGTTAAGTGTTAGAAAATGGAACAAGCCTAATACTTGCCACTGATCTGGATGAGGAATTACCACAACAACTTAGGGCAAGAGATTCTCAAGGGAGCACGGAAGGGAGGCCTTGTAGTCACACTTTCGTCAAAGGTCCTACCCTGCAGGGACCTACTGATCCTCGAGCTCCCCGGCTTGCACTCTGAAAGGGGGCCTGCTTTATGCTTGATTGATTGATAGTTCCTCCACTTTCGACAGAGTGGGTTGCCGCATTTTATGAAAAAAAATTACCTTGGGCATCCCGTTGCTTTTGTTGGCGGCCATATTGTCTTTATACTCAAACACTTGGCAAGAATTAAAGTTGGTTATGGTTTTAGTGTTTCCAATCAAATACCCCCTAACAGAGGGTGAGTGCATATTAGCCCCTCTATTACTCATCTTTACACAGCTGATTTTGGGGTATCATTATTCAGAGCCTTATCATTTCCACCAAGATTTCTAAACCATGGGCTGCTAATTCTGCAGTATGCTGACAACATTGTTAAACTTGACCAAACCTACATTGACCTGTAGAGAACATTAAATGAACTACATGCTTATAAGTTCACAACAAGCTAGAAGTAAACAATAATAAATCAAAGGTTATGATTAGGGCTCCCGGTTTTTACGGTATTCTCTTTTTTAACATTTGTCTGTATTTATCAATATTTATTTTTTAGCCATCTTTTTGGTATTTATCTATATTTATTTTGTATTTTGAGAATAAATGGAGTCTTAATATGGTATATTTCCACATTTATTTAACTGATAAACATGCTCTCATGCTTTAATGCCTGTCACGTTTTAGCAAATTAAGCAGCCAAATATAACAAAACACTACACCGATAGATACATATTAGCATTGTATACAAATATTGGTTAACATATGGCTTTATTTAAGGAAATCCCGTCCTATTATTTTACTCCCCATGTTGTCTAGCTGCTCAGCTGTTGGCCTAGAATTCATGAAGAACACCATGGAGAGTTGCTCACAAGAAGCACAATTTTCTGTATTTTCCTCTTTTAAAAATAAATACAGACAGGAAACACATTGTTTTCTGTCTGTGATTATCTGTAAAAATCAGTAAAAACTGAGCGCCGAAGGTATGATCTTTGGAAAATATATAAATTAATCTAAAAATTTGTGGTGCATGGGCCTATCTTTTCTGGGATATGTCTCGCCATATAATTATTTGGGAATATGGTTAACTAAACAATGTACACCTAGACACCACTTACCAGTTATAAAGCACAGATGTGCCACCTTAACATTAGCACTGTGTAGACGTAACACAAAATGACAGAGTCCTTCAGCAAGCATGATTTTAAAGTTAGTAGGAGAAAAACTACTCCCTGCCCTGATTTTTGGTCATCAAGGGTCTCCTGGACACCTGCTGACAACCTTTGATTTGATACAATGCAACACTTCTAGAAAGCTCTTTCATCTACCCCAGAGCACATCAACAGCATAAATACAATTGGAATTTGACCTATTTAGGCAGGACCCAGTATGCACAGCAATTTTTTTTTTAAATATTGTCATCTTGTAATAAATTCAAAACATGACTCCCTGAAATATGCTTTAAAGTTAATCTTTGAGGATAACAGTTTTATTAATAACTCATTGTCCAAGTACTGATTAGATGCAACAAAGGAACTTGAAGTAGATCCCATCTGGAAGAATAATCCTTTAAGACTGGTCTCTAAGTCGGTAATACAATGTCAACTGATGCTGCATTACCATGCTGCACATGTTACAGAACTGATTAATTTTAGACAAGCTAACTTAATCATTGACTCATGCAATTCCATGTCCGCTCAATATTGTTTACTGAAGCTAGTCTTCAAATCAGCTTGATAAAATACACTCCGGATACATTTTATGTCATTTCCTATAAAAGAATTTAGATCATCTTGGATATCAATCAAACCTTTACAAATTAAAGATGAAAATGAATCAATACTCCATCTCATATTTTTTTGTCCAGGGACCAGGCTCAAAAGACACGTTCATATTAAATAAATGTTCCTTTTTAATAGAATCATACACTGCAGAGATGCATTTAAATATTGCTTTAACATGGGGAATATATTTGGAACTATGCCGTACTGCTAAATTCCTTTAAGTCATTTTTATAAAACGTACACAACTTCCTTCAATCACTTGAGTTGTTTTTAACCAGTTGCCCTTTTATATTATGTTATGTTATGTTATAAATATTTCTAAAGCGCAACGGTTACCCAAGGGTGTCCTGGCACTAGTTACTTGTCCTTTGAGCAATGAACGTTATGGATAAATTTTACTTGTCAAAAAGCCAGGTTTTTAGTCCCTTCCTAAATGCCAAGAGGTCGGTGGCATTTCTCAGGTGGAAGGGGAAGTCGTTCCATGCTTTTGCCGCGCAGGCAACAAAGCTTCTCCCACCCCACCTAGCTTTTTTTGTGGGTGGTACTGACACCAATTTGGCTGCAAGCGAGCGAAGAGTTCTTTTGGGTGTATACCATTGAAACTTTTGTTTCAAATGGTCAGGTCCTGTTCCTTGAAGGGCTTTGTAAACGGTGCAGAGGGATCCTCACAGGGAGCCAGTGCAGTCTTTTGATTTCTCTGGAAATTGAAGAAAACTTAGGCGTACCAGTGAGCAATCTGGCGGCCGCATTTTGCAACATTTGGAGTTTGTTCATGAAAAGATCCTGAATGTTTAAATAAAGACTATTACAGTAATCCAGCTTTGACAGGACAAGTGCTGTAACCACTGTACGTCGACTATCAGGTGGTAAAAACGGCACTATTTTCTTGATCGTTCTGAGAACGTACACCGTGGTCGATGCCACTGCATTTACTTGGTCACCAAAGTTAAGTTTATTGTCCACTATTACTCCTAAGTTTTTTACTTTTTTGGTGGGCGTAGGAGGAGTACCCGTAGAGTCCGGCCACCAGTTAGGGGTCCAGAAATTAGGATCGTTTCCGAATAGGATGACCTCCGTTTTGCCTGAGTTGAGCTTTAGGCAATTTTTCCGACATCCACCTCCCGACTGCTTCCATACAATCTTGGAAGCGTTTGTCTATTCCCACTTCCTGTCCTGGTAGCAGAGACACCACAATTTGAGTGCCATCTGCATACGAGGTGAGACCAAAACCAAAGGAGCTAATGAGGGGGACCAAAGATGAAACATACACATTAAAAAGTGTAGGGCTTAGAGATGACCCCTGCGAGACTCCACAGGGCAGAACGAAAGGTTTGGAATAGTATTCACCCAGAGACACAATTTGTAATCTGTCTGTTAAGAAGGATTTCAAAAGCTCCCATGCTTTAGCCTGGATCCCGCATGCCTTCAAACGATCCATCAACAGGTCATGATGGACCTTATCAAAGGCCGCGGACAGATCCAGTAAGATTAGGGCAACCTTGCCACCCCGATCCACGGCCTCCCTAATCTCTTCTGTGGCTTTTATGAGAGCGGACTCTGTACTATGTCCTTCTCTGAAGCCATATTGGGTAGGATCTAAGGCTTGGGTTTTGCATAGAAAGGCACTAAATTGTAGATTCATTGTTTTCTCAATAAGTTTAGCTGGGAGAGGAAGGCGTGAAATTGGGTGAAAATTATTAGGGTCCAAGCTGGGCTTCTTAAGTAGTGGCAGTATCGAGGCAACCTTCCAGAGTTTAGGAAACTGCCCTGTTAGTGTAAACTTGGTAAATCGGATGTTATTCCAATTTTATCTTGTTATGAACTACCAGAACATGCATTTTAAGTACATTTGTATTTAATAAAGTCATGTTGTTTTAATAGTGAGAACTTTAGATATTTTCTCTATTTCTAAATTTGTAGTATTTTAATTATTCTAAAAAAATAATTTACTTACTTACCCTAGGCACCATTCTTCCTGGGTAACAGGTGAGAATTTGTTATTGTTCAGAATGATTTTATTCCTGCTAGAAGAGACTCCTAGGTGTCCCTGGCTAATCATGGTGTTATCAGGGATCTGACCACTGGTGGCATCTGGTGACATCTTTAATGAACTCTGCCCAGTGATTGAGGAATCTCTTTTTATGTGATCTTACACTGGGTCCAGTTCTAAACACCGAGAGTAGTCATGAGCTATTAAGTCTTGGAGGGTAGGTTAGAGGAAATCTTGGGAGCCTATCCAGGTCTTACCACTAAAGCAGTTGTGACTGGGTAGTCCTAGGACTAAGACAGCATCTAATGCAAGTTCTAATGGAAGATTTTGATGACTAACTGCCCTTAGAACACTAGCTAATGAGAAGGCATGCTTCCTGATCTTAAATGTTTTGTGCAAAAGATCATCCAAATGAGGAACAAACAGACTCTGTCCTAAAAAAGGCAGATGAAGAACAGCAGATTTTCGAAGACCCTTTAGCTTCCAATACTGAATCCAAATCAGATAGCGATCTGCCACAACAACAGAAGCAATGGCCGTAGCTTTAATGGTGTCGTAGAATGTATTAGCAAGAAAACGTGCTTGTAACTCCTCTATGGCAATGAGCTCAGTGCAATCTTCCACTGCCAACATAGCTGCGGAGAGAAATTGGAAATCGCCTGCCAGACTCTGAGATGGATAAGACGAATAAATGGGAGCTTATATGAGCAGGTTAAGGTTAGTGTAAGCTTTACACTGGGTACCATCCACCTTCTTGTCTACAGGAATGATGGGAGAAGCATCGCCCAAAGCCACCTGAAAACGACCAGCCCAATTGGAGACTGACTGTAGAAAATCCACATCATCCTCTAGATATATCTTAGCCGAGAACTGAGGAATGGTCGTTCATTCTATGTCCTTCAATTCTCTGAGGATAATTTATTTTACGACTAGAATGACAGGAACAGTCTTCGGGTTAAGACAACGAAACTGAAAAAATAGAGATGAGCTGATGCTTGGGGCATCCACTGGATCAGCTGGAAATCCAAAATTGTCACCCAAATATTTCAGAATCAAAGCTATGCCCTCGTTATCAACAAATTCCCTATTCGGTCACAAAGCAGAGAAACCTCAGAATCCTCCTCATATGTTGGAGTATTCAAGGAGGAACAAGAAGAAACGTGAGACCCCAACAAATCCTGTCTACCTACACTTTATTTAGCCTTTCTTTAGCCTATAGCCCAGAGAAAGTCTCAGTCATAAGGGCACGAATATGGACCACAGAAAGCCTTGATGCCCCAAAGCTCTCTCTGAAAAAGAAGAGTCTCCTTGAGGAGAAAGCTCTTACTTGATTTAGCTGGATGTTTCCTCCCTGTGGGAAATAAAACAGCGCAGCAATATTCACAAAGGCAGTAACAGCAAAGCACAGCACTAACCTATGTGTAGAATTTCGTAAGAAGAGACTTGAACTCCACATTTGCCTCACATACTTGCAAGAAAATTACAGAATGATGAGGAGTTTGCTTGTCGCAGTTCAACATGATCACCATTTAGGATGACCAGGTGGGGGTGAGATTGACAGTGAAACCATGCATCCTCAGAGCTAGCTCTGCACCTCAGGAAACAGAGTCTGCCTAAACCTAGCCTCAGGCCAGCCAGGAACTGCAGACAGAGGCATTGTAACCTAAAGCCATGGAAATAAGCAAGAAACAATGCATTCAAGGATCCTACACGCCTTGGTAATGCAGGGGTTGGCATAGACATGAGTGTACTGCAAACATTTGTGCAGAACAGACAGAAAAACACACAGGAGGAATTACGGGTAGCACACATTTTATGGGTCCTGCCAGGGCAAAGGGTAAGAACCAAAAAAAAAAAGGAAGGTACTGTTGAACGTGCTGTCAATTATATATTTTACCAGAAAAGCACTAGAGCTTGTAAGAGAGCAACAAGGATGATCCAATTGGAACAGACATCTTAGTGTGATGGGCATGCCCACACGTGGGTCCAGTGCACACTGTGCCACTGGAACCAAGCTATACCCTACTGAAAAGCCCTAATAAGGTCAAAATTGTCTTGGTTTGCTTGTGTTCCCGTTCAAGGAGGACCTTGACTGGTAGTTCAGGCTTGACTGTTCCCATTGGAGCAGGGTCAAGACTGATTTCATTATGATTGGATCGAAACTCAGGTGGCATGGTATGCAAAATAATGATGGACTGGAATGCGGCCTGAGTAATTACCAGTGGGTGAGATGAATTCAAGCATTCCATCCATCACATGTTTGTATGCTTCATTGCAATGCCCTTATTGGGACACGTATGCCCAGATGTGGATCCTTGTGACACTGTGCCACTAGAATCAAGCTATACGCGACTGATTAGCCCTAATGCTTGTGTTTCTGTTCAGGGAGGACCTGGCCTGGCAGTCATGCTGGTCTATTCCCATTGGAGCAGGGTCAAGACTGATTTGCAAATAGCTGGGTCCAAAATGAGAAGGCATGTTGTGCAAAATAACAGTGGACTGAGATGTGGCCCTGATTAATTACCAGTGGCTTAGGTCAATTCAAGCACTCCATTCATCATGTTTTGTATACTTCAGTGTGTCGCCCTAAGTGGGACAGGTATGCCCAGACTTGAATCCTGTGCACACTGTGTCACTGGAACCAAGCCATACTCGACTGAGAAGCCCTAATAAGGGTTAAACCGGTCTTTGGTTGCTTGTGTTCCAGTTCAGGGAGGACCTGTCCTTATATTTCAGGTTGTCCAAACTGAGGGGGCATGATGTGCAAAACAACAGTGGACTAGGATGCAGCCTGAGTAATTACCAGTGCTGAGATTAATTTGTCTTGTGAAGTCTGATTTATAGTTGAAAAGAAATTCGTAAATAAACATTGCAAGTTAACTTTTGTGCCAGAGCAACAAACATCTGCAATGCAAAGCATAAAACGCATCACTGGAGGATCTTAGTGCTGCAGACAGACGAGAGGGCTGTAGAAATGAGATGAGGACTTCCAGTAACAAATTAGACTGTTTTGCTCCTAGAGGGTCATTTAATAAAGGAACTGTTCAGTCTGAGGTTAATAATCATGGTGCTTTTCTGCCCTTTAGTCCACGAGCTGCACATTAATAAAACAGTTCTGTCTCTTGAAGCACTGTAAAGGTAATACTTTTGTATGAGCAGTAACCCTGCGTTTGAGGGGAAAATGCGACACGTTTTACCTCTGGCTTCCTTGGTTACTTTGTACATCGATAATAGAAATATAATTTGACATGAACATTGTAGCCTAAAAATCATATACCAAAATATTGCTCGGTGGGGGTAGATACTCTATTATTTACTTCAATGGGAAATGTTTTTGTAAACAATATTTAGGACATGATCCTTTTGTCAGACGTTATTTAGGCCACGATGGTCGGGTACCGTACCCTTGGTCATGTCTGTCACATTTCCTATTGCAAATAGGTGCTCAGTAGTGGAAGAGCATAGTTCAACCTGTGAACCAGCTCCACGTCAACTAAAGGTTAAAATACATATCATTTAGCAGGCTTCAGAGAGTTCATCTTCACAGATAGGTTAATATGCAATTCACGTGGAAATAAACTGACAGGGGTGGAGTGACAGACGGAAACGGCTTGACGTGGCCAGAACAAGACATGCACACACAGTGTTAAGATTGTAGAATGGTATGTAGGAAGCTAGGAAAGTACTTAGATGGGACAGATGGATGGATGGACTGTCAGACATAAGGACACTCCATGCAAAAGTGTAAGACTTGGAAGCCTTTATAACCATTTTGGAAACCTATTTGTTTCTGCCTTTCCATTACTACGATGTCCCTTTATCCAAAGGTGTACAATGGCTGGACATATAAGTGCTTTGTAAGATGGTTTGATAAGTGTTGGGTCACACAATACCACTAGATCAAATAATGTACATAGGATCCCTGCAGCTTCATGACAGACATGAAGAGAGCCCTGTGCATCCATTCTGAGAGCAGTTATCGAACACCCCAAAAGTGCAGTATTCGTGGTGTATGTACAGTAGAGGCTGCTACCGAATGAGGGTGGTGGAGTGGGGGGGCAGAAGCGGAGGGTGGGGGAGTAAATAAATAAATAAATGCACCTACTTGAATACCGCCGGCCGCCACCTGTCCTCCGTCCTCTTCTCCGCAGCAGGAAGCACAGAGCCTCCCAGAATCCCCTACCAATCACGAGGCTGCCTTACAGCAGCGTTGTGATTGGTCTGAGCACCGTGGTTAGGCGCTCTGAGAGGGACTGAGAGGCTGTGCATGTTCTCCACCCAGGCTGTACAATACAACCTGTGGAGAGCATGCAAAGTGCGCATGACGGTTTGGCCGGCCCGAGATGGACAGCCAACCCATCATGCGCACTTACGGTGCAGCCACCACTCCTCCTCCCACGACGTCAGTGAGCCTGGCCCCACCCCACCCTAATATAACCTGGCTTCAACTGCCAATAAAATGATAATAACAGAACGTTATTATTATTTTATTTTTTGTATTGAGCTTGTAGTTGAAGCAGTGGGGCGACGCTCCTCCGCCTTAGCGGAGGAGCTGCCGCTGTGTATGTATCTGTGCACTAATCATAACTGGAGTAAAAACACTCAGGGAAGAGCGTGGAAACACGGTGTTCAGCCATCGACAAGTTCTCCAATACAGCATTGACTGTGGGCATTCAGTGTGTTATCTGCGCCAGTGGTGGCACCATCACTCTTTCTGAGGTTCCCAGAAGAAGGAATCCAGGGTTGCCTCCTTATCTCTTTATCAGCGGGGGTTCAAGTGAGCCACTGGAAGCTCTCCTGTCACTGCTGTTCAGATTTTGTAAATCAGGATATCCATCTCCCAGCTGTTCAGAGCGCACAGGGCACATGTGGAAACATTACTCATTCTCCAACCCTGAGAAGAGTATAAGTAGGTGGCCTCTGGAGTCCTAGACGCAATCTAGATATCGAGAATCCAGCCCAAGTCAATACTGACTCAGCAGTGACTGAGCAACAGAGGTACTCTATCATGTATATCAGTAACAAGAAAGAGAAAGATTGTTCTGGATCATTTTGAGGGAAGATTTGACATGCATTGGTGCTGCTGTCGCATGGTGCGTCGTTGTGGAATAGGATTGTGGCGTTTTCTTTCCTTGCACCCTTTGGAGCTCAAAGCTACAACTTTTGAGGTATCTAGAACATTTGTAGATAGTTTGTCTGCTTGCTTACTGTACCCCTTAATTAATTTATATTAGAACATTGGAATGTTAAGAGCTCAATTGAAGACAATAGAGTAGCTCTGGGCAAATAATTGCTGGTGTAGAGCTTCAGCTCAAACATTCCAGTGTTTGTATTTCTGTTTCTCTTTCTTAATTCAGAATATTCTACCTTCAAAGGTTTCTGTTGCTCGCAAATACGTTCACAGGGGAGGCACAAGAGAAATGAATAGAGATGAAGGTCTGAATACGATCGCTAAGACCGAGGCTAGGCACATCAACATTTACACTGGCCAATATTTACGTGCCAAATAAGGGCCAAAAGCCATTCTTAAAACTTGCTGTAGTCTCTATCCTGAAGTCTCCTTAGAAGGAGATCTTTATTAGGGATGACCTGAATTTAGTGATGGACAATGATTTGGATAGGTCAGCCGAGAGAAGTGGGCAGACAGGGGCAATTACTAATATTGGAAAGATATGGCTCAAAGAAGTGGAATTGGAGGATATCTTGAGAGCCCAACATCCTAAAACACATGACTACACATAGGTTTCTCCACCTAGTATTTTATGTGTGGGAAACTGGACTAATTCCTGGGCACAGAACAAATGCTAGCAGCTGTAAGTAACCGAGATTGCACCAATAGCGCTCTCTGACTATGCCCCAATGATACTTACCTTACGTGCACAGAATCATTGGAGCTCCGCAGGAAGAGGGAGAGTGAGAGACAACATTGTCCAAAAAGCCCAAAATGAGAAGGAATTAAAAGAGAAAATATTTCAGTACGTAACTGATAATGATAACAAGCATTGGCATAGCCAATAGGTCTCGCCTTTGGGACCTTATACTTGTTTAGCCAGAGAAGTTGGCAATGTTTTTAAGGTATGTTGTAGAGCAATGTAGCTGCTGTGTTCAATACTGTAAACGTTGTGTGCAAGTTGTGCTTAGTGTAGTGACGTGAGGGCAGTGGCATGGTGTGGAATGTAGTGGTGGGTTGTGATATGATGTGTGTTGGTGGGATGTATGTGTGCAGTGTGTTTTGCTGGTGTGTATGTGGGTGGTATATGTTATACCTTCTAGAGACATTGGCAGGCTGGGCAAATACGCCTCTGATCTCCATGCATGCTTTGAACAGCTGGCAACAGATGTGCCCAGCTGGAGTTATTTTCTCACTCGCCTGACAAATGCGGTTTTGTGGTGGATAATGGGGACGCCTGTGCGCGGGAGTGGGGCAGGTGAGGTCCTCAAATAAATCCTTATGATAACCGATGCTGATCATGGGTTTTTCTTCATCAGATGGGAGTTTTATATATGGAGGTGGTTAATTTAAGCTGATGGTTGCGTGTGGGGGCCTCTGGCAGCTATTTGTTGGGACCAGCAGTTATTGTACTTATAAGAGATTGATTCAGAGCATTAGATGTAAAAACATAAAGGGGAAAAAAGGAAAAAGAGAAGAAAGGGAAAGCAGTTTGAAAGGTAGAATGCAGGTAACTGCAAGATATATATAAAGGCGTAGAACGAGTGTGGTTGCAGCTGGAAGGGCTTTACTTACAAAACATGCACAACTGTTTGCCTAGTATTTTTTTTTCTCCATGCCTTTAAAAATACCAATAATTAGTAAATAAAACCATTTGCAGCTTTTTCTCTGCTAATAGATAAAGAGCAAGCATTTAGTGACTGTGTTAAACACGTAAGTATTTAAGATACATTTTTACAGAGAGAGAAGGGTTTAGTAAGGGAATAAAAATGGTAGGGTTTATGAAAACAGTATATAGCGCGAACTCGACCCAAAGGTTTTGGAGCCCTTTACATGAGCACTAGTTACGTTACACATGGACACTTTAATGAGCCTGTGCGCGTCAAAAGGATTCTGGGAAAGGTTGCGTGCGATGGTCACATACCCGCTGTCAGCAGATAACTGGGCCTGTCACAGTTCAGCATGCTACAGTAGCGCCTCGCTGTCAGGTTGCGAGGCGCGGGGAGTGGGCGGTGGAATATGTTATCGTATATTTATGTAGTGCGCCTTGTGACCCCATAAGCTGCTTCGTAGCACGAGGAGCAGGTCTTCTGCCAAACCCACAGAGTGATGGCGCTCTGTCTGCTGTAGTCTGGTGGTTCTTTTACAACAGTTTCCTCCGTTGCTCGTAAAGCGCTCCGATGCCTCGTTGGGCATGGTTTGTGCTATATAAAAGTACACAAAACAAACGTAAATATTGGCGCACCTTGTGCCACAATGAAACCAGTGAGGAGCTGGGGGGTAGGAGTCCGGGGTGTCACAGCGTGAGCCGACCAATGGGGCTCGTATCCTGGATAATGACAATGCAACTTCATCCACAGAGTCAGGGAATAAATAGAGTTAGGGCACATCGTATTGTATTATTTAATTTTTAACATCAGTGTCTGTGTTTAACCATATTATTTCCACTCATGTCTGCTGATTTATCCTTCTTCATTTGGTGAAGAAATATATAAATTCTGAATTTTAACAATTATTTGACTGATAGATGCACCCTTGCGCTTCGGTGCCGGTCAGGATTTAACAATATAAACAGCCGCAAGTAAAAAAATACAGTCACCTGAGAAGATTGGCATGGCGGTACAAACACGAGCAGATTGGCAGCTATATAGGGACAGCGCACCCCTTATTACTGTAACACCCCGTGGTACCAGTCCTGTCAGCTACTGGTCAGGCAGCAGTGACATGAAGAATCAGTAAAAATAGCATATTTTCGTATTTTTAAATAAATATCGACAGGGAAACTGATTGCTTTTCATTTTAAAAGATGAGTAAACAAGAATTACAAAGTGGACTTTCGCTCAGAGGGATCAATGCATTACACAAAATAAGTCAATAGATCCAGCTTTCATGTGCTAACGCATGCAAAACAAGTAGATAGTAACCTGACCCACGAGGAATGCAGCTGCCACCCTGCGCGCCGCTGCTCCCTCCTGCAGGCAAAACGCTGTGGGAGTGAACATTACAAAAGAGGTGGGACATGCACCCGCCTTTAGCCATTTGCGTGCTTTCATTATTGAAAGACACACGCAAAAGCCAACCCAATGCGTGGGGGGAGTCAGACCCACACAGAGCAGTTACAAGAAGCCTCGCAGAGCAGCGCATGCGAGCTGCGCTAGGCTCAACCTAAAAATAGCATAATCATACACACTCTTTGGGAATCCCTGATAGCAGTCACCAGTGGGAAGTTAATAACAATCTTGGCTAAAGAGAATAGGGAAAGAAGGGAGAAAAGAGAGGCGCTAGAGGGCAATTGGGAGAGTCCATACAGAAGACAACTGGAGCACCCAAATGTGTGATGTAAAACTCACGGCCACTCAAGCGAAACGCAAGGTGATCGATTTTGACAGAGTGAAATACGCCCTGCTCCAAACTAGAGAAGTTTCAAAAAGGTGGGAATAAATCAGGAACGCTACTTGCATGCAGACTCAGAGCCAAAATAGGTAGGGAAAGGGTTAAGGCAGTATAAAACTATTGTAGATAGTGTGTTAGTCACATCCAGGGATAGCAAGCAACTTAGAGAATATAGAAACCTACACAGTACTGAAAAAACCCTCGACCAGATATGAAACCGCCTCATCCAGGCCCACATCACTAAACTCTAACAGCCCCAAGTAGAATTCATATACCGATCTATCCAATTGGATGAGGTGATGTAGGCCATTGCCAGGTTGCAGCTCAACAAATCACCACGCCGAAATGGTTTCATACCACTCTTCTACAAAAGGTCTGCTGGGTCCATTCCCCTACCATGAAAAAAACATTTGACTCCTTCACAGATAAAACAAAACTGATGGATTCTAAGTTAAAGGCTACCATCACAGTCATCCCAAAACCAGGGAAAGATCATACACAATGTTTCTCCTTTAGGCCTCTTTAGTAAACGTGGACACAAAATTGTTCACCACAGTCTCAGTCCATCGACTAAACCCCCTACTGCCATGCCTGATTGAACCGGACTAATAAAATTGTGCCAAAACCAAACCACAGGAGGATACCTGTAAACCTAGTTGAGACCTGGGTGATTAGTATATATAGCAAGCAACAATGTCTCAACAGGTAATATTAAAAGACAGTTTTAAAAGGCATGCACGTTAATTGCAAAAGGAGGAGGCAGGGAGACAATAATGGTTGTAGCAACAAATGAAAAGAGTGGTCTGTATTTAAATAAATAAAGTAGAGAGAAAATAATGACGGCACTCTAATACATTGAATGTACATGTAACCTGTATAGACCTGTGCATATTTGTGCTCGTGAAAAACAAGGTGAATGGCGCAATTGACAAGTGAGAACAGCAAAAAGACGGCGCAAAGAGAACAGAAATGTCAATATATACAGAGAACTTTTTGGTGGTTCCAATTCATTAGTAAAGAATTAGAGAAGGTAGGTAATTTTGATGAACCACGAAAGTTGCGCCAAGAATTGCACTGAGAGGTCGACTGCGTTTTGACCTGTGTTCAGTTCAGGTCATCTTCAGGACCAGGTTACGAATTAATAAGTGCTGCATGGCAGATAGGAAAGGACAGAGTAAGGGTAGTGTCAAAGTCCGGCAGGGTCAAGGAGGTTGGAGGGGGGGGAGGAAGGAGAAAGAATAATTCCTCAGTGAGTACTGGAAGCCAATTCCAGTGGGGGAATGGAAAAGCACCAAAGTCTTGATGTGCTGAGGTAGATGATGGAATCCAATGGGGGCGGGGGGAAAACGGAGGGCAACAATGCGAGGGAAAGAATGTTATTAGAAAATAAAGGCGCTGCCAGTCAATGGTAATCTAATATCAGATAAGTGTGTGAAACAGGCTTCACATAATACCCAGGAGATTTATCCAGTTTGAATTAGCTGAAGGAGCAGAGTCATCGTGGTGGACATTAAACTGTCAGGGTGAACCAAGTGCGGTAAAGAGTGGCAGGAGGACTCACCGAAAATTAACTAAATAAAATGGTTTATAAGGCCCAACATGTAACGCTACATCTGATGCACTGGCCATATACAGAGGAAATGCAATTCAGTCATTTGCACATACGACCATGACAAACAAGTGTCAAAAACCATTCACAATACAAAAAGGCACATGGCAGGGCCGCCTACTTCCTCCCCAGCTCTTTGTACTATACCTGGATCCGATGCCTGAGAAAATGAGAAATGATGAAGGGATGTCAGGAGCCATGACATATTGCTGTCCCTCACTCATCTGATGCACTCACTCTGGGCAAGGGGGAGGACACGAACCATTTTGGAAAGGTTTCTGGCTTCTCCCTGAACCTGACTAAGTCCCAGATCCTAAACTTGTTTCTCCCACAGACCCAAGAAAACTCATTAAAGAAACCGCTCACTTGTGTCTCTCTGTTTATATCTAAGCTGGGGAACTGACTAACAACAGTCCTAGACTCACCATCGTACTAGTTCACAAAATACCGCTGTCGAGACATACGAACATGGCTAACACACGGCCTATCCTGGCTGGGCAGATTAGCGGTAATCAGGTGATCACACCCAAAAATCCTATTTGTCTTCAATTTCTTCCTTTTCAGCATCCCCCATGACTTTTAAGAAATTGCAGAAAGGCGATGGACAACTTTATCTGGGCAGAGGAAAAACACTGGTTTGCCAGGAAAGAGACACCCCCAGGCCGGACTGGGAATGCAAACCAGCCCTGGCAATTACCTTGGACCGGCCCCGGGCGGGTACTGGTGGGAAACACTGCTGCTGCGCTTTTCTTACAAAGGGCGGTATTTCAGCACTGCTGCAAAAACCGGCCCCCCAGTACGAAAAACGGCCTCAACCAGTCTAAAACCGGCCCCCATCCTTCCGACCCACTGGGAAAATGCCCGGTGCCCGCCACGGCCAGTCCAGCCCTGCACACACATCTCAGAGGAGGGCAAGAGAGGGGTCTCTAACATTGTTCTCTACTACCAGGCTGCTCAACCGAGACATATGGTAGAGTGGAGCAGGATCAAGTCAGAGATAAGGTGGTGCTTCATGGATCAGCTTAACACAGGGACTCATATTTGGAAGATCCCATCGCTGCGTAAAAACACAGAGCCTGGTGACTCTAATCATCCCCTGTGACAAAAGCAACACTGGCAGTCCTCGACAAATGAGCAGAGGGGAGCGAGTTTACATCTTCCTCTCATCACTTACTCCAGAAATATGCAACCCAGACTTTTCCCCAGCAACTGAAGATGAGGAATAAAGCAAATGGAGAGAGCAGGATTTTAAAAGAACAGGGTGCCTATACGGTCATGAGGGAATCAACCCATTTGAACATCTTAAGAAAAGCATAAGTCCTTCCAGAAACTGAAAGGCTGTAATATCTCCAAAGAAAGCACTGGGTCACCTACAAACCCTTTAAAACTCAGGCAATCTGGCCTTTAACTACATTTTGAGAAACAGCTGATCTCAAAGGGAGATGGCAAACAATTGCAAGCATTTATAAGCAACTAGACAAAACCCCTAGAGAAAAGAGATGGGAGACAGATATAGGGAGAAACTTCACAGTTAATGGATGGGAGGAGACCCCTCAGAGGACTCAAGTTACAGCTAGAAGCACCATCAGAAGAGAGGCAGCTCAGAAGATGTCTTCTTACTGGTACCCAACCCCTCTAGAATCCACAGATGGGACCCAGAGAAAGAGGCTGCTATAGCCAAGGCAATCTACCGCACTTACTCTGGCACTGCCCAAGTCCATATACTATGAAGTGTTCCTTGAAGACATAGACTTGATATTCAATGCTTCAATTCCCAGGCTACCAGCGTATTTTATCCTCGCCCTCCCAAACAGGCAACGCTTTTCTCTCCATTCAATGAAAGTCAAGCAATTGGCACTGGCTTTTTGTGCGGCAAAACAAGTTATTACCTCATAATGGGCACGAGCAATGTCTATACCGGATCTGGGAGCTATTGGGGATGAAAAACGTTACCACTGTACAGAGCTATAAGGAGGGAAGCTTTCAAGAAGTGTGGGGCGCAAATCATCACATTTTTGTCCTGTGAAATGCAAGAGCTCATATGCCCCAGATATCTAAGAGATATATGTATCATCTCACAAACCTACAATAGAAAGAATCCCAGACCCAATTCTTAATTCCAATGAGCAGGAGTATTCCCTTGGGGGAAGAAGGAGGAAATGTTCAAGTTTAATGCTGATATTTCTTACGCCGCCGTAAAATGAAATCAGCAAAAAAGAACTGACCCAAAATACTGCCTAATTAACTTCTTTTTATAACAAATTTCATTCGACCTCAGGTAATACTGGAAGAAGAAAAAAATGATAATCACACACATATACAATAATTTAGAGAAAATTACTAAGCTACCCTGATAATTAAAATAGAAGTGCTAAAGTGCATATTCACCACAACCCACATTATGAAATGAAATTATATAAATTTGTAAAGCGCAACAAAGCCAAAAGGCTTCAAGGCGCTGATTGCCAAACCCTATCACCGTGTATTATTCAATTGATCTCTGGACATATACATCGAAAATGCAACATATTTTAACAAACTTTACAACAACCTTAATATTCTTTCCAAAAAACAAACACTCGAACTTTCTAAATCAAACCATCGTTTTAAGCCAATGGTGCAATTCCAGAGAAGTAAAATCCTTTTCAGTGGGCATCGAGAAAACAGCCAATTCATTTTTGCCAGCCGTCTGCCTGCAAGGGAGAGCCCAGCATACTAGTATGTATGGATTGAGATCTACTGTACTTGCAATAACGTTAGAAATATATTCATAAATTGCAATACTTGTGTGCACGCCCCTGTCATATGATGTCGGCCTCTGGGGCATTTATCTTTAAGCGAGCATTAGATGTTATGCAACTCTTGAAGTATAATAAAGCAAGCAGAGTAGAACTGCACACGTCTGGGGTCCACATCTCCCAACTGGTATGTGTAAATTCACAGATGTCAGACTTTGCAGATAAAGGAAGCTCTACCCTCACAATGGATTGTCGCAGCGTAGATAGTGTTACACCTTCGATCAACTGTATCCCAAAAGTGTGAAGAAATCTGTACCATTGTCCAATGTCCTGAAGTGCCAAATGACTTCTGGTATGGAATTTCTGTAACTTGATCTCATTAATACAAATACAAAGTGTCAATTGTATGCAGCTTACTTGTGAAGAAAAAAAGCAGGCTTGATTCGATTGTGAAGTTGTGATGCTCCTGTGCATTTCCAAAGCACAGTTTTGTAAGAGTTCTGACAATAGTGACAAAAAGTAAGTGTAAATGAATGTTTATTTACATGGTTTTCTAAACCGCAGCCAGGCCTCCCGACTTTAGAGCACTGCACATAAGTATTTAAAAGGTAGAACAAGCACCGGTAAAGCCAATCGGTGTTGCATGCATTTCCACTTATAATTCTATTTTTAAAATTCTCCAGTCACCGATGGCTGCGGGTCGTTAGATGTCACAAACATTATACTGCGATCCTTTACAGAATACTATAATGTCAGTGGAATGCATGAAATACCAAGACTTTCAAAACACGGGCTGGTCACCAGGACTATTCGCAAGCCACGTCTTAGCGCTGTCTACTGATGGTATGGCTCCTAGGTCTCAACCTTTAAAGTTCTCTGGCTGGGGTCCTGTGGTATCAAAATACTAGTCCCACTTGAACTTTGTCTTGAAATGCCGTGGACGGGGTGAACATTGTGCATAGTATGCGCACAACGTAACACTCCCTCCTCCCCCACTTCTAACACCTTTCCGCCCCCGCGGGGGCCCAAGAACTCTCAGAAGCAGGTTATGTTGTCCAAGGCGTAGACTTTTATTCACATCAAATCAGATAATCACCACGAACGATTACGAGAGTAAAAGTATTCTAGTTGTATATATATCATTATTCACAGCATCACACTTTAGCGACATCCACATGTCAAAAGCAGTAAGGAAAATTAGGCCAGACATTACACTTGATCTTCAGCTTGGCTGTACACTTTAACTTCAATTTGGCCGACTCGGCCGTCCCACTCATCTGCGCACATTGTGCCAGCAGTTTCCAACGCGCTACCGCAAACAGTTGAATTACTTGAACACCTGGGCACCGCATAGCGCACCGGCCTACCGGGGCACCTGTACACAGGCAGCATCCCCAAGATTCTACTCAGTCCATTTGTTGCGGGTTAGGGCAGTAGAGGCCAGGACCACCAGCAGGTCAGTCCCCTCCACGCCTACCCTCTGCACACTTCCATCCTATCCCCTCCTGGGGTTCATCTAGTCGCTGAACTTCCATCGCTGTGCATGCCCCTTTTGCTGTTATCTGTCAGTACTCCGCCACAGGGTGAGAAGCTCCCTGGCGCACTCGCCCTCCCCCCCCCTGGCGCTGACTGTGCTCCACAATTGCCCAGAATAGTCTGGATAAAGATTTTCTGCCCTTTAGCAGACTAGCTTCACCCTAACCAGATGGAACAACGACCTTTTCCTGGCTGTAGCCAGTTGCGCCGAATTGAGCCCATCATGGCACCGGCTAAGAGTTTTTGCTCTAATGGTTGAGTTTTTTTTTTTTCAGATTCGTTCCCGGCGTTCTAGCGCCCCCGGAACCTTTACCGCCTGCGGTATTACTTCCGACCACTATATAAATGTTGCCGCTAAGTATTGTGTAAACCTGGACATGGCTGCAAACAAGGCCTCCCTAACCCCTCACCTGTCCAGCGGTAACATATGGATCCCGCCAGCGTGGATGACTAAATTGAATGGGCTGGGAAGTGCTTTAATTCTATTGCTTGTTGCTTGTTTTATTTACTAGAAACCCCTTGGGGAGAGCTGGTTGGCCCCAGTTGCAGCCTGACAACCCCCTAAGATACCCATGTTGTCCAAGTCGAAGACTTTTATTCACATCAAAGAAAAAATTTGGCCAGACATTACACTTGATCTTCAGCTTGGCCGTACACCTTAACTTGAATTTGGCCTAAACTTGAATTTGGCCTATCGGCCGTCCCACTCAGCTGCGCACATTGTGCCAACAGGCCCCAACGCGCTACAGCAAAACAGTTGCATTACTTGAAAAACGTCCCTTAAGGTTTTTTTTGGCGGCAAAGTATGTCGTCCTGTAGACCAACTCCAATGATCTCTATCCCACTAGAATCCATGCCAACCTGACCCGAACCAGAGACAAGTCAGCAACCGTATGACCGCCCTTTGCATTTCCAATACCCTCCATCGTGGAGGAAACGACCCAACCGAGGGCCTCCACTAACGCATTGTCCCAGCCATGGTGAGCCCCATCTCTCACCCGCCCGGAGCCCAATAAGCCAATTACCGGCTGAGCCATGTGCACCTTACTGATGCCTTTTGGGAGCTACACAATGTGTCCCTTCTGCTGGGAGCCCTTGCTCACGTCTTGCCATCTTGTGTTCTGCGTGAGTTGAAGATATTTCCATTGATCTACAGCTTCCCCCTGCTGACTGAGGTTGCTCCATATGTGTTGGTGCTTGTCCATATACCGTTAAGACCCAGGGTAAGATGTCCCCACAAGGGTGTGACCGCTGGTGTACTTATGATATTCTACCGCATGATGTTAAATCACACCGCACCCCCTGTACCAAGCTGCCTCCAGAGAGGTCAGACCCGTTGTCTAAACCAGCTGATACACCATATTCGGTGCTCAGTCTGTCCCATGCGTGCAGCGTTTGTGATACTGCAATGTATTTGATTTTATTTAAAGCGCTTTCTATCACATGGACTTAGCTAGAAGAACAAGCACAGATCTTTATAAAGAACATCTGGGTTGAACGCCTTGCGAACCCCACTAAGCAGCAAGAAGTGAATTTGATTATTAACCTCCCGTTACAGTGTCCCCAGGTAAGTGGCTCAGCATAGGTCTCGCTAAATTCTTTTGTCTGTCTGGTACAACTAGTGCGTTTTATTGAACTGGTGACACTCATTCAGTCTCCAAAGCTTATTACTTCTATTTAACCCAAGTGCTTATTACTTCTTATTTAACGTGAGTGCCTAACAATAAGAAAAATTGTGTTGCCCTTGTTCAAGGCAAGCGGTAGCTATAGAATTTATTTATTTTTCTTTTATTTTATTTATATATATATATATATTTTTTTATTTTAAAAACCTGATGACTAGTCAGATCATGTACCCATGCAAAAAATAGTAACCGGTGCAGCCAAACAATGTAATACTATGATGTTTCTTATGTCCTCAGTAATTGGTCCCGCTACTGCGCTTGCGTACAGCTACTGTCCCCAGTAAGGTGGCACTGAAAGTTGTCCTAACCACCCTTGACGAAAGGAATAAATGCGCCTTTAGAAGGATCGCGCACTGGCTCTATAGACTCATTAGAAGGGCTATGAGAAACCCCATGAGCGACTACCTATTAATGCCGGGAATTAGTTCCCCCCTTTGCTATCACCCCAGCCATGTGGTTAGATGTAAGCATAGGAATGTAGGCTGGTACCGAACTGACCCAGACGACTGTAGCCGGACCTACTTATCCTGGAGACAATTAGCCACCATTGCCACTGGCAGGAGTATTGGGACCCAACATACTGAGAAAGTCAGTGAGAAACAGCTGATGTTATTACTGCCAGGGCGCTCAGCCCTGCAAGCCATATTAAATCTGTAAGCAAGACTCCGCTGGACCTACCTCCCCAGCAGAGTCCGATTGCATGTTACATAAAGTGGCAGACTATACTCCCCAGTCTTGACCCTGCCCAAGTGAACAGGAACTTAAGTCAAATTAGCAAGAATGCCTGTTGTGTTTCCGCCTCATTATAGTGCACGGCGAGGGACTGCATGGCTCCGCACCGGCCAGGCTATATTTATCCTTGAGCCCAATTGGCTATACCATACGCACCAATTACCGCAGGGGACATGGAATCCTTCCCATGCCTGCTGGTACCGATATGTTGGTTGTCCTGAAGTTCCTGCTAGTTGCTGGCTTGAGAGCATGTTGCCGCCATGTCTGCGCGGTGCGTCTCCCACGATCATATAAGGGAAGAGAATAACAAGCTTTTAGAAATGGGGGTCTCTAGTTGGCAATGGCTGGCGCCACTGTCCAAATAGGGACCCTTCTTCCTAAGTCAGGGCAAGTGGGCTACCCCCTTTGATAACCCCTGCTCAACCCTGTGGTAACGTAGCACGAGCAGTTAGGCCTATCTCAGAGGCAGTGTGTGAAGCATTTATGACCATGCACAATAAGGCAGTAACGACACCACAAAAGGACACAAGCAAGTAGGTATAGAAAAAATAGTATCTTTATCTAAGGTTTAGTACGAGACTCTCAAAAGCGTTTTAACCAGTCACAATGCACGTAAATCAGTAGGGATTTAAAAAGGCAATACGTATTCACCAGAACGTGGCACTGACTGAGTTCAAGGCCTGGGTCTACGTGACCCGTTGCGCACCAGATACCTGCCGTTGGACGGGGACACAGCACGTAGCTTCTCGAAGAAGCGGAGACGGTGACAGGCAGACTCCCAGCGACCACAGTTCTCGATGGCAGTGGTCCGCAAAGTGCACTCACAATGATTCGGGCACTCGGGGACAGGCGGGCTCCCAGCGGCAGCAGCACGCGGCTGCGGCGGCCTGGGCTGGTGGTGGCGATGACTCTCGTCGTGCAGCTCCGTGGTGGGCTCGCGGCGGCAGCAGCGCTCTCCTAGCTGCGGCGGCCCACAGGACAAATCCCAATGATGCAAAGTTAGCAAAAGGTGCGAGCACTCCGCGGCAGCAGCTCTCTCTTAGCTGCGGCGGCTCACAGGGCAAATCACGATGATGCAAAGTTAGCAAAGGTGCGAGCCCTCAGCGGCGGCAGCCCTCTCTTGGCTGCGGCGGCTCACAGGACAAATCTCGGTGATGCAAAGTTAGCAAAGGTACGAGCACTCCGCGGCAGCAGCTCTCTCTTAGCTGCGGCGGCTCACAGGACAAATCACGATGATGCAAGGTTAGCAAAGGTGCGAGCACTCCGCGGCAGCAGCTCTCTCTTAGCTGCGGCGGCTCACAGGACAAATCACGATGATGCAAGTAAGCAAGGGTGCGAGCACTCAGCGGCAGCAGCTCTCTCTTAGCTGCGGCGGCTCACAGGACCAATCACGATGATGCAAAGTTAGCAAGGGTGCGAGCAATCAGCGGCGGCAGCTCTCTCTTAGCTGCGGCAGCTCACAGGACAATCCACGATGTTGCACAACTGACACAAGTGCGGGCATCCAGCGGCGGCAGCTCTCTCTTAGCTGCGGCAGCTCACAGGACAATCCACGATGTTGCACAACTGACACAAGTGCGGGCACTCAGCGGCGGCAGCTCTCTTAGCTGCAGCGGCCCACACGGTTTCAGCGAAGGTTCTGAGGATTCAAAATAAGGCGGGCAGTCAGCGGTGGCAGCTCTCTCTTAGCTGCGGCGGCCCACACAGTTTCAGCGAAGGTTCTCAGGATTCAAATTAAGGCGGGCACTCAGCAGCGGCAGTTCTCTCTTAGCTGCGGCGGCCCACACAGTTTCAGCGAAGGTTCTGAAGATTCAAATTAAGGCGGGCACTCAGCGGCGGCAGTTCTCTCTTAGCTGCGGCGGCCCACACAGTTTCAGCGAAGGTTCTGTCGATTGCTGCGGTGTCGGCGACCGGATTGGACCCAACAAGCCTTGGCAACGGCAAGTCACGTGGAAACAAAGAAAGGACGTTGATGCAGACCAGCAAGGTCTGGGGGCTCACCCAGCAAGAGTAAGTCAGGGCACGTCTGGAGCAACCAGGAAAGCCTAAGCAGAAGAAGAGTTGCCTTCGGGAGGGCCCACTAGCCAACGGACTAGCGACCGCGAAGGAGCCTCAAGTGGACGCACTTGGAGCTGGCTCACAGGACACTCGTGGAGTGGAGGCCAGTGATCTTCAGTGCAGTTGGTGCTGGAGGAGGGGGGCTACTCGGAGCCCAAAGCACAACTTCGTGGGAGGCCAGGAAGAGGATGCACTTACAAAAGTTCTCGGTGTCCAGGGGTCACGGTTCCACGTTACCCATGACAGCTACGTGCCTCAGCTTCACTGGGGTCTCAGGGCAGCCTCGGGGAAGTCTGGAAATCCACCTCTGGTGTTGCAAAGACTTCGGCATCCGGCGGGAGCTTCAGCGATACAGACCGGACAATTGCTTCTTAGGTGCCTGCCAAGCAGGGGAGTCACTCCTTGACCCCAAGGTAGATTCTTCAGTCCTCTAATCTTCAAGTAGAGTGTCGAAGGTCCAGGATTCGGCTTCAGAGTTTCGTCCAGGGTAATCTAAAGTCCTAAGGACTGGGGTCCCATACTTATACTAAGGTAGGGGGTTGGACATACTCTGGGGACCCACCTATGGGAGGGTCAGGGAAGAGGGGTGGTTACACCCAATCCCTTTGTCCAGTTTCGCACCAGAGCAGGGGCAGGTAGCCCCTGCAACCGGTTTGAACTGGACTATGCACAGGGACACCAAATGTGCCCCCAGTGCAGGACTTCAAAGCACCAGAGAGTGCTCCCGCCCAGCCCCAATACACACTATCCTGTCTGGGGAGGTGATTACACCTCCCTTCGACAGGAAACCTATTGTCCAGGCCTCCCCTGCCGGAGTTTCAGTCAGCAGCAGGAGGCCAGACCCGTGTCTGTGGCAGCGGCATCCATTTTGTGATGCCAGGGCTCTGTAAAGTTAATACGGGGTACCCCGTGTGTACATGTCTCTCCCTCTAGAAGGGTGGAATGCTACCCCTGCCACCAGAACTGGTGGGGGGGGGGTATTCCAAGATGTTTGACACCAAACACGACATGTTTCTGTGCAGCCATCCCAAAGTTAGCATTTAACGCGAGGTTATAATGCACTTAAGAGTATATGGTCAGGCTGCACCACAAACAGCATCAGAGGAGTGGCTCCGAACGCTGCAGAGGGGCTCTGCTCATGCAGGGGCACCCTCTCACATAAAAACCAAGCACTCTGCCTTCAGGATTGTTAAGGCCTGCCAGAGGAGTGACTTATAGGTTTATATGTGTGTGCAATGGTAGTGATATAGGTAGCCTATACCACAGTAAGGGGTGCCTGCACCACCTTACCCAGGCTGCAGTAGCAGGCCTGTGGTGTCATTTTGGACGGCCTCCCAGGGGTGGCATAATACATGCTTCAGCCCCTGGTAGGCCTCTGGGGTACCTATGCCCTGGGTACATAGTATACCATATACTAGGGACTTGTAAGGGCACTCCAGAATCCAATCAGAGATGTACCTAAGGTACATGGAATCCATTTATAAGAGAAAGCAGATAGGCTGGGGACCTGAATAGCAGGTTCCCAGCCAAACTAAGTCAAAACCATCAAAACACCAGAAAAAAAGTGGGGGCAACCATGTAGTCAGATTCCACCTTCCTACATAACCCCCCTTCCCCCCAAACGAAAGGAGATAAGGCTAACCTTGGCCAGTTGAGCCTTTATTGACTAAGTGGCCATATAAGGAAGTACCTGCACTAGCATGGTTACCCCCTGTCTTATGGTCCACTAAGCCATCCCTCACCCTAAGGGTATGAGAGGGTCTCCACCATGGGGAATTACTACCTGTGGTGTGCTTTGGTAAAGTAAAAGGCTGATGAGGTGTCTGAGTAGGGAAGTGAGACCCTATGAAAGTTGGTCTCAGCTTCCTCAGATCACTGGTCACCATGTATGCCTGTCTTTCCATGACTGAGTTGCACTTTGCTCTAAGGGTCAACCTTTGGCTGCCTACAGCTGGGGGTTGGGTCCCTTTGGGTGGAACACTGGAGGGACATGGCAGGTTTGGAACCTTTTGGTCCCAGGTTTGCCCTTGCCTAACAGAGTCCTTCTGGGGAAAGTCCCTACATAAAGGTTTGGGGGATCCCTCAGTGTGTTGAGGAATTTTCACCTGGCTAGGGCTATTAGACTGGGTGCCCCTAATCTGCTGATGGGGGGGTTCCTCTGGACAGAGGGCCCTGACCTCTGCAGCCCTGGTCTGACTGAGGCAGGGTAGAGAGGGGCAGGTTACCTGCTCCAGACTGGGTACCACCTTGGAAGGGTCCTCTGCCATCAGGGGTGTGACCAGGCCAGGCCTGACTACCTCTGGGGCAGTTCCTTCACTAGGGGTAGGATCAGTTTCCTGAGGAGGCTGACCCTTTCCTACTGTCTGGGGGGAGGAAGACTTTTCTTCAACCCTTGTGCTCTCTTTTGGGGGAGAGTGGGCCATTCTTCCAGGCTCCATCTCTCCAAAATTTCCCTGGGCTTGGGCTGTGGCCATCACAGCCCCACTAACTCTTTCAGGGACGCCCAGCATTCTCAGATGGGATTGGTGTTCAACTTCAGCCCAGGCTGAAAGTTCCAAATCATTGCCCATCAGGCAATCTACATGCAAGTTGGGGGACACTGCCACTCTTTTTGGGCCTGTGACCCCTTCCCAGCTGAGATTGACTATGGCCATGGGGTGATCTGTTCTGACACCATCAATGTTGGTCACCTGGTATTTAAACTCAGGTAAAAGCTGGTGAGGGGGGACTAGTTTCCCTGCCACCATGGTGACACTAGCCCCTGTGTCCCTGAATGCCACAGCTTTCTGACCATTAATCATTGGCTCCAGTCTGTACCTGCCCAATGCATTGGGACCCATGGTAAAGGTGGCAAATCCTATACCACCATCAGAGTCAGAGGAGTCTGTTGAGGGGGTCCTGTCTAAACTAGGGCCCACCTCTGTTCCCCTTGGAAAAGCACCTAACTTTTTGGGTGCACTATTCCCAACTGGAGGATTACTACTGGTAGTACCAGGAGGGGTGGTAGTATTTGTTGGAGGAACATTTTCTTTATTGCCAATCCTGGGGCAACTGGGATCAGTTTTCCAGTGTCCAGGCTTTTTACAGACATGGCAATATGGTTTCTTTTCAGGAGAGGAAGGAGTTTGGGGCCCACCCCCAGAATAGGACTTTTGGGGCCCTGTAGTGGATTTATCCTTAGATTTATCCCCACCTTTCTCTTGGGACTTGGTAGAATCTTTCTTCTGGTCACCACCCTGATTCTTAGTCTTTACTCTGGTTCTGACCCATTTGTCTGCCTTCTTTCCCAACTCTTGGGGAGAGGTCAGATCAGAGTCCACCAGGTACTGGTGTAAAAGCTGGTTTTGACAATTATTAAGGATCTGCTCCCTCATAATCAAATTGTACAATCCTAAAAAGTCATGCACCTTGTTGCCATGTATCCAACCTTCCAGAGCCTTAGTAGCACAATCTACAAAGTCAACCCAGTCTTGAGTCTGAGCCTTTTGGGTGTCTCTGAACTTTAACCTGTACTGTTCAGTTGTTAGGCCAAACCCATCAATCAATGCACTTTTTAAGACTGGATAATTATCAGCATCCTCTTCTCTTACAGTGAGGAGCTTGTCTCTACCTTTGTCTGCAAAGGAGAGCCACAAGATTGCTGCCCACTGCTCCTGAGGGACCCTCTGGACTTTACAGGCCCTCTCCAGTGCAGAAATCCATTTGTGGATGTCAACCCCACTCTGGTAGGGAGGGACAATCTTGCTCAGGTTTCTATGGTCATAAGACCTTTCCCTACCACTAGGGAAGTTGCTGCCACCATGGGACTCTAGTCCCAACTTTCTTCTTTGTCTTTGAAGCTCTAGGGACTCCTGTCTATAGCCAACTGCTCTCTTCTGAGTCTCAACTGAGCTTCCCCATACTTGAGCAGTCTCTCTTTCCTCTCACTGGAGGATTCCCTCCTATGAGAGGAAACAGAGGTCCCTACTGAGGTGTCAGAGTGGTTAGACTCCTGAGAAGGAGATCTAGACCTTCTGGGCACACTCACAACTCTTCCTGGGGGGACAAAAGGGAGGTCATTCTGATCCTCCTCCTCCTCAGGAGGAGCTCCATTTTCCAGGGTAGGATCATTGTCATCCTCCTGGCCAGTTTCAGAGGTCAGGTCCTGGGTATTTTCATCCCTGGTCCCTCCCTCATCTTCTGCCCCACCCTCTCTGCCTACCCTTGCAGACCCTATGGGTCTTCTAAGATCATCTAGCAGAAGCATCTCCAGGAGACATTGGGTGTTGGCACTTTTGCCTGTCTTCAACTTCCTAATCTTGCACAACTCTCTCAATTCCACGAATGGGAGGTTGTCATATTTGGATGGCAGGAGCCCACTGGTTCCTGGTAGTGAAGACATTACTTGTGAGGTGTGGTGTATGCACTACCTACTCTAGTGTGGCCTACTAAACTCTCTTGAGTTGTAGAAAGGGTGTGCTAGCCCTTAACACACAACTCTAAGTTCAGTAGAACTTACTGTATACTAAGCTTGTTTTATATGTACCTAAGGTACCCTTAGTGGTTTTCAGTTGATCAATTCAATTGAGATTATCTGGTAAAACAATAGCAAGCTGGAATCCCACACGCTGCACACCAATGTGAGAAGTTGGCCTGGTATATGCTGTCCACCATTTATAGTGGGCACCTTGCACCAGTCCAAACAACCCTTTATTAGAGATAGGTTAAAGACAACCTTTATTGAAAGCTATCCTAGTGGTAGCTATGGAGAGCAGCCTTCAGGCTAAGTCTTGAAGGAATGTAAAGCAGCTTGTTTTACCAGTCTATAATCTCTTGAGTGACCAAATGAAAGAGGACCACACCAGGTATATATATAAAATATATGTATTTAGTCTTAAACACACCCCTGTAGTCTCTTTATGAGGCTAGAGTTCGAAGTACATAGTTTACAAGTCAAATATCAACAGTAATAGCACAAATACACGTTTGAGCCCTAGGGGCGTACCAAACCATATACCAATAAAGTGGTATAAGAACCACGACTGAGCGAGACACAAGGCCTAGAGCCTGTAGAAGTGCTTGGACCACAAGGAACCACCCAAGATAGTGACACAGGGGACCCACGGGGACGCGTGCAGTGTGGGAACACAGCCGCGAATCACCGTTAACTTCTATGGGGAAAGTCGCGGTTAGGTTTTTAAAAGGAAAGGACACTTAGAAGAGGACTTGGGGCAAACCCCTTTAGAACTAGGCCGTTCTAGAGTCAATACCCACGGGAGCACCGGAGTACTCGAGTTACCTCACCCAGGGAAGCCGGGTACATAGGTGTCTTTTGGAGTCGGGTTTCGTCGTCGTTTTCAATGGCGATCTGCTGCAGCAGGCTGCTGGCGACCAAGTCGAAAGTGTCCGGGTGGATCCAAGAGTGGATCGAAGATCTGAAGGACCTGAAAGCAGAGGGGACAGAGTCTGGGTCACTAGCCAGTGACCAGGAAGGCGATGAGCAGATGCCCACTGATGTCGGGTGCTTCAGGTAGGTTGACGGTCATCTTGACTCTTCAGCCACGAGGTCCAGGAGGCGTCGACGATGACCAGGAGCTGGATTCGAGCTGTCCCACAACGTCTGTCGATTGCTGCAGTGTCCACGACCGGATTGGACCCAACAAGCCTTGGCAACGGCAAGTCACGTGGAAACAAAGAAAGGATGTTGATGCAGACCAGCAAGGTCTGGGGGACTCACCCAGCAAGAGTAAGTCAGGGCACGTCTGGAGCAACCAGGAAAGACCAAGCAGAAGAAGAGTTGCCTTCAGGAGGGCCCACTAGCCAACGGACTAGCGACTGCGAAGGAGCCTCGAGTGGACGCACTTGGAGCTGGCTCACAGGACACTCGTGGAGTGGAGGCCAGTGATCTTCGGTGCAGTCGGTGCTGGAGGTGGGGGCTACTCAGAGCCCAAAGCACAACATCATGGGAGGCCAGGAAGAGGATGCACTTACAAAAGTTCTTGGTGTCCAGGGGTCACGGTTCCACGTTACCCACGACAGCTACGTGTCTCAGCTTCGCTGGGGTCTCAGGGCAGCCTCGGGGAAGTCTGGAAATCCACCTCTGGTGTTGCAAAGATTTCGGCGTCCGGCGGGAGCTTCAGCGATGCAGACCGGACAATTGCTTCTTAGGTGCCTGCCAAGCAGGGGAGTAACTCCTTGACCCCAAGGGAGATTCTTCAGTCCTCTAATCTTCAAGTAGAGTGTTGAAGGTCCAGGATTCGGCTTCAGAGTTTCGTCCAGGGTAATCTAAAGTCCTAAGGACTGGGGTCCCATACTTATACTAAGGTAGGGGGTTGGACATACTCTGGGGACCCACCTATGGGAGGATCAGGGAAGAGGGGTGGTTACACCCATTCCCTTTGTCCAGTTTCACGCCAGAGCAGGGGCAGGTAGCCCCTGCAACCGGTTTGAACTGGACTATGCACAGGGACACCAAATGTGCCCCCAGTGCAGGACTTCAAAGCACCAGAGAGTGCTCCCGCCCAGCCCCAATACACACTATCCTGTCTGGGGAGGTGGTTACACCTCCCTTCGACAGGAAACCTATTGTCCAGGCCTCCCCTGCCGGAGTTTCGGTCAGCAGCAGGAGGCCAGACCCATGTCTGTGGCAGCGGCATCCATTTTGTGATGCCAGGGCTCTGTAAAGGTAATACCGGGTAGCTCGGTGTGTACATGTCTCTCCCTCTAGAAGGGTGGAATGCTACCCCCGCCACCAGAACTGGCGGGGGGTAGTATTCCAAGATGTTTGACACCAAACATGACATGTTTCTGTGCAGCCATCCCAAAGTTAGCATTTAACGCGAGGTTATAATGCACTTAAGAGTATATGGTCAGGCTGCACCACAAACAGCATCAGAGGAGTGGCTCCGAACGCTGCAGAGGGGCTCTGCTCATGCAGGGGCACCCTCTCACATAAAAACCAAGCACTCTGCCTTCAGGATTGTTAAGGCCTGCCAGAGAAGTGACTTATAGGTTTATATGTGTGTGCAATGGTAGTGATATAGGTAGCCTATACCACAGTAAGGGGTGCCTGCACCACCTTACCCAGGCTGCAGTAGCAGGCCTGTGGTGTCATTTTGGAGGGCATAATACATGCTTCAGCCCCTGGTAGGCCTCTGGGGTACCTATGCCCTGGGTACATAGTATACCATATACTAGGGACTTGTAAGGGCACTCCAGAATCCAATCAGAGATGTACCTAAGGTACATGGAATCCATTTATAAGAGAAAGCAGATAGGCTGGGGACCTGACTAGCAGGTTCCCAGCCAAACTAAGTCAAAAACCATCAAAACACCAGAAACAAAGTTGGGGCAACAATGTAGTCAGATTCCACCTTCCTACATCAAGTAGGTATAAAAAAAATAGTATCTTTATCTAAGGTTTAGTACAAGACTCTCAAAAGCATTTTAACCAGTCACAATGCACGTAAATCAGTAGGGACTTAAAAAGGCAATACGTATTCACCAGAACGTGGCACTGACTGAGTTCAAGGCCTGGGTCTACGCGACCCGTTGCACACCAGATACCTGCCGTTGGACGGGGACACAGCACGTAGCTTCTCGAAGAAGCAGAGACGGTCACAGGCGGACTCCCAGCAACCACAGTTCTCGATGGCAGTGGTCCGCAAAGTGCACTCACAATGATTCGGGCACTCGGGGACAGGCGGGCTCCCAGCGGCAGCAGCATGTGGCTGCGGCGGCCCGGGCTGGTGGTGGCGATGACTCTCGTCGTGCAGCTCCGTGGTGGGCTCGCGGCGGCAGCAGCTCTCTCTTGGCTGCGGCGGCTCACAGGACAAATCTCGGTGATGCAAAGTTAGCAAAGGTGCGAGCACTCCACGGCAGCAGCTCTCTCTTAGCTGTGGCGGCTCACAGGACAAATCACGATGATGCAAGGTTAGCAAAGGTGCGAGCACTCCGCGGCAGCAGCTCTCTCTTAGCTGCGGCGGCTCACAGGACAAATCACGATGATGCAAGTTAGCAAGGGTGCGAGCACTCAGCGGCGGCAGCTCTCTCTTAGCTGCGGCGGCTCACAGGACCAATCACGATGATGCAAAGTTAGCAAGGGTGCGAGCACTCAGCGGCGGCAGCTCTCTCTTGGCTGCGGCGGCTCACAGGACAAATCTCGGTGATGCAAAGTTAGCAAAGGTGCGAGCACTCCACGGCAGCAGCTCTCTCTTAGCTGCGGCGGCTCACAGGACAAATCACGATGATGCAAGGTTAGCAAAGGTGCGAGCACTCCGCGGCAGCAGCTCTCTCTTAGCTGCGGCGGCTCACAGGACAAATCACGATGATGCAAGTTAGCAAGGGTGCGAGCACTCAGCGGCGGCAGCTCTCTCTTAGCTGCGGCGGCTCACAGGACCAATCACGATGATGCAAAGTTAGCAAGGGTGCGAGCACTCAGCGGCGGCAGCTCTCTCTTAGCTGCGGTGGCTCACAGGACAATCCACGATGTTGCACAACTGACACAAGTGCGGGCATCCAGCGGCGGCAGCTCTCTTAGCAGCGGCGGCCCACAGGACAATTCACGATGTTGCACAGCTGACACAAGTGCGGGAACTCAGTGGCGGCAGCTCTCTTAGCTGCGGCGGCCCACACAGTTTCAGCGAAGGTTCTGAAGATTCAAATTAAGGCGGGCACTCAGCGGCGGCAGCTCTCTCTTAGCTGCGGCGGCCCACACAGTTTCAGCGAAGGTTCGGAAGATTCAAATTAAGGCGGGCACTCAGCGGCGGCAGCTCTCTCTTAGTTGCGGCGGCCCACACACAGAGTTCACAAGGGTTACCAGTCCGCGTTCCTCACAGTAGGACTAGAGGTTCCGGATTACTCGACGGAGGTCTCACCTACAAGTAGTATTCCTAGCAAAGGAATTTGGGCGGCTGACGGGGTGAAGTCTAATGTCCCTGAGACTTCAGCAGGAGGCGCTCTCAATTCAGGCCCTTGGGTAGTTTCTTCAGCAAGCTTGGTGAAAGTTTCAAAGTCCTTTCCTCTGTCCGCTCGGACAGAGTTTCGTCTTGACATCCAGAAGGAACACCCCGCACCAGGTTTCAGCGTAGCGTTTTATACCTAAAAAGTCTTTGTTCTCTGCAGTCACAAATCACTGCATCCAGCCAGAACCAGTTCGGTGGGGTCGGGGAGCACTTGGTTTACGAGGCGACATCCTGCCCTTTGAGAATCTGGGGTCTGCTATCAGACGCCCAGTGGGAGATGGAGCCATCATTCACCTTGCCAGGCACGGCCCTGCTCGGATCAAAGAGTCACCCCTCCCCATACTCTAAATGCCGATCTCTCTCCCCAGCCAGGTCTGACCCAGCTGGCCCTGCTGCTCCAAAACCAGACGGCCAATACACACGCTAGCAAAGCCTACAGGAAAGCTTAGGCCGGAAAATACCTCGTTCCTAGTAGAGGCATTTTCGAACACGGGCTACGCTAATAATCCTTACTAAAAGATGTATCTCAATGTTCTGAGCTTAAACATACCAAAGTCGACGTTCCTATCAGGTTCCTGGGGGCAGGTAGAATTAAGGCATGCAATACTCAGCCTGCACATTCTGGCCTATGAGAACGGGTGGCCTCACAACAGTAAACAGTGAAATGGCGGGTAACTCGCTACTAGAACATGCTACACAGGCATACTTAAAAAGCCGCTTCGGTGGGTAGCGCAAATCAGCGCTGCAGGCCCACCAGCAGTATTTGGTCTACCAGCCCTGGGCACACACAGTGCACTGATACTAGGGGCTGACAGGTAAACCAAACGAGCTAAACTATGGTTATCCCAATTCATACAGTTATCTTTACACAGGGAGCATTCGCGCTGTGTCACTGATTGGCAGTGGCACAGCGCCCAGAGCATCTAAATGCAGTCAACATAAAAGGTAAGAAGAGAAAAGAGGAAGGGAGGCCCGCGCCAATGATGCCAGGTCTAACACAAGCAATAAATGTTTGGTATGCCACCGCCTTTATTATACGAAATCAGATGCATTTACCTTCCCGCGACTGAGGAGGCTAGCCCTTATGACTGCACACATATAATAGATACACCAAGCCTCAGAAAATGTTGCTCGGATTAAGCGCCGAGACTCTAACCCTGTACTCCCAAAAAGGTAACTCGGCAAGTCTGGCTGTAACGGCACCTGCATTAATTGTGTCCATGTAACCTCAAAAGTTACTGGTTTGTAAAATATTTCTGACAGAGTTCAAGTCTCCTACGCCCCCGAGTCGTTATACATTATGCTATGACATCATTTTTAGCGAAGACAACATAGATAAAATGCGAACTAAGTACATGAAAAAGGCATTAACATTGACCAACTGTGAGAATACCATTCTAGCAAACTATTTTAATTTTAAACGGCATTGATTGAAACATTTAGAGATGCAAAGGAGCTGCAAAAAGGTCACCAGCAGACACTGGTAATCCAGACCGATGGAAAGTGGCTATATCAGGGGTATCACAGGTAGGCCACATGAGCCCGGTGACATTATAGTAATGCATGGGCTTGAGACATTGTCATAAAGAGAAATGTAAGCTCGGAAGTTGCCCCCCCCCCCTCCCTAGGTTACTCAGTAACAAATCACAATGAGAATGCAGTGGGTCCTTCACACCTTAGAGCCCGGTGCCACTGCACCTGCTGCGCTATTGAAGGCTACTTCCTGGGCACCGCTTCCCCATAGCCTCGAATGCCTCTCCACTGAACGCCGATGTGCAGAGGCACGAGCTAACGCTTGCCCCATACTTAGACCAGCTTACAGCCCATCAACCGTTGCTTTTTTACCTCATGGCGGTATTCGTCTGATCCGCGAGAATGTCACAATAAACTCACCATTCGCTTAACAATATTGTGATCTGTTGCTATTGAAGTCTCACTTTTGTTAAAAATACGGGTATTTCACTAGCAGTCAGCCGCTATGCCATATTGCAACACCCGGCCCGGGCGCGGATGATGCTCAGATACTGGAGCCACGCCCCATTTGTATACGGGCGCGCCCTCCGCCTATCGCGGCAGACGTAAGATCAACCCAGCTTTCCGCCGCGGCCCGCTTTCCTAGAGGCCCTGCTACCTTCCCGGCACACAGAGCAACTTGATTGCCGCTGCTGGGCGTGCCCTCCGCCGAGCATGGCCGCCGCTGTTGGAAACCACTGTCCCACTGTCACTCGCACCCTCCGGGCCGCCCACAGAACTCTGACAGCTACTGCACGTTCTCTGAACACCATGCCCCCCGGCTCAATACCGTGTTGTTCAGCAAATCCAGATGCCCACCGTGACGCCACCCAACTTATTACCGCTGCTGGGCGTGCCCTCTGCCGGTCACTGCAGCCTCTGCTGGAAGCCACTGTCCCACTGTCGCTCGCACCACTCGAGCCACACACACCACTCGGACAGCTACCGCACCATTATCTCAACACCATGCCCCCTGTTCAATACCGTGTTGTTCAGCAAGTCCTGATGCCCACTGTGATGCCACCCAAGTTCGCAGGACACAGGAAGAGTATACAGTAACTTACACCGCAACCCTCTCTGTCTGGCACATATTTCCAATAAGTATGGGTCGTTCCCAGCCTCCCTTTTAACTCCTTGCTGATTAGAGAGCGCAGTTTGCACAGACAATGCCTAAGGCAGCTTCGTTTAAGACTACCTTGCAGGGCACTACCGGACTAGTGCGTTTCCCTGGCTCCGGTGCTTGTGACTGCTCCTGCACACACTCCCGATGACCGCTGTAGCTACCCCCGCACCTACTGCCAGCGGCCGCTCGCGCACACTTGTGAGTAGGAACGCTTCCCCACAAACAGCGCGTCCCCTGAACTCGTGCACGCCGAGGCATGAACACCTGGCCCGGGCCCGCCTAGCGGGACACTCATTACCACCGACTTGATTCGGCCTTAACAAGCCCTGCACACAGCATGAGCTAACATCAAAGGCAAGTCGCTTCCAGGTTGAATGCCGAGAGGACACCAAACACGGAATTGAATATTACAGGCCGGCTTGCCTAGGAATGTAGTTAAAATGATAATGTGGACGCACCGGTACACACTAAACCGGAATAACTAAAATACACATTTAAGAGCGCAGTGTTAGAAAATATATAATTAAATACCAATTTTCAAATTACCCGGTCGGGACACGAACCCACGACCTTTGCCTTCATAGCATCCCGTATATAGCTAAAGCTACCGCTGTTTCTGTAACCACGCCCTCGCCACAAACGGCGCGCCCTCGATAATCGTCCTTAAAATTGAATGAAACTGCAATTTCCCCCCGACCATAGAAAACAACAAAATGGCCCATAAGGGTTAATCGAACCCGTGAACTTGGGTTCTGAGCACTGTGATATTACTCAACTGTGCTATCAACCTCTATTTACATCACGCTGCGCCAGGCCTCCTTGAAACCCACCGTTACGACGCTCCTGCGGCTTCCCTGGGGTCCAAGAAGACAAAGAGGACGAGACCCCTGGGACGCCGCCTTAAATAACTTAATTAAGTTTCGGTTTCCTTTACGTATTGGAGCGTCAGCAGGGATCCATCCCCTTCTGGCATCTAGCCCCTGGAGGAGGCTCGGTTCCGTAGCGCAACTAAGGGCGCCCCTCCCCTAGGCGTGGGGGGCACCTACTCAGGATCACTGCAGAAAATGTGTAATTATTGCCTCATTGACTGGGGTAGGGTGGACAATGACCACTGAGGGCAATGGCTGCCCAGACCTTGTGAGGCGCTGTCGCAATCTCCCCTGCAGCTGGCTGGCGGCTCCTCTGCTGCTCAGCGTTCACTTCCGGGGCAATGGAGTATGTTTTCTGGAGCACTCAGTGAGCCGCCATTTTGGGGTTAGCAAGATGCTTATTGCGTGCTGCTAGCTACAGACTAGTTGAAGAGCAAGCATCCTGTGAAATATGAAGTTGTTGATGAGTAAATGCTTCACTGCGCCCCAGTGCTGCTGCGTGTGCCCCGCTCTCCCAATGTCCACATGTGAAACAACAGAACGCTGCATGATAAGGAGTGGAGGGGGCTGCTCCAAAGCCCCAATCTGTATGTTATTTTGTATATTGTGTTGATGTAAAATCTGGAATATAGCTGAAGTTGTTTATAACCAGACCTATGTACGAGCTTGCTAAGGAACAAGACTATAATAATGCATTTCAGTGAAAAAGCAAAGTAAATTCAAGCACGCATCACATGACATGTATCCTGCAGTGTTGGCCACTTAAAAAGACAAAATCATGCATTTTAACAGTCAGTTCAGAAATACAGAAAGTTAATAGGATATGATTTGAAAGAAGTGAAATGGGTGACGCTACAGCTTTGCAGGTTGCCATTTCTCCCTAACCCCTCTAATTCAATCAGAGACATCTCTTTTAAGTGCAGCATCATGCTTTGAGTGCTGTATCATTTGATTAATCTCCACCAGTAAAGATACTTTTCTTGTTTAATTCTGTTAACTAATTAAGCTCATGTTAACCACTCACTCATCATTTGTACCCAATCACTTCAAGTTAATGTTTCAGAGATCACACTGTGCTGAGGCTCGAAAAAATAAGGTATTGGAAATACTATTCATTGAGCGATAATCTGCTGCACAGGCCCCTTTGCTCCTTCTAGGCCCCTCCTGAGTTAGTTAATAGCGCCTTGAACTGTATGACAGCCTGTTTTTGGGAGCTCACTATTTAGGCAAGTAAATGAAGTGTGGCACAGTGGAAGAAATGCTTTCCAGGGTTACACATTTTGGCTCAGCCATGAAGCTAGCATCCCAGATCTGAGGCAGGATGTATTAACCCGATCTACATATTACACCTTATTGGCTAAATATGAATAGCTGAGCCCAAACATTATATATTTGTCAAATCAGTAATTGAGTATCTCCACTGACCAATGTAGGACACTCTAGACATTTTCCAAGTCTCTCGTGGAAGAAGAACATATTTCTCAAGCAACTTTGTAGGAACCTGATCACAGGTGCAATCCGATGGCAAGTACAGCGGTGCGTAACGTTGCTGTTATATCTACAGCTTTCTAGTTGTACTGCTTATGTCATAAGTTTGATGTAATTGGATTCCTTTATGGAACGTGGGCATGATGAGTTTCATTCTTATCCTGGCAGTTAAAGCGGTTCTAGGGTACTGTGCTGCATCAAATAAATCTTTCTTCAACTAATCCTACCAGTCTACTTATTCCTGGATTTTACAACTGGGGGGCATATTATCAAGGAATAGCGATATTTATCGCTAACCGCGCGTAGCGCGACTTTGGTTAACGCCGCCTATCGCTGGAAAATATCGCTGAGATAACACCCTATTAACAAGGTTTATCTCCATAGCGATAAAATTTCCAGCGATAGCGGCAAAATGTGAGAATATCGCTGGAAAAGCAGCGATATTCACACATTATCGCTAAGGTGGATTCAGCATTAGAATCCACCTCCTATACTTTAAACAGGTAAGTCATCCTCACTAGCAGGTGATAAAATCTAGCGATAAACGCGCTTAGCGCGAATTATTTTATCGCTTCGCCTGCCTTGCTAATAGGGGGTAGTGGGATTAGCGACTGTTTTCAGTCGCTTTAGTAGGGAACGCCTTCCTTGCATGTCATTAGCGATAATTATCGCTGACATGCAAGGCGATGGAAAACGCGGCCTCTAACGCCTGAAAGCTGTCGCGAACGCCTGTTAGCGACAGCTTGCTAATAGGGCGATATAATTATCGCCGCTTTAGCGGCAAAAAGTGCCGCTAAAGCGGCGATAAAGCCCTTGATAATATGCCCCTGGATTTTACAACTGCACCCTGTGGCAGGTCAAACCTGTCGGAGTTAAACAGTGGGAAAGGGCCCCGATTTTACCGGACATGTTGACGGCGGTGCGCTAAGCACCAAAATCCATGCCTAATTTCTTAAACCGCCAAAATAGTATTAATTATTGCTTCTGATAAATCCTGAACACCTCAGTGCCGAATTTTACCGGGTGTAATAATTATCGCATCCCACATGAGTCTTTTGTAATCAGCCCCTTTATGTCGTTTTATGCCTTATTAGAATCTTTAGAAATTAGCTTCAGCAGAGAGAAACCATTCTCTCACCCCGTTGCTGCTCGTTACCTGCTATTAATTGTTAGCCACAAGGAAAGTATTTAATCCAACGCAGCATGCGGTCCCTAAGCACACCTCTCTGTCAGTGTGGTGTCCAACACAGGTCCAAGAAGGCAGGTCCATGCCAGAATCTTCGGACATGCATGTGAGAGAAACTGATTAAAAGGAATCTGAATGGGATACAGTTACAGAGTGGCGCTCTGGACATCTGTCTCAGAACCAGGCTTCCTGGATATATACTGAAAGCCTAAAAGACCTCAACGCTGCTTATATCATGGAGACCAGGGGACTCCAACCTTCTATGCGATAGGAGCTACTCATGCTCAATAAAAAGCATCCCAATACCAATATTAGTGTTCTACCAGTGACCATGTCAAACAAGATTACATTAGTGGTCACCCCACGCAAGATTACCAGCAGTGATCAACTCAGTGCATCAAGCAGGATTGCCAGCAGTAACGTAAAAAGGCCTTTTTAATCTGGAATGTGCCCACACGGGTAATACATGACAGCCATAGCTGAAGTGCCCTGGTCAGCAAGGTGATATTCGTAATATTGTATGATTTTGCACTCAAATATTAACTTAACTATACTTTGGAAATCTGTTTTTCTACAAATATCAGCATTTGAGTTCTGAAAATACACATATTTTCATCTCGAACACACGCTTTTCAATTTTGTTATGCATACATTAATTTAACCAAACAGAACCTTCCAATTTAGTAGGCTGGACTGCACACAGGAGAGCTACTTCCAGGTGGCTGGAGAGCTACTACTATCTCCCGAGCTACTCGTTGGAGAAGCCTGATGTAGACTGTCCGTACTATCCTCTTCAAGAGCAGTCCTGCTCTGGAAGAAGCTATTTGGTCAAATTTCACAAATGTGTTTAAGTGAATAAGTGTGTAAAAAGGTATTTGTGTTAAAATGTTCACATCCTGGTTAACAGGATCAGTGTACTTTGCTTTTGCTCATGCATTTTACCCCAGGGACATGTTGCCCTCTAGAGCACGGTGTGGCAGGTGCAGACTCCAGCACACCTGAGAGGGATGCTCTGGAATCTGTGCCTCTGTTGCAGACCCAGCTTAGTCGAAGGGGAGGGTGAAAGAGGGTATGGGGTAGAACTGTCCCCCCATCTGCATTGCAGACCCCGCTCAAAGGCACACGATTTACATAAGAGGCGGCGCACAGATTTATATTTCCACCCTTCACCTTCGAGTGGAAATGTAAACGTAAGCACTTTTATATCATCATTCAATCGGTGGTCCTGTCACGTCTTGACTATTGTAACGGACTGCTACTGGGCGTAAATAAAACTGTTATGAAGAGACTTCAAAGGGCACAGAATGCGGCTGCCCGCACTCTTTTTGCCCTCCCTAAGCACTGCCATACCTCCCATCTCCTGTACCGCCTACACTGGCTGCCGATCGAACAGAGAATTCAGTTCAAAACTCTCTGTACCACCCACAAGATCCTCCATGGCCAGGGCCCCCAGATACTGCAGGGGCTCTGCACACTATATGTCCCAACGCGAGCACTGCGCTCCGCAGATTTGCATCTGGCCTGCACTCCTAGGGTGCGCAGGAGCAGAGCGGGGGGGCGCTCGTTTAGGTCCCTGGCCCCTGCCCTATGGAACTCTATTCCAATCACGGCGCGCAGCACACAAGATCATTGGGCATTTAGAAAACAGATCAAAACCTGGCTGTTTTCAACCATCTAGCACATGAGGTGCACGCTCACTGCGCTCTTGTTCCGTGGGTTTTTAGAAACTGTCCTCCATCTGGCTAGCTACCGCCTTCCAAGGTCACCCGTTCGCAAGCGCTGGGACGCCCCGTTGCTGGGGCAGCCATGCGCTATACAAGCACTCCTAATATAACATAACATAACATAGACCTACAGGGTCCCGGCTAGACCTCCCAAGCCGGACGCACCCCCGCGGCCGATGGTGGCGAGGCTATTGCACTATCGCGACAGAGACCACCTCCTGCAACAGGCCCGGGGGAAACAACACCTACAAATTGAGAACTCCAAGGTGATGCTCTTTCCGGACTATACTAGGGAGGTTCAGAAACAGCGCGCCTCTTTCATTGCCCTTAAACGGAAATTGCGCCACCTTCACATCTCATATTCCATGCTCTTCCCGGCGAGCTTACGAGTGGTGGACAACGCCGACACACTCTTCTTCACCACCCCGCAAGATGCATGGCAGTGGCTGGAGATGCGCCAGGCGAGGACCAGGTGGAGTTCTGTAGCGAGCAATGTGGAGAGGGGGTCCCCTGACCATACGAGCCCGCCGAGGGTCCTCTCGTCGCTGGAGCACCGCCTTGAGCGGGATAGAGCAGTGCAAGCGGTTGCAGAAATCAGTCGGGGTGAGACCAGCCCGACTTCTGTCTCTATGGGCTGGGCGCTGGACGGCTCTGAGACCTCTCCGGCTGGAAGCACGTGCGGAGAATCTGATACTGAACTACCGGTGATCACTCCGCAGACGGTGGACTTGCTTGGCTGAACTGAAAGTTGGCGACAGGGCGAGATGGACTTGCAACACTGGTCAGGATTGTCTGCTGAAGGTGCTGGGATTTGCGGGAGGAGGGGAGGGGGCACCAATCGACCAGTATTGAGGGGAACCCCCATACCGATGCAGAATGGGGGGGGGCCGGGAGGGGCTTTGGGTCCAATGGGTCGGCACACGTCTCACTACCTTTTTGTGTACGTTTGATGGTTATATCAGTTTGGATGGGAACTAGTTTCAGGGAACCTATCCTGGGGAGTGGGAGTTGGTGAGTCTGGGGTGAAGGGGGGGAGGGGTTTTTTGGGACCAAGCATGCCGCTGGGGGAGATATGGCGGATAGCATACATACAACCACATCATGGGAACCGCCGTAGGTATTAAGTGCCTGTCCTGGAACATTAGGGGGATGCACTCTATGGCGCGACGCCACAAGATCCATGCCTATCTTAGGAGGAGAGGGGTGCAGATTGCACTACTGCAAGAGACACACTTATCTAAACAAGAGGGGTTGGTTTTGCAGCGGAGATGGCGGGGACAGGTGTTCTGCACAACATACTCAACTTTTGCATGGGGCGCACTGATTTGGATTAGGGCAGGGGTGCTGTTCCAGAGCACTGGGCAGCTGTTTGATCCTGAAGGCAGATATGTTGTGGTGACGGGGCGCCTGGATGGGAAGGACATTGTACTGGGGAGTATATATGCCCCTAATTCCGATCAAGCCTCATTTTTTGCACACCTATCGGGGAAGTTGGCGCCTCTCCTGACTGGGTCCGTACTTCTGGGGGGCGACTTTAACTGCATCACCGACGTTTCGCTGGACCGCTCCCATCCTCCCCTGGTAGATGCCCCGGTACATAGACTGGCTGCGGCGGGCTTGGCAGCAACAGTGGGGACTGACTGATACATGGAGGGCTCATCATCCCACTGACAGGGACTACTCTTATTTCTCGTCTCTACACGACCTGCATGTTCGGTTAGACTCAATCCTTTGCACTCCAGACGTACATGGGGGAATGGCGCATAGCGAATACTTAGCTAGAACAACATCTGATCATAACCCACTGCTGGTGATACTTCATTGGGTACGGGATCGACCTGCCATTCCCACGTAGCGACTCAGACCAGATACATTAGAGGATCCGGTGTTCCGGGATACTATAGGATCGGCCATAGAAGACTATTTTAGGGTTAATGTTAATACAGCGTCTTCTTTGCTGGTTGAATGGGATGCTTTTAAGTCGGTGATTAGGGGGCGCTGCATAGGGGAAGTGGTGGGAGTGCGTAAAGTGCTGTTACGAGAAGTGCTGGAGGCAGAACGGAAGGTACGCGACGCAGAGAAGGAGCGCCCGGAATGCCTGGACAGGCATGCTGCATTGCTTGAGGCCCGGGAGGGGCGAGCGGTTTAACTGGAGAGATTACGTTGTTTCGATCATAAGGCCTACACGGACAAAGCACACGCGGAGCGCAACAAGTCTGGAGCATTGCAGGTCTGGCTGGCCAATCCAGCGCGTAGAGGGACGGCGATCTTAGAACTAAGAGGTCAGGGTGATGAGGTGTTCTACTCCCAACGAGGTATCAATGCTCAATTCTTACAGTATTACACCGCGCTATATCGGAGTAGGCTGGGTCCTGGACTCCCAGGTGACGAGGGGTTCTTGCCGGGAGCAGATCTTCCTAAAATTGAAGCCGAGGAGGCCGAAGCCCTTGGTAGGGACATTGAGGCGGGTGAAGTGCGCAGCGCTATAAAGCACATGGCCAGGAACAAAACGCCGGGCACAGATGGGCTACCAGTGGAATTTTACGCGGCCTATGCCGATGTTCTGGTTCCCTGGTGGCCCTATATAATAGAGCACGTCATGAGGGCGTCCTCCGTGCTACCACGAGCGAAGCCATCATCTTTAATGACAACCCGGGTCTCTTCTCAGAGAGACCGTTGCGACATCGTTGCGTGTGCCTGTATTTACTCACTTTGTCATTTTCTATCCCTATATCCCGCAGTGTGTAACTATAGGGAGCTGTCCTCCCCCTCCCTCCCCCCCGTCAGTTCAAGTTTTGATTTTAAATGAACTCGGTAAGATCTGCCGAGTGCCTGGTTGTGTACCTGTCTCCTAGCATTGATGCCTGATGTTTTACTTCAGTAAGCTCTTTTAATCGAGCGCAGATTACGTGCTCATTTGGGACGTCTGTCTTTATTAAGCATACCGCAGGGCAATTAGAATTGCACCTTTTGGCCTGTGCGGTTGACACGACGCCCATAAGGAATCGCTGTCCTGATCAGGTGGGTGAATACCACTTTGGTTGCTTGCATGTTGATTCACAGAGGGCACTGCACGGTTTGCTTGATACTTGTTTTTATTAACTTTACAGGTTCCTCGTGGAGAGCAAGGCACTCTACCACACATTATCTGAGCAGTTACTCAGAAGGGTGTCCTCCCTCTATCCTTGGACCAGAGGTGGTAGGGTTAGTACCCATGGGATCATTTCTTATGTGAGTCCTGATGAAAGCCGGGGTATTTAGTTTTGCCGGCTGAAACATGTCGACGGTTTTGCAGAGTGGACGGGTAGGTGACTCATCATAGCTCCCCGTACCACCATCCACTGGTCGTGATTTGACCTTTTTACTCTGGGCAGGGTATCCAAGATTAAAGTTGTATTTGGGAATTCCCGTGACCAGTTTTAATCACTGTTTCTGCACCTTTGTTCACTCTTGATCCCATACTGTTTTCACTTACATGTTGTATTGTCTTCCCCTTCCCTATTGCTCCACCTCCAGCGTTGGTCTGCGCGGAGGTGTGTTAGCAGCCCTATGATGAAGCATGACACAGTTCGCTGTGTGTGAAGGCAGTTTTTAATACCCTTGTGGGTTCCCCCCACCCTTGATCACAGCGATCATCAGTGCACAGTCCCCCTTCTATTTTGTGTGAAAATCAACTTTCTTACAGTCAAGGGGAAGAATGCCTCGTGTCAGAGGTTTGTAACACCCAGAATGTTGAACCTGTATTTCTATTGCTCTAAAAATAGTACCCCTGAGTTTTAGCTGCCATCAACTATTCTTTTTCTATGATGTGCATAGGCACTCCCAAGGCCTGAAATGGAGCCGCATATGGAAAGATGTTGACTGTACAGACATTCAGGAAACACAGATACTGAGCGTGAAGTGTGGTTACCCAAGGTGCCAATAGCACAGACTCAATGCCAAAACTTGCATCATACCCACAAACATTGATATCTGTAGAATATTAAATAGTAATGCACATTATAAAAACTATTTGAAAACATTGCTTGTACTCAGCTTCAATTTGTGACAGTGATAGTTTTGCAGATGGCATAATAAGTTACTTCAATTGAATTCTTGTGTGAGGTTGGGTGGACTCATTCATCCCCTCCAGGGATCTATGTTTGTCCCTATGATAAAAAGTTTGTATTTCAGCAGGCCTGACCAGCTTAATATCCCTCTGAGATCGTTAAAATGAATACCTTTGAGGTGGCAACAACAAATATTTGTTATTCACATTTTATTTCATGAGGTGTAGGAGTCATGCAAAAAGACTTACAAAATGTTCAGTACTAGCCCAACAGAAGAAAAATTGATAAATGCATGATACTGGCTACTTGCAAGAGTGATGGGGTTAAATCAGAAATAAAATTGAAAAAACGTTGTGAGCAGCCATGAGTATTTATATTGTAAGGAAAAGAGTGAGTTGCTGGTATACTAGCTCCTATTAAGCAAACACAAGGAGATGATGGACGGAGCGCTGAAACTTTTCAGACACTCACCCCCAGTCACAGATCTGGGTTGAATCCATCATCATTCTTGAGCTCACTTCGCCACTGGATTCAAGCTAGCCTGGCTGATGAGGGCTGTTAGCCCGAAACTGGTCCCAGGATGCTTGTTTCCGGTCCAGGGAAGACATGGCTTGGCAGTTCGGGCTGGACTGTTCTCATGAGGCACAGGGTCAAGACTGATTTGCACAATTGTGTCTGAACTGGGGTGGCGAAGTGAGCTAAAGAACGATGATGGATTCAACCCAGATCTGTGACTGGGGGTGAGTGTCTGAAAAGTTTCAGTGCTCCGTCCATCATCTCCTTGTGTTTGCTTTGTTCGCCCTAAGTTGGCAGGGTATGCCCAGACGTGGATCCCTTGCTCACTTTGCCACTGGATTCAAGCTAGCCTGGCTGATGAGGGCTGTTAGCCCGAAACCGGTCCCAGGAATGCTTGTTTCCGGTCCAGGGAAGACATGGCTTGGCAGTTCGGGCTGGACTGTTCCCATGAGGCACAGTGTCAAGACTGATTTGCATATAGCTGTGTCTGAACTGGGGTGGCGAAGTGAGCTAAAGAACGATGATGGATTCAACCCAGATCTGTGACTGGGGGTGAGTGTCTGAAAAGTTTCAGCGCTCTGTCCATCATCTCCTTGTGTGTGCTTTATAATAGCCTCTATTGTCTTGAAGCAAGCAGGATAGTGAGGGCCATAGCTAAACACAGCAATCCTAAACCCAAACAAATTTGGATTTCAGAGGCAGAGTGCTGGCTCTTTTGAGCAGAAACCAAGTACTGAAAGATAACAAATACCTGCTCCTGGCATTTTCTATTTCAAGAAGTGCCATTCCTGTTGGTTGAACCCATTGTCATCTCTAAACTTGGTCATCTTTTTTAACTATCATCCTTTTCTGTAACTGGTCATCTTCTACTTCTCTAGGCTCACCTCCTTCTTTGCTCTCATTTCCCCCCTCTCTGCTCATTCTCTCTTCTTATCCATCACTTATGCCTTTCTCTGTGTACATTCTCTCGCCATCTTTCTCTTACTCACTCTGTGTAGGGCTCTACTCTTTATATTCTTCTCTTTTTTGCTATCTCTCGCCTAATTATCTGGATATGCCCCTATCTCTTTTTTCCATTCTCCTCCTGTCCTTCTCTATATCTTCTCTGTAAATTTCTGAAATTTCTTTGACTATTCATAGGTTTCGATGCACTCTTAAAATCTGTATGACCTCTGTGACATGTAACATGCCTTCAACAGGTACAGTGCATTTAGAAGGTGGTGTAGAGTGAACATTGCCAAACGTTATCAAGTAGAGAAAGCTACAAATCCACGACGTTTGGTCGTGCAAATTATGGTTACTGCACAAGCCTGGATTGTCGAATCCAGCAAAGCCATGCCCATCAGCTACAGATCATGCCTTAAGTGCATGAGCTGTGAATTTGAGAGAGATATGGCATTGCAGATAACCATATCTGACAAAAATCAATGTAAAGGATTTCGATCATAATGCGAACATTCCAGCCCATTTTGCACTGTAATGATGTCATAAAATGAAAATCTTCATAATTCATGGCTCTTGCAAATACAATTGAACCAGTTGGAAGCCTAGAGACTTGTATGGTAGGCTACAGCATACAACAGTATTCAGGACTTAGCCGTGGTGTGTGTCAAACAAATATATAATATCAACAAGAGAGAGAGGGAGAGGGTCACTCTTATTCCCCCTAACGTATGAATTCAATAACAACAAAAGAGTGAGTAGAAAAGGGACGATGGGGAACGTAGCACGAGGAAAAACCTCTTATTTAAAAGAACCCTCACTCACCAACCTAGTTGGTGACATGCTTCATCATTGGGTTCCCACCAGAGAGGCCGAGTGCCTCCCTGGTGTGCTACGACGCCTGAATTACAGCGGAGCGGGTATTTTGTTGGGGTAGTGTCAGTGCAACAGTGAAGGTAGTGCAAGTTAAAAGATATCTGGTTTAATCCCAAATCAATTTTATTGGTGGAAAACCAGGTAACATTAAAAACAAGTGAAATGGACACTAGGTGCCTAGCTAAATTGACCAGGCGCATCCAGATTGATTTAAAAGTGATCAATGGTCAACATGTTTCTGCTTATAATGTGTAATTTACAAAGCTTTCATCAGGACCAGGCCTCCACGGCGGTGTACACTCGCTAAGGTGTACCCTAACCAGTGGAGGTATATGGATGGTAAAACTCACGGTTTTACCATAGGGCCTTCTGGGATTCCAAAAAGCCAAAGAACTCTGTAAGAAAACACAAATACAACAGTTTTGTAAGTTCAGTGGTATTTCTTGCCAGGTATTCTGGAGGTCTAAAATGTTTAAGAAACCTTGTGCTATTAATTGCCACAGCGTGATTGTATCACGTACACCTTTCAATCAGGCAAACGTGTCAGACATACCGCCACTCCGTGTCTATTTGTCTCCGGAGGGGTCATTATTACTAGATAAATACTAGTAACATTTAACGCTTTACTTAGTGAGCGTAATAGAAGCATTCTCAATTATGCAACAAACTTGGAATATAGTGACAAACCCGTTAAAAACGCGGATAAAGTGTGCACGCGTTTGTTAAAATCCAAAGGCAGCTTTTCAAAACATGGAGAAATTAGGGCTTACGTGAAGAAACTACTAGCTTCACGTCATGGGTCCGGGAGGGGGTTAGAGATGCTGGTGGAATCTATACAAGATAAAAAGGTGTCAAACAAAGTCATATTGAGTGAGTTTCAGAAAAATATGGGGTGGGCTGTGGGAGGTGGTGATAATCAGAGTATTTGAAGGCTGAAGCTGGAGGTCCCTCACATATGTAATGGTTCCTGTAGAAGACATCCTTGTGCTTTTGCTGTAAACGTCACTCAATTGAGCTTCTGTAAACAATCCAGTATTGATCCGTGACAGTTGACTTTCAGTTCCACATCGGCTTGGTTTAATAAGGAAAGTTATTCAAGATTTCCTGTATAATTCAGTTTGGCATGATACTACTTTGTCTTTTCAGGAACCAATCAGCAACATTACAGCGGCATTGTTCTCATCTCAGATGTGTAAATGTTGTGCAGTTGCACTCTCATGATTTTGTAGAAATGCAGCTGCGTCTTCACCACCTCAAGTGTTCAAGGAGCAAACCTGCACCCTGCTCGCTACATGTGTATGAACGTGCCAGAACTTTGCCATTCTCCCTTGTGTTTCTCTAGCATGCTAGCCATTGCTTTACATCCATGCATACATTTTGGTATACTGAAATCCGTCATGTTCAGAATGCACTTTGAACAAAAACACTCAAAAAACTGTTCTAAATATCTTACCATGACACCCTTTTACTATGGTTTTCTGGACAAAAGATCATTCTCAGCAGTTGTTACTTTGCCAGTTCTTTTGGCCATGGATGGAGACAAGTTGTCAAAGCCTATTCACATATTAGCATAACATGCTCAAGGAAGTCTTCACTCAGGGTAATCATTGGGCTCCTTTGTACCCACCTTCAGCAGAGGTATATGAGTGCATTAGTGTGGATTTTATATTGGATCTGCCACATTTGCAGCCCTGCATCTTTGAAGCCACAGTCACGGTTGGGTTTTCTCACTGGTGGAGGATGCCTTCAGTCCTGGGGGCATGGACTCTGATGCGGGCAGTCCTCATTGAAAGCAGATCTGGAGACAGGGATTTGAAGCTGAAATCAATTTTATCTATGCAACCATGCAGCAGATTTAGATGCTGTCTGCAGTTATGGGCTCTGCATGACCTCACTTAGTTACCTCGCAGATCTTTCCAGTTCAGGAGATAGATCAGAGGGTGTTGTCAAAGCTCCCGCAGACAAATAGGGACAGGCTCTAGTTTCCCTGCAGTGCTGGTTAGACCAGGGATAAAAGGGGCTCATCAAACAGTGATGGTGGTGACACTGCTTCCCCTGAGCCAGGAGAGATGCAGACAGATGTTGGTGTTTTCCCTGTACAGCACCTTGGAAACGTTGTGTCTTGCATCTGCACAGACTTCACTCTTACATCTTCCACAGTTCCTCATGCAGCTAGGCTGCAGGCCTTCTCTTTAACATGTAGTGCAACAACCCACTTCAACAACAGACAGAGCAGCACACGCCACAGAGCCACACAAGGGACTTTTTGTCCCAACATAGACTTTACGTCTTTAGAGACATTAACAAAACAAGAATATTTATCAATGCTGTTCTCACCGAAAGACTGGGATGTTCCCGATTGGGTCCCAGAGGCCTGTGTATGAGTGGCGTCAACCAATTTCCTATGGTTGCCACATTTTATTTTATATGGGCCTCATACATCTAGGTAAAAGTAGTGTTTCTTTATTTTCTTGCGACAGCATCTTCTGCTCCTGAGTGGACACAACAGATACCTGATTTCTTAGGGTTGTTGCACCTCCCCTCCGCTGTGTGCCACTGAGGCTCATATAAGAAATGTGTCTCTTGATTTTCATAGGTCACACAATCTCCAATCCTGGGTCAATCACATAAACCTGTATATGAATGGGATCAATTAATCATCTTGCTCGAGTACTCCATGTAAGAATGGTGTCTGCTGATTTTCATTGGGTCATGCCCTTCCTAAGCTAGAAACCTACACCTACTCACCAAGCACAAAATAGCAGTTCACACCTGAGTCACCATAACAAATAATGATGGTAAGTGTAGGCAAATGTAGCTGTTTCCCACATCTTTCTGCTTCAGCACAGCCACACATTTACCTTTGCATGTTTGGAGCAAGCCTCTGAACCTCACACACAGTTCCAAAATGCATCATTAGGGGTAGAAAAGTGATATATAAATGCTACATAAAACCAGGGACACTGGAAATATGTGATTCTGCGCTGCTGACTCAGGTGTTTTCATATGGATTTGCTGCATTTGCCACATAAACCATCATCTGCTGCATAATCTGCATATTTTAACACAAAAAAGCCCTCAGAGAGGTTAACTGCTCATCAACTAACTTTCTGTATTGGTTGTTAAACTGGTACTAATGAGGTGAAGTATTTACCCAGGCAATATTACCATGTGTAATAATTTTAAAATAATTAAGTAATACTATTCAAAAATGTGCCGGATTACCTTTTCATGCCACATAATTTAGTCAACCCTGCTGCAGAATTTGGTGCTCCACTACTGCATAATTCCAGTGGCACTGTATATAACATAGTACTCTACAATAAGGCAGCTGTACATCACTTAAGGTGCTTTTGAATAAACTTATTACAGTTGAATACTCACAACAAATAACATGACTTTATGCATTATTTTGGAAAAGCTATGATTTGAATAGTGCTATGTTTTTAAAATTATAAAAGCACTTGAAAATGTGTTTCAGTGCTTTTTAAACTTTGTTTTCTCATATTCTATTCTGTAGCTATTGTGCCTCTAATATTCATTAACACTGTTTCTTGATGTAATAAATGTATTGTATTGGGTTGCAAGTGTATTTTATTTAATGCTAACTACCCCTTGCGATGCATGAAAGTGCTTTATGATAAGATGCACAGTACTACCGGAAACCAAGGTTAGTGGTTAGACTAGTCATGATTGGTTATGAGGTTTAGCTTTGTGCATTCAGGGAAGAAAGTCCATGCATCTTCGTCTGCTTCTGTGAGATAAATTACAGGGAATGAAATGAGAGTAAGGGCTGCGCGGTTTCCTGCAGGCTACTGAAGAGGTGACCAGAGGGGCTGGAATGGACTGGGTATTATTGGGTTTCAGAGTGAGGGGGTGTGATCTATTGAAAGAGGTGAAAAGACATGAAAGGAAACAGATTAATAAAGTGCAACAAATGCCCAAAGGTGTCAAGGCGTTTTTTGAGGTTAGTCCTAAGGAAGGAGAGAAGCGGACCTAGAATACAGAGATCACAGGGACCCAGACCTCCACTGAAGAGTGAAAATGCAAGTTTTTAAGGACTTCCGGAAAGAAGTGTGAGCCCGAAGGCCAGAAATGGAGCAGGGGTGAGTATGCCAGAGCTCGGATGCGGCCACAGCGAAAGCCCTGCCTCTAACACCTTACTTTCATGTTTTCTGTAATGAAGATTTCAAAATTAGACGGAAAGATCAGGAGCAGCAGGGAGAACGGAAGACAATGAAGGCGTAATGTGCATAAACGGCCTTTAGAGCAGAGGTCTTAGCACCATACGCTGATGGTACTTGCTATCCTGACTCCCAGGCCCAGCCCAGCCCACGGAGGCTGACTGGGGAGGGGGGGATAAACCCCTTTCAGCCCAAAGGTCGTTGCACACCTGGTTGCAACCTATATGCAGTGGCGTAACAAAACGTGAGGGGCCCCCTCTGCAAGTAATGCTGAAGGGGCCCCTCACACTCACATCAGTAGGGGCTGAGGGGGCCCCCTCCAGTATGTGTAAGCCTGGGGGCCCCCCTGCACTGCGGGGGCTGCAGGGGCCTTTGTTAAGCCCCTGCCTATATGGTAATACAAATCATTTCCCTTCCAGGCCAAACAACAGGCCATTTGAGCAGGTGGTAAATGTGAGCTCAGGAAGTTCTGTGGGTCACTGGCTGGAGGGCAGGGTCAAGGGGGTGGGACGAGGGCTCAGCAGACTTCCGCCTCCACCCCCGACCTCCCCCTGCCTTCCGCACCTGGGATTACCAGGCCAAGATTTGTGGGCCCGGTAATCCTCGATGAGGAATTATTGGACCACTCAAAATGGGCCATACCCCTGTAGCATTCTCGTAATGAAAGCTTTAATATATATTCACTTGTTGAAAGTTGGACCAAACTGTTAGGCAACATGACCTCCGCATTGGGTATCCAGCAGCCCCAGATGTGTCAATGTCTCATGGGACATTTCCTGGGAAGCATGCTTTAGGCATCACCATTGGGTTTGTGGGGCAGGGGAGGACCACATTTTCTGATTAAATTATGCAGCAGAAGATGCAAATTATGTGGTGTAATGAGGCACATTTTTTTATAGTATTACTTCATTATTTTGCAATCTGTACACATATTAACAATGTGTGGAACACCACTAATATATTTACAAGTCGTACCTCTACCCAGCTGGTCGGGTTCCATCATCACCTCATTGGGTGTTGAGGGTGACAGACGGTGCTCACACTAGCGGGAGTGCGCATGTGATGAGCAAGCAGGGCCGAGGCAGGACACGTCTGATATAAAACAGGGCACCAGTGAATGTGTTACACCGAGCCAACCTGCGCCACGAGCAGCAGAGGAGTCACTCAGGCTTCTTCCTTTCCTTGTGCTGTGTGTGATGCTACTTGGGAGTGACTAAGAGTCGGGTTTCAGTGTCCTTGCAGCTAAGGTACCTTGTGGCTTTGTGGACTGACACCAGTCATGTCTCCAGCTCTCAAAAGCTGTGGCCTTCTTTCCTAGCTGTTGTAGTACCAGGCATTTTTCCACCCAAAGTACTCACCTCTGGCCTGCTTGGGTGGTGGAGCTGCCACCTCTTCCCCAGTGCAGGAGCACTATTTACAGCATTTTTAAAAAGCTACCACCACCCCATAAACAGAGATTGTTTTAGGAATCCTCGTATTATATCAGATAATAGGTAGTATTTATACAGTAGCACCACGCCTCAGTGTAAAGCGTAAATAACAAGTGTTCTGAATACCCAATAGTGCCTAATTTATAAAAATATATATATATATATCTACCAATACCTGTACTGGTAAGGGACTCTATTACTATTTACCTTTACTTACTTGGGTAGAGCAGTTGGCCTAACGGCTAGAGCGGTCGACCTCCAATCTGGGGAACTGGGTTCGAGTCTCGGCAATGACTCTGAACATCCTGTGATTCTGGGCAAATCACTCAATCTCCCCGTGTCTAACAAAAATTAATGTGTCCTTATGTAATGCAACTGGTGCTATGTAAAGCGCTCTGATACCCGATTCGGGTTAGGTTTGCGCTATATAAAACTCTGTAAAATAAAAAAAATACCACTGTCTCTTATAAAACAGAACATGCATATGGGTATTCACTTATTAGAATCAGAAATAATTGTATACATTTGCATACTTAACACGTGGCTTGTGTAATGTCTTCAGATACTGTTGGTTATTCTGCAGAGAACACATTGCAACCTGGGCCCTGTAGTTTAAAAAAAACTAAGGTGCCCCAGTAATCGCAGGAGGGAAAGTGTTTAGGATAAAATGTTAATACTGCAGAAGATGGCCCCTGAGTTGCTTTATAGGTTTGTGTTTACGATGAACAAATGCAATTTTCCATTTTAAACCTTGTCAAGCAGGAAAACTAACATTGCTTGGTCTTTGCCTGCTGGTATTTCTCCATCCTAGGTGAAAAGTTACTTGAAAAAGTTCAGTGTGTACAAATGGTATGATTTCATCCTCCTACTTCATACCTTACATGTTGCTCCATGTCAGGTATCACACCTTTAGCAAGTCCTGACTTAGTCAACAACACGTTGCAGGGTGTGATTAGTGAAAATGTGAAGAAATGTTAACCTTAAAACTACATGTCCCATAATGCAAACCACTATGGCTAAAAGCAAGGCTGGATGAAATATCAGACAGACATGAGTCCCAATTATGCCCCGTCCAATGTTCTCTAGACATCACGCCCCTGTCAGATGGGTCTTTGTGCACATCCACGATAAAACAATCATATTTAAAAAGATTGAAATATACAGTTGATAATACATGCTGGGTGCTTTTGCTTTGCTACATCACGAGATCGGGTACTGTCACTGATTTTGCACTACACCAAAACTAATGTTAAGATTACAAAGGCATTCAAGTGATATTTGTGTGTTGAGAAGCTTCTCGAATTGTGGAGCCAGAGCTGCACTTGCTGAAAGTGTCACACTTAACACTGTGTTAAGTGTGACACTTTCAGCAAGTGCGGGCGTTCTGACCCATAGCACTGTACATGTTCTGGAACATGCAATTTCGCGTTACCATTAAAAGTATACATTTTTTAAAAATCAGCATGAAAAGTACTGTTGTCTAAAACATAAGTAGGGGCTTAGGATGTTGCACATGACAGTGCCACTTGGCAGCTTTGTGGAACTGCTTTTAATATGTGTTACCATTATTAGTGTCATGGCAGAATGGAGTAGCTGAGCTGGTAGGGGTCTGTTAGAAACACTGCTCCTGTGATTGAAAAATATTGTCTTTGGCTTTATTTTATATTAATATTGCTTCACTCTGGGTGGTGGTCAATTTCATTTCACTACCAATGTGACTGATTAATTATTTAAAGCTGTTCAACGGCTTATGCTTTCAATTTTAATTAACCAGTAGAGGTTCATTTGATTAAAAACTGGTTGCCTGTTGTCAAATTGCTAAGCAGATTTCCCAAAAATGTCCATTAGCCTTAACTAGAATAATTAAACAACAGCACTCTCAGTGACGAACGTTTTGAGCCTATATGTGGCGTAACAGACAGAGCTGCCGACCTTGGAGCTGGGGAAACAGGTTCAAGCCTCTGTGTTGGCGCAACATCCTGTGATTCTGGGCAAATCACTTAATTTTCCAGTGCCTACCAAAAACAAGCAATTGCAATGCCATAGGTCACGCATTTACGAGAATTTCAGCTATTGGCATTGTAAATGACAATAGCTTAAATTTTCGCAAATGCGAGACCTATTGCATTGCAAATATTTCTTTGTTTCCAAGCGCCCCAGGCTGCGCTTGCACGTTAATAGAGGCCACGCTCCTTTCTTTAGACGAGCCCCGTTTAAAGAAAGGGACGCGGCCACCATTAAAGTGAATTCGTGGTATGGGGCTCTTTTACCAAAAAAAGCATTTGTTTGGAAAAATATGTAAAAAATACAAATAAAATGTAAATCCGTATTTGTAAAGCGCAAACTACTCACCCTTACGGGTCTCAAGGCGCTGGGGGCCGTTGTGGAAATTAAGTGAGCTATTGCCCAGAGTCACATGGTGCTGAGCTGCGCTGCCGCCGGAGATCGAACTGTGAGCCCAGTGCTCCGAAGTCAGCTGCCCTGGCCGCTGCACCACACCTCTCCGTCAACAAGTGGCTTTTTGTTAAAAACACCCCAAGCAGCGCTTTCCTTTTAATGGTGGCCGCGCCCCTTTCTTTAGATGCGACTCGTCTAAAGAAAGGGGCGTGGCCTCTATTAATGTGCAAGCGCAGCAGGGGGCGATTGGAAACAACAAAAATAAAAAGTGAATAAAGAGTAAAGAAAAAAACATGCGGCCGCGTTCGGCGGCGCAAATAAACCAAAGGCGCGGCCACCACTGTGCATGCCGTGCCATAAAAAAAATGTAAGCGTTAGGAGAGAGCGTGTCCTGCCTGCAACAGCAGGCAGGTGAAAACAATTTAAATAAACAAGATAGTGCTTGGAGGCTGTAGTTAAAGCCTACCAAGTAACAACACATGTAAGAGGGCCAAGGCAGTACTAAGGATGGACTACTAAGCCTATAGACCAATGAAGAACCAGAGTTTACAAAGGACAATGACACAAGCCAATGAAAAATATGGGCAGAGAGTGGGCAGAGCTTCAAGTCCATACCTGAATACAGCATGCCTTGCAGAGCAGTGCATGCGCTGCCCAGGCTCGACCTAAAACATGAATGCATCCTTGAGTAACGTAACTGGTGCTAATGTAAATCGCTCCAATACCTTCGGGTCAAGTTTGCGCTAGAAAAATATGTACGAACATTGCTAAAATTAAGACTTCAAGCATCAGAATATAATTTTCTGTTGCTAAATACCCATGACCTGCTAAATGTGTTATATATGAAAGGAGAATCCTTTAGCAGCTATGTCAGTGGCTCTTACAGCCACAGCAAAGCACCAATTCAGTGTTCTTAACTGTGCATTTATTGTGTGTTCGCTCAGCACTCACTAATGTGAACTGTCAGATACAGGCTGCTTCGAGCAAGATTCATAGTGTGCAGTGCTCCCTAAACAAAAAAGGGCTAAGAAAACATCTTTTTACTGGAACTATGTTGGGTGGGGTGTGGGAGTTGGCATGTGTAAGCTACCCTTTCGTGCATTGGGATATGTGCTCAATGAGGAGTTTTACACTGACCTTAGACTGGATTTCTTATTTGAAGAGACTTGTATCCCCCTGAAGTGCACAAAGCCTAACACTAGTGGCCACCTCTGAGCCCTGAACAACAGATGCCAGATTCTTTGCTAGTGGTTTCAGGTTCTCTTGCTTTGGAAGTTACTGAACGTATCTAGAAGGGACCCCTGTATTCCCACAGAGCCACAGCCAAATAATTGTTCAGCTATGACCATTGATTCTAAAAATGTTTTTTCCCTAAAAAATTCAGCTAATACTGGAGACTGGCCTTCAATACCAACCAGTATCAAATACAGGACGAAATTGAGTGTTCTATGTACATTGCACACTACCATCCAAAACAAGGGGAAAGGCTACCTGCAGAGCTTGTGCTCCTTTTATGTGCCGACCATGAACCTCAGATGATATATGTTAGAGATGGGGTTTCTGGTTGGCTAAGGTATGCACCTAAGCCAGGCAGAGCCCACCAGTCTAGTCAGGGAAAGGGAGTTACACACCCAAGATAACCCCTGCTCACCCCCTTGGTAGCTTGGCACGAGCAGTCAGGTTTATCCCAGAGGCAATGTGTAAAGCGTTTGCGCAACACACACACCAATGACACAATAGGCACACCACTAAAGAGGCTCCACACAAGGTTATATAAAAATATCTCATATATTGTATATGAAACACACTACATCACAATCACATAAATCACTTTGCCAACTCGGCAGTTGTCATAACAATACACAGATCATAAATCACTTTGCCCCAAGGCAATGGTCATAACATCATAGGTAATGCAATAAGGTAAATACTCATAGGTTGCACATGGTATAAAACATCATGAAACATTATGCATAACACCAGCTCACACCATCACTGTACATAATGCATAACACATCAGGGCATGAGGTGCAGCAGATTAGGTTTGGGAGAGGAAGCACATGAATCCCCCAACATCATTGTCGTACATAAATCACCAACTAAGGTCATCGTATAACAGTATCACCTGAACTACAAAGGTACCACCATAAGCACCTAGGTACACTACCCCTGCACCTCTATTATATTGTAGGTGATAATGTGAGCCCCAAATGTGGTGACAGAAGCACCTGCACAACTATCCCAGGAATTATGGTGCCTTTGTATGTGTGCCGAAATGGCACTCCTTTACATTCTAACTACAGCCCCTCGGGACCGGAGTGGCAGTTGCAGCCATTCAGGTCACCCTCTATATGTTGCAAGGGTAGGGGGGCACCCACATTGCAGGGAGTGCGGCAGACCTCACTTGGTCCCCGGTGAGTGTAAACTTGGGGAAGTGCAGCGTCCTTGAGCACAGGAACTTTCAGCAATAAAGCCCCAGGCACTTCCTTTGGCAGAGTAAAGGGCCCACTGGAACTTCCATCCAGGGAAACGCAGGGAAGCTCCTCCAGCAAAGCATATGAACTCCACGGAAAGCACAAGGGATTTGTAGTTTTAAAAACAAAGCGCTCGTGGAAGTTTCCCCACACATGAAACACAAGGGACTTCTAGGCAATAAAGCGCTCTTGCAGGTTTTTGTTTTAAAAAGATGAAGAACAGTCTAGTCCTTCTCTTTCTCCAGGCAGGGGCAGCCACTGCAGGCCGTCCTACCCCACACACATCAGGGGCAGCACTCCTCATACATCTTCTCTAGCTCTCTTCCCAGGCAGGTTCTCTTTGAACCAGCAAGGATATTTCTCTGAAGTCTTTTATCTCCCTGAGACTTCCAACAGGAGGCAAGCACACACACGCCCTTGGAGATTCTTCACAAGCAGGATACCACAGCAGGGCAAAAAGAGTCAGTCCTTTTCCTCCACCACAGACAGAAGCAGCAACTGCAGGCCAATCTACCCCTCACACAGAAAAGGTAATGCTCCCCACACAGCTCTTCAGCTGTTCTTCTTGGCAGGGTCCTCTTGTTTCCTGAACTAATCTAAAGACCTGGGGCTTAAGGTCCTATACTTATACTCCATTTTGTCATTGTTCTCTTTGTGGCAAGGTTTCTGAGCTCAGTCCAAACCAGGTCTGTGCTCCCTGGTCCAGCATGACCACAGGGGGTGGAGACAGTATTGTGCAAAGGAGACACAGGCTATGTGCTAGCGAAACTCCTCCCACCACTCTAAATGCAGACCAGGTGTATTCAGTCCAGCGATGAGTCACCCAGACAAGGCAGGACACACCTCAACCCCCCTTGTGACTGTCTATAGTGAATGCACATCCCCAGCTCTTGTCAATCCAAAACCAGACGCTGAATACACAAACAGTAAGAGGCACACAGAATGGTAAAGCAAGAAAATGCCCACTTTCTAAAAGTGACATTTTCAAACGTACAATTTAAAAACCACCTTCAAATAGGCTAAACTCCATTTCTCTATCTTGTCCCTATTGAAAGTTACACATGTAAAATATTACACGGCAGCTCCAATGATAGCCTATCAGACAAACAGCCTTTCAACAGTGAGAAATGAAATACACAGCATTTTGCTATCAGGACATGTCACACACACCAGTACATGTCCTAACTTTCACATACACTGCAACCTGCCCATGGGGGTACCTTGGGCCTACCTTAGGGGTGTCTTATATGTAAGAAAAGGGAAGGTTTGGACCTGGTAAGTGGTTGCACTTGCCAGGTCAACATGACAGTTAACAACTGTGCATGCAGACAATGCAGTGGCAGGTCTGAGATGCATTACAGGGCTACTCATATGGGTGGCACAACCAGTGCTGCAAGCTCACTAGTAGCATTTGATTTTCAGGCCCTGGCACACTCAGTGCAGTTTACTAGGGACTTACCAGTAAATCAAATATGCCAATCATGGATAACCAATCACGTTCACAATTTACACCGAGAGCATATGCACTTTAGCACTGATCAGCAGTGGTAAATGCCCAGAATCCTATATCCAACGAAAACAGGGTCAGAAAATCGGAGGCAAAAGGTTTGGGAATAAACCAGCAAAAAGTGCCAGGTCTAACCATATAAGACCCTAACAATATCTACCAACCACTGTTCAAGTCACCTTTGGGAAGTATCCTTGAGGGCACTGCCAACCTGCCCTTCTCTTCAAAACACTAACTGGGACAAAATGTTCAAACAAATGTATTGTTAAAAAGAGACTACAGTTGGGAGTGGTCCCTAGAGTATCGACTGTGGGGATGTCCTCCAAAGAAGAGATGAAAATGATGTTGATGTTGGGCCACAAGCACGTATTTACAAAAGGTCCAAAGCTGGTATTTCAGGACAGACATTTTGTTAATTTTATGAAAATGAGAAGCTATTGTTTTGAATGAGAAGTTACTTTGAGTTTATTTTGCTAAAATAAAAATATTGTATACAATAGCAAAATATTAGAATTTTCATAAACTGAAAAGTTAATATTTGGAGGCAAAATTGATTGCATAAATGCTGTTTGAAACAATAAATGTACGATTAATGTAACTGGCCTGCTGTATTAGCCCGCAAGGGCTCTCTGGGCCACCTACACTGCCTGAGATTGGCATATTGTAAATCTTTTTTATGCCCTGCGCCTTCCAAGAACATTCTCAGATACTTCATATAATTGAGAATCTATTTGGTAGTGGCAGGGAAGAAAGCAAATTGTATACATGAAGCTAGATGCCAAGGTAAATAATATACTACTTGACACTGCATTTTATGCACTCCCTCTGCACTTATAGCTTTTTATAAATTGTGCTGAAAATTGCACCATTTTAACACCAAACTAGTGAATCCAGTGATGGTCAGGCTTGCCTGGTACTCCTTGAAAGTACTGGATAATTTCACAAGTAATCTTTAAGAGCCTAGGGCTTTTTAGCAAATTGGAATAGTGTTAAACTTTCCCATATTATCCCCGGAGTTTTTAGTGCCTTTTCTTATTACATTCTGCTAGGTATTTAGAAACTCTACCTGCCATTTCACGGTTTTCAACCAGCAGAATTCATAACGCTTATTCCTCAGTTAGCCTCTAAAAGCTTTTCCAGACCCCCCAGCGTAGTCTCCTCCTGTTGCTTGGCCTGGTCTCCCGGAGCCCCCCTCCCCAGGATTAGTCTGCTGTTGGGCTCGGGTTGGTAGTAAGCCTGCTGTCGCTGCCCCGCCTTTCCCCCACCCTTTAGCCCCGCTCACTGCTGCTAGACCAGGGCTAATGCTGAGGGTTCTTCTTTTGTATTCCATGCGCTTCATTTCTCTGTTGAGGAATGAGACTAGAGTGGACAATAGCACCATCTCCCACCACCTCCCACCATCACCCACTATTTCACGGTCTCCCTTTGCTGACTGGCTGGCCATCATCAAACTGTGAACTTGAATGTTGCTTGCCCATAAACAGTTCAGGCAGGAGAGCAGTCCTCTGCCCTGTCTGCAAATACAACTATGGTGAATACCAGTTAGCGCTGAACGCTAGATCTATTCCTAGTTTCTTCATTGGAGGCGCAGGAGTCAGAGATAAGTGCTATTTGCACTTGTTGCACTTCTTCAAGTTTGATTCAGTCCACTACTGGATCCCATAAATTCCCGTTAATTTTTAAACTAGATTTACTTTCAAAATTGCACAGCTCAATGACTCAAGCCAAGCACCCCACATAGTGCATAGGTGGCAGAAAGCCATGCCTTGTGTGCATACGTACTATTGTATTCCATGTGAATGTGATAGTGCTTTGTGCCACTTTGTAATCCCAGCACAATGTCATATTCTTGGCTCCCTGCATTGTCAAGCATTTGTTTATTTTTAAACTGGCCTTTGTAGCCTGTGTCCCTAGTGGCCCAGTTTAGTATCATACAGATTATAACTCATGATCGGGAGGGGCTGCCCTCTGTTGGAGCCACTCACAGCGCTATAAAGTTATTTCTGAAGTTCCATTGGTGCTTTGACTGAGGCATAAACTGACTGCATTTCTCTAACCATGCACATTCTGTGATACTGTTAGGACAAGGTCAACAGTTTCAAATGTATTTAGAATGTAAAAGCAGCCACCTCTTTACAATATGCACAATGTAAAAGTAACAATTAGTAAACACATGTTAAATGAGGTATAAAAGACACAGGTATTAGCCTTTCCCCCAGAGCAGGATCCCTCAGCATCGTGCGATGACCCGAGTTCGGGCTAGTATGCATTGCAACCACCTGGAGATGCCAGCCTCTTCAATGGAAGAAATGCAACAGTCTAGAGCTCTGAAGGAAGGCAGTCTCTGACCTTGGTTATTATAGATCAGACAGCTGTACACCACCAAAATGCTGCATTCTGATTGGCTTGTAGCCACTCAGTATGTCCCCAGGAATTCATAGCTAGAGGGCGGCTGAGACAACCCTCATTATGGCCGTAACCAACTTATCACCATGCCTGGTTCCTTTAAGAGGTGCCTGTGAATATCACAGAGGTCTAATAAAGAACTAGAGTTTTACCCTAGCTCTCCGAGGATGCCTGCACTGGGAGACTTGCTGATAGACATGGCAGCTTCAACATTCTTCCATTTCCTGTACAGGAGGCTGAATATGTTTAGGTTTCACCTACAGACAGCTTTAGCTGGTGGTTAAGAAAAGTCCTTTTTTCTGCAATGCAATATATAGAGACGGCTTTGGAACTGTGCCATGCTCATAATTGTTTTATTATTTTGCACGAGAGCCCCTCAGCTGCAGACTGCTACCTAGCCACTCATGTTTGCCCATTTACTCCTTCTACACTAACATGCTCCATCCCTTACTCTCTACATTAAAAAAGAAAAACATTTTCCTTTTAAATTATTTTTGCAAGAGCCCAGCAGTTGTCGCTCACTTGTCCTCTGTTGTCGCTCACTTGTCCTCCTTTTCGCACCCTGTGTATACCTTGTTTTTTAATTTATCATTCCAAAATGGCCGACCACTATCTTACTACAGTAAATTAGAATAAAACATTAAAAAAAAAAATGATTGCAAGATTGCCGCTGAACATTCATGCACATGCACGATGGTAATCACAGAATATTTTTTTTTTATTTGTAAATGAAAATGATCTGTTTGTACATATGGCAGCCATCTTACAAAGATTTTTTATAAAGCAAAAGAAAAATTAGTCAAAGATGGCTGTCACTCGTGTGTGCACACACACTGGCCATTTTGGAATGCTTCTTCTTATGCTTTAAAAAAAATCATTCTAGGGAGCCCGCTACACCTGCATGCACATGCATAGCATCCATCAGGGGAAAAACACACGTATGTCTCACGGTAGAGACCTATGGGCTTTGCCAATGCTTGGCGAGAACGGTTCTCATCTCTGCTGCTACAAATTCGAGAAATGAAGCCTCTAAGACATTCTTCATCCTTCCATGTCCCAGCCAGTGAAAACTGTTTTAACTGTGTCTCTTAAAATATCTGGCTCATTCTTCACATAGCACGATTGTGTTCTTAAGAAACTGAGTATTTATTGCTGGTTCAATAAATAGTCTGCCGTTTTTACCGGACTAAACAATCACAACTAGTAGTGTGTAAATGTTTAAACATGCGCTTGAAATAATTTCAAACCATAAATCTCTTAAACATTTGACAACCAGAAAAAGTACAACATTTATTATTTACGCGAAGGGAGACATATATATAATCAACTCCATACTCTAAATTACAGAACAGTACCAAAGCTTGTGATATATAAAACACAATTTATGGTGCTACATAGAGCACTTCCATTCCACAAGTAGTAAATATTTGAGAAATAGCAATAGAAAGAAAGGGGGTTGTTCCTTTGGCTTACATTCTAGCAAAAATATTTTTGACACACACTGGAGCAGGATTTCAACTCATTTCCTGCTGATTCACTACAGATTTACCTATGTGTTTCAGCCATGAAGCAAAGGGTTCTGCTGCATGATTAACCAACCCTACTTGACCCAGAATGTTTCTGGAAATAAGCTATAGTGAATTAACTTTAAATGTAGTCATTTATAAAGTACACATAGAGAATTCATTTTAAAGTCATTTAAAGTCATATTTCATAAACGGCTAAAATACATACTTTCCCTCACATTTTATAAAAATAGTTTTTTTTCAAGCCTTTTTTATTGACAATAAACAGAACATTCAAAGCACTTACCTTGCTCATGCACTTCAAAGGCATAAGCCTCAGAAATACCAGCAACTGCTACCCTAGTTGTTGATTAAAACTCTGTACCAAGCAGTGGCGGCCAGTAATTTTGACTGGGATGGGCGAAGGGGGGCCCACATGCACACATACACCTCACTCACACCCATTCATTCACACATGCACACACACCCATTCACAACACTCACCAACAAATACACATACATTCATACAGGCACGCATCAAACATTAAAAAAACACACATAAAACTTACTTCAACAGCAGCACTCTGACAGGGAAGCCCCGGAGATCCCAGGAGGGTTGGGACTATTGCCCTGTGTCACTGGCTGACCTAAGATCAGTCAATGAGCAAGGCAGCAGTCCCAATCTCGTTACAGAGTGGGATGTGGTCAGTGAGACTGCTGACTCTGTGACGGGGTGCCACTGATTGACACTTGGCCCTTGGCACTTCAGGGCTTAAAACTGAAGTGCCAAGGTCCGAGGAAATCAGTGATGCTCCCCCTCATCACAATGGGGAGGGCCTCAAGGCAATTTTGCCAGGTTGAGGAGGAAACGCCCACAGGGCTGTGAAGTCCTCAGCCTGGCAAAGTTGAGCTCAGGCTGCCAGGAGTCTGCACATTTAGTGCATGTCTAGCTCCTGGCTGCTTGACCTAAACCAGAAGATGGGGGATGTGGCCCCTCAGCCCGTATGGATGGGCCGCTACTGGTGCCAAGCCACAGTAAAACACTGGTAAGTTGTAGGAAATTGGGTTACTCCTTGCAGGGATGAAACCCTATTCAAGCAGCAACCACTATTGTTGTCTCAGTGAAACACAAGCAAACCCAATATTAGCCTGATTAACCTGTGCTCAACCCTGTGGTAGCTCGGCACAAAATCAGTCAGGCTGAACTTAGAGGCAATGTGTAAAGTATGTATGCAGCACATCAAAAAGTAATAAAGTGAAAATATAACACGAGAAAAATCCCACACTAACTTAGAAAAATAAAGAAAATATAGTAAATTATTTGAGACTAAAACTACAAAAATCCAATTAGTAGAACCAGAGATATGCAATTTCAAATATTTTGGTAGAAACAATGCATAAAAGCATAAAGCACCAAATGGGGGTATCTGATCACTCCGGACCAGGACAAAGTCACAAGTTCAGGCCTACCGCGGTGGAGCACAGGCATTATACAGGGATCAAGTTAGGCCCACTGAACAAAGTACCCTAAATCCTGGTGCGCGGTCTGCACGGCATCGCTTTACGAGGCTTCATGTCATCCGGAGTTTATTCCGAGAAGCTGCGAGGTCCAACGTTGGGTTGCGTCACGCTGCATCATTTCCGGTGAGCCTGTACGGCAAGGTTTTGCGTTGCATCGGTTCCAATGGGCTTGTCGCTGTGCGATGAGGCATTGCGTCGCTCAGTGTCGATTCTGTTGAGGCTAGCAGCTGTGCAGTGAGGTTCTGCGGGGCTCCGCCGGTTGCTCGGTGTTGGTTCCAATGAAACTTGTAGCTGTGCGGCGAGGCTTTGCAAGGCCTTGCGTCGCTTCACACCGGATTTAGTGAAGACCGCAGCTGGGCTACCAAGGCACTTCTATCCCCACTTCCAAGGGTCCAGGACTGCGGGGCACCACTTGGGTGGGGTTTAGGACTCACAGCAGGCAGAGTCCAGGTGCAAGGTTGAAGAGAATTGGAGCCTGATCAGGACGCCAGCCAACTTGCTCTTGGAGTCACTCTGGTGGTCCCGGGTTCAAGAGGGAGGTCCAGTCCTTCTCACTCAGGAAGAAGGGCAGTAGGGCAGCATGGTAACAGGATTTCTTGCAGCAGAGCAGCACAGCAGTCCTTCTTCTGAGCCTCCACAAGTCAAGATGAGTACTGAAGAATTGGGTCTGAGGGTCCAATATTTATACTTGGTCCTTGCTTTGAAGTAGGAGAAGTTTCTAGAGGCTTCAACCCCCAGAGGTGCTTGGAATTTCCTGTCTCCCTATCTGGCCCCAGCTTGTCTGGGGAACAAACAAACAGTGTCAAACCCTTTGCTGTGAGTGTGCTGAGGCAGAGGCTTTGTTCCACCCCCCTATCAAGTCAAGTCAGAGATGGCCCTTCCTGCCAACAACTACTTCCCCTTTGTCTCACTGTCTGGGAGCAATACACAAAGACCAACTTCCAGCTACACCTAGTCAAGTAAACTAGGATACAGGGTGCAGACACCAAATGGTTAGGGCAAAAAATTCTAACTTTCTAAAAGTGATATTTTCAGAATTGTGACTTAAAATCCGACTTTACCATTAAAGAGGGTTTTAAATTACAATTCTTTAGACACCATACTCGATATTCCCATCTGCTCCCAATAGAAAGTTACCACTTATTAAATTTAATAAGAGAACTCAACGTTATCCTATGGGAGACGTCGACCTCACAATAGTGAAAAGCCAATGTAGGATTTTTTCACTACCAGGACATGTAAAACTTAAAATTGTATGTCCAACTTTTTAAATACATTGTACCCTTCCCTCTGGGCTGTGGAGGGCCTACCCTGTGGGTGACTTATATGCATTAAAAAAAAGAAGTTTGGGCCTGCCAAGAGGTTTATCTTGCCAGATCGACATGGCAGTTTAAAACTGCACACACAGGTTGCACTTTCAGGTCTGGGACATGTTTAAAGGGCTACTTAAGTGGGTGGCACAAAACGTGCTGCAGGTCCACTGGTAGCATGTAATTTACCAGCCCTAGGTACATGTAGTACCACTTTACTATGGTCATACAAGTAAATTAAATATGCTAACTGGATGAAAGCCAATTTTACCGTTTTTAAAGTTGAGAGCACAAGTACTTTAGGACTTGTTAGCAGTGGTAAAATGAGCACAGTCCTAATGCAAGCAAAAACTAAGTCAGCAAAAACAGGGGATTGAAGGCAAAAAGTTGGGGTAAAAACCACTGCAAGGATGGCAGGTCCAACAGAAATTAACAGCCAGAGTGAAGCTTCTACTAGTCGCTCATGTTTCATTCAAGCATGTCAGGCTTTCCTCATACATGGATGGGGACGATATTTGGGAATTTATAAAAACATGTCTTCATTTTAGCTTTCTGGGGCGCTGGCTGTAATCTACATGAGCAAATGATGAAAGAGAACTGTTTTCTCTCAAATATAGTTCATCATATTCAAAAGGGGATCTATCAGGCACGAACTTGAGTCTCCATGCAAGGAAGTATGTGTTTGACACAAGGAATGTCAAATCGAAGAGCATCAGAGGATCTTATGGGTCTGCTAGGAGTATATCTCCTAAATCAGGGTCTCTAAGCAATACTCATGGCCCTGAATATCAATGGAAGCCAAAGCTATGCTCTCTCTGCTTTTGTCATTGGACTGCTTAATGGCAGGCCAGTCAGAAGACTAAGGAGCACATTTACAACAGAATGGCAGAGCGCGGTGTTATGCCACAATTGGTAACATAGTGCTCTGACATTCTGAAAATGCAGGGATGTGCCGTATTTTCAATAATACGGCGCACCCCTGCTTTTCCCCTAGCGCTGGCGCTAAATTTAGCTGACTATTGCCAACGCAGGCACCCTTGCACCAGAGTGCAAGGCTGCCTGCGTTGCAGGGAATGATTGTTCATGTGCAGGAAGGTGTCCCTTTCTGCACATAAACAATCACTAATGGCGATTTGTAACTTCTATGTGTGCTGCAGAGTACAGCGCATATAGAAGATGCAACTCGTCATTATTTAATGATTGTTTAGGTGCCTGAAGGGACACCTTCCTGCACATGAACAATCACTAATGGCGATTTGCTCTTTCTATGTGTGCTGCGGAAAGCAGCACACATAAAAAAAAGGAAAAAAGAGGAATAATTAATAATATCTCCTCGTTGCGCCAGTTTAAGACCAGGTTTTCCCTGGTCTTATTTTTGCCACAGCCCCATATTTAAACCAGCCTTGTAAATAGAGGGCAGCGTCAAAAAGCAATGGGTGTTGCGGCGGAATGCCCACTGCAACTCCGCTGCAACACCCATTGCCAGCCCTTTTCACGCTCAGTGCTGTGGGAATAGGGGCATTATTTACAAGGCAGCGTTAAGCCATGTTAAGTGGCTTAACACCGCCTTGTAGATAAGACGAAGGGGTTATCGCCACCAGAACTTCAAAAAAAGTGACGTTCTGGTGGAGATAACCCCTTGTAAATATGCCCCTTACTGTCCAGATCTGCATGTGTTTAGGGGCGTAGCTTCAAGGGGAGTGTTTGGGGTCTGACACTCCCCCAAATAAATGCATTTTTGGCCTGGTAGTTGGATCAGGTTGCCCTGAGTCGGGTCTGGTATGTCTGTGTCAGTTTTTCACCCCATGGCAAGAATAAAATACAAAACAGTGACCTATGCTGTAAAACAGGAAAGAGACAGAGACATAAATCTGGTGGCTGAATTTCAAAATGTAAAACCAGATAACTCAATACTGGCTTCCCTGGTTTTCCAAATTGTGTGATCCTAAGCAAACAATTTATTTCAGAGCTTCTTTTGACTTTATTATCACATATGAGCACATTTTTAAATCTTGAGTTCAGGATAGGTGCTGTACAAGCAAAGCTTATGGTTTTAATAGACTATTATGTTGTTCCATCTACAATAAGAATCTAGACCATGTTAGGGTGTACATGACTACTTTAGGGTTTACACGAGGGCCTGGGGGCTATTCATAAACTGCATTTTGCAGTATATCTTGCAGAGCTACAAGAGCAGTACAAACAAATACAAAATGCTATTCACAAACTGCACTTCTAAAGTACTGTTTTTTTGCAGTCTTACTATAGAAATGCAATTTGTGAATATCATTTTGTGGTACGTTTATAGTACTACTGTAGTAATACAAAACACACTATAAAATGCAGTTTGTGAATAGTCCCAGACCCTTCAATTTAATAGAGACATGTAAGTTAAGTTACACTTTGAATAAATTTACACTTGGATTTTCTGAACACCCAAAAAGTAGTAAACTTACTCAAAAGTATTGATTACTCAAACGTGTAAGTTACCTTTGTGAAGCAGGTCCATATAGTGACTGGTTTACCAAAAACTTAGCAAATCTGCACTCACTGAAGTACTCCTTGAATGAGTGCAAATGTACTACTTTTTGCAATTCACATGCATTTGCAATTGTAGATTCGGCAAACTGTGCCAGTCTCAGGTTTCCAGGTGTAGTTCTGGCAATCAAACACCCAAACCCAAAAGTTGATGGAATGAATGCTTGTGAATAGTCTAACCAGTGTCAGTCGCTCGGGTAGCATTCCAATCCTTTGTTTTTCACCCACAGTGCCACTCTAGACAGAGGCCCACCTAATGCAAATCAGTGTTGACCCTGTACTTCAAGGAAATAGTCCAACCTGCAACTTGACCATCTCACCCCCATCTCTGTGTTCAACAGCTTTTTTTAGTTGGGAAATTTGAGATTCACCGCCCCCCGAATCTATATGGCTAAGCTGCGCATCTGCATATGTTGCCGATGGCTCAAAGATTTTGAATGTAGGCTCAAGGTACTGCATTGCAGTAGTGCAGATGGGAATGAACAGTAGCCTGAACCACTATTCTACAGACATGAATCGGCCGCAGGGAAATATGTAATCGATCGTGCGTAAGTAGAAAAAACATGACAAAGAGACCAACCACATTCATCTGTTTTTCCAGGCTAAGTTCCCTATTGATAAAACTCCTATGTTTTTTTTCCAGAATTCACAGGGGTAGGAGGTCCTCCTAGCTTTATGGGCCATCATTTCAGCATACGTGTAATTGAAATGGAACTGAAAGAAAGACACTGCTTTTTCTCCATTCAACTTCAAAGCATTCCTATGCATCCAAAGAGTCACCGCAACCAGACAAGCATAAAAGCTAGCGGCTGCAGCAGATTCATCAATTATGGTGACTACAATTTGCGTGTCATCTGTGTATGACATTAGGAAGAGACCAAAACTCTGAATCAATTAGTCCAAAGGGGCGATATAGATGCTCAATAATGTGGGGCTCAGGGTAGAACCCTGAGGAACACCACAAGGTTACATCCTGCTTTTTGACAAGAAAATGTATGAATTAGCAGGTTGAGACCTATTAGACAGAAAGAAAGCAAAGCCACTAAGGCTGTTCCCTGGATGCCCGCTGTACCAAAACTCTGAATCAATTAGTCCAAAGGGGAGATATAGATGCTCAATAATGTGGGGCTTAGGGTAGAACCCTGAGGAACACCACAAGGTTACATCCTGCTTTTTGACAAGAAAATGTATGAATTAGCAGGTTGAGACCTATTAGACAGAAAGAAAGCAAAGCCACTAAGGCTGTTCCCTGGATGCCCGCTGTACGTATTCTCTGTATCAAGATGGTGTGAGAGATTGTGTAAATCCAATCCATCATTATTATTTTTTATTTTTATTTCTTTTTATTAAGGCAAAACAAGCTTCAGATACAAGTATATCTCAAGATATATATACAGAGCATATACAAGACATGGCTATACCAGGCCCTATAAACGCAATATACAAGTACATTGTAGGCCCTCCCGGAAAACCCATTCAGAACCCTTCGTGAGACCCATCACAGACCCCTGTATAATGTCCATGGCCCCCATATTTTCTCCCATTTGCGGGGGCATCCGCGGCTTTGATACGCCACCTGCTCCGCACCATGACACCAGTCCATATCGCAGAGCCATGCAGCCACAGTCGGGGGTTCCGCAGCCCCCCATGCATGTGCTATGTTCCTCTTAGCAACCCCCCCTGCCAAGGCTAGCCACAACTTTACCCACTTCGGCCATGTGATCTCTCCTGTGACGCCAAGGATATGCCACCTGGACTCCAACGGGACCTGTGCCCCCACCACAGCCTCCATCACACGAGCGATGCCTTTCCAATACTTCTGAATCCTGGGGCAGTGAGTTCCAGAGTTTGGAGGCGTTGTAAGAAAACAGCCGACCACCACTTCTGGACCTCTTAATCCTCGGGATCTCTGCTAAATACAGTTATCTGACCGGAGATTCCTATTTGCTTTATAAGGGCGTATCATGGTTGAATTAATGGGCGGCCCAATACCCTGCATAGACTTATGCGCCAGACATAGGGCCTTGAATCTAATGCGTTCCTGTACTGGGAGCCAATGGTGGGAACGAAGAGCGGGTTTTGCAGATTGTCTGTTGGTAGTTCCAGTCAGTAGTCTGGCGGCGCTGTTTTGAACCGATTGGAGTTTGGCGACTACTGAGATGGGGCGCCCAAATACAAAACATTCCCATAGTCCAGTCTAGAGAGTATGAGTGATTGGACCAGTACTTTTTTGGCCTGAGGTTGGAGGAGGGGCAGAACTTTTCGGGCCATTCTAAGTAGGCCATAGCAGAGGCCTGCCGTCTTCCTAGCCTGCGTCCTAAAGCTCAAGTCCTGGTCCAACCATATACCCAGGCTCTTAATTTCTGACTTCGGGTCCGGGGCTGGACCCATGCAGGGAGGCCACATGGAACAGGACTTAAAACTCATGGTATTGCCCAGTAGCATAATCTCAGTTTTTCCTCCGTTAAGCTTAAGCTGGGACGCATCCATCCATTTTGAAATGTCCTCTAGACAGGTATAGAGGGCATGAGTTTTTTGGTCAGCTTGGTTTAGCCCCACCACCAGTTGCGTGTCGTCGGCATAGGTTATCATCCGGATTCCATAGGGGGCTACAATGGCTGCCAGAGGGGCCATATAAACATTAAAAAGCGTGGGGCTAAGTGACGAGCCCTGCGGTACCCCACTCAGCAGGGAGGTGGGTTTAGATGCAATATTCTCTTCAAATACCTGAAAGGTTCTACCCTCCAGAAGGGAGGATAGCCATTGAAGTACCATGCCATCTACTCCTCTACTCCTGAGACGCCGGATCAGGATTGAATGATTCACCGTGTCAAATGCGGCGCTGAGGTCTAGGAGTAGTATGGCTGCCGCACCTCCTGAGTCCAGAATTTTCTTGCTTTCCTCTACCACTGCTAGTAGTGCCGTTTCGGTACTCTGGCGTGGTCGAAACCCTGTTTGAGAAGAGTGGAGCAAGTTGTGTGTTTCAAGGAATCTGGAGAGGGTCTGATTAACATATTTCTCAGCTACCTTGCTTATTGCAGGCAGGAGGGATATGGGGTGGTAGTTGCCCAGGTATGCCGGGTCCAAATTGGGCTTCTTAAGTAGGGCTTTTACCATGGCTCCTTTCCATTTAATGGGAACTATTCCAGTGGACAGTGAGGCATTAATCAGATTTGTCATGTTGGGGGCTATAATAGAGGTGACCTGTTTCAGAATATTGAGTGGGGCTGGATCATTAGGGGAACCGCTCTTTACCGAGGACAACAGGGTGAGAAAAGTTTCCTGGGACAGAGGGGGAAAGGCCTCGAGCATGTATTCAGGGGGGCAGGAGTAAGAGTCAGTCTGTCCGTACGAGGGGTTGCCTTCATCCTCCTTACATGGGAGGGATTCCAAGATATGCTGAACCTTGGTGGTAAAATACTCGGCTAGTTTGTTGCACCGTTGCCCAGAAGGGTCAGGGGCTGTTCGTGGGGCGGGGGCTTTGAGTAGTTTTTTGATAATAGAAAAAGTTTCTTTGGGCGAATTGGCAGCTGATAGAATCCTACCCTCGTAGTAGGAGGCCTGGGCTCTTCTTAGTTCTGCTTTATAGGCAAGGATGGCTGCCCTGTAGTCCAGCTTTTTGACAGGTAGAACATCTTTCCTCCACTGTCTTTCCTTAACCTTGCAGCGCTGCTTTAGGGTGCGCAGTTCAGGAGAAAACCATGGGGAGTTGTGGGGCCCAACAGTCTTTTTTATCCTGGTCTTTGGAAGGACAGAGTTAAGTGACTCCTCAATCCAACTACGAAAATCCTCGTTGGCTTTGACTATTCAAGATAGGTTTAGTCCTTTCCAGTTCCTGGGACCATTTCTCCAGGGGGAGCTTGTTCCATGGGCGACCGAGGGCCCAGGTAGATTGAGTCCTGGGTCTAGTAGTCTGAGGTGACCAAGAAAGGGTTAATTCCCCCAAGTAACTACGCTCACTCAAGACCAATCTGTCCACCCTGTAGGCTGGTTCGTCCATTGGGGAGAAGACCCACCCATTGACGTTTATAAGATGAGCAGCCCAGTAGTATTTCTTAAGGTCCGGGACTGCCAGCCCCCCTTCATACATCTCCTTCTGTAGTTTCTTGAGCGCGATCCTGGGACTGCCACCCCCGCCCCCACGATAACTGGCGTAGTTCGGATTCGATCGTGCGAAAGAAAGAGTCCTGAATGCGATAAGGCATGTTTTGGATGGCATACAGTAAGCGCGGAAGGGCCATCATCTTTGTTAGATTTGGGGGTCTCTAGTTGGCAGAGGTAGGTACCTTTGTCCAAATAGGGACCCTTGAGTCTAGTCAGGGAAAGTAGGTACACTCCCGAAATAACCCCTGCTCACCCTCTTGGTAGCTTGGCACGAGCAGACAGGCTTAGTTCAGAGGCAGTGTGTAAAGCATTTGTGAACACATACAGTAATCAAGTGACAACACTACAAATGGACACCACACAGGTTATATATTTATAAAAATAGGTATACTTTATATAGATTTAGCACAAGACCATAAACGACAAAAATAATCCACAATACTGTTAAGAATGCTTAGTTCTGATCAAAAAGGCTTAATTCAAGGTTCTGTGCGAGTCGGTAGCCTCCTCTGGCTACGGCGATGTCGAGAACAAACAGAGTCTAACAAATCCAGCTGACCGCGTCGAGACGGGCCAACACAGCGTAGACAGACTCGGTCACAGTACCTTTTTCTTGAAGCGGCAGGCACGGGCGTGCGAGCCGGATGGCTGTTCGTCGCGGTCGCGACGCAAAAATGGAAGCGTTGCAGGACGCGTTGTCCCTCGATGCGGTGCAGGCAGCGGCTCGTTGACGTCGTTGAGACGGAGTCGGTGAGACCAAGGCCGGGCGTTGCAGGGCGAGACGGTGCTTCGATGCGGTGCTGGCAGGTTGCGGTGCGGCGACGGAGCCGGATTCAGGAGCTGGCGTCGATCAGTCCGGACAGCGGTGCGAGTCGGGCGGTGCGTCGCAAAGCGTGCGAGCGGTGCCCAACTCCGGTGCGGTCACAGGACTCGAACTCAGCAGCAGTGACCGTGTCGGTCGGACCAGTTCGATTCGGCGTAGCGAAGCGTTGCAGGACGCGTTGTCCCTCGATGCGGTGCAGGCAGCGGCTCGTTGATGGAGTCGGTGAGACCAGGGCCGTGCGTTGCAGGGCGAGACGGTGCTTCGATGCGGTGCTTACAGGACACCGAGTCGGTCGTGAGAGTCGGTCACAGCTCCCTACCTCTGTAGCCACTGAAACAGAGTTTCCAGCAGCAATTCACAAAGGGGGTGAAGTCCAATGGTCCTGGGACTTCGGTCAGGGGGCAAGCTCTCTTCCAAGCCCTTGGAGATCCTTCACAAGTTGATGAAAGTCACAGCAAAGCAAAAGTTCCTTTCTCCTTTCTTTGGCAGTCAGGCAAACCACTGCAGGCCAATCCCCAAGCAGCACTTCAGGCTTAGGGATAGTCTCTCCTCAGTTTCTTCTTGGTTCCGCTCCTCAGCAAAGGTTTCTTCTTGTTCCCAAAAGTGATCTAATCTTCCTGGGGTCTGGGTGCCCCTCTTATACCCTGATTCTCTTTGTTCTCTGGAGGCAGAGAGTCCTCTGCCTAGTCCAAAACCAGTTCTGGTCAGTCCTGGAGCACTTTGTTTTTCTGACTCCTTCTTTCCTTTCAGAATGTGGGGCAGAGTGCTCAGCCGCCCGGCAGGAGGTGGAGCCAGCATTGTGGAAGGCAGGCACAGCCCTATTCAGACCCAGGTGCAACTCCTCCCTCCACTCTGGATGCAGATCTTTCTATTCAGCCCTGCGCTGACTCACCCTGTCTCCTGTGGCCACCCCCAGCCCCTGTCACTCAATCTCCAGACAAGGAATACACAACCTAGCAGAGGCAGGCTTGGATAGTTAGGCAAGAAAATACCCACTTTCTAAAAGTGGTATTTTCAAACACAGAATGTTAAAACCAACTTCACTAAAAGATGTATTTTATCATCCTGAGTTCAGGCATACTAAATTCGTTTTTCTACCATGTTCCCGGGTCAGTTCTGACTATAAGGTGTAATAGTCAGTCTGCCCATTCTGGCCTATGGGGAGCAGGTAGCCTTGCAATAGTGAAAAACGAAAATGGCTGTAATTCACTATTAGGACATGCCACACACACCAGGGCATGTCCTACCTTATACTTACAATGCACCCTGCCCTAGGGCCTACTTTAGGGGTGACCAACATGCAGTAAAGGGAAGGTTTAGGGACTGGTAAGTGGGTGTACTCACCAAGTCGACATGGCAGCCCTAGGCTGCACACAGGCTCTGCGATGGCAGGCCTGAGACACATTTTACAAGCCGCTTCTGTGGGTGGCACAACCAGTGCTGCAAGCCCACCAGCGGCATTGGATTTACAAGCCCGGGGCACACTGAGTGCACTGTACTAGGGACTGACAAGTAAACCAATCATCCAATCATGGAGTCACTAATACATATATCAATTAACGATAGGGAGCACTTGCACTTTGGCACTGATTAGCAGCGGCAAAGTGCCCATGAGCATCTAGTCCAGCAAAAACATATCGGCAACAGTGGAGGCATTACGAAAAAATGGAAGGGAGACCCACGCCAAGGATGCCAGGTCTAACAATCTTGAAGAGGAATGCCCACCCCATGAGGGAGATCGGGAGCCCCCTCCAATGCGTCACGTCCTCTCGCAACCTGGAGAGCTGCACCTGCAAGTTCAATTGGGTAAACTCCGCCTCAGTCTTGGTTATCCATATGCCCAAGTACTTAAATTTATCCTGCAGCACCATCTCCGAGCATGCCGACGTCAGAACCGGAGGGTCCCCAGCTAGAGAAAAAACCATGGACTTGTCCCAATTAATACAGTATCCAGAATAAGAACCGAAAGATCTTATTATGTGAATGAGCCTATGGAACGTTTGTCGGGGCCGATGCATGTAAAGAAGGATATCATCCGTATACAACGAAATGCGCTCTTCCCAGCCCCCCCCTAGATCAATCCCCCTCACCACCGGGTCCCTCCTAATCCACGCCGCCAAGGGCTCCAGCGCCAACGTAAATACCATCGGGGACAGAGGACACCCCTGACGCGTCCCCCTATGCAGTGCAAAGGCTCTTGAAACGACCCCGTTAACCCGAACGCGGGCCATCGGGCCAGTGTATAACAACCGGATCCACTTTTGTAGCTGCGGGCCAATGCCCACTTTCTCCAGAACAGCGAAAAGGTATGGCCATTCGATGCTGTCGAACGGCTTCCTCGCGTCTAACGAGAGGAGAGCGGCTGGAACATCAGGCTGCCTCTGAGTCATGTACATGACTCCATATAAACGTCTCAAATTGAGCCTCGTGCTCCTATGGGGCATAAAGCCCGATTGATCCGGGTGAATCAGAGACTGCAGAACCGGGCCCAACCGATTCGCGATAATCTTAGCTAGAACCTTAGCCTCGAAATTTAAAAGGGAGATGGGCCTGTAGGAGCTGCAGAGGTCATGCGGTTTTCCATTTTTAAGGAGTACAACGATAGTTGCCATTCTTGTGTCTTCTGGAAGTTGCCCCACTTCGGATGCTTCCTTAAACATGTCCAGCATGCAGGGGGCTAGCTTGCTCGCCACACATTTAAACAGCTCAGTGGGGAGCTGTTAGACCTGGCATCATTGGCGCAGGTCTCCCTTCCTCTTTTCGCTTCTTACCTTTTATGTTGGCTGGATTTAGATGCTCTGGGCGCTGTGCCACTCGAGTGGGGGGGGGGTCTCAGGAACTCTTCAAGTGGCTGTGAGGCCCGCCATGCCTGTAGACTGTCTGTTGGGCAATGATCTAGAGAACTCCCCGTGGGCTACGGTGGAGAGAAAGTCTCATTTGGAAATGTTGGGTCTGCCTGAATGGGCGTGTGTGACCACTCGGTCCATGACAGCTCAGAAGGATGTTCAGGAGGGTCTGGAGCCTGAAAGTACGGCCCAGGCCCCTGCCTTAAAGAGAAGGGGTATGGGGCGCGGGAAACCGGCCCCGCGGTTCCCACGGTCCCGGAGGGAGCAGACCTTGAGGGGGATGCCCTGGAACCTACCGGGGAACAAGTGGCCGAACTGGGGGACCTACCGGAGCTGACCCAGTGGCAGCAGGAAGGGGGGCCCTCCAGGGAGGAATTTTGCGAGCAACAGAGAACCTGCCCTTCTCTTGAGGGGGTGCGGCGACAGGCCGCCGCCCAGGCAGCAGGTGATCAGACAGGGTCACATTGGATCTATTGGGAGAACGACCTCCTTTACAGCGGGCCTAAGGTTGCTGAGCCTGGGTCAGCCCGTGTGCTGGTGGTACCCCAGCGCTTCAGGACCTTCCTACTGGGGTTGGCTCATGATGTGCCACTGGCCGGACATCTGGGGCAGACCAAGACCTTTGAGAGGCTGGTCACCCACTTCTATTGGCCCCAGATGCGCAGGAGCTCAGATGCTCACTGCAGGACGTTTGAGACTTGCCAGGCAAGTGGGAAGAGTGGGGGGAAGATTAAGGCCCCACTACAGCCCTTTCCCGTTGTGAGCACCCCATTCGAGAGAGTGGGCATTGATATTGTGGGGCCTCTGGATCCCAAGACAGCCATGGGCAACAGGTTCATCCTGGTCTTGGTGGACCATGCCACCCAGTACCCTGAGGCCATCTTGCTCAGGACAGTGACGGCCCCCGTGGTGGGACAGGCACTGATGGGGATTTTCTCCCGTGTGGGATTCCCCAGAGAGGTGGTGTCCGATAGGGGAACTAACTTCATCTCCAAGTACATGAAGTCTCTGTGGGAGGAGTGTGGGGTAACATATAAGTTCACCACTCCTTACCACCCCCAGGGTAAAGGGCTGGTTGAGAGATTCAACCGGACCCTCAAGGGCATGATTATGGACCTAGGTGAGCCCATGAGGCATAAGTGGGACGTCCTCTTGCCATGTCTGTTGTTTGCTTACCGTGAGGTGCCACAGAAGTCCTTAGGGTTCAGTCCCTTTGAGCTGCTCTATGGGCACCCGGTAAGAGCGCCTCTGGGTCTGGTCAAGGAAAGCTGGGAGCAATCCCCCAGGAAACCTCCCCAGGATGTGTTTAGTTACATGCTGGCCTTCAGGAACCAGACTCTGCACTTCAGGAAACTTGCTGAGGCAAACCTGGAAGCCAGCCAGGAAGAGATGAAACGCTTGCACGATCAGAATGCCACTCTGATCGAGTTTCAGCCTGGACAGAAGGTTTGGGTCATGGCCCCGGTGGATCCCTGTGCGCTCCAGGATAAGTGGACCGGCCCCTTTGAGGTGGTGGAGCGCAAGAGTCCTGTTACCTACGTGGTGGACTTGCAGTCTCCCAGGAACCCCTTGCGGGTCCTGCATGTTAACCGCCTGAAGCCCCACTTTGAGAGGTCTGAAGTGGGCATGCTTCTGGACACAGATGCTGGGATGGAGGAGGAGAGCGAGCCCCTTTCTGACCTCCTGTGTGCAGGGGAGCGAGATGGGTTAGTGGAGGGTGTGGTCCTCTCCACCACACTGACCCCTGAGCAGCAGGGTGATTGTCGCCAACTGTTGGGGTACCTAGTGTCACTGATTGGTGTGTCCATGACGTGGACACCGGGGACAGTCCTCCCATTAAGCACAAGGCTTACCGAGTGACTGACCGGGTAAGGGCCTACATTAAGGATGAGGTTACCAAAATGTTTGCCCTTGGGGTGATTGAGTCCTCTAGCAGTTTTGGTCCAGCCCAGTGGTCCTGGTACCAAACGCTGCAGCGCCTGGTACCACCCCAGAACTTCTATCGGGGCCTCAATTCAGTCACGAAGACTGACGCACACCCCATCCCCAGAGCTGATGAGCTCATAGATCGGTTAGGGGCTGCAAAATACCTCAGCACATTTGATTTGACGTCTGGGTATTGGCAGATCGCCTTGACCGAGGGAGCAAAGGAGAGGTCAGCCTTCTCCACACCCGATGGGCACTACCAGTTCCGGGTGATGCCCTTTGGAATGAAGAATGCCCCTGCCACCTTTCAGAGGCTGGTCAACAGGGTGTTGGTTGGGCTGGAAGACTTCAGTGACGCGTACCTGGATGACATTGCGGTGTCTAGCTCCTCTTGGGAGGACCACCTGCGCCACCTCTGAGAGGTATTGATGGCACTGCGGAAGGCAGGCCTCACAATCAAAGCCAGTAAGTGCCAGATTGGGCAGGGTTCTGTAGTGTATTTGGGGCACCAGGTGGGGAGCAGCCAGGTGGCGCCCCTTCAGCCCAAAATTGAAACTATCCTGGCGTGGAAACCCCCCAAGACTCAGACGCAGGTGAGAGCCTTCTTAGGACTCACGGGGTACTACAGGAGGTTTGTCAAGGGATATGGCAACATTGTTGCACCCTTAACTGAGCTGACTTCTAGGAAGCAGCCAAAGAAGGTAAACTGGACTGACACCTGTCAGAACGCTTTTGACGCCCTGAAGACTGCCATGTGCACCGCACCGATGCTTCAGGCGCCCGACTTTTCAAAGGAATTTGTTGTCCAGACAGACGCCTCAGAGCATGGTATAGGGGCTGTTCTGTCACAGATCAATGAGGAGGGACTAGACCAACCGGTAGCCTTACTAAGCAGGAGGTTACTTCCCCGGGAACAGAGGTGGAGTGCAATTGGTCGTGAGGCATTTGCTGTGGTCTGGGCGCTCAAGAAGCTGAGACCATATCTGTTTGGGACTCACTTCCGGGTTCAGACAGACCACAGGCCCCTTAGATGGTTGATGCATATGAGGGGTGAGAATCCCAAGTTGTTGAGGTGGTCCATTTCCCTACAGGGTATGGATTTCACGGTGGAACACCGCCCTGGTACAGAACACGCCAATGCTGATGGACTGTCCAGGTTTTTCCGCCTTAGTGATGAGAACTCCCAAGGGAATGGTTAGTTCTCCCCACATTTCAGCTGGAGGGGACGCGTGTTAGACCTGGCATCATTGGCGCGGGTCTCCCTTCCTCTTTTCGCTTCTTACCTTTTATGTTGGCTGGATTTAGATGCTCTGGGCGCTGTGCCACTGCCAATCAGTGACACAGCGCGAATGCTCCTGTGTAAAGATGACTGTATGAATTGGGATAACCATAATTGGCTCGTTTGGTTTACCTGTCAGTCCCTAGTATCAGTGCACTGTGTGTGCCCAGGGCTGGTAGACCAAATACTGCTGGTGGGCCTGCAGCGCTGATTTGCGCTACCCACCGAAGCAGCTTTTTAAGTATGTCTGTGTAGCATGTTCTAATAGCGAGTTACCCTCCATTTCACTGTTTACTATTGTGAGGCTATCCATTCTCATAGGCCAGAATGGGCAGGCTGAGTATTACATGCCCTAATCCTACCTACCCCCAGGAACCTGATAGGAACGTCGAGTTTGATATGTTTAAGCTCAGGACATTGAGATACATCTTTTAGTAAGGATTATTTGCGTAGCCCGTGTTCGAAAATGCCTCTGCTAGAAACAAGGTATTTTCTGGCCTAAGCTTTCCTGTAGGCTTTGCTAGCGTGTGTATTGGCCGTCTGGTTTTGGAGCAGCAGGGCCAGATGGGTCAGACCTGGCTGGAGAGAGAGATCGGCATTTAGAGTATGGAGAGGGGTGACTCTTTAATCTGAGCAGGGCCGTGCCTGGCAAGGTGAATGATGGCTCCACCTCCCACTGGGCGTCTGATAGCAGACCCCCAGATTCTCAAAGGGCAGGATGTCACCTCGTAAACCAAGTGCTCCCCGACCCCACCGAACTGGTTCTGGCTGGATGCAGTGATTTGTGACTGCAGAGAACAAAGACTTTTTAGGTATAAAACGCTGCGCTGAAACCTGTTTCAGGTGTGTTCCTTCTGGATGTGAAGACGAAACTCTGTCCGAGTGAACAGAGGAAAGGACTTTGAAACTTTCACCAAGCTTGCCGAAGAAACTACCCGAGGGCCTAAATTGAGAGCGCCTCCTGCTGAAGTCTCAGGGACATTAGACTTCACCCCGTCAGCCGTCTGAATTCCTGTGCTAGGGATTCTACTTGCAGGTGAGGCCTCCGTCGAGTAATCCGGAACCTCTAGTTCTACTGTGAGGAACGCGGACTGGTAACCCTTGTTAACTCTGTGTGTGGCCGCCGCAGCTAAGAGAGCTGCCGCCGCTGAGCGCCCGCCTTAATTTGAATCTCCAGAACCTTTGCTAAATCTGTGTAGGCCGCCGCAGCTAAGAGAGAGCTGCCGCCGCTGAGCGCCCGCCTTAATTTGAACCTTCGGAACCTTCGCTGAAATCAGTGTGGGCCGCCGCAGCTAAGAGAGCTGTAGCCGCTGAGTGCCCGCCGTTGTGCCAGCCTGGTCGAGATCATCGTGATTTGTCCTGTGGGCAGCCGCAGCTAAGGGAGAGCTGCTGCCGCTGAGTGCCCGCACCATTGCCAACCTGGCCTCATCGTGATTTGTCCTGTGGGCCGCCGCAGCTAAAAGAGAGCTGCTGCCGCTGAGTGCCCGCACCTTTGCCAACTCCGCATCATTGTGATTTGTCCTGTGGGCAGCCGTAGCTAAGATAGAGCTGCTGCCGCTGAGTGCCCGCACCTTTGTCAACATTGCCTCATCGTGATTTGTCCTGTGAGCCGCCGCAGCTAAGAGAGAGCTGCTGCCGCGGAGTGTTCGCACCTTTGCCAACTTTGCCTCATCGTGATTTGTCCTGTGAGCCTCCGCAGCTAAGAGAGAGCTGCTGCCGCTGAGTGCTCGCACCTTTGCCAACTTTGCATCATTGTGATTTGTCCTGTGGGCCGCCGCAGCTAAGAGAGAGCTGCTGCCGCTGAGTGCCCGCACCTTTGCCAACTTTGCATCATCGTGAATCGTCCTGTGGGCCGCCGCAGCTAAGAGAGAGCTGCCGCCGCTGTGAGCCCACCACGGAGCTGCACGACGAGAGTCATCGCCACCACCAGCCCAGGCCACCGCAGCCGCGTGCTGCTGCCGCTGAGGGCCCGCCTGTCCCCGAGTGCCCGAATCATTGTGAGTGCACGTTGCGGACCACTGCAGTCGAGAACTGTGGTCGCTGGGAGTCCGCCTGTCACGTCTCCGCTTCTTCAAGAAGCTACGTGCTGTGTCCCCGTCCAACAGCAGGTATCTGGTGCGCAACGGGTCGCGTAGACCCAGGCCTTGAACTCAGACAGTGCCACGTTCTGGTGAATACGTTATTGCCTTTTTAAGTCCCTACTGAAGTACGTGCATTGTGACTGGTTAAAACGCTTTTGAGAGTCTCGTACTAAACCTTAGATAAAGATACTATTTTTCTATACCTACTTGAGTTGTGTCCTTTTGTGGTGTCGTTACTGCCTTATTGTGCATGGTCATAAATGCTTCACACACTGCCTCTGAGATAGGCCTAACTGCTCGTGCTATGTTACCACAGGGTTGAGCAGGGGTTATCAAAGGGGGTAGCCCACTTGCCCTGTCTTAGGAAGAAGGGTCCCTATTTGGACATTGGCGCCAGCCATGGCCAACTAGAGACCCCCATTTCTAACAGGAGCCCATTCGGACCCGCCGCTTTCCCAGATTGCAAGTCTCTCATGGCATTTTCTACTTCTTCCAAATGGAACTCGAGCATCTCCTTGTCCTCCGACTTGAGAGTCGGCAGAGAAATGTCGCGCAGGAATTCAGTGCATTCCGGTTCCCCCATGTGGATTGAGACTGGTAAACGTTTTCGTAATATTTGGCAAAAATTTCCGTTAGGGCCGCCCCTGCACCATCCTGTGTCCCCTCTGTGGACCGAATCTCGGACACCCAGTTGCGACTCCTGTCCCTCCGTTCCAGCCAAGCAATCAGTTTGTTGGCTTTGTCACCTAAATCATATACTCTACGTTGTGTGGCGAGCGCGTGAGCCCGAGCCGCGTTGTCGGCAAGGTCTCGAAGGGATTGCTCTTTAAGTTTGAGGGAATGCTTGAGCCCCTCGACATCCCCAGAGTCCGCTGATACAGTGCGCTCCAAGGCGAGTATCTCCTGTTCGAGTTCCTCGCACCGGAGTCGGTTTTCTTTACGTTTAGCACCGCACGCCGCCTGCACAAAATCCCTCGCCACCACCTTGTACGCTTCCCAGAGGATACTAGCGAAGCTAACAGAGCCGACATTTTCAGCTAAGTAAAGTTCCGTGCGGTCCTCAAAGCTCTCCCGAAATTCCTGGTCCCGAAACATAAAGGGATCCAATCTTGGAGGAAGAGACCAGTCTCGAGCTGGCCCGTGAAGCTGCACCTCCACCGGTGAGTGGTCAGATAGTCCTCGCGCCTTATGGCGCCCACCCTGAAAGAGGCCCACCGAGGTCGTGTGTGTAAAGATATAGTCAAACCGAGCCCCGCTGCCGTGTGCCGCAGATATATGAGTATATTGTCTAGACCTGGGATTGTGGCATCTCCAGAGATCCGACAGACCCAGAGCCCTCGCGAATGAGAACAGTGGACGAGGCCCCTTTGCTCCCGATGGGAGAGTTTCCCTATCTATTTCCGGGGTGAGTGTATCATTCATGTCACCCCCCAGTAGTAACAGACCAGGTGGGAAATCCAGTAGAAGCTGACTGAGATCCGGAAGCGTAATCTCGTGCAATCGCGGGGGAATGTACACTGAACATATATTTACCACCTGCCCCACCCAAGTTCCTGACCAAGCCGCATAACGACCCAGTTGGTCGCACCATGTGCGCTGTATCACCAGAGGGATCGCATTTTTAGTGAGTATGGCCATGCCCCTGGATCCCGATGTGAAACCAGCGTGGACCTGCAGTGGGTATCCGTACCTATTGAGGGCCAAGTAGTTGTTCCGCCTGAGGTGCGTCTCCTGAAGTAGGACAATGTCTGGGGAGTGTCTGTGCAAATACTGTAAGACCATAGTGCGTTTGATTTTGTCCCCCAGGCCATTCACATTCCAGGAGAGGAATGTCAGCTTTTTGTTAGGTCGTGTGGCCATGTGTTCAGCCTACTCCAACCCCCACTCCCCCTACTCCCCCCAACAAGGCCTTAAGCGCGGCAAGACCAAGCTCATCCAAGGATGTCATCTGACACACAAAATGAAGCATTATATCTGAAGCAAGAACCAAACAAAAAACCATGCAAAGAGCACAACAACCCATAACAGTGACCCCCCACCCTGCAACCCTGCCTTGTAGGTCTAAAACTGCCCACATCCCAAATAGCAGACCGCCTGTCGCCCCAATAAACAAGAAACTAAAGTAGGGCTCTCTGGCACCACCACACAATAACGCTCCCTCCCGGGCCCCCAACCCCACCCCTCAACACATCGTAGAGCCGGAGCATACAAACAGTGTCCCGTCCAGACGTGCCCCAAACGTCCACTTTGCTGAAATAGGAGCTCTGATATCGGACAATCAAGACTGTACCTTAAGTCCCACACAGTTATACAGCAGTTCACAGCAATGAGTCCTTTCCCTCACTTCCCCGGAGATCGTGCTTCACTCCCAGGGCTTCCAGACCGGGAACTCCTGAATCTGGATGCCGACCTTTCCCCATCTCTGCATCGGGACGGAGACTCAAGAGTACGAAAGTGACTCTCACGCCAGTCCCCTTCAGTGCGAAGGTTGAGCGACCAATGGGAGCCCCCAGCCAGCCACTGTTGAACCTCAGCAGGCGATGTAAAGAACAGGGTCTTATCATTGTCCAGGACTTTGAGATTGGCCGAGAAGAGCATCATGTATTTTATCCCCTTCTCTCGCAGGGCTCGTTTCACCCCATTGAACGTGCGCCTCTGCTGTTGTACTCTCAATGTGAAATCCGGGAAGAACCTCACTGTCAAATTCTCGAAGGGGAGGTCTCCACTTATTCTAGCTGCCTGCAAGATGGCATCCCGGTCTCTGAAGTTGAGGACACGCACAATAATCGTCCGAGGAGGAGCCCCAGGCTTCGGCTTCGGGATCGGGGCCCTGTGTGCTCTCTCCACGGTAAAGAGAGTAGACAGTCTCTTAGGCTTAAGGTGGTTCAAGATAAGGTCCTCGATGAAGAGATCCAAACTGGGGCCTTCCGCCCCCTCAGGCACTCCCACCACCCTAATGTTGTTGCGGCGGGCCCTCCCTTCCTGGTCGTCCAGCCTCAAAGCCATCAGTTTGTGTTGATGCGCCAGTTTCTGTACGCGCTCCTCTAGCTTGCGCGTTGCAGATTGGCGCTCCCCTACGTTCTCCTCAGTCGCCGTGACCTTCTCCGAGGTTTTCCTCATGTCCGCCCTCATCAAGTTCATTTCAATAGTAACTTTATCGATTTTGGTCTCCAAGGTCGTCCCCAAGGCTTGGATCGCCGACATGATTAAGCCAAGGGACGACTCCTCTCCAGTCGATTTCTCCCCAGTCGCCCCCTCCTCGGGCGTCAGTTGGCGCGGTACAGCATACTTGTCCAGTTTATTCGCCTGCACAGCAGCGGGGGCCCCTTTTGGTTTCGTCATGACCAAGTTCCCGCTGTATGGGGACACAGAGCCCCCTCACCCCCACACACGGCAACTGCGGGCCACCCCCGGGACTTATCTCTGGGCGCCGAGATCCGTGGGCGCACACTTCAGGCGCAAGCTCTCCCTTTGTCGCCCGCTCCAATACGTGTCACACAGCTTGCTCGCAGCACAAGTGGGCCCCTCCAAGACGTTTCAGAATGGGACTGAGCAAAAGGACATGCAGGGGAAGGCGCTGCTCCCTATGCCTTAGGGAACTTCAAAACACAGGACTGGGCTGCCCACCAGTCCCTGCAGCCCAGCCGTTAAACCCAGTTGCTGATCTCTCAGCGTCACCGGCGAGTGAGCAGGCCGGCAGGAGCCTCCAAGCAGCCAAAGATGGCTCCCCCGGGTCTCCCCCTCAGCACGGCCTCACCTCCGTAAACTGCACGGCGTAGTCTTGAGGGCACTGCCAGGCCTGCCACGGGGATGGCACTTCGCAGGGTCCCAGCCACCAACAGCACTCGTTCTGTGTGGCCCAGGGAGACGTGCCCCCAGATGCAGCGACGATCATAGACCCCACATAGCAGGCCCGTATGGCGCCAGTCCCAGCTGCAATTCACAAGGGGGCAATCAGCCAGCCAAGTCCTGATCCCAGTGTCATCAGTGGATAGTGCAGGGGGGGCCTGTAGAGGCAGCCGCGTCTCCCGCTAGTCACCCAGGGTGGGCCCCACCCGGTGGGCCCCACCCCCGGCCACCGCAACTCAGCTCCTCAATGCGGGCACACCAGCACAATGTAGGGACCACCAGCGGGCTCACCCAGATCGATGTCAGGCCCTGGGGAGCTCAGCGCTGGTGTTCCACAGGCAACGCGGCCCACGGGGTGCTCCTCACCGGCACACAATGGAGTGTCAGCCACAGGCCCCAAGCAGCGGATCTCGTGTGGCAGAGATCCTGGGCCTAACACGTCAGGGGCAGGCAGTGTTCAGTCGTGACTCTGCCCCCTCGCCGTCCGGAGCTCCGCAGTAATCGCAGGGCAGGCCCCTTGCCACAGCACACGGGCCGCAGCACCGTCCGAGGTCGGGGACACCTCTGCCGCCTCGGAACGTCACCGGGAGCACAGAGCTGGTCGTCTCCGCTGTCCAGCTGCCGGATCGAAAGCGGATATTGCGGGCTATGACGGGGCCCGGACGGAGCGAAGAGGTTACGCCGCCATCTTGGCCGACGCCAGACCACGCCCCCAATACATCATTAATTTGCACATCACGCCACCTCAGTATGGACCCAACTATATGCAAATCAGTCTTCACCCTGCTCCAGTGGGACTAGTCCAGCTCGAACTGCCAAGCCAGGCCTCCCTGAACCAGAACACAAGCAACCCAGGACCAGTTTCACTCTTGTTATGGGCTCATCAGCCAGTATAGCTTGGTTCCAGTGACACAGTGTGCACGGGACCCACATCTAGGTATACCCGTTCCCTTAAGGCAACATACTAAAGTATACAGCACGGCTCATGTTCACGCTATATAAAACTTTCAAAATAAATAAATATATATTCAAAAAGTGATGGATGGAATGCTTGAATCAATCTCAGCCACTGGTCATTACTTGGGGCACCATCCAAATCCACTGTTATTCTGCACGCCATGCCACATCAGTTTGGACCCAGTTATATGCAAAACAGCCTTGACCCTGCTACAAGAAGCAAGTTCAGCCCAAACTGACAAGCAAGGTCCTCCCTGAATCGAAATACAACCCAGGACCGGATTTGCACTTGATATGGGCTCATCAGCCAGGTATAGCTTGGTTCCAGTGACAGTGCACAGTTTAGGCTGGACTGTTCCCACTGGAGCAGGGTCAAGGCTGATTTGCATATAGCTGGGTCTAAACTGAGGTGGCGTGGTGGGCGAAAAATGAGGAATTGGGATGTGACATCAAGTGATCGCCAGTGATTAAATTAAGAATTCCATCCATCACTTTGGTTTTTTGACGCCATCTCAAGAGAGGCATTGCACAAATTGTTGAACACAGGAGCAACGATTTCAGCTGCCATGGGAAATCAAAAGGAGTGAAAATGGTTTAATAGAGGACCTGAGTTAGCAGTGAGAATGTATGTACTAACTACTTCTACTTTCAGTCACTCAAAACAGGACAATATACACATGGTAGTAGGAAAGCACAAGAACTAAATTGTTCACATTTGCTCTTATTTCATTAGCCACATCCACCATTAATTCCTTTGACCTAGCCCGGATTCTGCAAACCATTGCAAAGTGCCATTTGTGCCCACATTTCTCACATTCTATTCAGTAAGTCGGACAAGAATGTGGGTTTATTGAACAATGGGTGTATTTACATTTACTGCATTCATTTGACTGGTTGAACATGTCCCTCTGCATATGTACGCTTGCTCTTTCTCCCTTTAAACTCCTTGCTTTTGTTTTATCATTGACAACATTTACTGATGATTGTTCAACCACATTTTCAACTTGGTGTAACATTCTGGATGACTGCATAGACTGCTTAGTTTCTTTAGCAATGGACACAACGTGCTCCACCGATGGATTTCTACATGGCAGTAACCATCTCCTTCTCACCTAGCCGTGACACACAATCTAATCCCTAATCATTCCGTCCACACAGTTCTCATATCTGCAGCAAGATGCTAACATTGTAAAGCAGTACCATACTGCTCTAAAGATTTGTGTGCTTGCTGACAGCACATTAAAAACGTTCCTTCCTCCACCACTACACTAGTTTCAGCTATAAAATAATTGTCTAAACATAATTCTGCTTCCTCACAAATATCAAGCATGACAGTTTCATCTTCATGCTCATAGTCAGGCAGGTGATCAATGTTCAAATATCAATCAAGTAGAATTTGTATAGCGCAACTTATCAGCCCCGGGGGGGTATTCAGGTGTTGTGCTTCAGGTCTCAGTCGAACAGCCAGGACTTGAGTCCCTTCCTGAAGTGGTTGAGCGAGGGAGAGGTGCGGAGGTAGGGAGGGAGGTTGTTCCAGGCTTTAGTGGCGAGGTGAGAGAAAGAGCGACCTCCGTGCAGCTGCGGTGGATGCGTGGCGTCTGTTCAAGGGTGAGGTGAGCAAAGGTTTCTGGATGGTTGGTGGAAGGTTAGGCGGTGTTTCATGTAGTGTGGTCATAGGTTGTGGAGGGCTTTGTAGGTATGAGTCAGGAGCTTGAACTGGCATCTCTTCTTAACAGGTAGCCAGTGGAGGTCCTTCAGGTGCTGGGTGATGTGTGTTCTTTTGGGCAGGTTGAGGATCAGTCTGGATGCAGCATTCTGGATTGTCTTGGGTCTTTGCATGAGTTCGGAGGTTGTACCAGCATGGAGTGCATTGCCGAGCCGGCTGGTGATGAGGGCCTTTGTCACCATCTACCTAGTGCTGATGTGGAGCAACGATTTTTCGGAGCATGCGGATCGTGTGGAAGCATGCCGAGGCAACAGCATTTAGTTGGCGTTTCATGGAGAGTTCACTGTCTAGTACGATACCGAGGTGGCGGGCATGGTCTTCCGGTGTGGGGGTGGGCCTAAGCTCCGAAGGCTACCAGGAGTCGTTCCAAAGGGCGGTGTGTCTGCAAAGATCAGGACTTCCCTCCTGTCCATGTTAAGTTTGCAGCAGTTGTCTCTTATCCATGTCGCTACGTTCTTTATACAGTTGTGGAAGTTGGTCTTAGTCTGGGTGTGGTTCGCTGAGAGAGCGAGGACAAGTTGGGTGTCATCGGCGTAAGAGATGATGTTGTGTGCTCTGACGATGTCTGCAAGTGGTGTCATGTAGATGTGGAAGAGGGTGGGGCTGAGGGATGAGGCTTGAGGTTCTCCGCAGATGGTGTGTTTGGTGTGCGAGGTGAAGGGGGAAGATGAACTCTCTGAGTGCTTCCTGTGAGGAAGGACGCCATCCATCTGGGCGCATCTTCTGTGATTCCGATCTGAGGAAGTTGCTGGATGAGTGTGTGGTGGGAGATGGTGCTAAAGGCTGCGGAGAGGTCCAGGAGGATGAGGGCGGCCGTTTCTACTCTATCGAGAAGGGCTCGGATGTCGTCTGTTGCAGCGATAAGGACTGTCTTGGTGCTTTGGTTGGCTCCAAATTCTGATTGGGATGGGTCCAGTAGCCTGTTTATCTCCAGATGATCGTTGAGGTGCAGGTTGACGGCCTTCTCGAGGACCTTGGCAGGGAATGGGAGGAAGGAGATGGGACGGTAGTTCTGGAGATCCCTGGGGTCTGCAGACATTTTCTTGAGGAGGGGCCTGACCTTGTGTTTTTCCATGCTTTGGGGCAGTGGATGTAGTTATGGATGCATTGAGAATGGTGGTGAGATGGTGGCTGATCTTGTTGTTTCCAAGGTTAAAGAGCCGATGGGGGCATGGGTCAGTGGGTGCCCCCGAGTGGATGGATTTCATCATGGTGGTTGTGGTAGGTGTGCTGAGTGGTTCCCAAGTGGTGAGCAATTGGTTGGTGGTTGTGGTTGATGAGTTGCTGAGGATGTTGGGGGGTTGGGGTTCGAATTTTGTGTAGATGGTTGCTATCTTGTTGGGGAAGTGGTCGGCGATGGAGTCGCAGAGTTCTTGTGCAGGAGAGATCATGTTTTCTGTGGATGAGGGGCAGTAGAATTTTCTGACAATGGTGAAGAGTTCCTTGGTTTGGTTGGCACTGGTTTCGATGTGTGTCAGGGCCTCCTTTTTTGCAGCTTTGAGCTTGTGGGGGTAGTTGCTGAGGGTTGCTTTGTAGGCGGCTCTGTCGATGTCGTCCTTGCTGGCTCGCCATCTCCTTTCTTTTTGTTTACACCTGTGTTTAGCAGTGCAGAGTTCTGGCTCATTTGGTGGTTCTGTGAGTCTTGTGTGGTTTGGAGGGGGCAACTTGGTTGGCAGCGTTGGTGATCCAGGCTTGAAATTCTTCACTGTTTGGTTCAGGTTGGCAGTGATGTTGGGCTGAGAGGTGCTGAGGGCGTCTGTTCATTGTTGCTGAGTTACTTTATTTATTTATATTTATTTTACTTTGGTCCAGCTGTGGTAAGGGGTGCTGTCTGGGATAGGGGTGGTGTGCTGTGGGCTGGCGAGGGTAGGTGTATGATTAAGTGGTCCGTCCAGGTGAGTTCTTAAGTGTGGCTATATCTGATCCTTTTGCCTGAAGTGAAGACGGGGTCTAGAGTGTGTCCTGCTCTGTGTGTGGGGTCAGTGATGATCTGCTTGAGGCAATGTTGTTTTGTTTTTCCAGGAGGTCGGTGGTGTTGGTGTTGGTGGGGTCATACAGGTGGAAGATGAAGTCCCCCAGGAAGATGTAGTGTTCAGATTCGACGGCGAGAGGGGTAATAAATTTAGCGATGGTGTTGCTGAGACCAGATCGTGGTCCTGGTGGTCTGTTTGCGAGGATGCCTCTGATGGTGGTTTTGGTGTCGGTGTGGAGCTGGAAATTAATGTGTTCCATGGTAGGTGTGGCGTTCCATTGGTGATGGTGCAGGTGATTGATTCTTTGTGTACTATGGGGATGCCTCCACCGTGTCTGTTGGTGCGGTCTCAGTGTTTCATCTTGTACCCAGTGGAGATTGCAGTGGCGATGTCAGGGGTAGACGTGGGGGGGAGCTAGGTCTCAGTGATGAAGGTCACGTCGGGGTGGAGATGGTGGAGATGGTGTCCCAGATTTCAGTGGCTTGTTTGCAGGGCAATCTGGCATTGATCAGGAGGCAGTTCAGTAGATCCGGTGTCTGCAGCTAAGGTTGGCATGACGTTGTTCGGTGAGGTGGTGGTCGGTAGAGGGATGGCGGTGAAACGGCAGTGGATGCAGGTGAAAGGTCCCTCTGTGGAACGTGGTGATGTGCGGCAGCAGTTGTTGTTGTGTGTGGGGTCCAGGGTGCGGAGCTTTGTGGCGGAGTACCTGTGGGTTGCGGAGGGCCAGGGTTCCTGGTGCTGGGCACGGTCCAGGCGCGGACTGGTGTAATCGGGCTTTCCTTTGACATGCCTTTGGTGCACCAGTGGCACGCCCACTGCGCGTGGCTGCTGCGCGCCTGCACTGCACCCACCATTAAGTAGCCTTGGGAGGTGAGAGGGGGAGTCTGGGAGACGAGAGGGCAGTGGGCTCGGTGGTGGGAAAAAAGCAGCAGAGTGGAGCAAACTGGAAAAGCAGAGCAAGCACAGCAAACAATCATTAAAAGGAGGGGGAAGGAGATACTGCCAAGCAGTATTTACAGAGGGGCACACAGACGTTTAAACAAAATGCAGTGTCAGTTCAATTCCAGGCACCCATATAGCTTCAAATGTTCCTTTACACACAAGCGTTCCTTTAAGCAGTAAAGCAATATTACCCAAACAATCCAAAAAACAAAACCCAAAAGAGAGGGACTGAGGCTCGAACAGCAATTCAAGAGTGTCAGAGGACCGGGACGGTGCCTCTACGCTATGTGGATCGGCAGCAGGGGAGTGGCAAGCAAGACCTTAGAGGTTGAGGGCTAGATATTGTTTAAAAAATGTTATGTGTTACTAGTGGCTAAATGTCAAGTATAACAAACAACATTGTCATTATTTATGTTATGTTATGTTATGTGGATTTGTGGAGCGCGCTCATCACCAGGGGGTATCCAAGCGCTGGAGTATATGAGTAGGCCGCTCGGGCTCCTTGTTAAAAAGCCAGGTCTTCAGTTTCTTGCAGAATTCTAAGAACGGATTGGGGGGTCCTGATGTGGTGTGGAAGGTCATTCCAGGATTTGGCAGCGATGTAGGAAAAGGAGCGCCCTCCTGACTTGCTCCTGTTGATGCAGACTATTTGAGCTAGGTGGAGTAAAGCTGAGCGCAGGTGCCTGGTGGGCTGGTGGAGGTTGAAGTAGGCAGGTCCAAAGTTGTGGAAGGCTTTGTATGCATGGGTGAGCAGTCTGAATTGGCATCACTACTGGATTGATAGCCACTGTAGCTTTATGAGAAGGGTTTGATGTGAGCTTTGTGGGGTATGTTGAGGATGAGTCAAGCAGCGGCATTCTGAGTGGTCTGGTGTCTTTGTATGAGTTGATTTGTGATACAGGAGTAGAGTGCATTGCTGTAGTCTAGCCTGCTGGTGATGAGCACCTCACTTCATAGAAAAAAGAAATTATGACCAACATTCTTTGTGCAGAATGTTTTACCATCACTGGTTGTTAAATAATTACGGAAAACCCTACACCAACATCTCCATTTCTTTTTGGGTTCACCAGGTGTTTCTTAGACAACAGACGAAGCACTGAAAACTTGTATGTTATCCATGACAACACCTATGCCTGATACATTTTAAAATTGACACACAATTGCTTGCTTTTCCATCCTCCTGAACGATATATGCGATTGTGGTACAACTGTATTATCTTGAGGTGCAACGCATATCATTTCTTCACCAAAATATATGTATATAGTTACAATGTTGTTTGTTATACTTGACATTTAGCCACTAGTAACACATACATTTTTTAAACAATATCTATTGACATTTTGACTGTATATACTTTATAACAGTACACCTAACTAAACATGCATGCACAGCGCAGTGCATACTTTCAATTTTAAGTGCCTATGATGCATTTAACGCATGTACATCGCAGTCCACTTTAAAAAACTCTAGCGTTTGCCAGGAAGCTGATAATAACTTTTGCTTCCTTTTTACGTATGCATCCCATTGGTCCAAAAATGTACGCTTTTTTTGTTCATATAGTTGTGCTCACTGCAGCAGTCAACTCTAATTAGGTTATGTCTAGCATTTAGCTCACCTCGCACAAATACATGTGCATCACAGTGTAACCACACTTTCATGTTCTAACTTGCTTTATAGTATCCAAGAAGGCCTCCAGCAGGAAATGGAGAGCTATAACTCCCCTACAATTCAAGAATGGAAACAAGGTATGGGCAGATGCTCTACGTCAGGCCCGGACTGGCCGTAGCAGGCATCAGGCGTTTTCCCAGGAGGCTGGAAGGTGGGGGACGGTTTTGTAGCAGTGGGGGCCGATGCCGTTGTTTGTTACTGGGGGCCGGTTTTGCAGCAGTGCTACAATATCGGCCCCAGTACCAAAAGCAGCAGTGCTTCACACTTGCACCGCCCTCACCCCTCCCGGGAGGGGAGGGGCTGGCCCTACAAGATTGTCAGGGCTGCTTTGGGATCCCAGTCCAGCCCTGCTCTTCGCTAGAAAAAATGGTTTACAAGGCCAGGGGATGTCCATGGAAATATGAAAAGATATGAGGGAAGTGGGTGGGCATGATGTAAGCCCAGGGCTCCCAATGTCCTTAGGAAGTGATTTACTCTGCTATCCTGGTCGTTTGTTGCTATGGATCAGGAACTATTACTGTAAAACATGGTTGTGCTGCTACATACAAGGTACACAAATGTATTGTTGTTGACTTCCTGCCTGCTTGAGCTTTTGGAAACAATATAAGCTATTGAGATAAAAAGGAAAAAGACGACCTATTGTGTAAGGCACCTTTTGACCACAATTACTTGAAGGTGCCTGACACTCTAGCACTACTCCACACTCACGCCAACTTTCTCTTACATCATTCACTCTTAGCTTTCCAGACACTAGCTCAGACATACAGGGAATGAGGATAACCAGAATACTACAGAGTTAATGCTTGAATTATTTGTGGTTGTGGATTGTCAGGCAGGGGGCCTCCAGAAGTCAAGGTGTTTTCCTGTCTTCATAAGCAATCGAGAAGCTTTCTTCATGGCCTGCAACAACAAATTGCTCACCAAGTCTACTAGTGTATCAACAGGATCTGTGGTATGCGCAGTGCACCCATTGTTCCGGTTTGAATATGCCTCAAGTCAGACCAGGCCCTGCATGATTATCAGGTGCTCTGACATTTGCAGCAGACTTCTACCAGCTCTACGAGCCAATCACAGGTTTTCTCCAGTAGGTAGTCACTTCAATAGATACATGGATGAATGTAAGAGCAACAATTTACCTCACTCGCTGATCCATATAGATATATTTTCTGAAACTACTGCTGAATCCCAGAGAGGGCTTAGGAGACGTTATGCTGAAACAGAGGCCACGCTGGGCTGGGCGAGCCCTCAAACACTCACCATGTCTAGGCAGCAGCAGGCGAATGAGCAGTGCTTAATTTGTCAAAGATTAAGCACTGGGACCCATCATTGCTCTCAGAAGCTATTGAAAGTCGTCATGCTGAATACCAGGGCTGCTTAGTCTTGATTCCACCTCACGCCTCTTTAATTCAACACCAAACACTCCCTGCGCTTTATCCCTTTATCTCACTCTTCCGTGTTCCGGCTTTCTCCCTTTGTCACAAGTTTACCACCTTTCTCCCCCCTTGTGTGTTTTTACCTCTCTTGCTCAAGGAAAAATAAGTCTGGTTCCCCGGGCCCCACCTGTAACCACTAGCTCAAAATAAGCCCTGCGGGTGAGGTGTAGACACCCACAGACAGATCATTCGGCAGTTTGCTGGGGGGACAGGTCACTTCCCAAGAAAAAACATTGGGCCCTGCCATTTTTTTAATGAGGTACTAACTAACTACTTATATAAATTGAGAGTGCCTCATTAAAAACTAATTAGTATTAATCGCTCAAATGAAGGTTGAAAGGTAAAATAAAAAATGAACAAACTACATCTACCATAATGCTATGCGGTCTTGATGAAGGTTCACACCTGTGACAAGTTACGTGCTGCTGTGACTGAGTGTTGCCACAATCTGTTTTTTAGGTCGAGCCCAGAGGCAGCGCGCATGCGCTGCTCTGTGAGGCATGCTGTATTGGAGTATGCACTTGAAGCCCAGTCCACTCTCCACCCATATTTGTCATTGGCTTGTGTCATTGTCCTTCGTAAATGCTGGCTTCTGATTCGTATTTAGGCCTGTTAGTCTCTCGTTGGTACCTCTTTGTCTGCACTTTTTACCTCCCATAACGACTGGACCTTTTACTTGGCTACACGGTCTGCGTTATAAGTTGGTGAGCACTATTTTGTTTATTGACTAATGGGGACAATGGCGGCTGCTTCTTGTACTTGCAGCCGCGCCCACACAGGACAATGGCGGCCGCTTTTCGTCTGGAGCACTATGCCGCTCTAGCTTTAAAAGTGGCTGCCCCCTACCCCCACAGCACTCACGGTACAATGGCGATGTTTTTTTTTAGTTGCTTTTAAGATGAACGCGGCGTCCGCTTCAGGAACACCGCACTTTCTTTCAGCTTTTTTTTTTCTTTTTTTTTAATAAACTTGAATGCTGAGGGTGGCGCCCACTTCAGGGACACTGTGCTCTATTTCATTTTTTTTTTTTATTACTTTAATGGTGAGCGTGGTGCCTGCTTCACAGACACTGCGCTCTGCCATACAATAGGTCTCGCTTTTGCCAACGTTTGACCTATTGGTATTGTAAATGACAATGCCCTTTAATATTATAAAAGGCATTGTCATTTACAATGCCAATAGCTCAAAATCTCGCACTTGCGAGACCTATTGCATTATAAATGCTTGTTTATCCATGTAAATAATTGGTACATCGTACTAATTGCTGTGCAATATTCTCCAGATTTTCTGGGTTCCAGAAAAGTAAATGACCCCTCTGGCTGGCTTGCAAACTCATTCGTCATAAACCTAACTACATTGATAGGCATGTTCAAATTCTGTACATGTAACGTCCATCGTCGCTTGTGATGATCACACACAACTTGAACTCATCTGACTTGCTTTCTTTTTCAAGACAATCTCGTCACGCGCTCCTGTGCGGTATTCCTTTGTATCCCTGCGCGCTCGCGCCTTGCCTAATGTGTCCCGCCAACAGATGTGCCTGCCACATCTCATCTCGGGTTTCAAGAGGAGCTCAGTGAGATTAATGAACCCCTTGATGAGGAGACGAGAGGCGCTTCATTAAAAGTGATGGTGAGGAGACAGAATGCGTTTTTTGTTCTTCTCGCTCGAGGCGCGCGCCATCTGTCCCGGCGAAGAGGAAAGCAGGTAAAATACAATTTCTGGATGTCATGCCCTTAGCTGCAGAAGCATATATAATGCAGACAAGTAAACCCACATTTTATTAGAAGTGGCACAGCGGCTGGCCTGCGGGGGCATGTTGCAGCAAAATGCATGTCTAGTTCCCAAAAACTCCATCACTCACTCTATTTTCCACAAAACACCGCTGAAAATATTCGTCATATTTCCTGGCTCTCTAGAACTGAAATCTTTGTGTGGGATGAGTCCTCAAGATACTTGTCGTGTGATATTTCACACCACCTGTACCTCAGTTAAGTAATTTTCAATGTGCTTGTATGACGCAGTAGCTGGCATGCTACTTGTTGCAGGGTCTAAGATTTCTGGGCCTGATTTTAAAAAGTTGTGATAATAATGTCTGAAATGAATACCTATGTATTGACGTCTACCTTTGAGATTAATTTTAACTTTTTTTTATTAATTCTCAAAGAATTTGGGGTGTGTTTTTGGATTTCTGAGACTCGTACATTTCGAAAAGTACTCAAGCATAAACATTGACGTGGGGGAGTGGCCCCATGTAAATGAGGGAATCACTTTGCCTCTACTCCAGTGCTGTATTACAGACGCGGGCGCAGAGGCAAAGAAGCTGTCAGGAGGCGCACTGACAGTGCGCCACCTTAAAGGTGGTGCACTGTCACTGCGCCCCCTGATGGCAGCCCTCTGGAGGGGGGTAAGGGGGTCCCATGGACCCCCCAGACATCCCCTTGCAGGGGAGGTGCAGTCACTCACTGCACCCGCCTGCAAGGGGGATCTCTAATCCCCCTTAAAGGCACTGGCGTAACGAAACTTGAGGGGGCCTCCCTGCAAGGCACGTGGAGGGGCCCCCTCCGGGCTCAATCAGGAGCTCTGCAGCCAGAGTGCTGTGCTGAGGGGCCCCCTGGTGCTTGGGCCCCCCCGCACCGCGGGGGCTGCGGGGGCCTGTGTTACGCCCCTGCTTAAAGGTGCAGGCGGGTTGCCGCCTGCACTGTGAAACATGGAGTGGCTTCAAAGCAGCCGCTCTGTTTTTCACATGAATGCGCTATCCACAAGGCATCGTGAGTTCTCGGCTGCCCAGCGGGCAGCGTATTCATCCTAATACGGCGCATTTTCCTTGTTTGCGCCGGGCGCACCTTTTAAAAGGTGCACCCGGCCAAAACAAGGACAATTCGCCGTATGTATGATATGGTCCCCTTTATTCAAGTTGTGATGTTATGTTACCTGCAAATTGTGTCGGTATGCAACAACTTTTTATGGAGGGATGACTCAGTAAAGCTCACAAAGTGGCCGCTGGGAGCAAATCTGCTATCATGAAATTGCAACATTCTGGCAGAAGTTCCATAAGAGCAAATCCCATTTACGAGACAATTTTCATCATTCCTTATTCTTTGATTTAGGGTTGTGATTTTTCCCTAATAAATGTAGTTATTTGTACACAATGGGGTCTATTACGATGCCGGTTGGACGTCCTCCGCCGGGCTGGCGGTGGCACCCGCCATACCGGCGGTGGACATCCGCCCGCCATCGCAACCGGGAAAACCGCCGGTCACATTAGGATGGCGGTGGTGACCGCGGCGGTGGGAAATTCCGACCGCCGCTTTACCGCTGGTTGCCATCCGCACTCCTGCCTGGTGGACGGAGCAGGACCGGGATAATGGTGGCGGTGCAGAGCAGGCTCCGCCGGCAGTATTATGATGCCGGCGGTAGCCAGCCTTTCCTCAGCGGTCAGACCGCCATTGGAAGGCATGCAGTGATTGTCTTCCGGGGGCCTGTTGCGGGCCCCCAATGTGTTGGGGGGGTGTGGGTGCACTGGGGGGGTACCCATGGTCCCCCCCTACATTTCCCTGTACCAGGTGGCAGGCACTGTGCAGTGCCTGCCACGCAGTGCAGGGAAATGCAGGACATGCTCCTTTCGGCGTCGCGGCGGTGCTGCGGGCATCAGCAACCGCCGCAATGTTAAAGCCTGCGGTCCGACCGCCGCGGTCGGATTTCGACAGCGGGTCATCGTAATTCGACCGGCGGTGATGTCGCGGTACATGCGGGCGGTCTTTTCCCGCTACCATGGCGGTCGGGGAGGTTTCCCGACCGCCATCGTAATAGACCCCTTAATTTCTGAAAATAGCTGTGTAAGTCACGCCCTATATCTTGCTCCAGGGTTCAAGGCTATCACTTAACCATGGTCCACCTTGTAGTTCTGATGGTGGTTCTGTGCGAGGGCTCCAGATACAATATTTGCTGAGGACATTAAACCTAGCTGAATATGTTGGTTCTGACAAGTGCTTAATTGTGGGTAGGTTGTGTACTGTATTTTTATTTTTATTGCTGATGTCACATATAAATGCAGTCTCAAAGAAGCTTCTAGGTCAGTGGTCTTCAAACTTTTTAATGATAATCCCCTCTTCCCCCGCCTGTGACAAAAAAAATTACTGGGCCTCCCTCAGAATTTTTCACAATTATTCTATTCAATTAGCAATATTTCAATATGTCTAGACTTATTTAAACATTGCAGTTAAGTTCCTTTTACTGTTTTAAAAATGCAATAAAATGCATGATTGCCAAACACACTATTCTGGTCAGGCAGACCTTACTAACGCATACAAGTATCCACAGTGTGATGATTAGAAGTGGCTGGGGGCTTTGAAGAATATTTGGAGTTCCTTCCCTTTTAACACATACCCCCAGCTAAGATATAAATGACAAAACATGTTAGTGATGGCCCATTACAGAGCGGCTTACTGCCGCTCATTTTTTTCAACTTAAAACAAAGCACTGGTATCAGCATAATGCTTCTTTTTGCCAGAGCCTGCCGCCCCCCTGGGATCATTTAAGCCCTCTAGCGGGGCTCGGCCTCCAGTTTAAAGACCCCTGCTCTAGGTCCTATGCTTGATTTACACAATACAGTAACAAAGTAGCATACAACTAAATTAAACAGTAAAACAGTAAAGGCCAGGTAGTAAATTAATAGCCCTTGATAAAATAATTTAGTCATACTTATTTTTTTAGATTTCAAGAGTGTTCAGTGTGTCACAAAAAGACTTGGAGGTCCATTCCATGATTTGGAACAAATGTCTCATTTATTAGTAACATGGACTAAGTTTATGACATACTGTTAAGAAAGTGCTTATTGTTTACGTTTCTACAGTTCAAAACTGCGCCCAAGATCTTGCGCCAAAAAGTTAGCATTTATTTCCCACCAACCCCGCCAGACTGCCTGCGGTGCCATGACGACCATGGAGATATTCTTCACATGCTTAGAGCTGCCTTCGCTTTGCCCTCTATTGCTCTGAGGTAGTGTGCATGTTGACAGAGGCTATGGAGCGATCCTTGACCCCCTTGCCTAGGGCTCTCTGCCTGTTGGGCCAAATATAAAGTGACTAATAGATTTATTGACCTGGCTCTAGCGCTTGCCAAACGCCAGATTATGATGCACTGGAATTGACCTGAGGAACTCGGGTCCAGGGATGGAGGGTGGATGTGCTACTCTGGGCTGCCTGGGAGGGCTCGACGCTGCTCTAAAAGGTGCATCTGGGCAGAACGCCCATAGAGTTTTCACAAGCATGGGACTCAATTCTGTCTGACTTCCAGTTGGGCGGGGATGAGAGCGATGGAGATGGCACTGGTTAAGGCGCACACTAAGGTAGAAACCCTTGGTGAGGGGCCTAATGCCTGAGGTTCTGCCCAACTTATTGCCCCTGCTGTTTTCACTACTTTGGCGGGCACCATGAAGTGATTGAATGGCATGAACTGCTTGGGGGAATGGCTTACCCAAGTTCTAATCCACTGACTTGCTTTGGGAGAGGGGAAAGAGGGGAGCAGTGGCATAGCAAGGGTGGGAGGGGGACTAGGGGTGTGGTCTGCCTCGGGCCGCACGAGTTTTGGGGCGACGGACCTCACCCCCTCTCTTACTTGTGGCCGTTGAGGGTCAGCAAACGCAGGGACCGTCCCCCCACCCCCCACTCTTACCTGCGGCTGTCGCAGGGCGGCAAGCGTCCCGACCACCACGTGCGGCAAAAGGTGTAGCTATGCCACTGGGGGTAAGACACCGTGGGGGGTTGGCGGGAGTGTGGGGAATTTGTAATTTGTCTGGTCAAATGGTGGTTTGATGGTTCCGTGAGAGACTATACCTGGCAACCCTAGATCCGTCTCTTTGAGAGCAGTGTACTGGCTGCGTATGCTTACTAGTCATAGTGGTATATCATATGCACAACCACACTAAATCTGTTTTGCTCTGTATTTGAACAAGATATGCCTCTGCTTTCAGACTACAATGTCAATTGCACTGTTACTGTTTCACAATATGACGAGATATCGATAATGATATAAAATTCTGTTTAAAAAGAAAAAGTATCTACACTTCAAAAACAATATACTTGAACAAAAAATATAAGTTCAAACTACAGATGAAGAAAAATATTAAAAATTAACTAATTACCAAAAACGTTAGAAAATGGAGAAAACTGAATAGTACCTAATTAGCAAAAAAGTTGGGAAGCTGGAGAAAACGGGTTAAATATAAGTTTAACTGTTTTAAATTAAATTCATTTGAGGTGAACCGTTAGCACAGAAATCAAGGAGAGCCAATGCCTGTCTATCTGGAGCAGGGAAATGTCAATGTCACAACACCTCTTTTTCCTGAAACTGTGCCAAAATGTTAGACAAGGTCAAGAGTGGATGAGATCGGTCTGGTTTTGGGTATTATTAGGTCAAGAGGGAAAATACCTTCACAAATTTTCTTGGACCTAAGCCTCAAGGAAAACGATAAAGGGGACTTTCTGGAGATAAGGTGAAATACCTTTTCGATCAGGAAATGCTCAGAATGGCATAGGGGCATATCTAGTGGCTAAAGCAGGGTATTGAGTTGTTGGATGATCTGAATAAGTGGCATACATGTAATGTTCAGTGGTGGATATCAGAGAGCGCAAACATAGTCAGAAAGCGGTAGTTGCATTTAGGTTAAGAAGACGCAGATGGCCTCAGATCAAGATCGCAGGAGAGGAGTACCGCAATGCAACGCCCAGACTGGCCATGGCTTCTTTGTAAGCCCGAGAGCTAAACGCAGGGCCCTGGTCAGAATGTAGCGTGCCTATTGCGTATGTGCCGATAAAGACTCGCAAATCTTTTATAACAGTTCGAGCGTCAGCCGAGCGCTGAGGCCATATCCATAGGAACCTAGATTCAGTATTTGTGGGATTGCATTTGTCCAGAAGGACGCATGCGCGTAGATAGTCTAATGCTGTCTAACAGTGGTGTCTGTACTGGGCAGCTACATTCGTAGCATGGTGTCTGGTGGCTTTCTCTCTGTAATTTACAGTCTAAGCAGTTGTTGATGAATATGTGAATTTCTGTATTCATTCCAGGCCACCAGTACATCTCTTTTAATGTCAAAATTATTTTAGAGATCCCTTGATGTGACAGACCCTCCCCCAAATGTGTTTCATAAATCAAGGCTGCTCTACGTTCCATGTTTGGAATTACCCTATCCCCCACTCCAGGGATTCGAGCAAAAAGAACGTTGTTCGCATCAATTACATAAGAGTACTGAGTGGAAACTTTTTTGGTAACGCTGCACTGCTGCCCTTGCTTGAAGCATTGACAGCCAACATTATCTCACCGTCTATTTTTGTTTTTGAACGAGTGATCGCAGCTACGGAAGCCGTCTGAACAGCCCCCTTTGCGGCTTTGTCAGCCAATGAATTCCCTGCAAAGTGAACGCCATCACGTTGATGACTCAGTGTGTGGATCACGTGAGCCTTTGGTAGTTCGTTTTTCAACTGAACTACTTGTTCCCAAAGCATTTTGTGCTTTATTGTGCCACCTTTCGCATCTTTGAAACCATTTTCAAGCCAGTTTTGTATATATTCATTATACGACTGAACACAGTAAAAGGAATCACACACACTATCAGTGTGGGGAATTATCGATCTGTACTTTCAAGTGCCAGTGTGAATGCTTGTAGTTCAGCTCGCTGAGCTGTACAATCTCCTAGAGATTGAGTTTTTGTGACCATAGGTCTGAAGATGCCATCTCGCATGCGACCTTTAACGATTGCACACGCTGCACTGTAAGCTTGCTTACTCCCTGTTGCTGGCTGTGCGGATCCGTCAGTGTAAATTATGAATTCGTACTGATCGAGAGGCAGAATTTCAGTGGGCAGAGGACATTCTTGTTCATATTGCAGGAATGCTTGTGTTTTTAAATCAGGATCAAAAACATATTCAACATCTGTTGCAGCAAGAGAATTAACCCATTGTATCCATCTTGGATGTAATCCTTTAGCATTTGGAATGCTTGCCTTTGTGACCGCTTCTAAAGCCGGTACTGGGGTTACGACAATAATGCGTTTCCCTTGGGCTACGGCTCTTTCTTTTGCTACAGCAGTTTGAACTGCTGTCAGAATTTTTTCAGTTGAACTGAAGCGCATTTCCGCTTGTGTATACAAATGAGACTTGTATGCGATTGGTATTTTCTCACCCTCATTGAAGGTTAAGTAGGTGAATCCGCATTGACCCGAAATTATTCGGATCACCAAATTGCGTTGACTTACACGTGTTTGTAAGTGATTTGTTGCTAACATGTTAGCCTGGAGTGAACGCAAGATTTCTGTGTGTTCGATTGTCCAATTTTTGATTGAAAAATCAGGTTTGATTAATGCATAGAGAGGTTTAACCCTTTCTGCGTAATTTAGAATGTATGTTCTTCCAAAATGTAGGAAACCCAGGATGGATTGTAAGTTTTTTTAGCATTTTTGGAGGTTGGAGCAGCGCACACTTTTCTAAAAAGGTAGCTGCCAAGCTCTTGCCTTCACTTGAAAGCTCATATCCTAGAAATAGGACATTGAGATGGGCAATTTGGGATTTTTTAAAGTTGAACTTGTAGCCCTCAGAGGCGAAGCCCAGTATAATGGTGCTTACCCTGTTCAAGTGTTTGTCCAGGTCATCATCCGTCAGATATATGTCATCGACATAGGACAATGCCTCATTGTCATAAATTTGTAGTAACTCCGTTACCCTCGCTGAGAATAAACCTGGGCTGTTCTTGAACCCTTGTGGGAGTCGACAAAAGTGACGCTGGGTCCCCATTATGGAGAATGCTGTTAAGTACCTGCTTTCAGGTGCTATGTTTTTACAAAAGAAACCATTTGAGATGTCTAATGTGGTTTTATATTTTTTACGCACAATGTTACTCATTAATGCTGTGCTATGTGCATTTTGCACTGCAAAAGTTTTAGAACAAGTGTTTAAGTGTCTGTAATCCAAAACTAGACGATATGTATTGTCTGGTTTGGAGACAGGAAACAAAGGATTGTTCATTGAGGAGGTGCATGTTTCAATCACCCCTTGGTATTCAAGTTGATCTAAGATCTCCCTGACCTGTTTTTTAGCTTCTTGCTTTATTGGGTACTGCCTTTGTGCAGTTGGTTCATGTTTCAGATGTATTTTATGGTGAGGCGAGTCCTCATCCCATCCTACATGATTTTTGTATAATGCTGGGGCCTGGGCTACTGCCCATTTCCTGGCATATGTATATTTTAGGTGTATTGGAATATGGTTGGAGAAGGCAGGCATAATAATGTCCTCACCGTGTGGGCACTCCCTGACAAATTGTGGTGGCCAGTCTTTTTCTGCTAGAAGTATGTCATAGCCCCTTGATAGTCTTTCCCAAAAAGTGCTTTCACCTGTCTAGGTTTGTCCCCTCCATCCGGAGTGTTATTTCATATAACTTTTGTGGAGTACTAACCCTGGTGTCTACAGTCTCAACTGTAATGTACTCATTCAAGTCCACTATCTCCAGAAGTTCCTTCAGGTTCTGGCGAGCTATTGTGACTTCTGCTGCACTGTCCAGCATTGTCTGAGCCCATTCTCCGTTCTTGAGTTGTGTTCTCAGTATTCTCGGCATGTCTGATCTTTAGACCTGCTACTTTCTTTTGGAGAATTGAGATTTTGTTTTGTTTTTTGTAGCGTGTTTTTCTTCTTTGGATTTCACGCGTTCTTCTCTATGTTCTGATCGTCCTCTTCTTTCCGAAGTCTGTGATGAGATCTGAAAGGGACGAGAGGAACGTGTATCAGTATCTTGATACCTGTCAGGTTTTCTCAAATTATCCCTATTCCTGAGGTTATACTTCCTTTCAGAGGGCTCCTTTTGAGGAGACCTACCTCGGGATTGAGAACGTTTCTCATTTGAATGTTGTTTATTAGTCTCCCACTTCTTTTTAGAAGATGTAGGAGTTTGTTTAATTGAGTCCTTCTCAGGACTTTCAGATAGTTTCGGCTTCACTGGTCTTCCACCCAAACTATCTCTGCCTAATTCTGCATAAGATTGTTCAATTATTCTGGGTAGCTCAGTTTGATGTTCTGTAACATCGAATTCCCTTAATTTTTGGCGGATCGCCACTGCTGCTGCCTCCCCTTTAATATTAGATAATATTATTGTTGAGACCTGGTCGAAATTTTTCAGCAATTTCATACCTAAATTTAGAGCAGGCTCTGCCCCATATTCGTTTTGAATTTGTTTCAGGACATCAGGTATTACCGCAATTGACGGAATGCCATGTGTTTTAGTATAGATGGCAGCAAAGACTGAGCCCCAAGTGGTGCAGTCTTCCAGTTGTGGTGTGATCCCCATCGGCAAACTGATAGTTAGGATTCTGTGTTTCTCATACGGGCTAGTGTTTGGAAATACTGCTTCGATTTGAGTAATTTTTTGAGCTATCCAGAATGGAATTTGCTCACGTTTTGTGGGCATTTTACCCATGATGCGTATAGAGTCTGTGGTGTAATATTTAGTGTATTCCCCTGTTGGGGAGTTTGATTTGGAAGTGTCAATGGTGGTTGGACTGTGAAAGTCTGCATGACATATTGGACCAATTGTCTGTAGATTTTTATTAGTTCTTGTAGTTGAACAAGTAGTTCCTCGTCTGACATTTCTTCAATGTCGGGATGAGGTGTATAGCCGGCTAGATTCGGCCATGTTGCTCCTGGTCTACCTAGTGGACCGAGCCTGGTAATGTTTTTGTGATGTTTTGGGGCACCTTTAAACCAGAGCTGATGCTCTTGGTATGTTAATGGAATTTCAATATCCTCGAAAGGAATCTATTCCTCTGGTGGATCATCTTCTTTGTAGAAGTGAAACACGTGTGTTACTGGATTGGATTCAGGAAATATTACCCATGAATAGAATACCTCTGTCTGAAAGGATTCGTGTGCCTCTATCACGAAAACTGCTCTACCGCCTCTTGGTGGTAGGCCGTGTTTTATAAGTTTTAGAGTGATGGCTCTTCTTAAGTTTTGAGGGATGTCTATAACACCCTCCTCGGTTTCAATAAAACCTGTGATGTTATAAGGTGTTGCAGCTGGCTGATCCGCAGCTCCACCGTTTCCGGTCTCAGTGTCGGAGTCAGGCATTTTGTTGTTTGAAAAATGTAGAACAAGTTTCAAGGAAACAAAGATAAGGTGCACAATATTTTGGAACACTGTATCCTTCAACGTTGAGCACACCAAGCAGCGAATATATAGGGTACTTCCCTATGTAGCCGTGGCGGATACTTAACCCTGCCCACTCCAGACGGCTTTTGGAGTATATGGGTAGGGGTCTCTGAGAGAAAAAGCACGGCTGAGTTACTCAGTATCTAGCGTTAAATTACCGCCTTACCAAACGTTGGGCGCCATGTAGTGTAGCTCCTATTTCCCTAATAGGCTCTGCGCATTGGAATAATATCCCCTATAGGTTTGACATAGGACTAAGGTCAGTATGTCCCTATCGAGTATATTAAACTTAATTACTTGTGCCAGCTAGCTCAGAGGCCACTAGAAACTCCTTGACAAACAAGAAGGGAGTAGTTTCTGGCAGCCGCAAAACATGACAACTTTGTTTCCCTTTAGAATCAGAACGTGTCCCAGAGTCGTGGAAACAATAGATAACTATTTCACTCAGCTCACTCGTGCATACTTAGTTTTCCTCAAAGTTACACAGAAAGAATAGACGGGCGTTTCAATAAAAGATTTATTGAACAGTCTTGTTTCTCGTGTAAGTTAAATGTGCTGTTACGATCACAAGACAGTATGCAAGATAAATAATGTACAGCGTAAGCAGTAGAAATAAATAATACTGCGCTAGCATGATCTTTAGCAGATATTCATTTACATAAATAACACAGACTAAAAAATGCGAGTACTCATACGATGCGTTTCTAATCTAGTTCTACCCCAATGTACCTAACCTAACCTAGGTGTAGGGAGAGGTATGAAGTAGGTGAAGTATTCCTTACTATGGTATACTAAGAGTATGTTAAGTCTAGTATGCCTAGTATGCCAAGAGTCCCTCTAGGTTCTAGTCAGCTCCATACCTTAAGAATGAGAGAGGTGGGAATCTCTTTGCCAGACTCGAACTCCAACACCCCGCGAGGGAAGTCAGATCACTGGAAGCTGGACTCTCTGTGTGCAGGGATGACAGCGTCTTCTCAGTGCGTCAGGCCGGGAAACGGGCTCCTCTGAAGTCGAGGTCTCCTCTAGTTTACAAGGGCTAGGGAAGGTATATTTATACCTGAGAGGTACCTCAGAATGTTAGCATTGATGTGAATCGGACAGCGGAAGACGTCATGAATGAACCCCTAAGGTATAACAGTTCATGCATAATAGATGAGTCCTTGAAGAAATCAATAGTCCTGTGCTAGGGAAACTCCCGAAGCCTAAGGGTCTGTTCTTCAAGAACTCGTTGTGACGTTAGGGTGGACGGATGTCGGAGACCATGCCTGTATTTGGAGTGCACGGTTTAATGCCTAAATAAGGACTGGGATTTTATGCCTATATAAGGGCAGGGCGAATTGTGCCTATATAAGGACATGATACAGGAAAACCTATATACGGACATCCTAAGAGGAATACAACAATTTAAGAGCAAAGATTGGCATTTTCAGAGGAAAAATCCCTATGTTCATGAGAGCATTTTTCAAGCCTTTTGGAACCACTCCTAATGTTTGCTTGTTTTGGCTTTTTTCAGCAGCCCCATGTTGTGGGAACTTTGGTTTGTGATAGCGCGAATATACATGATATGCTTAGCTTCTATACAAAAATACTTCATTGCCTAATGACCTACAAATGCTGCATCTCTCCCACTGAAAATACAGATTACTCTGTGAGTCAATAGAAGGGGACATGACATCACTCTTTAAGGGAACCACAAATCAGTTTCAGGACCCAAAAAACAGTAGTCCTCAGAATAATTTAGGCCACATGCCTCCTACACTTTTGGGCATCACAGGACATTGGGCAACACATGGGGGACATCGCAGACTTCCTGTCCATGACAATACTCGTCAAAGGTGACTTTCATTTCATATCAACATGCCTGAGCTTCTAACTGGAAATCTTCAGTCTGAGGCCTAGCATGTAGTTCACAAAGTCTTGTGAGGGCTAATCTGTGACTGCCTTCTCACCCAGTGTCCTCTTACAGTGATCAAAACAGAAATTCAAAGGGACTAATTACCAATGCCTTAAGGTAGAAGAATATCACACTACACCTCCTAGTAGATTTTCCGGCCAACCAGTCATGCCTTTTAATGGCTCGTTGAATCTTTCAAACCGCCCCCTGGTCTGGGTGTGGAAAGCAGTGGTAAACTTATAAGTAACCCCCATACTCATTCCATATGTCTTTCGAATAAGCCAACTTGTAGTTTGTCCCTCTGTCAAATACAGATTCCTTGGAAATTCACATTCTGGCAAGGATGCCAATTAGCAGTCACCCTAAAGAGTAGTGAGGAAAGAGGAGGTTGTCAGCAGGCTGCTCTGCTGTGCTCCCACTGACCAGTAAGCAATAGGGCTGTGGCCAAGTAGTACACACACACATATACACAGTGTGTGTAAGAGTATGGCACTTCCAAATTTGCCCTAAATGTATGTGTGAGAGAGAGAAGGAGGACAGACAGAAAGTGAGTGGGGGTAAAGATCACAAGTTTTTGGCCAGGGTTTAGGATGAGAAACAGCCTCAACTTGAGTTCTGACAGGAACTCAACCCAGCCCCCAAATCACATACCTCTCTCTCTTATTGACTGAACATTACAGAGTCTTAAAGAGGCGCCAGCCTCAACCCTGTGAGAGGTTCTGTGCCCTTTCTGTATTTCACAGATTAAGCTGGCCTTTGATGTATGTGATCAGGACAGAGGGGGCTTTCACAGGAAGTCAGGCCAATTGGCGTGATGAACTTCGGCCAATCTAAATTACAGTTTGTAAGATCTTGGAATGCCCACTACTTAAAAGGTAGGAGCACATTAGCTAAGCAAAAGACCAGTTGCGGTGCTCAAATGGCTTGAACAAGCAGATTAGGGAATTTCTCTATGGAAGGCTATCCTAAGCCCAACGACTTTGTGGTCGTTGTAGGGAGAAGCGTGCCATTTAACTTTTTATCCAAGAAACTGAAGATCTGTTGTCATTTATTATAGTGTCCTATACTGGACTTCAGATTTGTCACTCAAAGCTGGAAGAGTAAGCTGCCTTATGTTCTCCAGTTACTGATCATTAGGTAAGATTCTAAGCATATTAAGAATCATAATGCGAACCTGTGAACTAAAATAAAACATGTTTAAAGATAGAGGCATGAAAGCTTTGAGCAGGGTATGACAAATTAACACAGATCCAATGCTCTGGAAATGCAATTGTTTAGCCAAAATCTTTTTGGCCACTTATTACTCTTCTAAAATGTTAATAATATTGTGTCTATTCACTTAAAAATGTTTTTGAAAAAGCACAGTGAATCAAGGTTATCTGGTTCAGATCCTGTGGTAGAAGCATCCACTTGTAGAATCTAATCTACCTCGCCAAGAATGCAGGTGAGGAACACTCTTCCATGGCATTTTATCTTCTCTAAATTAAATGTCATTATACTAAATAATGTTTCTTACAAAATAAAAGAAAAGGTAAACCAAAATATTTAATCGATGACATTTGTCACATTGAACCGTAATCAGAAAGACCGCCCTATATTTTTAGAATTTTAGTCTACTGAAAAATGTAAAGAGATGTTACAAAGAGACGATAAATTAATTGCACTTCCCAGAGATTCCTTTGGTATTATCATTTATCATTATACTTTCTAAAATGGACTATAAGGGTAATGTAAGAGATAACAAGGACAAATAATAATCCAGTCTAATGCCCCATTCCAAAGAAAATGCAAATACATACTTTAAGACTGGTAAAAAGACCTGTAAAGGTTTGAAAGGAACCTTAAAACAATTCTTTAATAATTCCTTCATTAATGACCCCCTATCTTACTCCATCTGCAAACAAGGTGCCAGATACACAAGGGTTCCAAGTTGTTTCATCAGTTTTCATACTGCCATACAATGAGTGGCCTTGTATTAGAAGAGGAAAAATGGCATCTAATAAATCCAGTTTAGTCAGGTCTAGGTTATTCCAAGACCGATGCTTATATCTTTGCAGAAAGCACACAATTATTGAAATAAGATATAAGTTCTTGGGGAAAATGGGATAATTTTCAAAACTGAGCAGCAGTATGACCATAGCATGAAGAAATGAGCCCTGTGCAAGACCCTTATAAATACATGAATTATGAACTTTAGAAATATGTGGGCAGATAAATGTGAGTAATCCATCATGAAGGCCACAGGAAAGTTTTTTGTTTTTTTGTAACTTTTTTATTTATTTATTGAGAGGTTAAATCATCCGGCAACATAAAATCAGTACAGATACATCAAATTCCCAGCACAGTTCAGTCTTGAAAGTAGCAGTACAATGTGGTCTCAACATTTTGTACATTTAGCAAAGATTGTAGTGGGAAAATATTCATGAAAGAAACAATACCTCCTTGGCGAGAAAGAATATACTAACTGCAGATATCTGCACCAATACTCTTTACAGTGCGGTTAACGGATTGAAATTTCCCAATAAACAAATCATAAGAACAGAACTCTATAAACAAACCCTCCCTCCCGGGCCACATACATAGAACTTCTCCTGCTTTGCCATGTGCCACTTCATCCGACCACCTGTAATGTCAAAGTGATTACTCTGAGCTTAACATGAGAGTGTCTGGTTGCTGTACCTCTATGTCAGCATCAGCTGGGTCTACGTGTATTTCCTCCGACCCCTGCGTTCTGGGGGCCTCCTCTAGGGGGACCTCCGATATCAAGAAATTCCAGGCTCTAGCATCTTCTTCCAATTTTTCATCTCTCCTGGCTCTCTTCATCCGGATTAAGTCGCCCATTCCTTTAAACCATTGGCTCAATTTTCCACCTTGGGGGGCTGGGAGCCCATCCAGTGAATCGCTATCCCTCTCTTGGCCAACACTAGCCCTAGTTGGAGAAATCTACGAGTAAGCTTTTTCCCCTTGGGACAGGGGAGAAGACCCAGCAGTATCTCCTTAATGGACTGGGGAAGCGTCCATCCCGTGACCTGACGTAAACGCTTCAATATGGAAGTCCCAAAAAATTGCAACCTCAGGCACTCCCATAACATATGCAAGAATGGGGCATCATTATAACCACATCGGGGGCAACAGGAGGAACGGTCTGGATATATTTTATGTAGCACCTGCGGTGTCAAATGGGTTTGGTGAACTACATTAAATTGAATGAGTTTAAATCTAGTATTGTAACTGATTTGTTTAACCCCCTCGTGCCCCCTTTTTCCCTTTGGAATCTGTGAGGGGCACTTCTAATCCTACATCGCACTTGGCCTGAATCGGAAGCGGGCTTGTGGTAAGATCCGCTCGCAATGCTCGATAGATATGAGAGACCAGTCTACGACCCCCAGCTAAAGTCACAAGGGCCTGAAGGGTGGCAGCTATGGGTGGCTCCTCCGGGAACGTCGGTCAAACCCCCGTGCTACCGCTGAAATCTTAGCGTATTGAAGATATTGACCTCTGCCCAGGTCAAATGCAGATTCCGCCTCTTCTCTGGTTAGAAATTGCCAATTTAAATATAGGTCGCCCATCATCCGACAGCCTCCCTCCACCCATCTGGAGATGGACATAAGTTGGCTAATTTGCCCGAACGGGACTACCGTCCACAGCGGGGCTTTAGGGGCGTAGGGTGCTCTATGTATCACTGTCTTAACTGCAGATTCCCAGATGGAGGCCACATGCCTAACAATATATGGGAGTTGTCCAGGCACGCGTAAGCCCAACATTAGGCGATCCGGGAGAGGAATATCCTGATGAGTACCCCCTCAATAACTGTTTTTCCCAATTATCATTCTCATCGAGCCACTGTACGGCATGCTGAAGCTGCGCTGCCATATAATAGAAATCTAGTCTAGGAACCTCCAGTCCCCCCCTTTCCCAAGTTCTCTGCAATGTGCTCAACCCCACCCTCTTCCGTTTACTTCCCCACAGTAGGTCAACCAACAGACGGTCCAACTGGAGAAAGTACTCCCGGGGTATACGATAGAGTGAGTTCTGCATTACGTATAAACACCTCGGAAGGACCACCATTTTAATCAGGGCAACACGGCCCATCAGTGATAAGGGTAAGGTACGCCAGAACTCCACTGATTTGCGGATACCCTCTACACATCGTCCCATATTTCGTACTAAATAAGCCTCCTGGGTGTGCATCAACCTGACCCCAAGGTATTGCACCGAGTCTGTGACCCAGCCGATCCCCACAATGGGTAATTCACCTTCTTCTTTATCCCGCAAGTTTCCCATAGGGAAAAGCTTAGACTTCCCCGGGTTAAGGCAAAGGCCTGATATCCCACCAAAAGCAGTGAACTCCCGAAGGAGCTCCGGGACCGCCTCTTCGGGATGCTGAAGATACACCAGTGCATCATCAGCGTACATTGACACTACGTGCATTGTCGGACCCAACGGAACACCCCACTGCGCCATCTTGTGTCGCAGCGCAATTGCCAATGTCTCTATCGCCAACACGAAAAGGAGCGGCGACAGGGGACAACCCTGTCTAGTACCCCTCTGGAGTTCCACACTGTCAGATACTTGGTAGCGCAGACGGATCCGAGCTGTCGGTCTAATGTAAAGAAGCTTCAACCAGCTCAAATATTTGTCTCCCAATCCCATTTTAGTAAGCACTGCCCATATATACCCCCATTCGACCATGTCAAAGGCCTGCTTAATGTCTAAAAGACACAAGGCCCAATCCTTGTCTTGTAGGTGCGATGCGTGCCAAATATGCGCAAGTCGCCTTAACTTATGTGTGGTGTTTCGACCAGGAATAAAACCCGCCTGGTCATGATGGACCAGTCGGGTCATATATGGTTGGATTTGTGCTGCCAGTACTCCACTAAGTATTTTCTCGTCAACATTTAAAAGAGATATGGGCCTATAAGAAGTCGGGGACAAGGGATCTCTTTCCGGTTTAGGGATTATAGACACCAGAGCTTCCATCATGGTAGTAGGAAGTGTCTTCCTCTCGAGAGCCTCATTGTACACTTCTAAAAGATGGTCCACCAACTGAGGGGCGAACGTTTTATAAAACTCAGTCGGGAGGCCATCACTACCAGGGCATTTCGCTGACTGCAGGCTCTTAATGACAGTTAACACCTCCTCTCTAGTAAGTGGTGCCCCCAAGGCCGCAGCCTCCGTTTTCCCAAGGGTAGGGAGTGTCAATGCATCAAGATAATCTGACAAGGCTTGTGATCGGACTAAAGGGACTGCTGTGCATGTCTGTTGTAAGTGAGCCGCAAATACTGCAAGTATCGCAGTTTGAGTGTGCATCACCTCCCCTTTATCATTACAAAGTTGAAGCACCGGTACCTGCTCCGGCCACAGGAAAGTTATTGGTACTCAGAGCATAAATTCCATTCACTATAATGAAAATTTCGAAATAAGGCAAATCATTGACCCTACGTATGTGTACACTTTTTGTAATGCATCAATCATGCTGTGGGAGGACTCCAATTCTGGCATGTATAGATTTTTTATAGAAATTAAAGAAGATAGATTCAGTGTTATATTATGAGTAACAATATCCAGTTTATTCATCAAATGACAATTTTAAATATTTACTAAAAAGCCTTAAAATGAATCGCTTCCCAGTTTTATTATTGCCAAAATAATCCTTTGTCGTGATCCTTAGCAATGCACCACATGCATATTAAGTAGTTTTACTGTTAAGTGAGTTTTTTCATATTGGAGAAAGCTCAAGTTCAGTCTTGGTTGGAGGAGGCAATATATATTTTCACCAGATGTTTAAGTTGTATATAAACCTACGCGAGTGCCCTGATTGGAAAGGAAAGCTATAACCAAATTCCAGTTGGTAGAAAAGAAAGTCAGAAGAGGATAATTTGAGGATAAATATTCCTTCATGCAGATACAAGAAAATTATTAAACTCATTATCAAAAAAGTAAGGATTAAACATTGTAACATTCCATACGGAGACTATAAATTACAATTATTAAAATAACAGGTACATGATCAGAAAATACACAAATTATAAACACTAAGGTCTTGATTAAAAGTTGTGGTATCCCATCTGGAGTGGTAACTCCATGTAGGATACAGCCATGGCCAGTTATGAGTACTCCAGTGCCTCAAGTCGAATAATTTCTGGAACTGAGGCGGGTTCTGCAGGCAGAAGCAGAGTTTGCTCCCTGCCTGACCCCTGCAGCAACACAGTTGAAGCAGGCAAATGCTCCCCCAGTCTACCTCAACCATGCCCTGATCCATTGGCCCCATACCATGCTGACCCCTTGCCCCATACCACTCTCCTGAAACCACACCCTAACCCTCACCCAGCCTCATGCAGACACTTTCCACCAGTTTAGAGCAGGCAGAAAGTGTGAGCGGTTTTCTCCCTGGCATTAGTGGAAACCACACTCAAATAATCCATTATTTCAAGGTCCTCTGCTTATTCTCCGTTCCAGGGAGTAATTGCCAGAATTTAGTATGAGGCACTGGCCAAAATTAAGGATTCTGGCCCTCGAGTATCCCTGCACCCAAATCTGGCAACATTGTCTTCAGGCCTAAGTATGTGAGAGAATGCTTTGCAATGGAAACATACTCAAAATGGGAATGTAACTAATGGCAAGAGAAAAAAATGTGAATCCAAAAATGCAAGGATGTTTCAGTCGCCAGCGATAATGCATTCCTGAAGTTACACCAGAATTATTATTTGTACTTTTAAATGCCTTGTTCATTTTATATTAATATTAAGCCTTTAGATTTGGTCAAAAGTATGGAATAAGGCAGCTAATATAAAACACTTAAATTAATTGTGAATACAGCAACTTCAGAAAAGCGCACTCTCAGGAGGATTGCAAAGCCAGAAGTTATTTATTTGTTTCTATAACGCGTTTCGACTGTATGCACAGTCTTGTTCACATATAGAATTACAAATGAAGTCCCATTTACATACTGTGAATCGACATCGAAAAAGGACTCCAACATGTGAGTATACTGTAACCTAATGGTAATGACGGCGGCCATTTTGGAGTGTACCATTTGTATACACAGAATCAACTCTGTTCTGTATATACCACATGTGGCGAAAATATATACCCTTACACACGTATATAAGTGATCACGAATTGACACGATCAAAAGAAAAAAGGAGAAAACAAACTTATTGCACATCCGGTACCAGTCTACCGAGTGTACTCCCCTTCTTATGAATGCATTCGATACACCGAAGTACATAGCATGTAAACGCAGAATGATATTCTTTGGAAAAAAAATAGTGTCAATGTTACACAACGTGTCAATGTTACACATGGTGTCAATGTTACACAGGCTGCCATCTTCTTATTCATATCCCAATATAGTCATGAACAAATAATCTACATTTCCCTGGTAATAGGACCAACGTATATTAGGCTCCAATGTGATGCCGAGTGGTTCGGAAGTTCCACATGATTCATGCACGGGACACACATGCAAATGTTGTGGATCAAAAATCACAATTTCATGGAGTATGGTCCCCTGAAAAGACAAACATATGTACAACCCTAGTGGGGTAATATGAAAGTTTAGGATGTTCCTAAATGGGGTGATCGTGGCTGAGTCTAGATGTAAATACAAACAGGGTAAAGCTAAATCACCATGCATGAGCATTTGATATGATATAGAGAGCCAAAGATTGACACGTCCAGGGAGTAAATGTGAACTTTACAGGGTCATGTCTAGGGTGTGCAGGGGACTTCATGACAGCAAAGTCAACCATAACAACAGAAAAGCCCGTAGTCTCAGCCGAGACAAGAGGATATTCCCAGGAGTGAAAATTAATTCATACTAATTCACACACTAAAGTGTATGAGAAGAGTGGTGAGAAAAAAGTGTCGTTCACCCATGGAAGTCATGAAGAAAATGGTAGGGAACCCTGTGCCCCGTGAGTATTCCAATCTAACGAGGGCCCCTTCCTTTCCTCCTGGAATAAAATAACAGATTTTTTAAAATTAAAATCACATATGTACATAATTACCTGACATTAAACGGTAATACAAGCAACAATATAAATGGCATGATGAGATGAAATCCTCTACATCAAAAACGAATCGAACAGTTCACAGAGCAAAGGGTGAAAAACAGGTACACCAGCATATAATGTTGTAGGGATTCTGCGCATACACAGAGCTATGCACAGGATAATAGGACCTCGGAATATAGTGGTGAGCCAACCATAAGCCTTAGCACCTAAAACCCCAACCCGACTAGCTGTAGCGTCTCATTAGCAACAATGCTACCAATGATTAGACAACCCAGAACACGGTATCTCTCTCTCAGGACTCGCAGGAGCAAGAACACCCTTTCATCACTCACTCATACCTGTCCACAACGCGCGTAATAAGAGACACAGTATAGTTTAAATGTTTATTTCAACTATCGTGCTCTAAGATACAGTACACGAGCCAGTACTATCAGCATAATGCATAATAATAATATAATCAGCATAGTTACAATTCCATAGAATACAAACGGGGAAAGCATTTCATAAAGCAGTGGATATAGGGCTAAATGACCATACCACCCTCCCCGTGATATTAGCTAGTTTATTATATAAAAAGAAAACCTCTGGGCATTGTCAGGCGGACCCTCATACCTCGATCTCTAGATGCAAGTTTTACATCAGTAGACAAACACAGCTCTTCTCTCTGGAAAGGTTTTTCTCCAAGTGCCTCTAACAGTGTAATCACCATATTAAAAGCACACAAATTTCTCCAGTGCAGCTGCACATAGTGTTATGTCTAGGTGCGAGTGACAGGCCAGATCAGTAAGAACAAGGGATGTTGTTTTTCGACCTTGTACATGTTGTGCAGAAGCAACCCACAAGGAACAAGAGAAAAGGTGAAAGGCAGAAATGCAGACAGTCCTAATATAGCCGGGCACAAGCAGAGGCTTGAAAAACAAAGTCACAAAATAACGTGTGCAGAAAAGGCATCATGGCAGCCGGGTCGCAGCCAACTTAGCAGGGCAGGACATGAGGCCACAAACCACATGACAATAACACAGTGGATTACTCGTGCAGGTGTATTCCTAACTCCTCATCCTGATTGTGGCCCCCCGGGCTCTTGGTTTCTAATTCTAGAATATATTTGGACTCCTTTTTCTGTAACCTGATTACTCTGTTACCCCTTCTGGGATCAACCAGTACTTGTTCCACAGCAAAAAACCTCAAAAGGGAACAATTGGAAAGGTGATATTGTTCAAAATGTCTTGCTATGGGGTAATGAGCATCCCTGTTGTTAATGGCCCGCAAATATGCTCCAAAACCCTCTTTTTGACCATAAAGGTCGTACTGCCTACATATCAAAGGTTGCAGGGACATTCGAGAATGTACACTACAAAATTAGAACTGCAGGTCAGAAATTGTGTGATTTTCTATTGTTCTTGGGTGTGGTGTATTCCTTCTTCATATAGCTACTGCGGCATGCCTTGCAGTGGCCGCATGGAAAGAATCCCTGAAGGTTATGTTCTTTGGAGGGATGTTTGACAGTGATGTCACATTGGACTAGGTTATCTCGGAAATTCCGACCCCTTCTGTCCGTGATCCTGGGTCTTTCTTGAATGGCATGTCCAATGATGAGATCCCTAGTCAAAATGTTCCAATTCTTTGTCATGATTTTCTGTATCTCATGTGAGTTGGTGTTATAAGTAAGAATAACCCTCATGTTGCTAGTACCTCCTTCTTGTTCCCTGGTTATGTGTTCAGTCAAAGTGTGTTCTCTGGGAACTTTGCTGGCTTTAGCAACCGCTTTAGCCAGCACCCATCTGGGATAACCCTGTTATTGTTGATGATTCTGATTCCTACATCAAGGAATTCGATGCTCTCTCTACTAGTGTAGCATGACAGTTTGAGATTGTAATTGTTACAATTGAGTTTGTTGACAAATGTTCTGGCATCGTCCTCACTACCTTTCCAAATAATGAAAAGATCATCGATGTACCGCAGCCAAAGGGCTACTTGGCCATCGACCGCCATTTCTGGGCATGTAGCATAGATTTCCTCTTCCCATGCTCCCAGAAAAGATTAGCAAAACTTGGGGCAAAACAAGTCCCCATTGCGGTTCCCAGTACCTGCTTGTAAACTGTGCCATTGAACATGAAGTTGCTAGTGCTGAGACAGTGTTTGATCATTTCTAACAGCATGTTAGTGTGCTGCAAATACCCTATATTTCTATTCTTGAGAAAATGATAACATGCCCTAATACCTAAATCATGGACAATAATGGTATAAAGGGAATTCACATCGTGGGTGATGAGCAGGTAATCTTCCCTCCACACCACATCATCCAGTTTGGCCAAGAAATCCTTGGTGTCCCTGACGTGTGAGGGTAAAGCAGTAACAAATTCTCTAAGGAAGTGATCCACATACTTGGAAATATTTTCAAGTGCACTGCCCCTGGAAGTTACAATGGGCCTACCCGCAGGATTCACCTAGTCTTTATGGATTTTGGCAAGTAGGTATAGTATGGGAAGTTTGGGATAGTCGTTTTTAAAGTAACAGTATTCTTCCCACTCCAAGATCCCACAGTCTTTTCATTCCGTAAGTTTCCTCCAGATTTCCAGAATGCTATCAATATAGCAATCTTTGCTGATCTTATTGTAAAACCTGGTATCCTCCAGTTGTCTTTCTGCCTCAGTGATATATTGTTCCCTACTCTATAGGACGATATTGCCCCCTTTGTCTGAAGGGTGTATGATAACTTCACTGTCCTCCGCTAGAGATTGTATGATCTTATTTTGGGCTAGGGAGAGGTTGTGGTTTTGTTTGTTTTTGAACCATTTGCGATGTCTGAACCTAATGAGGTCTTTAACCATGGTGTCATGAAAAGTGTTGATGTTATCATGTAGCATATTGGGAAAGAAGGTAGAGCGTAGCTTGAAAGTGGTGGAGGCTGCTTGATCTGTGATAATGTCAAGCTCACTAAGTGTGTCAGTGATATCTGCAGGGCCTATGGATGTCTCCCTTTGAAATCCCTGCAGTGTAAGGAGGGTATCAATGTCCCCAATATTCAGATCTATCAAGAGGTTAGCGGTATCAGTAACATCTATTTGGGTGTCTCCTCTGGTGTTGCTCGCTTTAAGGTTATGACATTTCATTAATTTCAATTTCCTAATGAATATGTATATGTCAATTCTAGTCTCTGAATAGTTGAAAGGTGCAGACGGACAGAAAGATAATCCCAGGCACAGTGTACTCTTTTCGGCACTGGTTAGGGGTCTGTTAGTAAGGTTCACGATGGTTTTGTTTACCATTTCTTCATCCATTATAGTCTTTTCTCTGAGCTTCCTGCCTTGTTTCCCACATGCTCCTTTCCGTTCCTCTTTTGTTCTCTCTGTTTGTGACACTTTCTCGTCTGTCTGCTTCTTCCTGTCCCTGACCCCGTCCTCTGCCTCTTGGTCCTCTTCCTCTATCCCTGCTCTTGGGTGGGGTTGTTCTTGCTGCTTGTCGACCCCTTCTGAGGAGCCGACACTCGTCTGGTCAAAGTATGGAATAAGGCAGCTATTATAATACACTTAAATTAATTGTGATCAAATTAATTTTTGAATTTTTCAAAAAATCTGTCTCAAACTGAGTTGGATTATGGAGGGTTATTTTTGTTTATTTATTTGAACAGCACACACAACATAACATTCTTATTGGTACTTTAGTAGTCAATATGTAATGATAAAATGGAATTGAAAAATGTTACATGAACATTAACCTGTCTTACCATTTAAGGAGGTGACATATCTTCAAACCGGATAAACCAAATATATGGGATGATAAAGACTACACTGCAAATTTTACAGAGAGTGTAAAGCAAACATATGGCTTTGTATCCAAACTTTGTTTTAGTGGTAACAGTCAAAATATTGTCATGAAGAAGTGGGACCAGAAGTGGGGGCGGTGGAATAAGCACAGAGGAGACATCTGTATTTCCCCGACGACGGAGCTACACAGAGAAAGACAAACACTGACGGCCCAGCTGACGGCGGAGGTGCTGGCCTCGCCCCCTAAGGCGCGACATTCCTGTTCTCCTCAGTGCTGGCTACCTGTTGCTTCCCGCTCAAACTGAATGGATAATCTGGTCTATTATTGACACTGGAAATGTATGAGTATATTATTAGGAGTGGATCCCTGCCCCGCCACGGGTTGAATGACATTTTAATACTGTATGTATGTATAGGTGGGGGTATTGCTTACAGAGGCCTGACTTTGATGTACCGGCATTGGTTTGTTTTCTTATGCAATAAAAAGTTTAATTAAAAAAATATATATATTGTCATGAATATAGCAATGGGCCTGAGTTTCAACTTCTAGCTTGGGTTTGAGCGCCAAGAGCTGGTTTAGAAGAGGTGCATTGTCAGTTTTTGTATCTGCAATGATCCATCTACCTCTGCGATCGGAATAATGTAAATATTTTCATATCTTCATTGCTTGCCTAGTCAAGTGGGATTAGCATTTTACCCAGGCACATCATTTGCTGTAAATTGAACCAGTTTTCAAACAGCTTTGTGAATCAGGCATTTAGGTTTATTAAAATGGAGGTTGGCAACATTATTACATAAAAGGAAAGGACATTACTGAATTAGATAAAAATCAATATATGTTACACACATTCATTAAATTAAATTGACAAGTGAGAAATCTCGGAAATCTAAAAACAAATAGTGGGTGAAACACTGTCAGACTCAAATACAAATGTTGGTGTCGATTTTCTGCCATACAACTCTTAAACCTCGTAATACGGCATTTAACACTTTCTAAGCTCATATACTCCACAGTAAAGAAACATCACTTCGAACTATTCATAGCTTTCATTGTTTGTGGTAATTTATACAATAAGAGGTGAAAGTAGGGCTTACAGGGTGATCATGGGTGGCCTATCAAAGGTGCTTCTGGATCTGGACAATAAACACAAAAGAGAGACAGCAAGATGAGGGAGGCTATTCATAAAGGTAAATTTACACATGAGTAAATGAGTACACTTTGTATTAAATTTACTACTTTTGACTACTCACCATTTAAAAGTGTAAATTAACTACAAAGGCTCGATTCCGATGCGGTTTGGAAATCATTCCGACCGAATCGGTTTGGGAATGGTTTCGGACCGACTCGGATCAGGAGAGTCCGACAGACCGAGTACGATGCATCCGGATGCTTCCGGATACGATTCGGTTGGACTCCCATTGACTTCAATGGGAGCCTATGTTACGACCGAATGCATTGGCTCCCATTGAAAAAAGGGGTGGCTGGGGAAAATCGGGCACCCCCTGGTGCCTGCCACACTGAGCATGGCTGGTAAGGGGGGACCCATGGGTAGCCCCACAGGCCAGATTGGGAAGGCTCCGGGTGCAGGGGACCCGCTACGGGCCCCCAAGGTCTGATTCCGACTGCTGATTCGAGTCAGACGGCACAATTCAGAAAGGCTGTCCGAATCCAGCTTCATCATCTGTCATTCGGAAACGCGGCCCGTAGAGACGTACGTGTCTGCTCCGTACGGCTCGGTCATTCCGAATGGTGTCGGGTTCGGATTGGGATATTCCTAACGCCTAACTCGCATCATGCTTGGTCGGTCGGAAACCTTTCCGATTCGGTCGGAAAGACACGTTCCCAATCCGATTCGGATGGAGCAAATGCCGTTAGGAGGCCTTCCTAACCGCATCGGAATCGGGCCCAAAGTGTAGAATTTCATATCTCAACCCCTGATACCAAGGAGTGCAGTCAAATTTATAAAGTGTAAAGTTACTAATTGTAACTTTTCACAGGTATGCAGAAATGTCCACCACAATGGTCAAAACCTTCTTATTGTAAAGTATAAGGCAATTGTGAAAAGTTTATTACACATAAAAACATATTTTCAAATATTTTATGTTAAATATAAATGTTAATTTAACTTATATTTATTTTAAATGTATAGCAAAATAAAATCTACAGCACATTAAATTAATTTTAATGACATATTCAATTAATTTAATTATGTTAAATTAAATAGATTTTTTTAAACACCTAAAATAAAATGGAAATATTTATTATGTAGTAAAATTTACAACAAAGCTATGCATAGAATTAATTTAAATTATTCAAATCATTGTTTTAATTATAGTTACATTTATTTTTTTAATTAAAAAGGTACCTAAAAGATTGTATTATAAAATTATAATTATATCATTATATTTATATACATATATATATATAACTTTTTTTAACATTTAACTGCATTTCTATATCTTTTAAAGAAATCAAAATAATTGAATTTATTTTAACACTATTTCGTATCGAGTGTCATTTTAAGTCCCTGCATTCATTTTTTTCTATAGGAGGGTGCAGCAGTACCAGTGGTTGTCCATGTGTGATGCTGGACTTACTCCAGGTCTGAGCTGGAGTACATTCATTACTGTTTGGGGTCCTCTTTCGATGTGGTAACTTTAGAAGTGCACTTTGTGAATAGGAATGGGCTTACTCTTTTGTTGGTGGGTGCATGTCCTTACTAAACCCCTCTCCAAATCCCTCCTTATTTCTCCCTAAACCCCTCCCATTTATTAGTAAGTATCCCCATTTTGCAGAGAGCCCCTCCCCCTACTCCCATTGCTGCCACGTTTACATTCACATTTACTACTAAAACGCAGTGATCCCAGCAGTCTGGACAAAAATATGTGCACATAGCAGACAGAGAAGTGGAGGCGGAGACCTCAACATTTAGGCTTGTGAGTGGCATTTTGTAGCACGTGAGCACCACTACTGTAAAACTTCTAAATTTACTACTAAATGCTGTTTGTGAAAAGGCCCTAAGATGTTAACTGCTTTCCAAGACAGAATCAACAGGTGATGAATATTAAGGAGCAGGAATCGCAAAGATGGAATTTCACACACTATCATGGGAGCCTCATTAATGCAAAACTGATCATGGAATTATTTAGGTTCAGTTTCATCTGGTTACTGTATCCCCCTGAATGTATTATCTTTGAAAGAACCCTACTGTGCAGTAATCTGTTCCCTGAGACTCAAAATTTGCAATACATTAGGGGTCGCATTATGTATACGGCGCACTTTCCCTGTTTGTGCCACGGCGCACCTTTCAGAAGGTGCGTCGGTAAAAACAAGGACAGTGCGCTGTATTACAAAGAATGCACTGCCCCTAGGGCAGCTGTGAACTCCCACTGCCCTTGGAGCAGCGCATTCAAGTGAAATACGGAGCGGCTGCTTCAAAACCGTACAGTGTTTCAGGAAAAGGGGAGAGAGATCCCCTTGCAGGCAGGTGCAGTGAGTGACTGCACCCGCCTGCAGGGACATGTCTGGGGAGTCCATGGGACCCCCTTTCTCCCCTCCTGATGGCTGTCTTTAGGAGGCGCACCTTTCAGTGCACCTCTTAAGGGCATGTTTGTCTCTGGGCATGCCCATAATACAGCGCGGGTGCAGAGGCAAAGTGATTTAATGATAGGGCTGGCCCTACATGTGCGCCAGCGCTGTCAGTATTAGTGAAGGGGGCGCACAAGCATCTGCGGCCCCTTCTATAATACCATTGTGTCCAGCACAAAGCGTGTGCACATGCCTGTTGCACGTCCACGGCTCAATGTAAATATGGCCCCTGATCCCCAAAGTCATATAAAGACAGCATGCACAACAATATTTCGAACAGCACCGCAAAACAGAATGAAATTCCAAAGGAAGTGGCAAAAATGTAAACAACGAGCAAATCTTGTTATGGGGGGGGGGGGAGAAAATTGAAGCATTTGCTTAAGTAAAAGAACAAATGTAGCAGCAGTGTCTGTCTTCATCAGGGTCCAAACCACACCTCATTTAGTAAATCTTTGCATTTCATTTATAAATACGATGTTTAAAATCCTTACTGTCTCATTGCTTCAATATATGACTGTGTAGAAACCATTTTAGGAGATAGGGGTCTGGAATGAGCTTCTTCATTTTATATAATTAATATTGCGGGGGATCGAAAATTGCAGGTTCAGATTCAAACAGACTGACATGGGGGAGGGGGTCACAGAGTTTAGCGGAGCATGAACACCCCATTAATTCATCAGTGCTCCTGTCTCATCAAACGGACAGTCCCCCCACTACATTAGTGGCGGGGAAACCACAGAATTGTTATTGACAAAGCCTCAAATTGCACCACTGGTGAACATTTTTGACCAGGCGCCACTGGGATGACATGTCATGGTTACGGTCTCCTCTTCCTTTACAGGATGGGGCGAATGTCACTAGATTGCACTGCCCAGGACAACAATGCGAGATAGGGGGGTGCAGGACTCTCAACTCACAATTTGTATTTAAAAACTCTATGACCTTCGTGTAAAGCTCAGGATGATTAGAAAAGAAGAGAACCAGTTTCTGTAGCTATTTGCAGCAGCGGGAAACTGTTCTTACTCGAGTGAGGTAAGACGGGTGAACTGCTGCAACTAAGGGGTGGTTCCCCGTCAAAGACTCCCAACAAGTCTCTTGTCCTTCAGCTCACCTCTCGCATTGTTCCTACGTTTTTATTTTTGGGGGAGTTTTATATAGCGTGAACTCGACCCTGAGGTATCAGAGCGCTTTACATGAGCACCAGTTGCGTTCCTTTTTGTTAGGCACGCGGAGATTAAGTGATTTGCCTAGAATCACAGGATGTTGAGCATCCCTGCCGAGACTCAAACCCGGCTCCCCAACTTCGAGGCTGACCGCTCTAGTCGTTAGGCCACATGCTCTCCACCCTCCCTCCCTGACAGGTTGCAGAACTCCACATGGGCTAGCCCCCGATACAAAGCCCCATGACCAAGCCCCTTCCCCCATCCCGTCCAATCACCAGGCCCATCACCTGCCATACCTTCTCCACTGTGGCTATTTTTAAGACAGAGAATACCTCACCCTGCATGCCTGTGATATCCTAAGGCTGGAAAGCAGCCCATTAGTGTAGGGCTAGTGGAGGGGATGTATGCATTGGTGAAGTCAGACATAAGCAGGATACTTCATCCACCTTTGCAATGTGATGATTTGAAATTGATCATATCTCACCTCTAAGCACCTGATTACTAATATCGCAGTACTAGGTGCAGGATACCAGAGGCTGGGATCTATGGGGCAGATTTACAAGGAAAGTGACTCAGTGCGTGCCGCAAGCCATTTGGCTGCGCCACACTGAGTAACTTTCAAAGCACAGGGATGCGACATATTTACAACAATATGTCGCATCTCTGTGCTTCCCTCTGTGCTGGCGCACAAACTGCTGCCATGCTCCGGCACAGGCACCCTTGCACCATGGTGCAAGGATGCCTGCGTCATGGGGAGATTGTTTATGTGCAGGAAGGGTTCCCTTCCTGCACATAAACAATTAGAAATGGTGGTTTTCAACTTTTATGTGTGTTGAGCGGGAAACAACCTTTACAACGCGGTCATTACACCGCAATACCTTTACAACGCGGTCGTTACAATGACTGCGTTGTTACAACACAGTACCATTACAACGCAAGTCGTTCCAACGACTTGCTCTAGATGGCGCTCTAAACTAAGGAATAGTATAATTTACTATTCCAACACCTTCCCTACTGTTGCACACACTGGAGTTGGAATAGTAAACTATACTATTCCTAAGTCCAGCGCGCCATCTAGAGCAAGTGGTTGTAACGACTTGCGTTGTAATGGTACTGCGTTGTTCTTGAAACAGCAACCTGAAGCTGAGCAAAGGAGAACTGTGCACCACAAGCAAAACAAAACAAATGCCTTTGGCACATGCATACAATGATCCACGCAGACCATAACAGCACAAACTGGCCGCTATCCAATAAAATCTATCACTTAACGATATAATAGTCTACATCAACCTTGCTGGCCACTCTTTAGTATGACTCACCTTAAAACAGTGGCGACTGGCATGTAACCGAGGGTGGTGAGGCAGGTAAAAAAAATAAAAGACACTTACCATTGCTACAAGCCGCGACGTCTGCCTCGATCCTTCTCTCCTCGAGATAGGCAGGCTCACGAATACCAAGCCAATCCTGTCGCTGCTCTCATGCAGCATGAGAGCAGGGCTAGGATTGGCGGGAGTGGCCTCTATCAGCACTCACAAGAGCACTAGGGGCTTTTGCTTTTTGTAACCCAGCTGTCTTAAGACAGCTGGGTTAAATTGGTTTAAGATGCGCAGGTCTGGCTGGCCATCGCAAGACGGCCGGCCAAAGAGACATGCACATTTTTAACTCGAGAGCACAGAGCTCCCTGCTGCCACTCAGCAGCAATGGCCCCGCTTCGTCATGCTCAGTTTGGGATAGGTCGGTTGCTGAAAAATAAAATGGTAATTAATAGACTTTATTACCATTTTATTTTTCAGCTCTGGCCTGGGGCTTTTGTTTGTGGGGCGATGCTCCTCCGCTCAAACGCCCCTGCCTTAAAACAATATGAAAGACAAACAAACACAATTTCAGCAGACAACTTTGACTCCAGTCAATAACATTCCCAAAACTGTACAGGGCTGTGGCTCTTAATCTGTGGTCCGCAGACCCTTGGTGGTCCATGACACCCACTCAGGTGTCCGCAACTGTTTAGAAAATCAAATAATGTAGCAGATTAATAAAGTGCATACACAGTAAAAATCAAAATGTAAATGTGGGGGAATTCGAAATTGGAGGCTAAAAATTAAGTTGTTATTCTTAGCTTGATTCATGGGAGCAGAACAAGTACAGCAATATGTAGTACTGGCAGTTGGTGACCTCAATTGAAGCACTAGTATGCGCCAATAAAAGAGAGGCTACATTAGGAGCAAAAAGACAAAGCGATATGCTAGAGCCTAGCATACCGCTTTGTCTTTTAGAAATAAAACCACATTTTTTATGCTCCAACCTTCCCATTAAAATTTAAAAAAAATATTTGGTCTTTTTTGTGAATGAAAGAAAATATTTCAGAATTCATGTTTTTGTTTGATGTATACTTATTTCTGTAGTTTTATGTACTTTTTTGATGTTCAAATTGTAGAAATTGCTTAGGCCGGGTTCCCTAGCTTCCAACAGTGATTCAGTGGGGGGTCCACAGAAGTCAAAAGGTTAGGAACAGCTGCTATAGGGTTCCCTGATTCTGTAAGCACTTGGGGCCTTACAAATGGTGGGAAAGCACCACACACTTGCACTCAAAATAAAACTGTTTGGAGCAGCCCTTAATTTCCCTCTTGTCCAAAAGTTCACAAGTCACATTGTAATTGTAATCGTAAATGTATTTATTTAGCGCTTACGTCCCCATACGAGGCATTGAAGCAATTTTTCAGCAAGTAGCACGTTACTCCGGGACCCAAGATTCATAGTAAGTAGTTTAGTAAAAAAATTGGGTTTTGGTTTTTCTTATATTCAAACAGGGAGAGAGAGAATAGTACAGGGAACTCATTCACCTTCCACACCAACAACTAATATAACCAAAAAAGAAGAGTTTGCTACCTACTCTACTGTCGTTGGAAGGTAAGGATTCTCATAATCCTTAAGGCTGATGTGCCTTGGAACCCACAGGGTGTTTTTGAAGAACCCTCACTCACCAACCTAGTTGGTGACATGCTTCATCATTGGGTTCCCTCCCTGGTCGCCGAATGCTTCCAGGGTGTGCCACGATGCCTGATTACAGCAGAGCTGTTTTTTTGTGATTTGTGACTGTGCGTGTGATGGTGAAAGGTGGTTTTAAAATTGGCTCAGGAACTCCTACCCCAAATAGTGATTTTTAATATTGGAGGTCCTGGTCAACTTTTAAAAGCAGAGTTGGATATTCCTGTGATATTAGTTGATCCCACTTATCCTCAATGTGGTCAACACGTTTCAGCCGTCCGTCTTAATGCCTCTAAGGTTCAATGTGGTTTTCGCCAGGACGAAAAACACAACAAGCATGCACGCTATGGCATGCTGGATTATGGTTTGTACTTACAAACCCGATCACTTGTGGAAATAATCACGTCTTGTAGTCAATCCTATAAGAATAAAGTTATGAGAAACAGACATTATTGAAATGTAGGTAGATCTATACTGGGGCCGTGAGCAGCTCTACTTATGCCACCCCTAATTTCCCTAAGTGACACTTTGCCACTATATTTACAAGGTATTCTCTATGTTGGTATTACATAGTCCTTGTATCAGAAATGTTGGCACAAATTCTCAGAACGATGTGCACATACAGCCAATAACATACATGATCTAAACACATAAGACACCAAATAGACAAACACATTTGCATTTTTTGTGTGAGCAGGACTGAGTTCTATAGGTTTTTCTTATGCATTGGTTTCATTAGGGTTGTGCTCTTAATTTCATGCATTTTACTAGAGTTTGGAGTAGGGATAGAATTATAGGAATGGATTTGTAAAGGGGAATTAGTATGTTGTTTTGTAAGCAGTGGCCGTGTGTTTGTACCAGTTGGTTTGGATGGCTAAAGGAGGGGTGAAAGTTTGAGAAGAATGTTTGGGAGTTCATAGCAGTCAGAAAGGATTGGGATGAGACAGAGGTGGGAGGACTTGTTGGTTTTTTTTCAATAGCAAAATGTAAATAATTTACACATATACACATGAGGCTTGGTAAAGTTAAACTTGAATGAACCCCTCCATATAAATACCCATATGTACATTGAAGCTGCAATATTTACACAATCTGCTGTCCACATTTATTTTGTGGTACATTTGAATGGTTTCAAATAAGTGTAATAAAACGTATATATACATACATATTAACATGCCACTTATTGTAGTAGTAGCAGACATAACCCTCTATGTATGCACCTATATGTACATATAAGCAGCAATTTCGACATGGTCTAATAAACCCATGTATCTAGGAGTGCAATATATAGTTTTCCTCTTATATATTGTATCTACTGATAATAGGAGGTATAGTTCAAAGAGCAATGATGTATACTTGTATAACAACAGCTGTTTTCCTTTACTAAGAGAAGTGTAGTTCTCATGTCTGAGTATACTGTTCTGGTATAATCTTGAATTGTCAGTATAGTCATCATGTGCAGAAGAGCCAGCTGCTGACTAATCTTCTGAAGTGGAGATGGTTGTCTGTGGATCTTATGTTTGCAGGCAGGGAATTCCATAGTTTGGCTGCTTGAACAGAGAAAGATGCTCCACCCATGTTTTTTTTCTTGTATGTAAGAATCATGAGGTGGGGAGCCATTCTTGAGCAAAGGTTCCTTTGCTGTATGTATTTGTTGATTTTTTTCCTGCTGAAGAGTGGTCCTTTGCCATGTATTGCTTTCTGTGTGATACAAAGCAGCTTAAAGGAGGATCTTCTTGCAGCCGGTAACCAGTGAAGCGCTCTCAAAGCAGGGGAGAAGTCTGCTTGTGCCTTTTGCATGAATGAGGAGTCCCGTGGCAGCATTCTGAATTCTTTGTAGTCTTCTCATAGTAATTGAGCCATGATATGGACTATTAGCGTAGTCCAGTTTTGGCAGGACAAGAGAGATGGTAGCTTGAAACTCATGTGGGAATCCTAGGTGCGGGAAGATGCATAGCAGTGTTTTAATTGTGAGAAAGCTTGATTTGGCTACCTCATCCACTTTAGCGTCAATGGTAATCCAAAGGTTTTTTACCTTCATAGATACTTTAAGAGGTGGTCCTAGATCTTCAGACCAGGTGCAGAAAGGGTCGTAGGTTTTCCATTCGCCATAGGGGGGTATATAAATTTTGGAGGCATTCAATTTGAGGTGGTTTCGTGTCAATCCATTGGTCATCAGCCTGCAGGCACTAAAGTTTTGATGTGTTAATGTCCTTTGGACTTTCCAATTTCAGGAGTATCGGCATGTCATCTGCATAGTTATAACAGGTAATGTCAAACCCCTTGATCAGATCTGGTAAAGATTTCATGTAGATGTTGAAAAGCATGGGTGAGATAATTGAGCATTGAGGGACTCCTGCTTCAATGTTGTAGGGTTTAGAAGAGAATGGGAGGGTATGTATAATATTTGTTCTGTTGTGTAGTTAGGATGTGATCCAAATGAGAGCTGTGCACTCTATTCTGGCTTCCTTAAGTCTTTAGATGAATGTATAATGATCTACTGTGTCAACGGCTGCTGAAAGATCCAAGAGAAGAAGAGCAGCAACTCCGTTCTGGTCCACTGTGGTCGATTCAGTTCCTCTTCTTGGACAGAATCCAGTTTGGAAGTCGGAAAGTAGGAAATTGTCTTCAATGAATTGTGACATCTGGGCGAAAGCTGCTCATTCTATAACTTTGCCCAGGAATGGTCCATTTGCTATGGGTCTGTAGCTATCTGGTCTTGGTTGTCCAGGTTAGATACATTTTTTAAAGGGGGCGTATGTATGCCTCTTCAAGGTCTTCTGGGAAAACTCCTCTCATTAAGGAATTGTTGATGAGCGTTCTTACTGGGATGTCCGCTGAAGTTGATAGTAAGACGTTTTTGAAGATTTGAGGTGAACAAGGGTCAGATGGGCAGCCGGCAGGTTTGCTTGCTTTGACAAAATCCTGAAATTCAGTTTGTGATAGTTCTTTGAAGGAGAGTTGTTGCTATGCTTGCCTTTGGCTGGAGGGTATTGTGGGAAATGGGTTAGGGCTGTTGGTTTTTTGTTGTTTAAGTAGGTATCCAACATATTTGCCTTAGATGTGTAATGGTTAACAAGTTTTTCACAAACATCTTGAGAAATGGAATTGGTAGCTTCTAAACATTTTGATGCACAGAAGGAATTCAGTGACTATTTTATAAAAATTGTTTATTGGGACACTTTGTATTGTGGATTCAGTTAGAATAGTATAGTTATTTTTGCTTTTTTGATTGTTGACTTGTATATTCTGTTGTGTCTGTGTAGGTATAATGTTAGACCTGGCATCTTTGGTGTGGTTTCCCCTGACATTTTTGCCTCTACCTACTGAATTTTTGACTGTGTGCTGGATTTCATTTTTGTTGACTTAGATGCTTTGAGCGCTTTGCCACTGCTGATCAGTGTCAAAGTGCAAGTACTCCCTGGGTAAATTGTAATTATGATTGGTTATCCATGATTGGCATATTTGATTTACTGGTAAGTCCCTAGTAAACTGCACTGAGTGCGCCAGGGCCTGTAACTCAAATGTTACTAGTGGGCCTGCAGCACTGGTTGTGCCACCCACACAAGTAGCCTTTTTCAAATGTGACTCAGACCTGCCACTGCAGTGTCTGCATGGGTAGTTTTTAACTGCCATGTCGAACTGGCAAGTGCACCCACTTGCCAGGCCCTAATCTTTCCTTTTCTTAGCCGTAAGTCACCCGTCAGGTAGGCCGAAGGTACCTCCATGGGCAGGGTGCAGTGTATGTTAAAGGTAGGACATGTACTGGTGTGTTTTACATGTCCTGATAGTGACATATTGTGTATCTTGTTTTTCACTATTGCAAGGACTAGTGTTGTATTCCGCTTTAGGGGTCCGTATATAGGCTTTCCTGAAACATGTCCTTATATAGGCACAATTCGCCTTGCCCTTATATAGGCATAGAATCCCTGTCCTTATTTAGGCATTAACCGTGCACTCCAAATACAAGCATGGTCACCGACATCCGTCCACCTTAACGTCACAACGAGTTCTTAGAAACCAGACCCTTAAGCTTCGGGAGTTCTCCTAGCACAGGACTATTGATTTCTCCAAGAACTCATCTATTATGTATGAACCATTATACCTTAAGGGTTCATTCCTGACGTCTTCCTCTGTCCGACTTTACGTCAATGCTAACAATCCAAGACACCTACCAGGTATAAATATACCTTCCCTTGCCCAAGCAAGTGAGAGGAAAACTCGACTTCAGAGGAGCCCGTATCCCGGCCGGACGCACTGAGAAGACGCTGTCATTCCTGCACGCAGACGAATCCAGCTTTCAGTGTTCTGACTCCCTTCGCGGGGTGTTAGAGTTCCAGATCCGGCAAGAGATTCCCACCTCTCTCATTCTCAAGGTATGGAGCGGACTAGATCCTAGAGGGACTCTTGGCATACTAGACGTAACATACTCTTAGTCTACCATACTAGAGAATACTCCACCTACTTCTACCTTTCCCTACACCTAGACTAGGTTAGGTACACTGGGGTAGTACTAGCATAGAGACGCATCGTATGAGTACTCGCATTCTTAGCTCATGTTATTTATGTACGTGAATATATGCTAAAAGATAATGCCAGCGCAGTATTATTTATTTCTACTGCTTATGCTGTACATTATTTATCTTGCATACTGTCTTGTGATCAAAAGAGCACATATCTCTTACACGAGAAACAAGAATGTTCAATAAAACCCTTTTTATTGAAACGCCCGTCTTTACTTTCTGTGTAACTCACTAGAAACTAAGCAAGCACGATTGACTGAGTGAAACTGTTATCTATTGTTTCCACGATTCTGAGACATGTTCCGCTTCTAAAGGGAAACAAAGTTGTCATGTTTTTCGGTTGCCAGAAACTACTCCCTTCTTGTTCTCAAGGAGTTTCTAGTGGCCTCTGAGCTAGCTGGCACAAGTAATTAAGTTTAATATACTCGATAGGGACATACCGACCTTAGTCCTATGTCAAACCTATAGGTTATATTATTCCAATGCGCAGAGCCTATTAGGGAAATAGGAACTACACTACATGGCGCCCAACGTTTGGTAAGGCAGTAATTTAATGCTAGATACTGAGTAACTCATTCGTGCTTTTCTCAGAGACCCCTACTCATATACTCCATAAGACGTCTGGAGTGGGTAGGGTTAAATATCCGCCATAACTAAATAGGGAAGCACCCTATAAATTAGTTGTTTGGTTTGTTCAACGTTGAAGGATACAGTGTTCCAAAATATTGTGCACCTTATCTTTTTGTTTCCTTGAAACTTATTCTACATTTTTCAAAAAACAAATGTCCATAAACGGGGACGATGCCACCAACACCGGTGGAGCTGCGGCTAAACCAGTTGTAACAGCTTTTAACTTTACAGGTTTAATTGAAACCGAGGAGGGTGTTATAGACATCCATCCAAACTTAAGAAGAGCCATCACTCTAAAACTTATAAAACACGGCCTACCGCCAAGAGGAGGTAGAGCAGTTTTCGTGATAGAGGCACACGAATCTTTTCAGACAGAGGTATTCTATTCATGGATAGTATTCCCAGAATCAAATCCAGTTACAAGAATGTTTCACTTCTACAAAGAAGATGATCCACCAGAGGAATATATTCCTTTCGAGGATATTGAAATTCCACTAACATACCAGGAGCATCAGCTCTGGTTTAAAGGCGCCCTAAAACATCACAAAAACATTACCAGGCTCGGTCCACTAGGTAGACCAGGAGCAACTTGGCCGATTCTAGCCGGCTATACACCTCATCCTGACATCGAAATAATGTCAGATGAGGAACTACTTACTCAACTTACAGAGTTGATAAAAATTTACAGACAACTAGTCCAATATGTCATGCGGACTTTCACAGTCCAACCACCATTGACACTTCCAAATCAAACCCCTCAACAGGGGAATACACTAAAAATTACACCACAGACTCTATATGCAGTCATGGGAAAAATGCCCACAAAATGTGAGCAAATTCCATTCTGGATAGCTAAAAAAATTACTCAAATCGAAGCAGTATTTCCAAATACTAGCCCTTATGAGAAACACAGAATACTAACAATCTGTTTACCAATGGGGATCACACCACAACTGGAAGACTGCGCCACTTGGGGCTCAGTCTTTGCTGCCATCTATACAAAAACACATGGTATTCCGTCAATTGCAGTAATACCTGATGTCCTGAAACAAATTCAAAACGAATACGGGGCAGAGCCTGCTCTAAATTTAGGTATGAAATTACTGAAAAATTTCGACCAGGTCTCAACAATAATATCTAATATTAAAGGGGAGGCAGCAGCAGTGGCGATCCGCCAACGATTAAGGGAATTCAATGTTACAGAACATCAAACAGAACTACCCAGCATAATAGAACAATCTTATGCAGAATTAGGCAGAGATAGTTTGGGTGGAAGACCAGTGAAGCCGAAACTATCTGAAAGTCCTGAGAAGGACTTTATTACACAAACTCCTACATCTTCTAAAAAGAAGTGGGAAACTAACAAACAAAATTCAATCGAGAAACGTTCTCAATCCCGAGGTAGGTCTCCTCAAAAGGAGCCCTCTGAAAGGAGGTATAACCTCAGGAATAGGGATAATTTGAAAAAGCCTGACAGGTATCAAAATACTGATACACGTTCCTCTCGTACCTTTCAGATCTCGTCACAGACATCGGAAAGAAGAGAACGGTCAGAACATAGAGAAGAACGAGTGAAATCGAAAGACGACAAACACGTTCCGAAAAATAAATCCAAACCTCAATTCTCAAAGAAGAAGGTAGCAAGTCTGAAGGTCAGACATGCCGAGGATACTGAGAACACAACTCAAGAACGGAGAATGGGCTCAGACAATGCTGGACAGTGCAGCAGAAGTCACAATAGCTCGCCAGAACCTGAAGGAACTTCTGGAGATAGTGGACTTGAATGAGTACATTACAGTTGAGACTGTAGACACCAGGGTTAGTACTCCACAAAAGTTATATGAAATAACACTCCGGATGGAGGGAGACATACCTAGACAGGTGAAAGCACTTTTTTGGGAAAAACTTTCAAGGGGCTATGACATACTTTTAGCAGAAAAAGACTGGCCACCACAATTTGTCAGGGAGTGCCCACATGGCGAGGACATTATTATGCCTGCCTTCTCTAACCATATTCCAATTCACCTAAAATATACTTATGCCAGGAAATGGGCAGTTGCCCAGGCCCCAGCATTATATAAAAATCATGTAGGATGGGATGAGGACTCACCTCACCATAAAATACATCTAAAAATTGAACCTACTGCACAGAGGCAGTACCCAATAAAGCAAGAAGCTAAAAAACAGGTCAGGGAGATCTTAGATCAACTTGAATACCAAGGGGTGATTGAAACATGCACCTCTTCAATGAACAATCCTTTGTTTCCTGTCTCCAAACCAGACAATACCTATCGTCTAGTTTTGGATTACAGACACTTAAACACTTGTTCTAAAACTTTTGCAGTGCAAAATGCACACAGAACAGCTTTCTCAATAATGGGGACCCAGCGTCAATATTGTCGACTCCCACAAGGGTTCAAGAACAGCCCAGGGTTATTCTCAGCGAGGGTAACGGAGTTACTACAAATTTATGATAATGAGGCATTGTCATATGTCGATGACATCTATCTGACAGACGATGACCTGGATAAACACTTGAACAGGGTGAGCACCATTATACTGGGCTTCGCCTCTGAGGGCTACAAATTCAACTTCAAAAAGTCCAGAATTGCACATCTCAATGTCCTCTTTCTAGGATATGAGCTTTCAAGTGAAGGCAAGAGCTTGGCAGCTAACTTTTTAGAAAGGTGTGCACTGCTCCAACCTCCAAAGACGCTGAAAAATTTACAATCCATCCTGAGTTTCCTAAATTTTGGAAGAACTTACATTTTAAATTACGCAGAAAGGGTTAAACCTCTCTACGCACTAATCAAACCTGATTTTTCAATCAAAAATTGGACACAGGAACACACAGAAATCTTGCGTTCACTCCAAGCTAACATGTTAGCAACAAATCACTTACAAACACGCGTAAGTCAACGCAATTTAGTGATCCGAATAATTTCTGGTCAATGCGGATTCACTTACTTAACATTTAATGAGGGTGAAAAAGTACCAATTGCATACAAATCACATTTGTACACACAAGCAGAAATGCGCTTCACTTCAACAGAAAAATTCTGACAGCAGTTCAAACCGCTGTAGCAAAAGAAAGAGCTCTAGCCCAAGGGAAACGCATTATTGTCGTAACCCCAGTACCGGCCTTAGAGGCGGTAACTAAAGCGAGCATTCCAAATGCTAAAGCATTACATCCTAGATGGATACAATGGGTTAATTCTCTTGCTGCAACAGATGTTGAATATGTTTTTGATCCTGATTTAAAAACACAAGAGTTCCTGCAATATGAACATGAATGTCCTCTGCCCATTGAGATTCTGCCTCTCGATCAGTATGAATTCATAATTTACACTGACGGATCCGCACAACCCGGTACAGGAGTAAGCAAGCTTACAGTGCAGCGAGCGCAATCGTTAAAGGTCGCATATGCGATGGCAACTTCAGACCTATGGTCACAAAAACCCAGTCTCTAGGAGATTGTACAGCTCAGCGAGCTGAACTACAAGCATTCAAACTGGCACTTGAAAGTACAGATCGAGAATTCCCCACACTAATAGTGTGCGATTCTTTCTACTGTGTGCAGTCGTATAATGAATATATACAAACTTGGCTTGAAAACGGGTTCAAAGATGCAAAAGGTGGCACAATAAAGCATAAAACGCTTTGGGAACAAGTAGTTCAGTTAAAAAGCGAACTACCAAAGGCTCACGTGATACACACACTGAGTCATCAACGTGATGGCATTCACGTTGCAGGAAATTCATTGGCTGACGAAGCCGCAAAGAGAGCTGTTCAGACGGCTTCCGTAGCTGCGATCACTCGTTCAAAAACGAGAATAGACAGTGAGATAATGTTGGCTGTCAATGCTACGAGCAAAGGCAGTGGTGCAGCGTTACCAAAAAAGTTTCCACTCAAGTACTCTTATGTAATTGATGCAAACAACGTTCCTTTTGCTCGAATCCCTAGAGTGGGGGATAGGGTAATTCCAAACAAGGAACGTAGATTAGGACTAATCCTAGCAGCACACGAAGGGATAGCCTCTGCCCATGCAGGCATTTCTGCGACAGTATATTTACTAAAACAAAGATATTGGTGGCCTGGCATTAGGAAAGAGACCAAGAACTATGTTCTGGAATGTGAAATTTGCCAACAGATGAAAGTCTCCACAGTGAAACGTCCTGCGCAGACACCCTTGTTAATTTCAGACAAACCATTAGCTTGTGTTTACCTGGACCACTGCGGTCCCTTGCAAAGGGACGGTAACTATAAATACATCATGGTCGCAGTGGATTCTTGCTCTAGGTTCCTATGGATATGGCCTCAGCGCTCGGCTGACGCTCGAACTGTTATAAAAGATTTGCGAGTCTTTATCGGCACATACGCAATAGGCACGCTACATTCTGACCAGGGCCCTGCGTTTAGCTCTCGGGCTTACAAAGAAGCCATGGCCAGTCTGGGCGTTGCATTGCGGTACTCCTCTCCATTTCATCCTGAGGGAAATTCTGTTGTGGAAAGGAAAAACCGGGACATAAAGCAGTCTATAACAGCTAGGGTATTAGGTTCGGGTGATGGGTAGGTCAAACATCTTTATGGGGTCCAACGCTCATTAAACAATTTGCCAAGAAGTTCTCTAGGGCGGGTCACTCCATATGAGGTCCTATTTGGGACAAGAATGTGGGTGCCAGATCTGGAATGCAGTGGCACAGTGGTGGAAAATAAACTCTTTGATATCAAAGATCGTTTGGCTGTTTTACAAGAGCTAAAAGAACTAAGATCGAAACAAAGCAACGTGTTCCTGCAGCCAACCACCACTGGGGAAAAACCGGCGGTCCCAGCAAGGCCTGTCTGGATTCCAAAAGTTGGGGATCTAGTCAGAGAGAAAATTGCGGACAAGAAGGAATTTGGACCTTCTTACAGACAACCAGTACCTGTCCTAGACATACACGGAACAAGAACAGTGCTTCTGCCGCCCCTTGCTGGAAGAAAGTAGAAAAGATTTGTGTCCATCGACCTCATCAAACCACAGTATGTGGCCAATACTAAATAGTAGGCCTCGTGGACTCCGTCCTAGTAGCAGGCACACTCCTCTCGCTACTCTCCAAGAGGTTCAGACTGAAAGACTGATAACCATCGAGAATTCAGCAGTAACAGATGAAGGACTGAGCAATAATGCTATGGAACTCATCCTTCTTGAAACTCAAGTAACAGTTCGTCCAAATACACCTGTCTACACCAATGTAACAAGTGATCAACTGCTTCCAGCGATTTCTACAAATCCTGATGCAATTCCAACAATTGACAGAACTGCTTCTGGCTATTTCATTAACTTTGATACGTTTTCTGAGGATCTGAGTGAACCCGAGACGTCGCCAGCATCAAAAACTTTTAAACAGCAAGTACAAGACTTTTTTATATTTTTTGAAAAAGACTTATCTGGTTTCACCATGGATTGAACTTTGGGTTATTTCTGGAATATTTTTCTTCCTGCTTTGGCTAGCTTTGGTAATGACTATGAGCGTGCTTATAAATGGCAGATACACCCATTTGGACACTGAAAGAAAAGAAGTGAACTTACTTTTAAAACCTCACAAATCATCCCATCGTGAAACGAGAGACTTGTCTGCAGTGAACATCACAGCCGTTCCTATATAGGATGGTATAGTGTGGGACAAAACTGATTTCGATATTTTTGGCCCGACGGAACATGCCACATTTATTTAAGATTTCACTAAGTGATTTTGTTTCATCCAGTACCTACTCTGATGATTGGGACTTTGAAACTGTAAACAACATGATTTTAGACCTAGAAAAATCTGCTGCATTTTCTAATAATGAATATTTAGAGGGTTCATCAGACTATGAACAGCTGTATTGCTATAACCACTATGGTCATCATTTTTTGCATAAATCTGCAACACCTAGAAATGTGTTTATGTTTAACCAATGGGAGCATTGTCCTACACCACCAAAAGGTAGTTCAAAAACATTTGCTAAAAAGTTTCCATATTTTTCAAGATACAATACATCTGATCCAGAAACATTTTACTATAAAAATATAAACAAAACAGGACTGAAAATTATGTTAACAAATACAAAACAGATTTACTCTGCAGCATTTATTGCCCAACTGTCTAGACAGGGTTTCGACTTATGGAAAGACACAATAGACACAAAATCTGTCTGGGGTACTAAAGATTGGCAAGTGCAGGGGATAGAAGCTTTATTTAGAGCCTGTATCGTCCCTCAACAAATAATGTTTTTGAATGACACGGTCCAACAAACGTCTTGCCTTGGTTTAGCCAAGATCAAAGACATGAAAACACCTTCTGTACCAACACCTGCAAGTGATAACAATACACAGGCAGCGGTTACAGTTGACACCATACTACAACTCAACAGAACAAATCCTGATTGGAGAAAATGGTTGATCTGGCCCACAGACACAAACAACTGTCAAGAGAGATTCCTGAATAAAACACAGGGGTTTACTATTCATAGGCCAGACAAACGATATGTCCAAAGACAGCATCCGGGGGTAGAAACAACATACAGTGTAGGAAAATTATGCCTCGATTGGCTGCAAAAATCTACACTTAAGGATGTGAAACAACACTTATCTTTACTTAAAGAAGACGCAGAACTTAGGGAATTCTTGCTTGGACCAAGAAAACCGCGTCAAAAACGTTTCATATATGCCGGCATTTATGCTGCTTATAATGAAGCATGGAAGGTGTCACAGATGGAGGCCGCAGAACGAATACGTGAACTTGATCATATTAATTTAGAGAAAACCCTCTCTGTGGTCGACAATGGGTTAACAACTTTGTCCTCCAGAATTTATTCATTGGACAGTATTGTATCCTCTGCTATCGACATACTGGAACAAGATTTAGCCATGTTACAACAAGGCCAGTCTCAGTTACGTTCTATTATGTTATTAAGCTGGACGCTGCAATCTTTGCATGCGGGCTATGTGCCTTGGCGTTTTATCAACACGACGGCTCTGTTTGCAGAATACAATCTAACTGATAAACAGATTGAACTGGCACAAAGGGGACCAAAGTATACAGTACTGAGCATTGAAAAACTTGAAAAATTACCATTCACAGTGGCAGAAAAACCAGCTACAGAATGGCTTATTCATGGCAAAATTAGTCTACCTGTGACTACTTTCCAGTTTCAGTATTGCCTTAAACAGATGCAAGCAGGCAAATATGAAAGATTGGGTAGAGAATACATTAAGACATCCTGGAATTTACCTTATACCTATAGATGTTGGATTGGGGATCGTGACGTGTTTCTAAGCGGTACACACTGTGAAAGTGCACTAAGCGGTTCACTGATTTGTCAGGACATATCTTTACATGGGGCTTGTAATGGTTCTGTGGCAAATTTGTCCTGCCACCAGCAGGGTACACCAGCTGCTGTGATTAATCCAACGTTTGGACAACTTTCTAATGGGAGTTACCTCATGTTGAATGATCAGAGTTGCTGTCACATGTTGCCAGGCATCCCATATCTAGTAACGGTCAACTCCAGGGTCACTTGCTGTATGCAAGTATTGTTTGCCCCAATAGACACAGTCAGGGAGTCGCCTCTATGGCCTTCGTTGAATGTCTCTTTTATACGATTTGATACTTTAAGCAGAATGAAAGCCATGCTTATACAACAATCAGTGCCTTTGACCTCGGCCAAAGAAACCTATGATCTGCAAGTTGCAAGGACTTCGGCTGAGATACAAGCTTTAATTCGTACAAGCTGCCCTATACATTTCGTAGAAATGATAGGACGTATCTTTAACATGTCTGATACAAGCGGAATTGTACATGTATGTAAGACCATCTGTTCCGGACTATTAGCACCTTTCCAGGCTGTCCTCGGAATCATCCCAAACTTCGCACATTCGGTGTTTGGTGGTGTGCCGTTAATTCTAGCACTTGTTGCAGGAATTCTGTTTCTATTCCTCCTACTACGCTATGGCAAGCCTCTTCGCCAACATCACTCCGAGCGATGTGGAGAGAGCCCTCCTTGAATAGAAATGCCGTGAGCGAATAGTACAGCTTTTGGGCATGCCTCGTCTACGGGAACTTAATACAACATGGTTCCTGTCATTCAGACCAATCTGGCAACATTGCATCTTACCTGTTCTACGCTGCCTGTTTTGCGGTGAAGAATGCGTGCTAGACACCTGTCTAACACTCCCATCAGTCATGCCAACGGATATCGATGCTCTGCTGGACCCGATAACGGCCCATGCTGTGTTGTCCCCAGAGGCTTCCAATCCTGATGGCGGCATTCATTGAGATCTCACAGATGCTTCCGGCTGCTGCTGAGGTACGAGATGGATCAACAGGCACACAGGTAACAACGGACGCGAACATTGCATCTTCTGCTGAAGGCGATGTTTCTCATCTCTGTGCAGTTAACCTTCTGAACGTGGTGTTCCAAATGTCACCAACTTCGGTGGACGATATTTTGGCTACGGAAATAGATGATCTAATGTTTACGCCAGACCCATACACTGACTTTGATTCGGCTCACAGTGTACCAGGGCGACAATAACATTTGGCCTTCATATTTTTCAAACTTGGAACTTTTCCCAGAATTGAACTTTTTTCTTTTTAAAATTTTTGAAATGACATGGCAAATGAACAATCTGCTTACAGTAGAACTAGTCTTATAAAACGGACTTCTTTGAATACTTCCAGGGACACATTGTCACCTTACTTGTCTAACATTTCGTTTAATTCTATGATATACAATGGTTTTGATTTTGTGAACTCATCGACCATTTCGTCATATGTATATATTTCTGTTTCATTCAAGTTGCATTTTTTCCTTCCGTTATATGCTTAGAATGAAAACAATGCTTTATATGTACAGTACTTATTGCATTTCAACAGTTTTTGAGCTTCTTTTAAAATGCTTTTAGAAATGTTTTTAGCAATATGTGGTACTCAATTTTATGTTTAGCATTTAAAATGTTTAGCATTTAGTATTATCGTTCAATCGAAGATGGAGTGGGTGTTGTATTCCGCTTTAGGGGTCCGTATATAGGCTTTCCTGAAACATGTCCTTATATAGGCACAATTCGCCTTGCCCTTATATAGGCATAGAATCCCTGTCCTTATTTAGGCATTAACCGTGCACTCCAAATACAGGCATGGTCACCGACATCCGTCCACCCTAACGTCACAACGAGTTCTTAGAAACCAGACCCTTAAGCTTCGGGAGGTCCCCTAGCACAGGACTATTGATTTCTCCAAGAACTCATCTATTATGTATGAACCGTTATACCTTAAGGGTTCATTCCTGACATCTTCCTCTGTCCGACTTTACGTCAATGCTAACAATCCAAGACACCTACCAGGTATAAATATACCTTCCCTTGCCCAAGCAAGTGAGAGGAGACCTCGACTTCAGAGGAGCCCGTATCCCGGCCGGACGCACTGAGAAGACGCTGTCATTCCTGCACGCAGACGAATCCAGCTTCCAGTGTTCTAACTCCCTTCCCAGGGTGTTACAGTTCCAGATCTGGCAAGAGATTCCCACCTCTCTCATTCTCAAGGTATGGAGCGGACTAGATCCTAGAGGGACTCTTGGCATACTAGACTTAACATACTCTTAGTCTACCATACTAGAGAATACTCCACCTACTTCTACCTTTCCCTACACCTAGACTAGGTTAGGTACACTGGGGTAGAACTAGCATAGAGACGCATCGTATGAGTACTCGCATTCTTAGCTCATGTTATTTATGTACGTGAATATATGCTAAAAGATAATGCCAGCGCAGTATTATTTATTTCTACTGCTTATGCTGTACATTATTTATCTTGCATACTGTCTTGTGATCATAACAGCACATATCTCTTACACGAGAAACAAGACTGTTCAATAAAACCCTTTTTATTGAAGCGCCCGTCTTTCCTTTCTGTGTAACTCTGTAGAAACTAAGCATGCACGATTGACTGAGTGAAACTGTTATCTATTGTTTCCACGATTCTGAGACATGTTCCGCTTCTAAAGGGAAACAAAGTTGTCATGTTTTTTGGTTGCCAGAAACTACTCCCTTCTTGTTCTCAAGGAGTTTCTAGTGGCCTCTGAGCTAGCTGGCACAAGTAATTAAGTTTAATATACTCGATAGGGACATACCGACCTTAGTCCTATGTCAAACCTATAGGTTATATTATTCCAATGCGCAGAGCCTATTAGGGAAATAGGAACTACACTACACTAGCTCTCCAATAGGCTATCTTTGGAGGTGCCTTGTAACATTTTATGTGTGTAACTTTCAATTGGGAACAGCTAGAGATTTGGAGTTTAGTGTTTCTGAACTCAGAATTTAATAACCCACCTTTTAGCAAAGGAGGTTTTTAAATTGTGTGGTTAAAAATGCCACTTTTAGAAAATAGAGTTAAATAGCAATGGGGTAACCCGAAGGACCAATGGACCCGGGTAGAATGCAGTACAAGAAATAATGGTCACAGTGGAAAATGATTTAGGACCAAAATCAAAACATCACCATAATAAATCAATTAGTACAATGTATTCATGTGCAGAAGTATGCTAGTATATTCAGCGAACAGCATTGATTGTCTGTACATTTAAAAGATTGCTCCAGAAAGAAAGGAGGAGAAGGTGCTCTGAACAAGGAGTGCACTTGTGAGGGTTGTGGGAAAAGAAAAAGGCAATGTGCAATAAATACATCAAAGGACTGATAGAAACCTATCCAGCCATATGAAGGCGAACATTACATATGAACATAGTATCCTCGTGACACAGACATTAAATTTCTGTTGTCTGTACTTGACAGTTAAATAGACACCATTGACGTTTCGACCCCCTTGTCGTGTATAGGTTGGTTAATCCTTAAAATGGGGTCTTCATCAGGACAGAACCGGAGATACCTAGAATTAATTATTGCGATCTTATTAATCAGATGGTGGGAAATGCGAGAATGGTAATGAGTGATTAATAAAATAAGCAATTAATGTTAACATTCATGACCGGCTCGACAAATCAGGCGGTCGATTTCACACAGAGAGGGCCCGTAGGCTCCAATGTCATAGAGGCGAGCGGAGAGGACAAATCATCAACTGGAAATCAGAAAATGAGGAAAGCGTGTATGAGCACCATTATACGAATGTAAAAAACACAACTACCAATAGAAAAGTGCCAAACCCACTAACTAAGTGGTTCATTAATGTGGCACCTCTGAGGGTAACAAATGACAGTGGAGTGGAATAAAGGTCACCATAGTACATGCCACCAGGGAAGTTGGGATATAGCCGTCGATGGTGATGCTAATCCCCGCAACCTATGGCCCAACATTGGAAAATACGTGTCACCAAAGGTCCTCTATCTACGTGATTGATAAGTAAAGAGGAACGTAGCAGGCTAAGATAATAAAGTAAACAATGTGGTTGTGCGCGTTAACTATAAAACCACTAGTGCATGCATAAAAACCTTCTAGTTGACTGTGATATGTAACTGAGTGGTTGTCCAACAATACAAAACAACCCGATTGACTTGTGAGGACTCGTGATCACGTCTGGTGGAAAAACGGGGGAGAAAAATGCGACATACCTTAATACTTTCTCATGATGGCTGACTTAATCATTGCTATAATGAAAAAAGGGGGAATTCGCATTAGATCTGTATTAGCCATTATTAAATACAACCTCGGTCAAAAACAGTTCGGCTACAAATTGTGCTGCCGCTTACCTGGCCGTGTAACACGAACGCCTCCGAACATTGACAGGCGCATCCGGGTGGCATGGATACTTGTAGCGTGTATAACATGCACGTGCAACACGTTCAGAGGGCAGCTGCTGAATGCAGGCACGTCTTTCAGAATGGCCGTGACCTCGATAACAAAGGCACGATGAAACCGAAACCATGCCGGCCAGTAGAGTACCGATTCAAGGAGTGGACGTGCCTAAGTCAATAATGACAATGGAATCCTAATATATTATTATATACTGCGTAATGAATGCCTAGGTCGGTTCAGACATCCATAGTGAGCGAAATATTATACATTTGGGGCATATTTGTTGTGCGTCATGTGTAGCAAAATGCCGGTCGCGTTCCAGTCTAAACGACAGGGACATGTAGAACATATTATACATATACAAGAAAGTCCTGCATAGAACTAGTATACATAATTGGTTACATGACATCGAATGAGCTGTGACCATACAGAAGAGGAGACAATTCGTGTAAGAAACGCTCATAAAACAGTGTCAAAATACAATGTAATCGCATACACAAAGTGATTGCGTCATTCCCGGTATTTAAAAGACCACATGTTGCATGGGACAAAAAGGATTAAGTCCCGCATCGAACTAGTATACATAATTGGTTACATGACTTCGAATGAGCTGTGGCCATACAGAAGATGAGACAATTCATGTAAAAACGCTCATAAAACAGTGGCAAAACACAATGTAATCGCATACACACAAAGTGATTGTGTCAATCCTGGTATTTAGAAGACCACATGTTGCATGGGACAAAAGATTAATTAACATAGAAGATATTCAGTGGTGGGTGCATTTCCCGGTACTTCTAACAACCTATTAGCCTATTGCATCAACAGAGTAAATATAACAGTCCTGATAATAGAAAGGCCAATTAGGGCCCACATGGTGGGAGGAATACAAGCGAAACTAGATGGTCACACATATCCGGACTATGGACAACATGTTAGTCTGTGAATAAAGGCATGTAAGAATCTATTTGTCACACATGTCTATGCAGTGGAAAAAGACCAATTCACTCACTATTAAGGCAAGATAATTGTGCATTGGTGGCATCGATTTCATTTAGGCCATCGTGGACAGTATTCATGGAGTGCATCCATTTGCATTCGCGGATGTTTAGGACTGCATTGATATCCCCACCCCTAGTTCCCCAAGGTGCAGATTTAGTTGGTGATGTTCCAGATGAGCTCTTTTAACCTGTAGCTTTCAGGGAGTCCACTCTTTAGTTCTTTTTCAGCAAAATAATCCACAGGGCTGTAGTGTCAGATGGTGCAGTTTTCAGAGGTCAGGGCTTAGAAATCTTTGCACAGCAAAATCTTCTCAGCTTGACAATGTCTTGCTTCAGTAAGTTTCCAGCAGCAGATCTGGAGGGCTCTGCCCCTCTCAGATACTTATTCCATGTTCTCTGGGTCAGACAGGAGGTCACTCCTGACCAATGGGAGCAGGGTAACTCCTCAAAGATATGACCACTTCCTGTAGAGTGTGTCATTATTTTGTCCCAGAGTGCATCAAATCTTCCAAATCCATAATGGCAGAATTTCCAGCAAGGAGGCAAGAGCTGGCTAAACACACCCCTAGGATGGCTAATTTACTTAGACTCTCCCCCCTGCATCTGCTCATACCTTCCTTAATCCCCCCACCTGCCTGAGGGATAAAGTTCAGAGTTGTAAACTGACACTGGGTTCTGCTTTTCTCTTTGAAGCCCATGGTTTACGACCCCTCCCCCTGGCCTGGCATTCCTGTGGACCAACACACTGCCCTCCCAGCCCAGCTGCATTACCCCAGGGGCTCTTTATCACCTCTCCAGGCAGGCTGGCTAATCCACTTAACTCTGACCAATCAGGGCAGACCACTGGAAGGCTGACTCTGGACTTACAAACAAGAAAGTCTTATAACTTCTTGTATGTACACTTTAGGAGAAATTCAATTTAGCATTACTATTCTGAGAAGTCTTTGAACGGTAGCTCTATCTCCTTCCTATCAGGAGTTATTATTTAATAACTTCCTGCAATGTTAACCTATGCAACTGGGGATTTGCAATGGGAAAAATGACTTGGGCCATTTTTCCAGCACCAGGACTTACAAAAACACATTTTATAAGTACTTGCCTTATATCTACAGGAACCCCACCCCATGTGCAACTAGGGGAGACTTTAGGGGTTCTGAATCTGCAAAAATATTGCAGATCCTCACTTCACACTGCTCCTGGCATCAAAGTCGAATTTGGGCAGCACTTTACCACAATGTGGGAGTGAAATGTGAAATTTCACTTTACCCAGGCATATAAAAACTCATTTTATAAGGGTGTACCTTATAAATATCTGACCCCCCACCCCTGGGATACCTAGGGGAGACCCTGGGGGTCCCTAATATGCCAAAACATTGTAGGAGTATCCATTTTTAGGTGCCCCTACCACCAAAGTCGAGTTTGGGCACAATTTACTTTTTAAAAGCAGTCCTGGCACCCAGTGCTGCTTTTAAACTGACCTCAGGCTTCAGCAGTGCACACATGCAAGTGCAGAAAAAGGCTGCTGGCCTCTAAACTGCCCTGCCCCAGGGTACTGGGGACTTCTAGGTAGTTTCAATCCCCTGCCCTATTATATACTAGGGGCTTATGGGGTAGGTCATGCCAATTACAGGGGTACCCCACCATACCATAGTGTACCCTAGTGTATGTTAGGTGTTTTAACTGTATTCTAATGTGTTCCTTTCAGCTTGGCACTGGCCCTGGGCCTGGTTAGGCAGAACCCAGGGTCAGTCAGAGTCAGTTACCACCAGTACCAGTCAGCAAACAGTTGGGGGGTGCCCAGGGCACAGGATGACTTTGTAACATAGGCCCTCCACAAACGAAAGGTGATGGGTTACTAACCTACACCCTGGTAGTCCTCATCAGCTAAGTGGAAAAACCTGGAAAGTCCATCTGCATTGGCATGGGCAACCCCAGATCTGTGTTCCACTGTAAAGTCCATTCCCTGTAGGGAAATGGACCACCTTAACAGCTTGGGATTCTCCCCTCTCATCTGCATGAGCCATCTGAGAGGCCTGTGGTCAGTTTGAACACGAAAGTGAGTCCCAAACAAATATGGTCTCAACTTTTTCAGGGACCAAACCACAGCAAAAGCCTCTCTCTCAATGGCACTCCACCTCTGCTCTCTGGGAAGAAGCCTCCTGCTAATAAAGACAACTGGCTGATCAAGGCCCTCTTCATTTAGCTGTGACAACACTGCCCCAATGGCTTGCTCTGAAGCATCTGTCTGAATCACAAATTCTTTTGTGTAGTCAGGGGCTAGTAGCACTGGTGCTGAACACATAGCAGCTTTCACAGTGTCAAAAGCCTTCTGACACTCTGGGGTCCAAATCACCTTCTTGGACCTCTTTTTAGAAGTGAGTTCTGTTAGGGGCCCCACAATGGTCCCATAATTTTGAACAAACCTTCTATAGTACCCTGTCAGTCCAAGGAATGCCCTGACCTGAGTCTGGGTAACAGGAGCTGTCCAATCCAAAATAGTTTGAATTTTAGCTTGGAGAGGCTGTACATGGCCCCCACCTACCAGGTGGCCCAGGTACACCACAGAACTCTGCCCTATTTGGCACTTGCTTGCCTTAATAGTCAGGCCTGCCTGCTGCATGGCCTGAAGCACTTCCCTTAGGTGGCTTAAGTGATCCCCCCAGGTAGAACTGTATATAGATATATCATCCAGGTAAGCTGCACTGAACTGTTCCAACCCAGATAAAACCCTGTTCACCAACCTTTGGAAGGTGGCAGGTGCATTCTTTAATCCAAAGGGCATTACCTTGAACTGATAATGTCCCTCTGGTGTGGAGAATACTGACCTCTCCTTTGCTCCGTCAGTGAGGGCAATCTGCCAGTAACCTGAAGTCAAATCAAAAGTACTCAGGTACTTAGCAGCCCCTAACCTGTCAATGAGCTCATCAGCTCTAGGTATAGGGTGAGCGTCAGTCTTTGTGACTGCATTCAATCCTCTGTAGTCCACACATAACCTTAACTCCTTGGGTCCCCCCTGAGGATTAGGTTTAGGCACCAGCACCACTGGACTGGCCCATGGACTCTCAGACAGTTCAATTACCCCCAATTCCAGCATCTTAGCAACCTCAGCTTTAATGCTGGCTCTGACATGGTCAGACAACCTGTACAGTTTATTTTTGACAGGTAGGCTGTCACCAGTGTCAATGTGGTGCACACACCACTCAGTGATGCCTGGGGTCAAAGAGAACAGGTCAGCAAACTGCTCCAGCACTTGCTTACAGTCTCTGTGCTGCTGGTCTGTTAACTTGGGAGAGAGTATCACCCCCTCCACTGACCCATCTTGCACATTAGTGGAGAGGAGGTCGGGCACAGGCTCAGTTTCCTCCTCCACACCCTCATCAGTGACCAGTAACATGGTCATGTCTGCCCTGTCATGGTGGGGTTTCAATCTATTCACATGCAGGACCCTATGAGGGTTCCTGGGGGTGCCAAGGTCAACCAAATAGGTAACCTCACCCTTCTTTTCTAAGATTGGATAGGGCCCACTCCACTTGTCATGGAGGGCCCTGGGAGCCACAGGCTCCAACACCCACACCAATTGTCCTGGAGTATACTCAGGCATAGTAGCCTTTTGATCATACCAGTGCTTCATGAGCTCCTGGCTGGCCTCCAGTTTCCTGTTTGCCTTGTACATGTACTCTGTCATTCTAGTACTCAGGCCAACCACATAGTCAAGCACATTGTCCTTTGCTTCTTTAAGAGGCTTCTCTAAAGACTCTCTCAGCAGGCTCAATGGCCCCCTCACAGGGTGTCCAAACAACAACTCAAAGGGACTGAAACCAACCCCTTTCTGTGGCACCTCCCTGTAGGCAAACAGTAAGCATGGGAGGAGAACATCCCATCTCCTCCTGGGTTTCTCTGACAACCCATTTATCATGCCCTTCAGGGTTTTGTTGAATCTCTCAACAAGGCCATTTGCTTGTGGGTGATAGGGGGTGGTGAACTTGTAGTTGACACCACACTCATCCCACATAGCAGTCAGATAGCTGGACAGGAAGTTTGTGCCCATATCTGACACCACCTCTTTTGGAAAACACACCAAGCAGTGCTCTAGCCACTGCAGGTGCATCAATGGTTCTAACAGGTATGGCTTCAGGGTACCTAGTGGCATGGTCAACTACCACTAAGATATACCTATTCCCTGATGCAGTAGGTGGGTCCAGGGGACCAACAATGTCCATCCCCACCCTTTCAAAAGGAACCCCAACCACTGGCAGTGGTATTAGGGGAACCTTTGTCTTGCCCCCTGCCTTGCCACTGGCCTGACAGGTGACACAGGAGCTGCAAAACTCCTTTACCTTTTCAGACATATGGGGCGAGTAGAAATGGTTCACCAACCGGTTCCATGTCTTTGTCCCAAATGTCCTGCCAAGGGGATATCATGACCCAAAGTCAGAATGAACTCTCTGTACTTCTGGGGCACCACCAACCTCCTGGTGGCCCCCTCATTGAGGTTTCTGGCCTCAGTATAAAGCAGTCCATCTTCCCAGTAGAGTCTGTGAAACCCACTGTCATCCCCTTCCTCTTGCTTAGAAGCAATCCGCCTCAAGCTCTCATGGGTGGGACAGTCACGCTGTCCCTGACTGAACTCCTCTCTGGAGGGTCCACCTGCTCCTGTCAGTTCTGCCAAATCTGGCAGGAATGGAGTCCCTCCCTCAGAGGCCAGATCCTCCCCATCAGGGTTAGATTCTGCCTGCACCTCTGGAGTTCCCTGGGCTGGCTCACCAGCCCAGGGACCAGTACCCTTGTCCTTGGATGCTTGGCCCTTTGTTCCAGGGTCCAAGTGTCCAGCCCCTCCCTTCTGGCTAGTCTGTGACGTAGTCACAGCACATACCCACTCAGGGAGCTCCAATATTTTCATATGGAGTCCTCTCTCCACCTCTGACCACACAGAGGCTTCAAGATCATTGCCCAGTAAACACTGGACTGGGAGCACCTTTGACACAGCTACCTTCATAGGGCCTGTCACACCTCCCCATTCCAAATCCACCACAGCCATAGGATGGAGTTTGGTAGTGCTGTCTGCATAAGTCACCTGGTGAAACTCACCCGGTAACAACGTCTCTGGAGGCACCAGCTCATCCAGGACCATAGTTACACTAGCCCCAGTGTCTCTGATAGCCTCAACCTCAGTCCCATTCACTTTAGGCCTCTGCCTGTACTTGTCCATGTTTGGAGGTAAGGCAGTAAGGGTTGCAATATTCACCCCACCCAGGGACACTAAGGTTGCTTCCACCACCTGACTACTCCTCACTTGGGCACCACTCTCCACCCCTACACTGACACTGGCAATCCCTGTGGATGGCCCCTTAGGGGGGAGCTTCTTGGCGCAGATAGCATCTCCCTGCTTGTGCCCTGGCTTGTTACAGTCAAAGCACTTACCCACTTTTGAGGGATCAAAGAACCTACCATTCTTTCCCTGAATCCACCTCCCTTTGGATTTGGGTTGGCTCGGGGTCCCCCCTCCTTGTGCAGGTTTTTGTGGGTCTTTGGAGGACTCCTTCTGGTTTTGACCTTCTTTCCCTTGGGCTTTCCCCTGGGGAGGGACCTGTCCTCCTTGCTTCTGGTCACCCCCCTGGTGCTGTATGGAAACCTGGGTTCTCACCCACTCATCAGCTGCTTCACCCAGCTCTCTGGGGTCTGTCAGCTTAGAGTCCACTAGATACTGGTGTAACTTCTCTTCTGCACAATGAGTCAAAATATGTTCTTTCAAAAACAAATTATACAATTCCTCATATGTGTCCACTTTGTTACCAACAATCCAGCCTTCCAGTGCCTTCACTGAAACATCCACAAAGTCTACCCAAGACTTTGAACTCAATTTCTGGGTGCCTCTAAACTTCACCCTGTACTGCTCTGGAGTCAGACCAAACCTCTTGACTAAGCATGCCTTCATCTGCTGGTATGATTCTGCATCCTCTCCCTTCAGGGTCAGGAGCCTATCCCTCCCAGCTACTGGAATCAACTCCCACAGGAGTGCACCCCAATACCTAGAGTGGACCCTACTCATTCCAAGGGTCCTATCAAAAGCTGCTAGCCACTTGTCAATGTCATCCCCCTCAGTGTACTTGGGTAGTATACCCTTGGGAAGTTTAGGTTCAAATGCACCACCCCTGGACATCTCAAAATCTTCATCATTTTCACTGCCACCATTTCTTCTCAACTCCTCCTTCTCCCATCTCTTCTTAGCCAATTCAAACTTCTCCTGCTCTAAAGCTATCAAAGCTAATTGAGCCTGAAGCTGTCTCTCTGCAATGGACGGTAGTGCTTCCTGAGTAAGGGACCCTTCCCTACTCCCACCACCACCTTGATTCGATTGGCTAACACTAGTTAAAATGGAAGAGGCATCATCCTCAACCTCCTCTGGGAGGAGGTTGGGGGGGACACCCTCTATCCGCCCTTGACTTTCCTCAGCTGCCCTAGCCCAGGCTTTTAGGGACTCAAGCAACCCTACCTTCCTAAGCTTCCTGCAAGCAGGCAGCCCCCTAAGCTAACACTGTTCCCTAAGATCAGCCATCTTAAACTGGGACAGTTTAGCCAGGTCCAGCTCCCTGCTTCCCTAGTTTTGGGTCACAAAAACTAGGCACAACAGACTTAGAACAATTTGGAAAAATCAAAACAATGGATTAAAAACAGTTTAGTCCAAATTCCAAAAATCAAACTCAAAAGGTTTGTTCTATGGCAATTTAGAGGATTTTTATAATCTTAATTCATTCACTGAAAGGTGTACTTTTAAACACAAGTCCTCATCCACACCGCTGAGCACCAAATGTTGGAAAGTGGATTATTGGTAGGGGAAAATGTAGGTCTGCCACTGGCAACAAGGCCACTAACACATGATAGGACTCAGCATAGGTCTTAGAAAATTACTCCTATGCTCAACCCTCGGTAAGGTGGCTGCGAGCAGACAGGCTTAACTTCAAAGACAGGTATGTAAAGCATTTATAAACACCAATTCAGTAAATAATTAAGACACAACACATAATAAAAATCCAACACCAATTTATAAAAATAGGAAATATTTTTATCTTTAAAATGACACCAAAACGACAAAAATCCAATGTAGGGAACCGGAGATATGAATTTTCAAAGACTTAATAAAATATAGCACTTAGAAGTTTATAGCACCATATTGGGATACCTGCTCGCGATAGACCGGGGCAAAGTCAAAGTTTCAAGCCGACCTCGATGGAGCCCCGGGCGGCTACAGCTTGCGGCAGGTCCCGGTCTCAGTTTCTACCTTCACACTTAGAAACTTTTCTGGAGCTTTTTCTCGCGAGGTCCCTCGAAGCTCCCAGCCAGTCCGGATCCGGTGAGGGTTCGCCGGCTTGCCTTTCGACGAACTCCCGGTCAACTTCCCTGGAGCGGACTTAGAAACTTTTTCTTTAGCGCTTCAGCGGGGCAACCCATGAGCCCAGGCCGACACGCGATGGAAGACAGGCGGCTTGGCTTTCGCAGTTGCTCCCGGTCACCTTTTCTACGAGCGGACTTAGAAACTTTTCTGGAGCTTTTTCTCGCGGGGTCTCTCGATGCTCCTCATGTAGCCGGATCCGGTGAGGGTTCGCCGGCTTCAGATTTCTTCTACTCCCGGTCAAACTCTGGAAGTTGGACCGACGGAGCTTTTAGCGGGATGAACCTGGATTGCTTGGCCGACTCGCGGTTGAAGGCAGGCGGCTTGGCTGACCAGGTTGAGTCGGTCCCTCTATGGAGCTTTTTTTCAAAGTTCCTCCAAAGTTCTCCAAACTTCTTGAACTTCTTCCGGAAGTTCCTCAAAGGGTCCCAAAGTGTCTCAAACTCACTCCAAGGGTCTGGAAGCTCCAAGATGGTCCTTGAAAGTTGAGGACTTCAGTTCCCACAATCCACTGGGACGTTACCCTTACAAATCCACTGGTAGTTCCCCAGGGTGCAGATTTAGTTGGTGATGTTCCAGATGAGCTCTTTTAGCCTGTAGCTTTCAGGGAGTCCACACTTTAGTTCTTTTTCAGCAAAATAATCCACAGGGCTGTAGTGTCAGATGGTGCAGTTTTCAGAGGTCAGGCCTTAGAAATCTTTGTACAGCAAAATCTTCTCAGCTTGGCAATGTCTTGCTTCAGTAAGTTTCCAGCAGCAGATCTGGAGGGCTCTGCCCCTCTCAGATACTTATTCCATGTTCTCTGGGTCAGACAGGAGGTCACTCCTGACCAATGGGAGCAGGGTAACTCCTCAAAGATATGACCACTTCCTGTAGAGTGTGTCATTATTTTGTCCCAGAGTGCATCAAATCTTCCAAATCCATAATGGCAGAATTTCCAGCAAGGAGGCAAGAGTTGGCTAAACACACCCCTAGGATGGCTAATTTACTTAGACTCTCCCCCCTGCATCTGCTCATACCTTCCTTAATCCCCCCATCTGCCTGAGGGATAAAGTTCAGAGTTGTAAACTGACACTGGGTTCTGCTTTTCCCTTTGAAGCCCATGGTTTACGACCCCTCCCCTGGCCTGGCATTCCTGTGGACCAGCACACTGCCCTCCCAGCCCAGCTGCATAACCCCAGGGGCTCTTTATCACCTCTCCAGGCAGGCTGGCTAATCCACTTAACTCTGACCAATCAGGGCAGACCACTGGAAGGCTGAATCTGGACTTACAAACAAGAAAGTCTTATAACTTCTTGTATGTACACTTTAGGAGAAATTCAACAATATGATATTGTTGGATTTAGCATTACTATTCTGAGAAGTCTTTGAACGGTAGCTCTATCTCCTTCCTATCAGGAGTTATTAGTTAATAGCTTCCTGCAATGTTAACCTATGTAACTGGGGATTTGCAATGGGAAAAATGACTTGGGCCATTTTTCCAGCACCAGGACTTACAAAAACACATTTTATAAGTACTTGCCTTATATCTACAGGAACCCCACCCCATGTGCAACTAGGGGAGACTTTAGGGGTTCTGAATCTGCAAACATATTGCAGATCCTCACTTCACACTGCTCCTGGCATCAAAGTCGAATTTGGGCAGCACTTTACCACAATGTGGGAGTGAAATGTGAAATGTCACTTTACCCAGGCATATAAAAACTCATCTTATAAGGGTGTACCTTATAAATATCTGACCCCCCACCCCTGGGATACCTAGGGGAGACCCTGGGGGTCCCTAATATGCCAAAACATTGTAGGTTATCCATTTTTAAGTGCCCCTACCACCAAAGTCGAGTTTGGGCACAATTTACTTTTTAAAAGCAGTCCTGGCACCCAGTGCTGCTTTTAAACTGACCTCAGGCTTCAGCAGTGCACACATGCAAGTGCAGAAAAAGGCTGCTGGCCTCTAAACTGCCCTGCCCCAGGGTACTGGGGACTTCTAGGTAGTTTCAATCCCCAGCCCTATTATATACTAGGGGCTTAGGGGGTAGGTCTTGCCAATTACTGGGGTACCCCACCATACTATAGTGTACCCTAGTGTATGTTAGGTGTTTTAACTGTATTCTAATGTATTCCTTTCAGCTTGGCACTGGCCCTGGGCCTGGTTAGGCAGAGCCCAGGGTCAGTCAGAGTCAGTTACCACCAGTACCAGTCAGCAAAAAGTTGGGGGGTGCCCAGGGCACAGGATGACTTTGCAACATAGCCCCCCACAAACAAAATGTGATGGGTTACTAACCTACACCCTGGTAGTCCTCATCAGCTAAGTGGAAAAACCTGGAAAGTCCATCTGCATTGGCTTGGGCAACCCCAGGTCTGTGTTCCACTGTAAAGTCCATTCCCTGTAGGGAAATGGACCACCTTAACAGCTTGGGATTCTCCCCTCTCATCTGCATGAGCCATCTGAGAGGCCTGTGGTCAGTTTGAACACGAAAGTGAGTCCCAAACAAATATGGTCTCAAATTTTTCAGGGACCAAACCACAGCAAAAGCCTCTCTCTCAATGGCACTCCACCTCTGCTCTCTGGGAAGAAGCCTCCTGCTAATAAAGGCAACTGGCTGATCAAGGCCCTCTTCATTTAGCTGTGACAACACTGCCCCAATACCTTGCTCTGAAGCATCTGTCTGAACCACAAATTCTTTTGTGTAGTCAGGGGCTAGTAGCACTGGTGCTGAACACATAGCAGCTTTCAGAGTGTCAAAAGCCTTCTGACACTCTGGGGTCCAAATCACCTTCTTGGGCCTCTTTTTAGAAGTGAGTTCTGTTAGGGGCCCCACAATGGTCCCATAATTTTGAACAAACCTTGTATAGTACCCTGTCAGTCCAAGGAATGCCCTGACCTGATTCTGGGTAACAGGAGCTGTCCAATCCAAAATAGTTTGAATTTTAGCTTGGAGAGGCTGTACATGGCCCCCACCTACCAGGTGGCCCAGGTACACCACAGAACTCTGCCCTATTTGGCACTTGCTTGCCTTAATAGTCAGGCCTGCCTCCTGCATGGCCTGAAGCACTTCCCTTAGGTGGCTTAAGTGATCCCCCCAGGTAGAACTGTATACAGCTATATCATCCAGGTAAGCTGCACTGAACTGTTCCAACCCAGACAAGACCCTGTTCACCAACCTTCGGAAGGTGGCAGGTGCATTCTTTAATCCAAAGGGCATTACCTTGAACTGATAATGTCCCTCTGTTGTGGAGAATGCTGACCTCTCCTTTGCTCCATCAGTGTGGGCAATCTGCCAGTAACCTGAAGTCAAATCAAAAGTGCTCAGGTACTTAGCAGCCCCTAACCTGTCAATGAGCTCATCAGCTCTAGGTATAGGGTGAGTGTCAGTCTTTGTGACTGCATTCAATCCTCTGTAGTCCACACAGAACCTTAACTCCTTGGGTCCCCCCTGAGGATTAGGTTTAGGCACCAGCACCACTGGACTGGCCCATGGACTCTCAGACAGTTCAATTACCCCCAATTCCAGCATCTTAGCAACCTCAGCTTTAATGCTGGCTCTGACATGGTCAGACAACCTGTACAGTTTATTTTTGACAGGTAGGCTGTCACCAGTGTCAATGTGGTGCACACACCACTCAGTGATGCCTGAGGTCAAAGAGAACAGGCCAGCAAACTGCTCCAGCACTTGCTTATAGTCTCTGTGCTGCTGGTCTGTCAACTTGGGAGAGAGTATCACCCCCTCCACTGACCCATCTTGCACATTAGTGGAGAGGAGGTCGGGCACAGGCTCAGTTTCCTCCTCCACACCCTCATCAGTGACCAGTAACATGGTCATGTCTGCCCTGTCATGGTGGGGTTTCAATCTATTCACCTGCAGGACCCTATGAGGGTTCCTGGGGGTGCCAAGGTCAACCAAATAGGTAACCTCACCCTTCTTTTCTAAGATTGGATAGGGCCCACTCCACTTGTCATGGAGGGCCCTGGGAGCCACAGGCTCCAACACCCACACCAATTGTCCTGGAGTATACTCAGGCATAGTAGCCTTTTGATCATACCAGTGCTTGATGAGCTCCTGGCTGGCCTCCAGTTTCCTGTTTGCCTTGTACATGTACTCTGCCATTCTAGATCTCAGGCCTAGCACATAGTCAAGCACATTGTCCTTTGCTTCTTTAAGAGGCTTCTCTAAAGACTCTCTCAGCAGGCTCAATGGCACCCTCACAGGGTGTCCAAACAACAACTCAAAGGGACTGAAACCAACCCCTTTCTGTGGCACCTCCCTGTAGGCAAACAGTAAGCATGGGAGGAGAACATCCCATCTCCTCCTGAGTTTCTCTGACAACCCATTTATCATGCCCTTCAGGGTTTTGTTGAATCTCTCAACAAGACCATTTGCTTGTGGGTGATAGGGGGTGGTGAACTTGTAGTTGACACCACACTCATCCCACATAGCAGTCAGATAGCTGGACAGGAAGTTTGTGCCCCTATCTGACACCACCTCTTTTGGAAAACCCACTCTGGTGAACACACCAAGCAGCGCTCTAGCCACCGCAGGAGCATCAATGGTTCTAAGAGGTATGGCTTCAGGGTACCTAGTGGCATGGTCAACTACCACTAAGATATACCTATTCCCTGATGCAGTAGGTGGGTCCTGGGGACCAACAATGTCCATCCCCACCCTTTCAAAAGGAACCCCAACCACTGGCAGTGGTATTAGGGGAGCCTTTGTCTTGTCCCCTGCCTTGCCACTGGCCTGACAGGTGACACAGGAGCTGCAAAACTCCTTTACCTTTTCAGACATATGGGGCCAGTAGAAATGGTTCACCAACCGGTTCCATGTCTTTGTCTGTCCAAAATGTCCTGCCAAGGGGATATCATGACCCAAAGTCAGGATGAACTCTCTGTACTTCTGGGACACCACCAACCTCCTGGTGGCCCCCTCCTTGAGGTTTCTGGCCTCAGTATAAAGCAGTCCATCTTCCCAGTAGAGTCTGTGAAACCCACTGTCATCCCCTTGCTCTTGCTTAGAAGCAATCCGCCTCCAGCTCTAAAGGGTGGGACAGTCACGCTGTCCCTGACTGAACTCCTCTCTGGAGGGTCCACCTGCTCCTGTCAGTTCTGCCAAATCTGACAGCTCTGGCAGGGATGGAGTCCCTCCCTCAGAGGCCAGATCCTCCCCATCAGGGTTAGATTCTGCCTGCACCTCTGGAGTTCCCTGGGCTGGCTCACCAGGCCCAGTACCCTTGTCCTTGGATGCTTGGCCCTTTGTTCCAGGGTTCAAGTGTCCAGCCCCACCCTTCTGGCTAGTCTGTGACCTAGTCATAGCACATACCCACTCAGGGAGCTCCAATATTTTCATATGGAGTCCTCTCTCCACCTCTGACCACACAGAGGCTTCAAGATCATTGCCCAGTAGACACTGGACTGGGAGCACCTTTGACACAGCTACCTTCATAGGGCCTGTCACACCTCCCCATTCCAAATCCACCACAGCCATAGGATGGAGTTTGGTAGTGCTGTCTGCATAAGTCACCTGGTGAAACTCACCCGGTAACAACTTCTCTGGAGGCACCAGCTCATCCAGGACCATAGTTACACTAGCCCCAGTGTCTCTGATAGCCTCAACCTCAGTCCCATTGACTTTAGGCCTCTGCCTGTACTTGTCCATGTTTGGAGGTCAGGCAGTAAGGGTTGCAATATTCACCCCACCCAGGGACACTAAGGTTGCTTCCACCACCTGACTACTCCTCACTGGGGCACCACTCTCCACCCCTACACTGACACTGGCAATCCCTGTGGATGGCCCCTTAGGGGGGAGCTTCTTGGCGCAGACAGCATCTCCCTGCTTGTGCCCTGGCTGGTTACAGTCAAAGCACTTACCCACTTTTGAGGGATCAAAGAACCTACCATTCTTTCCCTGAATCCACCTCCCTTTGAATTTGGGTTGGCTCAGGGTCCCCCCTCCTTGTGCAGGTTTTTGTGGGTCTTTAGAGGACTCTTTATGGTTTTGACCTTCTTTCTCTTGGGCTTTCCCCTGGGGAGGGACCTGTCCTCCTTGCTTCTGGTCACCCCCCTGGTGCTGTATGGAAACCCGGGTTCTCACCCACTCATCAGCTGCTTCACCCAGCTCTCTGGGGTCTGTCAGCTTAGAGTCCACTAGATACTGGCGTAACTTCTCTTCTGCACAATGAGTCAAAATATGTTCTTTCAAAAACAAATTATACAATCCCTCATATGTGACCACTTTGTTACTAACAATCCAGCCTTCCAGTGCCTTCACTGAAACGTCCACAAAGTCTACCCAAGACTTTGAACTCAACTTCTGGGTGCCTCTAAACTTCACCCTGTACTGCTCTGGAGTCAGACCAAACCTCTTGACTAAGCATGCCTTCATCTGCTGGTATGATTCTGCATCCTCTCCCTTCAGGGTCAGGAGCCTATCCCTCCCAGCTACTGGAATCGACTCCCACAGGAGTGCACCCCAATACCTAGAGTGGACCCTACTCATTCTAAGGGCCCTCTCAAAAGCTGCTAGCCACTTGTCAATGTCATCCCCCTCAGTGTACTTGGGTACTATACCCTTGGGAAGTTTAGGATCAAATGCACCACCCCTGGACATCTCAAAATCTTCATCATTTTCACTGCCACCATTTCTTCTCAACTCCTCCTTCTCCCATCTCTTCTTAGCCAATTCAAACTTCTCCTGCTCTAAAGCTATCAAAGCTAATTGAGCCTGAAGCTGTTTCTCTGCAAGGGACGGTAGTGGTTCCTGAGTAAGGGACCCTTCCCCACTCCCACCACTACCTTGATTCAATTGGCTAACACTAATTAAAATGGAAGAGGCATCATCCTCAACCTCCTCTGGGAGGAGGTTGGGGGGGACACCGTCTATCTCCCCTTGACTTTCCTCAGCTGCCCTAGCCCAGGCTTTTAGGGACTCAAGCAACCCTACCTTCCTAAGCTTCCTGCAAGCAGGCAGCCCCCTAAGCCTACACTGTTCCCTAAGATCAGCCATCTTAAACTGGGACAGTTTAGCCAGGTCCAGCTCCATGGTTCCCTAGTTTTGGGTCACAAAAACTAGGCACAACAGACTTAGAACAATTTGGAAAAATAAAAACAATGGATTAAAAACAGTTTAGTCCAAATTTCAAAAATCAAACTCAAACGTTTTGTTCTAAGGCAATTTAGAGGATTTTTATAATCTTAATTCATTCACTGAAAGGTGTACTTTTAAACACAAGTCCTCATCCACACCGCTGAGCACCAAATGTTGGAAAGTGGATTATTGGTAGGGGCAAATGTAGGTCTGCCACTGGCAACAAGGCCACTAACACATGATAGGACTCAGCATAGGTCTTAGAAAATTACTCCTATGCTCAACCCTTGGTAACGTGGCTGCGAGCAGACAGGCTTAACTTCAAAGACAGGTATGTAAAGCATTTAAAAACACCAATTCAGTAAATAATTAAGACACAACACATAATAAAAATCCAACACAAGTTTATACAAATAGGAAATATTTTTATCTTTAAAATGACACCAAAACGACAAAAATCCAATGTAGGGAACCGGAGATATGAATTTTCAAAGACTTAATAAAATATAGCACTTAGAAGTTTATAGCACCATATTGGGATACCTGCTCGCGATAGACCGGGGCAAAGTCAAAGTTTCAAGTCGACCGCAATGGAGCCCTGGGCGGCTACAGCTTGCGGCAGGTCCCGGTCTCAGTTTCTACCTTCACACTTAGAAACTTTTCTAGAGCTTTTTCTCGCGAGGTCCCTCGAAGCTTCCAGCCAGTCCGGATCCGGTGAGGGTTCGCCGGCTTGCCTTTCGACGAACTCCCGGTCAACTTCCCTGGAGCGGACTTAGAAACTTTTTCTTTAGCGCTTCAGCGGGGCAACCCAGGAGCCCAGGCCGACACGCGATGGAAGACAGGCAGCTTGGCTCTCGCGGTTGCTCCCGGTCACCTTTTCTACGAGTGGACTTAGAAACTTTTCAGGAGCTTTTTCTCGCGGGGTCTCTCGATGCTCCTCATGTAGCCAGATCCGGTGAGGGTTCGCCGGCTTCAGATTTCTTCTACTCCCGGTCAAACTCTGGAAGTCGGACCGACGGAGCTTTTAGCGGGACGAACCTGGATGGTTTGGCCGACTCGCGGTTGAAGGCAGGCGGCTTGGCTGACCAGGTTGAGTCGGTCCCTCTATGGAGCTTTTTTCCAAAGTTCCTCCAAAGTTCTCCAAACTTCTTGAACTTCTTCCTGAAGTTCCTCAAAGGGTCCCAAAGTGTCTCAAACTCACTCCAAGGGTCTGGAAGCTCCAAGATGGTCCTTGAAAGTTGAGGACTTCAGTTCCCACAATCCACTGGGACGTCACCCTTACAAATCCACTGGTAGTTCCCCAAGGTGCAGATTTAGTTGGTGATGTTCCAGATGAGCTCTTTTAACCTGTAGCTTTCAGGAAGTCCACTCTTTAGTTCTTTTTCAGCAAAATAATCCACAGGGCTGTAGTGTCAGATGGTTCAGTTTTCAGAGGTCAGGCCTTAGAAATCTTTGCACAGCAAAATCTTCTCAGCTTGGCAATGTCTTGCTTCAGTAAGTTTCCAGCAGCAGATCTGGAGGGCTCTGCCCCTCACAGATACTTATTCCATGTTCTCTGGGTCAGACAGGAGGTCACTCCTGACCAATGGGAGCAGGGTAACTCCTCAAAGATATGACCACTTCCTGTAGAGTGTGTCATTATTTTGTCCCAGAGTGCATCAAATCTTCCAAATCCATAATGGCAGAATTTCCAGCAAGGAGGCAAGAGCTGGCTAAACACACCCCTAGGATGGCTAATTTACTTAGACTCTCCCCCCTGCATCTGCTCATACCTTCCTTAATCCCCCCATCTGCCTGAGGGATAAAGTTCAGAGTTGTAAACTGACACTGGGTTCTGCTTTTCCCTTTGAAGCCCATGGTTTACGACCCCTGCCCCTGGCCTGGCATTCCTGTGGACCAGCACACTGCCCTCCCAGCCCAGCTTCATAACCCCAGGGGCTCTTTATCACCTCTCCAGGCAGGCTGACTAATCCACTTAACTCTGACCAATCAGGGTAGACCACTGGAAGGCTGAATCTGGACTTACAAACAAGAAAGTCTTATAACTTCTTGTATGTACACTTTAGGAGAAATTCAACAATATGATATTGTTGGATTTAGCATTACTAATCTGAGAAGTCTTTGAACGGTAGCTCTTTCTCCTTCCTATCAGGAGTTATTATTTAATAACTTCCTGCAATGTTAACCTGGGGATTTGCAATGGGAAAAATGACTTGGGCCATTTTTCCAGCACCAGGACTTACAAAAACACATTTTATAAGTACTTGCCTTATATCTACAGGAACCCCACCCCATGTGCAACTAGGGGAGACTTTAGGGGTTCTGAATCTGCAAAAATATTGCAGATCCTCACTTCACACTGCTCCTGGCATCAAAGTCGAATTTGGGCAGCACTTTACCACAATGTGGGAGTGAAATGTGAAATTTCACTTTACCCAGGCATATAAAAACTCATTTTATAAGGGTGTACATTATAAATATCTGACCCCCCCCCACCCCTGGGATACCTAGGGGAGACCCTGGGGGTCCCTAATATGCCAAAACATTGTAGGTTATCCATTTTTAAGTGCCCCTACCACCAAAGTCGAGTTTGGGCACAATTTACTTTTTAAAAGCAGTCCTGGCACCCAGTGCTGCTTTTAAACTGACCCCAGGCTTCAGCAGTGCACACATGCAAGTGCAGAAAAAGGCTGCTGGCCTCTAAACTGCCCTGCCCCAGGGTACTGGGGACTTCTAGGTAGTTTCAATCCCCTGCCCTTTTATATACTAGGGGCTTATGGGGTAGGTCATGCCAATTACAGGGTATCCCACCATACCATAGTGTACCCTAGTGTATGTTAGGTGTTTTAACTGTATTCTAATGTGTTCCTTTCAGCTTGGCACTGGCCCTGGGCCTGGTTAGGCAGAGCCCAGGGTCAGTCAGAGTCAGTTACCACCAGTACCAGTCAGCAAAAAGTTGGGGGGTGCCCAGGACACAGGATGACTTTGCAACAACCACCACAAGGGCCACCTTTTTTAGAGGACACTCAATGGAGACCGCCCAGAGGGAGAGGTTACAGCTGGGGCCAGGGCCCACCACGGGGCCAGCAACAACGGGGGCAGAACTGGCAAGGAGGCAGATCCAGGGACCAGAACCAGAAACAGGTCCGATTCCCCCCAGAGAACCACGTGGAAATCCAGACCCGACGGTGAGCATACCGATGGTGAATAGATCACAAAGCCCAGTCATCAACTTATCGTCCTATGTACTCACGGAGGATGAACATAAGGTTCTCAGCAAGGGATTGTCATTTGTACCAACCACCCATCCCAATCAATTCAATATAAAGACAGAACTACATCGTTTCTTTCGTAAAGTGAGACTGAGATACTATTTCAAACAATCTCAGCCATCACAATCATCATCTCAATCGGGCCTCAGGGTGCCTTCAATGTTCATGCCACCCACACACATGATGTCCCACAAAATACTTACACGAGAGCGTCGTCTTGAGGGATGTCCTAAAGGTATGCTCCACCAAGCAGTATGTCAAACATAATATCACCAGAGGTGAGTGGATGACGCTGAATACTCTGAAAAATAACAAGTCGATTGTAGTCAAACCCGCCGACAAAGGCGGGACCATTGTGCTGCAGAGTACCTCTGACTACAAAACAGAGATTTACTCACAATTGAGGGATGGGCTGAGCTACATACGTTTGAACACAGATCCGATGAGGGAAACAAGCAAACTTATCTGGAAGATCACAGAGGAATTGAAAAACCTGGGTTTCCTATTTGACCTGGAGTTCAATTATTTGAACGAAAAGCAACCACGCTTACCCACAATTTACACCTTGCCAAAGGTTCACAAGAACATAGAACATCCCCCGGTACGCCCAATAGTATCCGGGTGTGGATCATTGTTGGAACCAATCTGTAAGTTTGTGGATTTCTTCCTTAAACCATTGGTGGAAAATAACAGATCATACCTAAGGGACACAATGGAAGCTATTCATTTGGTTGACAACATGCCCTTTGATCCCTCTTCTCAACTACTGGTCACTATGGACATCGTCTCTCTGTATACCAGCATCCCCCAACGACCAGCCCTTGAAGTGATTGGCTGCACTTTGGAAAAGAAACCATTACCAGCCCTGATCCCCACAGGCTTTATCATCCAACTTCTGGAGGTAGCTATGATGAAAAACTTCTTCTACTTGCAGGGCGAGTACTACCTGCAAACTAAGGGCTTCGCCATGGGTGCCAGTTCTGCCCCAGACCTGGCGATCCTATTCATGGACCATTTCGAGAATGCTTTCATCTACAACCCAGTTAATCCATTTATTGAGCATATCACTGTGTGGAAACGGTACATAGACGACGTTTTGATCGTGTGGACGGGGAGCTCTATCGAACTGCAAACATTTTTCGAGTGGCTCAATGAGAGATCCTGTGACATCAAGTTCACGATTCATTGGGATCCAAGGACTATTGACTTCTTGGACATTACGGTCAAATCAGAGAACGGATCTTTGCACACTACTCTCTTTAGAAAACCCACAGAGAGGAACACCTTACTGAAGTACAGCAGCCACCACCCCAGGGGGCTGCGTGACAATCTCCCTTTCGGCCAATTCCTCAGAATTCGTCGCAACTGTTCGCACAAGGAGGATTTTTTCACTGAATCAGATGTCCTTATTAATCAACTCATGGAACGGGGATACCCGAAGAGAATGGTCAAATGAGCCAGGAAGAGAGCATGGTTCAATCCCAGGGAAACCCTATTGACACCAAAACAAGGTACAACTGATCCTTTGAAAAGGTTGATATGTGTCACTATATACTGTTATACCACAAGTAGTACCCCACGACTTATAGACACAGTCTAAAAGCCCAAGCAATGAAATGGGAAAGAATGAAGGAGCCTTTTCAGTTATTACCCACTAGATTATGGGAAAGGAAGCAATTCCTTTTATTAATATAACCCTCACACACTCTAGTAGTGTCATGCTTCATGATCGGGTTCACCCTGACTCCTAAAGGTCAGGGTGGGCTCGACCATATTTCAGGGAGCACTTAGGAAGAAATGGCCAGGGGGTATAAAGATTAAAAATACTCCTGCAGGTCCTGGTATCCCTTTATTAGTGGAACCGCAGGGGATATTAAAATATAAAAGGAAATATGTGGGTCACACTGAGTTTTATGGTCCTATGACCCTAGTGCCAACATGTTTCAGTCCAAAAAAATGGCCTAATGAGGTCCCGGACTTTCTTCACGGCCAAAATTTCCTCCCTGGTTATAGTCAGGATATTACCTATCTCTATATACATATATACAAGGGCAGGTAGCTGCTCCTTTGTGAAAAATACTGGAAATAGACAACTTATCTTGTTTTCCTGTAGGTTTGCATTACTCCATCCCAATTCCGGAGAGTGCCTGCTTCACGAGGGATCGCAGCACTGCGGGGGAGCCCTTTAGTCAAACTTACGCCAAGGGTCCTGCCCCGTATGCACACCTAATCGGTCTGCGTCCCCGGGCTTTCGCTACATACTGTACCTGCAGCAATGAAATCAAGCGCATCATTAACAACCATTGGAAGCTAATCTCGGACGACTTGGAACTATCTGATCCACCGATGCACTCGTTCAAAAAGGGCAAGAACATACGGGACCATGTGGTCCACTCACTCCTGCCCACCCCCCCACAGCCTTCCATTGAGACCCTGTGGCATCTACCCAAAGTAGTGGGCCATTTTAAATGTGGCCACTACAAGGCATGCAAGTTCACGGTAGAGACCAAGCAGTTTATCTACAAACAACAAACCATAGACTTAAAAACACACACGAACTGCAATACTACTGACGTGATTTATGCCATCATGTGCCCTTGCGACCAGATGTACATAGGGCAGACACGCCAGAAAATTAAGGCACATATCCTCCAGCACTGTAGCCGGATAAGATGTGGTGTTGTGGGGGCACCCCTTGTGGAACACTTCCAGACATTTGACCACCAACCTGAAAGTATCAAATGGGTGGTGCTCGAGAAAGTCAGACTTGGCATCAGGGGTGGGGCTATCAATGCAGTCCTAAACATCCACGAATGCTAATGAATGCACTCCATGAATACTGTCCACTTTGGCCTAAACGAAATCGATGGCACCAATGCACAATTATCTTGCCTTAATAGTGAGTGAATTGGTCTTTTTCCACTGCATAGACATGTGTGACAATTAGATTCTTACATGCCTTTATTCGTAGACTAACATGTTGTCCATTGTGGCCGGATATGTGTGACCATCTAGTTTTGCTTGTATTCCTCCCACCATGTGGGCCCTAATTGGTCTTTCCATTATCAGGACTATTATATTTACTCTGTTGATGCAATAGGCTAATAGGTTGTTAGAAGTACCGGGATATGCACCCACCACTGAGTATCTTCTATGTTAATTAATCTTTTGTCCCATGCAACATGTGGTCTTCTAAATACCAGGAATGACACAATCACTTTGTGTGTATGCGATTACATTGTGTTTTGCCACTGTTTTATGAGCGTTTTTACATGAATTGTCTCATCTTCTGTATGGTCACAGCTCATTCAAAGTCATGTAACCAATTATGTATACTACTTTGATGCAGGACTTAATCCTTTTGTCCCATGCAACATGTGGTCTTTTAAATACCGGGAATGACGCAATCACTTTGTGTATGCAATTACATTGTATTTTGACAGTTTTATGAGCGTTTCTTACAGGAATTGTCTCCTCTTCTGTATGGTCACAGCTCATTCGATGTCATGTAACCAATTATGTATACTAGTTCTATGCCGGACTTTCTTGTACATGTATAACATGTTCTACATGTCCCTGTCGTTTAGACTGGGACGCGACAGGCATTTTCCTACACATGACGCACAACAAATATGCCCCAAATGTATAATATTTCGCTCACTGTGGATGCCTGAACCGACCTAGGCCTTCATTACGCAGTATATAATAATATACTAGGATTCCATTGTCATTATTGACTTAGGCACGTCCACTCCTTGAATCGGTACTCTACTGGCCCGCATTGGTTTGGTTTCATCGTGCCTCTGTTATCGAGGTCACGGGCCATTCTGCAAGACGTGCCTGCATTCAGCGGCTGTCCTCTGAACGTGCTGTGCGTGTATGTTATACACGCTACAAGTATCCAAGCCGCCCGGTCGCGCCTGTCAGTGTTCGGAGGCGCTCGTGTTACATGGCAAGGTAAGAGGCAGCACAATTTGTAGCCCAACTGTTTTTGACCGAGGTCTGTATTTAATAATGGCTAATACAGATCTAATGCGAATTCCCCCTTTTTTCATTATAGCAATGATTAAGTCAGCCATCATGAGAAAGTATTAAGGTATGTCAGATTTTTGTCCCCTGTTTTTCACCAGACGTGACCACGAGTCCTCACAAGTCAATCGGGTTGTTTTGTATTGTTGGACAACCACTCGGTCACATATCACGGTCAACTAGAAAGTTTTTATGCATGCACTAGTGATTTTATAGTTAACACGCACAACCACATTAGTTTACTTTATTATCTTAGCCTGCTACGTTCTCTTTCCTTATCAATCACGTAGATAGACGACCTTTGTTGACACGTATTTTCCAAGGTTGGGCCATAGGTTGTGAGGATTAGCATCACCATCGACGGCTATATCCCAACTTCCCTGGTGGCATGTACTATGGTGACCTTTAATCCACTCCATGGTCATTTCTTACCCTCAGAGGTGCCACATTAATGAACCACTTAGTTAGTGGGTTTGGCACTTTTCTATTGGTAGTTGTTTTTCTTACATTCGTATATTGGTGCTTTCCTCATTTTCTGATTTCCAGTTGATGATTTGTCCTCCTCCGCTCGCCTCTATGACATTGGAGCCTACGGGCCCTCTCTGTGTGAAATCGACCGCCTGATTTGTCGAGCCGGTCATGAATGGTAACATTAATTGCTTCTTTTATTAACCACTCATTACCATTCTCGCATTTCCCATCATCTGATTAATAAGATCGCATTAATTAATTCTAGGTGTCTCCGTTTCTGTCCTGATGAAGACCCCATTTTAAGGATTAACCAACCTATACACGACAAGGGGGTCGAAACGTCGACGGTGTCTATTTAACTGTCAAGTACAGACAACAGAAATGTAATATCTGTGTCGCGAGGATACTATGTTCATATGTAATGTTCGCCTTCATATGGCTGGATAGGTTTCTATCAGTCCTTTGATGTATTTATTGCACATTGCCTTTCCCTTTTCCCACAACCCTCACAAGTGCACTCCTCATTCAGAGCACCTTCTCCTCCCTTCCTTCTGGAGCACCCTTTTAAATGTATAGACAATCAATGCTTTTCGCTGAATATACTAGCATACTTCTGAACATGAATAAATTGTACTAATTGATTTATTACGGTGATGTTTTGATTTTGGTACTAAATCATTTTTCACTGTGACCATTATTTCTTGTACTACTTTTAGAAAGTAGGCATTTTCTTGTTTAACCATCCTGTGTACCTCTACCTGTTTATGTATTCACCGTCTGATTTTGGAGTGACATGAGCTGGGGATATGCGTTCACTCTAGACAGTCACAAGGGGGGTTGAGGTGCGTCCTGCCTTTCCTGGGTGACTCATAGCCAGGATTAATAGACCTTTCCGCATTTAGAGCGGTGGGAGGAGTTTTTACTAGCACCTGAATAGGCTGTGTCTGCTCTGCACAATGCTTTCTCCACCTCCTGTAGTGAAGCTGGACTAAGGAGGACAAAACTGTTTTTTACTGAGCTCAGAGACTCTGGAAACAAAGACTGCAAAGAGAAAATGGGGTATAAGTTTTGAACCTAAAACCCCAGAACTTTAGATCACTTCTGGAACTAAGAGGATCCTGCCAAGAAGATGAGCTGATGAGCTGCCAGGAGGAGTACTGCCCCTTTGCTCTGGGTTGCTTTGCTGGGTTGGCCTGCAGTTGCTGCTTCTGTCTGTGGGCAGAGGAAAGCACTGAAACTTTTGCCCTGCTTTAGGATCCTCCTTAAAGAAGATCTCCAAGAGCTTGATGCAGAGCTTGCCTCCTGTTCTGAAGTCTCAGGGACACACAGACTTCACCTGCAGACTTCACCTTGAACTCCATTGCTGGGAGTTCTGACCTGTCTTGTGGTGCCAAGTTCTGGGCCCTTGGAGGTTGTTCCTGCTGCAAAGGACAGCAAAGAGCGGGATGAATTTCAACGCACCGCCACCGTGTGGCCGAAGAATCGATGCAGCGCCTGACAGCGGCTAAAAAATCCGCCGCACGCCAAGTCCAATGCACCGATCTCCAAAGTCCGAGATCACCGCATGACTCCGACTCAGGCCCTGCTTTGGGGCTGAAAGAATCGACGCATCTTAGGACCGCGGCTGAAAGAAATCGACGCAGCACCTGTTTTGCCGCCGCATCGACCCTCAGTGCGTTTAGAGTTCCACACATCGCACTTGTGTGGCAAGTTTTCCGACGCATCACCTGTAGTCCAGAACCATTTTGGAATCGACCCATCGCTTCCCCTTACAGTCCGGATTCAACGCAACACTTCTACTGCGTGCAGTAGAACTGATGCATCACCTCCCCGAGGACTTAGGAACCGACGCATCGCTGTGTTTTTCTATGCGGCTGTTTAGCCTTGTGAGTTCTGACACATCTGAAGGTACATTCTGTAAAATCACGCATCCATAGACGTCTATGGACTGAATTTCTTGAAACTTTTTAAAAGTGGTATTTTGATATATGCATGTTGGATTTTTGTCGTTTTGGTCTTGTTTGGTTTAGATAAAGATACTTTATTATTCTAAACTGGTGTGGTGTTCATTTGTGGTGTTTTCACTGTGTTGCTGTGTGTTTGAGTAAAAAATACTTTACACATTGCCTTTGGGATAAGCCGGTCTGCTGGTGCCAAGCTACCAAGGGGATGAGCAGAGGTTATCTAGAGTGTGTAACTTCCTTACCCTGACTAGGAGGAAGGGCCCCTACTTGGACACGGTGCAAGCCACTGCAAACTAGAGACTCCCAATTCTAACACATATCTTATAGGGTTGTTTGTTTTGAGCCAGTTGCATTCAAGCTGAGCATTGTGTTGTTTGATCTTTTTGATTCTGCATTCATCCAAGGGGTATGTTTTATTTTGTTATACTTAGATGTCTTCAGAGGAATTAAGAGATCAAATGTTATCTAGAGCCATCCATAGAATGTTTGTACAGAATTGATGGTGACCAGATCTGTGTTGGAGAAAAGCACATTTTCTAGTTCCTCCAAATTCAGCTTGTTCCATGGTCAGTATGTGGTTGGGGGTAGGAAGGTTTTAGTTGTGGTGGGCTTTGGTGTCTTCTGTTTGAAGGTAATGAGGAAGTGGTCTGGCCACGTAACAGGAGTAGTTCTTTGGAGTGTTACTAGGTTTGGGTTGGCAAAAAATTATATCTAATATTTGTCCAGTGATGTGTGTAGGTTTAGGAACAAGTTGCTGTATGTTGTGTGTGTCTAGGCCAATGAGGATAGTTCTGGGTTGTGGCATATTAGGTTTGTCAAACCATATGTTGAGGTCACCAAAAATGCATAGGTTTGAGTATAGTGTAAAAAGGTTAGAGATTGTGTCTAGCAATGTGTCTGGGAATGCACCATTACTAGGTTGTGGCCTGTAGAGCAGACGAAAATGACATGAAAATGTTGGTGAAGGGATGCATCTGACAAGGCGGGTTTCACAACATTCTAAAGATTCAACCTCAATTTTGGTGAGATTTGCTGTTTCTTTAAATATGACGGCTAAGCCGCCTCCTCTTTTGCCTATGCAATTTTGTGCAATAGTTTTATATCCTGGTGGAACAGCTTCATGGTAATACCAGTGCCATGTCTTCTCCCAGCCATGATTCTGTAGTGAAAAGTAAGTCTGGCTGTGTGCCTATCAATAGGTTGAATATATGGTACTTGTTTTTGACACAGAACATGCAGTTATCAGTAGCCAGAGTAAAGCATATAATTTGGAGGTGGAGTGAATTTGTGCTGAAAGAGGGTGAATATTGCCCATTGAAGTTTTGGGTGGTATGCTACTCTTGGTGGTGTTAACTGTCGGGGGAGGGAGGAAGTGTTGTTTGTGATTATCATTATATTCTTCCAAAAGGCTTAGAAGACATATGTTTGGGTCTGGTAGTGTGGGTGGTGGTGAGTCTGTTTGAAGTGGAGGGATTGGGCTGTGGAGTTGTTTGTGAATGGTGGGCTTGTTTGGTATAGAGAGTATAGAGTGTTGTGGTGTTGCTTTCTTTTGCCTATGTGGAAGGTGTGTGAGAGAGGGGTGGTGGTGGAGCATGAGTGTCATGTTGAATGGCTCTGAATTGAGTAGTGAATGATAGACGTGTGGGTGGGTATTGTTGTGTGTCTGTGGATTGAGTGATTGGTGTATTTTGTGCATGAAGATGGTGAGTTTGAGATGACTGTAAATGTGGGTTATTTATGCTGGTATTTGGGAAAGAGTGGATGTGTGTACGTATGTTGTGATGGGGGTGTGGTGTTGGATGAGTGAGAATATGTGCTGATAATTTATTTATGTGTATTTAGTTTTGGTTTGAGGGCTTGTATTATCTGGTATTTTGGTGGTGATCTGAGGTGTATGGTTTGAGTATGGAGAACTGCTGAGTTTAGTATGATGAAGGAGAAGTGTGTGGGATTGTGTGTGAGTATAGTCTCTGTGCATCCCTCGGGAAGCATCCCGTCCATATCCTACATAAAAACCTTCCTCCCCCACTGGAGACTTTGGTCCTCTTTATGAGTGGCTCTGAATAATTCCCTTTATTTCTTCATCCTGGAGTTACTGTTACTTGGGATCTCGGTAGTTCTGGAAGGAGAGACATAATGTGGATTATGATTTTTTGCGGAATAACATGCATGAATCAATGTTTTGGTGGCAATTGCACATGTTTTGCCCAGGTACTTAACCTTTCCAACTGCTGCAGCTGTGAAGCACCACAACTTACCATTAACTTAGTTACAGGCCCATCAGAATGTACAGGTCCTAAACTGAATCTGTTCTACCTTGCTGGGGGAGGCAGGCAGATGGGACTACAGTATGGTCTGTGGGGCTTATTTACAAGGCCCTTGCGCCACTTTTGCGTCATTTTTAACATGGGAAAAGTGACGCAAAAGTGGCGCAAGGGGCTTGTAAATAAGCCCCTGTGTGTTTCTAAACCCCCGTCTCGAGTGAATGTACAACATTCAAGAGGGCGATGCTCCCTGTTGTAGGAGGACCAAGTCCTTCCAAACACAGCAAAATCAGCAAGTACGAACTATTCAAGGACAAACACAGCCGCTTGCAGCATGGGTGTTTACAAATTGGCACGCACGTCTCCTCGTGAGGCTGATGCATGAGCTGACATTAGGATTTTTTAAACGTACAATGTATTAAGCTTTTAAGGCAGCTGTCGCTTTAACTAGAAAAGTGTGGCTTTACTTTGGAATCTGAAACGCTGCATCTTCCATTAAGTGTTCACGCCTGGCTTTGCAACCGATAGATACGAACAAAGCACTCCAATAAATGTCCAATGCGAGATTTGTTTTCTCATAAAGCTCTATTCTACGGATATAAAGTAAAATAGATTCCTCCAGATACATGAATGCGTTGCCCTCAAACCCTTGCCTAATGGTGATTAATGGGCCTGCTCCTAGATTAGTTTCAAGGTTCAGTAATATTTGGCTGAGTGTGAAATGTTTTGACAAGCCTGACCCATTAGAATAGATAGCACTTGGGAACATGGTTTATGTGTGAATAACTCACACTCGACGCTTCGCCCATTCTGATTACTTTAGTTGTGGTGCAAAGTACGGTGGTTTCGTAATGTCGCAATATCCCATATAATGAGTTAGAAACTTTCTGTGCAGTCGTATGCATTTTTGTTACATATTTCTGCGTATTTAGCATAGTTGTATCAAAGCTGATATATTACTAAGTTTTTGGTACAGGTTTCCTTGGAGTATTTGCTTTTGCTATAACTTTCTTGTTTTCCCTGATATATTTTAATTGTGTTTATTTCATAAGATATGTGTAGCACATGCCCTGTTGACTGGCCTTTTCTTCTGGGTTTTGTAATGTTTACTTTAACTAAAGGATAGGCATGTCCTGTGTGGGAGTCACTAGTGGTAGATATTCAGTTACTATGAGTAAAATACAGCCAGGTTTCAGTCTATTCACAAATAATATACATAAAGACATAGTAACCATGGCGGCCAGAGGCGATTAGTAGCTTATTTGTTGGTCATTTGTTGGGAGTGACTATGCTCCCTGATGCATTGCACAGGCAGAAGATGTTCAGCACAAGTAACCCACAGGTGCAACAGAATCCAGACTCCATCCGGTTGCGATCACCAACCCTTGAAGCACAATGGAAGGACCTGTGTGAACTAGAGGGGAAGTCTTCAATGGCCTGTACTTACTTTTCACTTATGCCATCACGATCCTAGATGTCTCACATTGAATTAGTCTTGTAGACATCAACTAACGACAATCCAGACATGTCGTTCAGGGGTGACTCAACTGGCAACACCATCTTTCTACTTCCTGTAAAAGAGAACCACTGTTCCCATCTGTAGAGCGTCCTACAACCAGGCTGAAGTTAGTACATCATCGTCGCATCAAGGGTCGGGGTGCACCAATGACACTCCGAAGCCACCGACGAACAGTGACAATCTGCTCGTCCCCTCTCTATCTTGGTCCAGTCTTCAGCACTCCTTGACCATGACCCTCCTGCCGCTAAGAGTTGCACAAGCGCATAGGGAGTGGCTCATTGGTGGGTTTGCAGTAGCCCACATGCAGCACCATACAACACAACAAAGCCTACATGCAGTCCCGTTGGCGACACGTCAAATGAAATGCGAGAGATGGACTTGGCACTGCTCCACAGGACGATACTAGGAAACGGAGGTGGACCAGAGGAAGATCTCTGGAGCTCATTGACAAGTTTTCCAGTCACTACAAGACCCTCTTTGGATAGTCAGACAACATAACACAAGCAAGCTTCGCAATGGATTCCAGCCAGGCTCCTAATGCACCATCTGAATTATGCTGCACCACATAGTGAGAGATGGAGTTTCAAATATATGGCATGACCTCCAAATATTATCTCATCCATTTGAACTATGTGCGCGCACTTTTAAATTGTGAATCTTATGAAATGGAATTGAACACGTTTGTTTAAATACAAGCCAGTAGTAAGCGAGGTCGTGTTCGCTTTTTATCTCCAAGGATCAACTATATATGTCACGATACCCCTGACGAAGGGATTCGTCCCGAAATGCATTGGGTAATTGAATAAAATACATGACATTTGGAAATCACTTTGCCTCCTGTGTTCGTGTGATCTATCTCCTATTGAACTAAAATGAGTAAAATGAATTGAAGATAATGATCAAAAATGGCAGAAAAAAATGATGGATTAAAATAAGGAGTACAAGAAGAAGAAGGTCTACAATATTTAATTGATTGGACTCATTGAGTTACGTGGCTGTGCTGCCGGTCTGGGAACCTAAATTAGGGTCCTGAGTGTTTGGTTCATTGCGGCGCAATTGGGCAGAGCGTTTACCTGGCATGCACGCCTATAAATTGTAACATGTTAAAGTTTCAGTATAGTTTCAGAGAAATAATGGTGTGCATCTCGCAACTCTGTTTCTAGATTACTATATTTGCCAAACTCTAAAACAGGCCTTAGGCTCTGTCACCCCAAAGGAAATAAGATGGCAGAGGGTCAAACGGTTGGGGAGTGAACATGTCAGGTGTACAGTGGCTAGTACTACCACATTTTTATTTCCTGGTTGACGTGGAGCGCATTGCAATATCATGCACATATTCATAGTGCGGTGCGCAAAATGTTTAAGGCCTGTATTGCTGAGAAAAAGGTGAGCAACAGCACAGTTAGCGAAGAGAAGGTCAAGGCAGTGACATCTTAAGGATTTGTTGGGCTCTCGCAAGATATATTTTGAGTCCCCTGTTTGAATCACCCCTTACCCCTTTTCGGCTCATTCAAGCCCATGTGATGCTGAATAATATTAAATTATATAATAAACCTTCAGGAATGGGGGCACACTAAAACAGCATAATCTCAAGTTGCCTGGTGTCAGTCAGCCTAGAAGAAAGCTAGAACATTGATAAAGCCATTTCTTATTGAGTTTGGATCTATAGTTTTTTACCTGCTACAACAAAATTTCAGTGTCTAACAAGCTTGTTTCTCACACATACACACACACACACACACACACACACACATATATATATACATAGATAGATAGATAGTTACATAGATAGATAGATACAGATATATGCATATATTGCTTGAAATTGTAGCTTTTGTTGCCCAATATTTCTAATCACAAATATATTCCCCTTCATTACTGACGTTCATATTGCAGCAGTGAAAATGAAAGAGCTGCTCGGAGGATTTTCACCATTCCGTACGTTAAAATCTAATAACTTTCTCATAATTTCTTATCCCCTGCATTGTCCCGCATTTCCTCTTTAAAAGTCTGCACTTCTCTGGCTAAACCGTTACAGTGAGAAATTGGGTTACTGGTTGAGTGGGTTGGCACCCTACTCAACCAATAACCACAATCCTTGCAGGGTGATGCACAAGCAAACCCCAAATTAACCCGTGCTCACCCCTCTGGTAGCTTGGCACAAAGCAATCAGGCTCAACTTAGAGGCAATGTGTAAAGCATTTATAAAGCACTTGAAACAGTAATAAAGTGAAAACACAACACAAGAAAAAATATCACACACCAATTTAGAACAATAGAGCAAAATTTAATAAATACGTCAAAACCAAAATTACAAAAACCAAATCAGTAGAACCTGAGATATGCAGTTTTAAAGATTCAAGTGGAAATAGCGCCAAAAAGCACCACTCACGGCTATCTGGTCTTATGTGACTGGGAAAAAGTCACCACTTCAGGCCAACCGCGATTGAGTGTGGGTCGGATACAGGGACCAGGTTAGCCCTGCTGCAAAGTTACCTTCGCAGTCCAGCAGAAAGAGTCCTGTTCACGGTAGTGGGGGCCGCGTGGAGCAGGGACATGTCGCAGCCAGTCGTCGATGTAGCATGAAGAGCGGGCCTGGCGTTACGGATGGTCGTCGCTGTAGCGGGGAGATCCAGTTGTCATCGCGAACAGCCGGGCCAGAGCTTTGCGGTGGCACTCCCCGCGAACGGTCGATGCTGTAGCGCGAATGGGTGGGTTGACGGAACTTTACTTTGGTGGGCAGTGCAAGCGACAAGGTTTTGGCAACAATAGGCCAGCTTGCAGTTGTGAAGTGCCCAAAAACTTAGATTCAGCCCCACTGAAGCCACACCAAGGGTCTAGGACCTGAGGGGCACCACATGGGGGCCAAGGGCTTAATCAAGCTGGATTTGGTCGCTAGTTCAAGTGGTGGGGAGCCTTTTATTTCCACGTGGCTCTGAACAGGAGGCCAGCAGATTAGCCTTTGGAGTCACAATGGGAGACCTGGGTTCAGGTGCAGGTCCAATCCCTCTGACTCAGGCAGGAGGGCAGAAATCCAACAAGACAGCATCCCAGCAAGGCAGTTGTCCAGCAGGGCAGCAGTCCAGCAGAGTGGCCGTCCAGCAGAGTGGTAGCCTTTCAGCAGCACAGCAGTCCTTCTTCCTAGCAGAGTCACTACAGGTCCAGAAGTGTACTGAAGAGCTGGTATCTGAGGTCCAATATTTATACCTGGTGCCTCCTTTGAAGTGGGAGAAGCTTCTAGAGGGTTCCCTTTGAAGCGCACAGGTTTCCTACCACCTCTGGCCTGGCTCCAGACTAACAACAGGGGGTATGCAGCCCTTTGTGTGGAGGCCGGACACATCCTATTCAAGTGTAAGTAGGGCTGTGCTCAGCACCACCCTACCATCCTGCCAGTGATGGCCCATCCAGGCACACCTAAGCCTTCTATTGTGAGTGGCTGTCTAGGAGGAATACACAAAGTCCAACTGTCAGCTACATCCAGTCATGTGACTCATAGACAGGTTGCAGGCACTAAATGGCAGGAAAATGCCTACTTTCTAAAAGTAGCATTTTCAAAAATTGTAATTTAAAATCCAATTTTACAATGATGAGGATTTTTCATTACAATTCCAAAGACACCAAACATGAACTGGTTACTTGTTCCCATTCTGAAGTTGCAGCTTATTAAGTGTAATAAGGTAACCCCCATCCCTATGTTAACGTATGGGAGAGGTAGGCCTTGCAGTAGTGAAGAACAAATTTAAGAGTTTTTCACTACCAGGACATGTAAAACCTAAATGTATATGGCCAACGTTTTAAATACACTGCACCCTGCCCTCTGGACTGTCCAGAGACTACCATAGGGGTGACTTATATGTATTAAAAAGGAAAGTTTGGCCTGACAAAATTTTTATTTTGCCAGATCGAAATGGGAGTTTAAAAACTGCACATGCAGGCCGCAATAGCAGGCCTGAGACATGTTTAAAGGGCTATTTAAGTTGGTGTCACAATCTGTGCTGTAGGCCCACTAGTAGCATTTAATTTACAGGCCCTGGACACATGGAGTACCACATTACTAGGGACGTACAAGTCAATTTAGTGCGTCAATTGGGTATGAGCCAATTTTACCATGTTTAAAGAAGCGAGCACAAGCATTTTAGCACTGTTTAACAGTGGTACTGTGTGCAGAGTCCTAAAAAGGTTAAAAAAACAAGAGGGTGAAGGCAAAAAAGTTTGTGGATGACCTTGCTGAAAAGGCCAAATCCAACAATTACCTGTGACCCTGCTGAGTAAGAGAAATAGGATGGGGCAGGATACAAGAGATGAACAAAAACATATAGAAACTAGTAAAAGCAGATATGTGAAGTAGATTAAGAAGGAGGGTAGAGATAGTAATGACGTAGAAGGATACGCAAGATAGGAAGATAAAGAAAGTAATTGGAGAAAGGTGCAGTAGTCAAAAGAAAGATAGGAGATGTAGAATGCAGAAGATTTAGGTATATGTAGAGAGGTAGAGAAGTAGGTAAGGTTTTAGAGTGTGGTGTAGAAAGAGATAGTGAGAAGGGAAAGTAGAGAGGGACAGAGGGCTGAGATAGAGACAAAGAGGTAAGACAGATAAAGAGGAGAGTTAGAGAGAGGTAAAGGCAGCAAGAGGTAGACGTAGAGAGATAGCTTGGGGAAAAACAAAGAGATACATGGAAGAGAGAGCAAAATGGGAATTAGTATGGAAAAATCAGTCAGGCAAATAGAGTAATGGGAAAAGTGAAAAGTAGAGAGAGGGGTGAAAGATAGAAGGAGAAATGTAGAGTAGAACGAAAAGAAGAAGTTGAGAGGCATACGTGAAGTAGAAAAAGATAGGTGAGGTTTATACAGCCATAGTGAGTTATGAGATAGAAAAAGAGGAAGAGAATGGTGAGATAGAGAGATTTATAAAGAAAGAGTTTGAGACAGTTAGTTGAGGCGGAGAGGTGGGATGAAATGGAAAAGAAGGTCCAGAGAAACATATATATTTGTTTTAGAAAGGGGGCAGCAGAGGAACTGATGATAGAGAAAAAGAGGTAGAGGTACAGACAGAGGTAGCCACATAGGAGTAAGCTATTTAGAGAGGTGAAGGAAAGGGAACAGTGGTAAAACGAGAGAAAGAGGAGGTGGAGAAGTGAGGTAGTATATTAATGGTGAGGTAAATTTAGAGGTTAGGTAGTGAGAGAGTAGTTAGGTAGAGAGAGGGGAGGTAGTAGAGAGAGAAATGAGCTAGAGAGGTGAGAGAGAATGGTGAGGTAAAGAAAGGACTGTGCGAGAGGTAAGGTAGTAGAGACGGAGAGAGAGATAGAAAGGTGAGATAAAGAGACAAAGGAGGTGGTGTGAGAAGAGAAGTGAAGTTAGTGGAGCAGAGATACAGCAAGGCCAGATGGAAAATGAGCAGTGAGATACAAAGAAGGGATGACGTAGAGACAGTTTTGAGGTAGAAAAAGGAGACTGAGAGTGATCGATATAGATGCAGGCACAAAGAGTAACAGAAAGAGGCACGGTCATTGGAGAGAGTTAAAGAGAGGTACACGGTATATTGAGAGAGGTGAGGTACAGAAAGGTGAAGTAGAGAGGGTGCAGGTACATTGTAAAGTTGAGATAGAGTGGTTAAGCGTTAGGGTTAAGGTAGAAGAGGTGAGGTGAGGAGAGAGAAATGACACAAAAGATTATTTTTCAATTTAATTTCCACTAACTTCCTGAGAGTGTTAAGGCTGTGCCAGCCAGGCATGTACAGTAAGGGGCAGATTTATTATTTTCCAGTGCAACGCAGCGCAGCAACCAAAGCTGCAGCACTGAATTACGCAAGGGGGAGGAAGCAGCGCAGAGCCACATGTAGCTGATCCAGCGCTACACTTTATCAGGGATTGATACTCATCAATATTTCATACCAATGGCCCATACACATTTGCCCAACTCATAAATCCCTGTTGTGCTGGAGGTCAAGCTTCAATGTTATAAACAAATGTATTTCCTTCACAGATTCACTTTTAACATTTCTAAATACATAACTAGACCTATATATCAACTCTCTTTCCTCTCGGTCGACGGACCAATTAGTTGAGTAGTTGATGGTAATAATAGAACTTAACTAACTATCTAACCAGCTAAATAATCGCAGACTCTCTGTAAGATTAATAAAGTTTATCTCAGATAAATGTAATTGATAAATGCTCATCGCATACAGGTTGCAATGCAAACAATGAATCCCACAAAAGGAGAGAAAATCAATTAACAAATTGCAAACAGTGTCATACTCATCATCCATGTACGATATGCATATGAAGGAGTGGATAGGTGAAAAGCCATAAGTTTCAGCAAAATAATGCGAAACAATATACTTATGACGGAGTGGATAGATGAAGAGACATAAGTTTCAGAGACAAAATTACATTTGCAAATAATTATGCAAATTACGAGTCAGAAGATAATACAAACCCAAAGATCAATGAAATACCACCCCCCTGGCCAAGGGAGTAGTGGGGGTCTCCTGAAACAGAGTCAGGAAACAAGGATTTCAGAAACGGGACAGGACAAAGACAGGAACATCTAGGCCTCTCTGCAAACCGACAGACTGCGACCCATCCCCCCTCTCAATCTCTCGAACCTTCTCCTCAATCTCCTACTGCTGCTAACCACACCCCCAAAAGCACCCCAGTTATACCCTAAAACCTACATGTCCAACTCACATTAATTGAAACATTACACAGAATTCGACTGCTCATTGGATGCCTGGGGAGGTGGTGTATCACACCACCGTGATTTCATTCAAAATTCTTCATGCTCATTGTTCTACATCCTTTTACATTACATAATTGTTGACCAGTCCATTCAATTTAATTCTTGCTACATTTCATTATTTTCACACAAATTTCTCAGCCACTTCCGCGGAAGAAGTCTTGAGTCCCACGGCCAGTCTCATCTTTTGGCAGGCAAACAATGTTCCTCGAGCTGATCAACCTTGAACTTTTGTTCATCATTTCGCAGCGCTCATCGCTTCTGTCTGTTTTGTCAGGTCATTCTTGCTCATTTTTCCAGCCCTTCATCTATCCGGTCAATTTAAGAAAATACAGGCCCATTCGGCTCACTATGACGAAATAAACACATACATTCATTAATTACATGGAAATGCACCTTTCACTGTTTACCACCCACCTTTACACTATTCCCTGTTAATATTTTCTTAGCATAAGCTTCATGTAAAGCGGCATTATTTATTATCGTTTTAAAGCAAGATGCAAGATGCGAATTGCGGCCTAAACGTGCATTAATTTTGTTTCTTTTGAAACGCAATGTAAAATGCGGCCTAGTTCTTTCATGCATTAGTTCACATTAGTGCGCGCATGCGCAAAGTGGTCTCTCATGTGGTTCATGTGATTTGCATGATAGTTTTTGCTGCACACTGTTAGTAAGTATTATGGGGGAGTTAATCCGAGCAGGTCTCTTTTTGCGAAACCCTGCTCCATCATAGCTCACTACCACTATGCTGGTGCATAAGTAGGCTGTCTAGCGCCGCACACAATCTTTGCACCATGGTGCAGAGGTGTCCATGTACTGCCTAGCATATGATCTGTACTGTAAGCATACCCTTCCAGTAAAACATCTTATGCCTACACAAATTCTTAACGATTTCACATATTGCATATGTGCGGTGCAGTGAGCACAGGTAATGGGTGGAATGTTCGCAGAAATGAAAACATGTCTCCATGTTATTGCTTCCTTCAAGCAGGCATTATGTTTTGAGTGTGGTTCGGCTATCATAGTAGATTTGGCTTTATGGCATACACCATGAGTGCTTCTGCTAATCCAGCCTTGTTACACAACGTAGTACATGCTCTTGACACAAAGTAGCACGAACCAGTGCAAAGCACTATTTATGTTGAGAAAATGGCACCTATCCAGCACAAAATATATTTTGCTCTGGAATGTACATATCTTTGCGAGAGTTTGAGCTGCTTTGGTTCACCTTGCTTGACTTTGCCTCAGTGTCAACCCTTAATTAAACCCTAGCCCTAAATTTCTGTTATGCATGCTCAGCTGTCAAATTAGGAAAAAAAAGCTGTCTCACTCAATTTACCAGGGGGGCCTTGGAAAGTTCGTGTCAGGGGTAATTGGGCATGGAAGGTGGGGGTCAAGGGCAATTGCCCACTTTGTCCTTGCAAGGAGGCAAGAGTACAAGAATGTCAAAGAAGGAGCAGTGGTGATATGGTGTGCAACAAGTTGCCAGAGAGAGTGAGATGATATAAGGTGTGGCATGGAGGCGATGGTGGAGAAAGTGTTGAGAAAAAAGCATGCAATTATGTAATCCTCTGTGGAGGATTCAAGGGCAGGATGTAAAAGTTGGAAGGGGTGTTAGTGGCAGTGCAGGAAGTCAAGAATCTCAACTGGAAAGCTTTAGCGTAGTTGGACTCTGGTGGTGGACTAGATCTTATTTCATATAAATAGTACATTTATTCTATTCAGAGTTTTTGTTTTGACTTCCTCGTGTGTTTTCTTTCTCCCTATTATATCTTGAGGGGGGGTTGCTATTATTGGTTTCATTCAGGAATGATTTTGATTGTGCCTGTAGTATTTGTGGTAACAGTGGTATTTCAGGAAGGGAGCAGTGTTATGCCTGGTGGTTGCCTCTCCTCGGTATGCAATGTTGAGTGATCCCACTAGACAGAATACAACCCAGGGTGAGGGAAACTTTTACCTTTCCAGTTGTTGCCAGTTGCTGTCTCTCTCTGGCTCTAGCAGCTACTACTTGATGTATGGCCCAAATCAAGGTTTTTCACTCTATCTCTACTCTGCATAGGAGCTTAATAAAAACAAACTACTTATCAAACAATTATACATAGAGATACTCAGTTAACTGTGGAGAACTAGATAGTAAAATCCAAAGGTCGAAACGAGAAATAAAATATTTACTTTAGGATTATTTATATGTTACTTGGGCCAAGGATTGGGCACGTTAGCTAGACTCTTGCAAGCACTGAAGTGGGCATAATCATGTTAAACGCAGTGACAAACACACGAAACACCATATCCTTTAAATCATTCAATGCCTAAAGGAGTGTTCACCATGTAATATGTAAGATCCATGTTTGTTCACCAGGCTTATAAAAAAAGTGTGCCAAAACCTAAGTCCACCTTCGCCCATTCACGTGTTACCATCATTGCCATAACATCTATGGAGCCTTATTACGGCATCTCACAGAGGCCCTGCAGAATGCTTTTACTTGTGATCCCATCTGGGCCTAGTAAAAGTAACTAGACAGTCCCTCTTCTACCTTGGCCACCACGAGCTGTGGAGGAAAGAGGGTGACATGAGTCAACTGGACTATGAAATTGATGTGTCATCGGGGAACCACTCAACTTCCAGTGGTCGAGGCACAGAATCTTTTAGCTCACTGCACAGAAAATCATTCTGCCAAGGCGCTTTAAGCATCCTAGCATCCTGCTGTCCCATGTTTTTGGACGGCTGCCTGTCAGCTCCGACGTTTAGGGACAGTATACTCAAATCTGGGTCTTGCAAACTCCTGCTTTTGAAGACCTTCTAGCTGTCTGCAACTCAGACGATTAGCCACTGCACACCCAAGGACAGAATCTAGAACCTCTTTACCCATCTTGAATAAGGTTTAATTTTTACCTTTGAGCATTTTTTGCTTTAAAAATGTATGCACAATTATTTGATTTTATTCTTCTAGTACATTTCAACTCATATATGAACACTTTGTGCAAGTAGATCTGATTATTTCGGCCGGTCAAGTCATATATTTGTTTACCAAAGGGTCTTGTTATTGAATCAGTCTTCAAATTGGATTAACCAGGTTCATTCATAATAGTAAAATGCCACCTACATAGAGAGAATTTATAAAGTTTGTTTCAATGTAAACTAATATATTATTACAATTCCTAACTATAACGTCACTTTATCCTTTCTTTTTTTCAGTGAATGTCTTTTTTAACGTAAAATAAGATGTCCATCACTGTGTGCAGTGTGCCATTGGACGCACCCTACCTCCCGCAGCACACCGCCTTTAACCGTGCACAGTGTGCAGTTGTCCACAGAGCCTGAGTGCAACCACTCAGGGGCACCGAACTGTCCCCCGCGCATGGCATTTGGCCTTGAGCAGTGTGAGTTTGGTCGCAAGGCCTAGCCACAGTCAGCTAGATTTGCTGACTTTGTCTGATTGTGGGTACCGGCGAGACGCAATAATGGGGGACCCCCTCTAAGGAGAATGATTTAAGGTCAGGGAGAAGAGGGGAAAACAATAGCACAATATAAAGGAGCTCCCTCGTGACCTATCTATGAGTTACTTTTAGCATGGGCTTACATGGTATGTCTGAACAACCACAACATATAAAGAGAAGACATGAAAATTCTATAAAAATGTGTTTGGTTTATTTCAATTTCAACAATTTCTTTGCTTTTTTTTTTTTTTTTTTTTTTAAATATGTGAATGTCAAAATATTATTTTTGAAGCACTTACATGCATTAGAACATATTAGTTACAGAAAATATTAAATACAGCAGATTTGAATTAACCCCTGAATGCAGATTCATGAAAAAAGAAAAACCTTTCATTCATACCACACTACATATATACAACATTATACATACTCATACCCCATCCATAGACACATGTATATCTGGAAAATGGGAGACAGCAGATGACATAGTCTCTATGACCAATAGAGTTAAATGCAAACAACAAGATCTAAACGGCATTGGTCGACGCGCGTTTCGGTGGCTGGAGCAATGGTGACGCCACCTTCATCAGGACCTTAACCAGATATGGAAAACATTCAAAAACACCCAGGGGAAACTAATGTTTACTCAGAAGAAGTATATGAGGCAATCCGGAAAACCACTATTTATAAAATGTCAAATATTTCCATATTTGTGCTGGAATTACATATTCCAAAATTCTCTTATGTGCGGAGCACTTGATAAATATTACTTTGATGATATGATCAGTCAGAAGGGGATGTCCTACTGGGCATTAATCAGGCACTATGAGGCACAATAATTGTATTCAGGTCACATTAGGTCAAACAATTTCATCAGTGTTCTCTCTTCGTTTTAATGAGGTCCTGATGAAGGTGGCGTCACCATTGCTCCAGCCACCGAAACGCGCGTCGACCAATGCCGTTTAGATCTTGTTGTTTGCATTTAACTCTACTGGTCATAGAGACTATGTCATCTGCTGTCTCCCATTTTCCAGATATACATGTGTCTATGGATGGGGTATGAGTATGTAAGCATGTAAGTGCTTCAAAAATAATATTTTGACATTCACATATTTTAAAAAAAATTAAAAAAAGAAAAAAGCAAAGAAATTGTTGAAATTGAAATAAACCAAACAAATTTTTATAGAATTTTCATGTCTTCTCTTTATATGTTGTGGTTGTTCAGACATACCATGTAAGCCCATGCTAAAAGTAACTCATAGATAGGTCACTGATTTATATTGGGGTAACGGCGAGAGCCAGCATTTGTTTCTTAAGTGCTTAGTAAACTATAACTGGTGAATTACAGTGGCTGTTTTAGTTTAAACTGTTATTTTTTGACTGACATTTTCACCTAATTATAAAATCACTACAACTTTGTTTTTTTCAGTGAATTTCTAATGTTTTTTCAACGTAAAGTAAGATATTATTACCAGATCTTACTATAATAATATAACGACATTTCAACCTTTTTTGGTATGTGTATATATATATATATATATATATTCCTTCCAGAAACGTTAGCCATCCACGGTGCACCTGAACGGAGGGGCGTGCCAAAAACGATGCCAACAACTCGTTAAAATCTCTCAACCACGACCTGTCCATGGATACAACAGGTAATGACACATCACAGGAAACCAGTTGCTTCAACCACTGATTTTTAATCCAAGACTTCAGCCAAAATGACGCGTTTCGGCCGAGGCACCGGCCTTGTTCACAAGTAGTTCAGTCTACATGTAAATGTATATTCAATTCCTCATCTAAATTGTGGCCACTCGGCTGTTTGGTCTCGAGTTCCAGGATCCATTTGGATTCCCGTTTACGTAACAGTTGCACTGTATTGCGCCCTCGGGTGCCTGTGTGTACCTGTTCAATTATGAAATAACTCAACAGAGCACTGTTAGATAGATGGTGTGTTTGGAAATGATTTGCAACCGGGTAGTGTGGATCCCTGTTATTTATGGCACACATATGTTCCAGGACTCTTTTCTTGGCCATAAGCATTGTGCTACCAACATAACGGAGTCCACAAGGGCAATCCAGTGTGTACACAACAAATGTGGTGCTACAGGTTAAAAATTGGGTAATCTGTTTTTTGTTAGCTCTCCCTGGTATGTTATATTCTTTGACCATGCTGCTATTCCGGTAGGCCTTACAGTGACCGCAAGGGAAGAAACCTTTGAGGTTATGGTCTCTTTGTTGTTGTATTTGTGTAACGTCATTGCGGACCAAGATGTCCCTGAGGTTGCGGCCTTTCCTATAGGTGATTCTAGGATGTGCATGGATGGACTTGCCGATAACAGAGTCCCCCGTAAGTATAGGCCAATGTTTAGCAAAGATCTTATAGATCTGCTGGGAATTACGATTATGTATGGTAATCAATTTAGTCTCTTGTGATTCTACCTGGCTGTTACTATCTGTAAAGTGCTCAATCAGGGTGTCAGCTCTACTGATTTTGTTGACTTTTTCTATAGCACGGTTGAGTACCCATTTCGGGTAACCTCTGTTGGAGAATCTACCAATCATGTTTTCCTTCTCGATGTTAAATGTTTCTTCAGTACTGCAGTTTCTCCTCGCCCTCAGTAGTTCTCCAAAAGGAATACTCCATTTAAGAGTTTCTGGATGGCCACTGAGGGCGTGTAGAATGGTGTTACCTGCAGTTGTTTTCCTGAAGAGACTGGTCTCCAAAGTGTTATGATTAACTGAAACTAATACGTCCAAAAACTCAATCTGATGTTTATTTATATTGGATGAGAGTTTGATGTTATACCTATTGGAGTTCAGCTTGTCGATAAACTCGGTGACTTCGTCATGTGTACCTTGCCAGATAAGGAAAAGGTCATCAATGTAACGCAACCATAAACGTACTTTGGAGAATTCGGATATAAGGGTGGCTTCTTGTCTGATTTCCTCCTCCCAGAGACCCAAGAACAGGTTGGCAAAGCTAGGGGAAAAACATGTGCCCATAGCAGTGCCAAGGGTCTGTTTGTACAGCATCCCATTAAACATGAAAATGTTATTTTTTAAACATTGGTTCATCATTTCGATTAACATGTTAGTGTGGTCCAGAAAACCGATGGATCTGTTCTTGAGGTAATGGTAGCATGCCTTTACACCCTGGGTGTGATCTATTATAGTGTAAAGTGAATTTACATCTAGTGTTACTAGTAAGAAATCCTCTTCCCAGTTGATACCTTCTATTTTAGTCAAGAAATCTTTCGTGTCTCGCACATGTGAGGGCAAAGCTGTTACATAATCACTTAAAAAGTGATCCACATATTTGGACACATTTTCTAATGCACTGCCAATAGATGAGACTATAGGTCTCCCTGGCGGTCTAGTAGGGTCTTTGTGTACTTTCGGTAAAAGGTATAAAATTGGGAGTTTGGGGAAGTCCCTTTTTAAGAAGCAATATTCGTCCCAAGTGATGATACCATTGTGTTGCCATTCCTTAAGTTTATTCCAAATTTCTAATATACTGTCATTATAAACAGCACTGTTGATTTTCAGATAGAACCTGGCATCTTCTAGTTGTCGTTGAGCTTCACTGATGTACATGTCACACCTTTAAAGGACAATGTTGCCCCCTTTGTCCGCAGGACGAATTACAATACTAGTGTCTTCTGCTAGGGATTTTATGATTGCGTTTTCTTTGGTGGTAAGGTTATTGTTGGAAGATACCTTTTTCCAACTCTGGTGTTTTAATCTGAGTAAATCTTGAATGACCATATTAAATGTATCAATGTTATCATGAGGTAACACAGGGTAAAAGATAGAACAGGGTTTAAACTTAGTTGAGGCAGCTAGGTCAGTGGGAAAGTCAATGTTGATGGCTTCCATAGGAGACATATTGGATGCCTCAGACATATGTTGTAGGTTATGCTTGGCTTAAGGTGTTTCAACGGCTCCTACAGTCAAGCTTGTAGGTGCAGATGAGGCTATTTCTGCTGTGGAGTCCAAACCTGTGGTTGTATTCTTAAGAGTATGCCATTTAGTAAGTTTGAGTTTCCTGACAAACTTATATAGGTCCACACGTGTGTCTGAGTAATTGAATAATTCAGTAGGGCATAATGTCAGGCCTAGACATAGAGTTTTCTTCTCTAGGAAAGAGAGGGGGCGTTCCGATAGGTTAATAGTAGTACGATTTACCATGTCCATATCCATTATTAGTTGGTCGTGGAGCTCGTTGCTTTTCCCATGTGCTCCTTTGTTCTGTCGTTTCTGGTTTTTCTGTTTTCTTCGTTTCCTTCTTTGTTTGCTCCTCCCTTCCCTCTTCATCTTCCTCAGGCTCATTGTCCCCGTCCTCTCCCTCGGTTTGTTGGTGGTGGCGTCACTCTTGGTATTTGCCGGCCCCTGCGTAGGAGCCGGTACTCGTCCAAAAAAGTAACCAGTTTGGAAGGGATCGCTCTTTCAGATGTTGAACTTGTAGTAGTTATGGAGATATCCGTATCCGAATCACTGGCTTTTACTGATGATGGTATCGTGGTCTCACTTCTCTCAGTTTGGGTTGTCTCGATGTTAGACACGTTATCGTATAGGTGATTATATTTGTGACTATAAGTCAGTATGCGGCCGCTCTCATAGTCCATGCAATCACGATGGAGCTTGCGTTGTTTGCGGATTTTAATATCCTCTTCGTGTTGTTTGAGCTTGGGTTTAAGTTCATCCTTGAATTTATTTATAATTCCTTGTTCTTTGCTGGTGGTAAATTCTTCCTCCAGTGTGGCGATCTCTGTCATGATGGCCTCACGGTCTTTCCATGCATACATCACTAATATGCTGAGCATATTTCTGGAACTTTTTGCAGAGTTTTCTGCCCAGTCTTCAACATTTGTGGATTGGGCGATTCGTATGATGGTGTTACATAAATGCGTAGCCCCCGTGGCACCATGTTTTTGTCCAGATAGTCTTGCAATGAGACTGCTTCCCACCATTTGGCGGTTTCAGATTTCTTAAGTTTCTCAAAGCGTTTAAGTTTGGTGTTTAAAGTAGTGTCACTTTCGCTGTTAGTTTGTGCATTGTCCAATTTGCCTGGTGCGCGTGCTAGCAGGGTTTGTGCTGCCGCACGTCTCTCATTTTCTTCATCCATGTTGAGCGCTCTATCAATGAAACTTCTCTATTTATGCTTCAAAGTCAATGTAATTATGTCAACGCGGACACTCCCCCTCTTAGAATAATAGGTTTCTGCTGCCGCTTTATCCGTTTCAACTCAGGAGCTACAGTAACGTTGTATCCAAACGAACGTCTCACTTTACAATGCAGATCGCATAGGTGTAGACTTTAGAGTGCAAATGCGAGATGCTGTGCACATGGACACGTAGTTTAAACTGACGATGCAATTGTTCGTTTGTAGATGATCCTAAACAATGCGGTATAGTGGGTTGATCCCATAAATTAATGTATTGAGCGCCAGCCAGAGACTTCAGAATCAGCCTCGGGGGATGCCAGCTCGGGGACTGGACCCGCGCTGAGAACACGAACCAGTCCCCCCGCCCCGCACCTCCTCCACGGCTAAAACTTACCTCTGGGACGCGCCGTCACACAATCCTCCGCTCCTGGAACAGTAAGGCTTTTCTTGTTGCTGCTGCAAAAGTGAAGTAAGTGGCCGGCCAGGCGATCCTTCCATAAATTCCACACAAAGAAGCTCCTGCTAGGATCTGTGGCCCGAGGCAGGTGGCGCGGGATGGCGGCGGAGCAAGCCGTCAATCAATCGCACACAAAAGAAAGAATGTCCGCACTCTCAGATAGTGCCGCAGTGGGGGGTTAATTACATAAGGTAACGCGTTTCGACAGCCGAGGCTGTCTTGATCACACAATTTGCGTACAGGAAATGCACCATTACATAGACTCAAGTTAATCATGAAAATGGAAAATGGACCATACACAGCAGTTTGTTGCATGTGAGCTAATACATGATGAAAATGAAGCGGCCATCCTGTAGTACTGGTGAACTACTACTGGCAACTTGGCAGTAAATACTTGAATAGATATAAACAAAAGTGAATCACCTTAGCTACCATTAAATTCATGATAAGCCGGTTACCATAAAATTACATACACCAATTGATAAAAATTGAGCACTGTATATACAATACAATATAGTACTACTTGTATCATCAATGTGTGGAAATCTATACCATTCTCTTAAAACGTAGAGAAACCAAGGACAGCAAGACAACAATATATATGTCAGACAACGTGCAGTCTACTAACTACTGGGGATTGATGTAAGGTGAGTTTATACATGAATGGTGTATTGAAATATAACTGTGTCCAGTTTTTGTGTAGCCATTACGAGCGTGATTAGCCAGACTGTTAGGCACAGTGCCAAAATAGAGGCTAGGTATCAGGGTACAGCCGGATAAATCAACACATGTAAGCGGTACATCTAAGAATTAAATAGATTACCGGTAGGAGTCATATGAGATTGATATATATAAATATAGTGAGATAATTATAATTTTATAATCCAATCTTTTAAGTACCTATTTAATTTAAAAATAAATGCAACTTTAATTTAAACAATGATTTAAATAATTTTAATTAATTCCATCCATAGCTTTGTTGTAAGTTTTACTGCATAATAAATATTACCGTTTTATTTTGGTTGTGGTCACTAATAAAACTCGAGCCAGAGCATGTTGGAGTCTGTTTGCATGCTGGAGCAGGCAGTCTGAATGATATATATATATATACATATATATATATATATACATATACATATATACATATATATATATATATATATATATATATATATATATATATATATATATATATATATATATTCACTGAACAAAAACAAAGGTTAAAGGGATGGTGTAGTTAAATGAAACTTTCAGTGACAACGTATCATTTTAAACTAAAAGAAACACTGATATTCATCAGTTAGAGTTATCTTTAGTAACTATAACTTATGCCCTAATGTAATTATATCTCGCGCCCCTAACATACACAGTCTTCTCATCCATGATGTTATTTCAAATGTTGCAGTAATGTCATCAATGATGTTATAGAACATGTCATGAGTGATGTACTATGTGGGGTAATTAGCAGTGCATGGCGAGGGCATGAGTTATAGTTATCTTAGGGCATGGGTTATAGTTACTAGAGATAATTAGAACTGGTAAATTTCAGGGGATGTTTTACATTAAAACATTACATCGTCACTGAAATTTTCACCTAACTATTATGTTGCTTTAACATTTGGATCTTTTCAGTAAATTTCTAGGGTTTTTTTGTTCATGTAAAGTGATATTTTATTATCATATGAAAAGCAAACCCCCCGCAGGCAGCAATCCTATGCCGCGCACAGGGCCCTGCAACCAAACCCCGTCTGGTAGCCAACACCCAACTGCGCACAGGCTTGGACCGTGTGGCCCTGTATCCAACCCATTGCTAGCAACCAGACCCGCGCCACACACGGCTTTCAAGCATGCACAGCACGCAGTTGGTTTTGGAGGTCCTGGTCACACTCAGCCAGATCTCATCCCCCGGGGCCGATTTGTCAAAAAAAGGTGGGAGGGCACACAGCACCCCTCCCGAGCTTTGCAGGCCCCGGGGACCCAATCCCTCAACCGTATTTATTTTATTAAGGGGAGAGGGGCATGTGGGTCCCCTACCCGCTCCCCCTCCTTGAGCCTTTACGGCTCCAGGAACCCCAACCTCCAAAGGCTTTTCTTTTTTTAAGGGGAGGGGTCCCTTGTCGCTCAGGACCTCATCCTTATGGCAAGGGGCTTGGTGACCAATAGTGGCCCCTGGAACTTGCAGAGCTGATCGAAGGTGCTAGTGTACTGCAAAACCATATACTGCGCGTCTGTGTGTCTCGGGCCTCACCACTCATTACACTGCTATGTGCTGCATTAAATAACATGATAATCGCACCTCGGTGGTCATCACGCGTTTCATGGAAACACGTTCCACAGAGGATCACAAAACAAAGGCATCATTCTTCCAACCACACATGCTATATATAGTATAGCTTGCTGTCCCACATAGCATTAGTAAGCGCTATACAAATGCTGCAATACAATAAAATACAAAACAATATTTAGCATTTGTGCCATTATTTTTTTTGATCCTATTAAAATCTGTGTTTCCATCACACTTCAAAATTACAAAAACAAAATGTGCTTCGTTTGAGCTTTCATAACTGCTAAGATGGTTAGCAATATTTGTACAATTAATTCACAGGTATTTAAATGTTGTATATTAGAAAACAGTCTTTCTTTTCACACAGTTACCCAGCGAGATTGTCACATAGTTCACTTTACAAAACACTCTCACTTTGCAGACAAAGAAAAGTAAACAATATCTCCATGTTAAAATAATATGCAGCAAATTTGTCAGAAAACATAACATGACATTTGACCTCTGTCTTTGAATGCATAGCAAATGTGACAAGATAAAAACAATATGTAAAGGCATTATTATTGCCTATTCTCCTCCCGAAATCCAGCATGGTAATTTTGGGAGGTGCTGCTGCACCGCGATCCCCGTTTTTCGATTAATTGCATGCATTCAAATGTGAATGTAGTTTTTTTCTGCTTAACAGAGTTTTAAATACATGCTATGCCAGTTGCCTGGGTCACTTGTGGTGGTGGGGTGGGGAGTGCAAAGAATAATATGGACTGGCCAGGCCCACAAATGCCCCTGTGTCTACGGCCCTGACTGTATTAATGCCAGGGCCACCGGAATTATGTGATTGTGCCGCCGCTGTGATTTTCGCATAACTGTTGATTTACCAAAGTTGCCACATAATCCATCATCTGCCACATAATCTGCAGATTTTAACAAAAAAAATTGTTTCTAGCTCAAACGGTTAAAAAGTTAGTAAAAGCGCAGCGACACGTGTTGCCGCACAGTGGAAGGCCCTGTGCAAAGGTTGACTGGTCACCTTTTTGTAGCTTATTGCTATATTTGGGTGTTAAACTGGTACTAATGAGGTACAGCTAATGCCCAGACAGTGTTAACAAGCTTAAAAATTACAAAATAATGAATTAATACTATTAATACCACATAATGCCGCTTAATTTGGCCTTTCTTGCTGCATAATTCATTCAACCCTGCTGCATAATTAGAACCTCCCCTTCTGCATAATTCCAGTGGCCCTGATTAATGCTCCCCCTCCACTGCGCATTTGTTAGCAAATGCAGATCAAACCTCCTAGCCGCATCGAGCAGCCCCACCCTCGTGCACACAATCTAAGGCTGAAATGGGGTTTGGAGAGGAACTTCACAGAGTCTTTTATTAAATTCATAAAGTATGTTTTTGCTTATCATCCAGATGAGAGTTTGAAAATTCAGTACCCCCTCCTCCCCATCTCCCTCCAGAGTAGCCCCTCCCATTATTGTTGGGGATGTTACAAGCTCTTTTGTAACCTCATTGCACCCACTTGTTTAGGGTCGGTGTTGTCACTCTTCGAGAGAGCATTTTGAAGCCAACCAAGCTGCATAAAAAGTCAAGTAGCCCTATAAAACCCACTGATTCACCGACAGCTCAGAGGCCAGGCAGTATAAAGTTACTGCATGTAGCACACAGCACGCGCCAAGCGGTCTTTGAAACTAAAGTACCGTCCCTTAGTTAATCCCATCGGGGTACAGGTAAAGGATGTGGCCTAACGGCTAGAGCGGTCGACCTAGAAGCAGGGGAACCAGGTTTGAGTCTCAGCAGGAATTCTCAACACCCTGTGATTCTGGGCAAATCACTTCATCTCCCCGTGCCTACCAAAAATGAATGTGTCCCTCTGTAACGTAACTGGTGCTCATGTAAAGCGCTCTGATATCTTCGGGTTGGGTTTGCGCTATATAAAACTACAACAACAAAAAAACTGCACCCCAGTTTGCTCATGTTTGTATCTGTAGAGAGTGACTGGAATGGATTTGTAATTTGTCAGATGGGACATTCGCCATGTTTTGATGGAGTACCCTGTCTGCCAAACTGGCTGTACAGGTAAAGGTATAAACTGTTGTCTGTCTTTTGTGTTTGGGATACTTTCAACCAATATCGGGTAGGACAACAACCTGCCCGGCTTTACCAGGGTATTGTCCACGGTTACAAGGATATTTTCCACGTTTTCCCTAAAAACATTTGTTAACAGAATCATGCTGATTGCTAGCTGTTACATTTCTAAACGACTCTACAGCTAGACATCTCAATAAATCCCTATAATATCCCCTGATAAACATGACCCTTGTGGACCAAATTTGTCTTCATTGTTTGACGTTGTGCAAGTCCTTGATTTCCCCATGGAATAAAATGAAGAATTGGCATTTCAATGTTATCTAGCAGAACCAGTTTCTAAAAATCTGAAACATTTTGACAGTGCCTTTCATTTTAAGTGTGCAAGGTTCTTAATTAAAGAAATTATAAAAAGCATAAAGGGTTACAATGAAATGAATTCGAAGAGCATACAATTAATAAAACTCGAATATTAAAGGCAATGTTGAAGCTACAAAATATATAAGATATCAACCCTCCCCACAATGGAGTATAGATATGAATTTCACAAGGTCATGGGACACAGGACTCATGATGTGACTCCGGAGGGAGGAATGATGGCCAGAGAAGTGGCCTGCAGAAGTCCCAGTCCCAGAAGAAAAGACTCTCTACTGAAACAGGCATAAACCGGGTGCCACAGGGTGGGTTCACGTTTAGATTTAGCCATTCGGAATGGGGTCTGTAGTTTCTGACAACATACCGATGGCTGATAGTAAATTCTTGCTACTCCTGAAAGCTGGTGACAGTTCTTTGTCTAAGGCTCCTGGGATGCAGGCAACTCTCCTCAGTGCAAACCTGCTTTTCATATATAACTAAAAATGCAGCCCCTCTCCTCCAGATGTCCAAGGAAATCTACACATCATCTTGCAATGCCCTGTCCTCTTGCAAGTCAGTCACTACCCAACATTAAACCGCACAAAGTTATAAATCTCAGCACCTCAAGCAGGTACTGGTCCATGGGCAAAAAAAGCAGGTTGGGGTACGAATTGCAGCTTATATTTTCAAGCGTTTAACAGCTAATAAAATGCCACCAGAGGTATATTTTACCACTGGTTGGTCAAACATAGACCGTCCCAAAAATAAATTTCAGTCTCAAGGGCAGAGATGGGGTCTGCATCATTTCTGAGCTGTGTTTCTTCGAAGGGTGATTGGCAGCAGTTCGCCCTAAGTTGGCAGGGTATGCCCAGACGTGGGTCCCTTGCTCACTTTGCCACTGGATTCAAGATAGCCTGGCTGATGAGGGTTTTGAACCCGAAACCGGTCCCAGGATGCTGGTTTCCGGTCCAGGGAAGACATGGCTTGGCAGTTCGGGCTGGACTGTTCCCATGAGGCACAGGGTCAGACTGATTTGCATATGGCCATGTCTGAACTGGGGTGGTGGAGTGAGCTAAAGAATGATGATGGATTAAACCCAGATCAGTTGACTGGGGGTGAGTGTTTGATTTGCTCTAACGCTCCGTCCATCATCCCCTTTGGTATCGCTTTGTTCGCCCTAAGTTGGCAGGGTATGCCCAGACGTGGGTCCCTTGCTCACTTTGCCACTGGATTCAAGATAGCCTGGCTGATGAGGGTTTTGAACCCGAAACCGGTCCCAGGATGCTTGTTTCCGGTCCAGGGAAGACATGGCTTGGCAGTTCGGGCTGGACTGTTCCCATGAGGCACAGGGTCAGACTGATTTGCATATGGCCATGTCTGAACTGGGGTGGTGGAGTGAGCTAAAGAATGATGATGGATTAAACCCAGATCAGTTGACTGGGGGTGAGTGTTTGATTTGCTCTAACGCTCCGTCCATCATCCCCTTTGGTATCGCTGTGAACTTAATGCCAGCGGCAGTCCACTGACTCACGCCAGTAATGCATTTACCACTTGTAGTAATTCAATAACCTGAGGTAATATGACAGAGCGGATTCTACTGTCCGCCCCTGTTTCCAGCTTCCGTGATGTGTGGAGTGTGCCAACAGTAAATATGAGTTGTCGCTCGCGACAGTGCTGCTGCCTTTTGCATAAGGAGACCCCTGAACTGTTCCCAAAACCCCTGAATAGATGTGATTCTCTGCACTGTAAAACATGTTGCTTAGCATCAGCACTTAGAAGAGGAGCACTTTAGGAGGCAGCATATTGCTGGCATATTCTATTCACAACTTTGACAGCTTTTGTCCATAAAACTGAATGTAAACCGAGGAGACCACCAGAAATAAAGGTGGGAGCAGGAGTGGGAATGGGGCCGGAGGGGGGGGGGGCAGTAATGCACCCAGATTCCGAACTCTGGTGTGTGTTTAAAGTAACATTAATTCATATATTAAAATGGAACTATGATGTGTGTTGATGCTCACATACCGTGATTCAGGACATATTCAGGACATATAATATTTAACGGTTTTAAAATGTTTGACCATTGAACATGCATAATCAGGATAAAGTATTAGTATTTAGTATAAAGTACCTGCTTTCTGTGGGACGTCACTTGCTTTGTTCCCTTGGTAGTACAGGAGAGCAGAGGAGGCTCGTCCATTGGGGCGTGGAGGTGTTGCCCCCTCAAGAAATCACCGCGTGCCATCACAAACATAATTTAAACATTACCATTCTAGCTGTGTATTTGCTTTGCCATCTGTCCCAACCACGGTGTTACATGGGTCGGGTGTGGCTAGAGCAGGACGGTGCCAATCCTGTTGTTCGGCAGCCACAGGCCTCGGTGATTTGCATGATTTTAAGTCAAGTGCGCATGCCAGGTTGGGCAGGTCTCTTACTGTGCTCAGCCCAACATGAGTCCTTCAATACCCTCTATTACCCTCTAACCTGTACTCGTTCAGGGAGATAGGGGAACACAGCACAGCCCCAAGGTCTCCTTTGGAGAGCCAGGTACACCTGCCCCAACCAATGCTTATCCTGCTCTTAAACTGTTTAGTATTATAAACAGCATAAGAACAACATATATATTGGGTTGGGTGATGGTGGTTGGCCTGTCACCACTGGCCAATGCTTACAAGGCAGCGAGGGACCGGGGAAATTGCACAAGATGGCCAATCACTGTGTGGCCTCATTTTGAAGTCACACAGTGATTGGCCATGTTCATGCTCCCTATGCTTGAATGATGCTCTTCCATTCGTACTCAGTGCTGGTGACAGCACTGTGCAGGAGGGGATTGGAAGAGAGAAGTCGCTTTTTCATGCTCATCTCTAGCCCGCAGAGCACGTGCTTGAGGGCCCTGCCTCAGAGAGGCAGTTCAGGCCTGTTCAGTTCACCTCCAGGACACCAGACACACTCGATGAATTCACTTTTCCATTGTAACAGTATTACTGGTAAAAAAAAAGAAATTCTTTTATTGTGTAATAATTTTAAAAGTTAAGTGGAAGGTGTGAAGAAGACTTGATTTTATCATGTTTTGCCAGCCCCTGTGGGTGCTGCCTTCATACTCTTTCTGAGATTAAAGTGTCAGCGGCAATTCATAAGAGCCAGTTCATCCTTAATTTTGAAGTGGTGCATGGGCCATGGCTGCCTTAGATTAGATGCTTCAGTTATTTCTGAACATAACACAGCAACACCTCCTGGCCCTCCCTGTACATGTGAAATTTGACCCCCGCTGCCTTCCTCCAGCTGCTCGTTCTTCTGTGCAGATAGCTAGACAGAAATCCAAGTGTTAAAAAATAGAAATCCTGTGTGCGTCCCAAGTTTTGTGCTTTTTTTTTTGTGGGTACGTTGTTGGAATTTACGCCTTAATAGTGCTTAATTTGAGCCTGTCGTTTCCGGTGCTTGGCTGCTGCACTCAATTGCCAGCACCAGCACTTGTGACAGTCTGCCACAAGGGGGCGCTGTCTGGCTAATTTAAGGGTGACCACAACAACAGTTAATTATAAATTCAATATACATTAAAAATGGCTATTACCTGCCGCCCAAGCCATTCTTATAGCTTTGGGGGCCTGAAATAGTCTGTCACACTTGTAGGATGTGATGGTTAGTAGTTGTGTTGTTACTGTCATTGGCAGCATAGTGTGGTGCAAGCTGCAGTGGCCTCCTAACAAGAGCCCTGGCACCTATTTTATTTTTACAAACTAAGCACTGTGCCTTAGAGCTGCACTTGCCTCCACACCAGGTCAGTGGTGTAACGCAAAATGATGGGGCCCCCCTGCAGAATGTGACGAGGGACTCCTGAGTCTGCCATGTCTCACAGATATTCACTGGCCTTGTGCTGAATGGAGACCCATTAGGGATTAGGGCCGACTGCACAACAGGGGACTGCTGGGGCCTGAACTAGGCCACTGCGCCAGACACAACAGTGTGAAACCCTGTGCACATGCGACAAATATGTGTAAAGCTGAAGCAGGTTCATATGAGACTAGAAATCATTAAATCAGATACAAGCTGCTACACAAACGTTCCCATCTGAAGTGCCACAATGGTTTCCTAAACACTCTTTGATAATATCTAGGGTAGTTGACTAAAAAAGTGATAAATAACATATTTGAAAAATGCGCCTTGAAATTAACAAAATTTCTGCAGACACACTGGGCCTAATTTACAAGAAAATGGCGCAGCGCCACAAGCTATTTAGCTGCGGCGTGCTGCATCATTTTCAAACCACAGGGATGCGTCGTATTAACAACAGTATGATGCATCCCTGTGCTTTCCCCTGCGCTGGCGCACAATTGCCTGCCATGCGCATCGCAAGCACCCTTGCGTCATTTTGCAAGGGTGCTTGCGCTGCGGGGAGAATTGTTTTTGTGCAGGAAGGAACTTCCTTTCTGCACAAAAACAATAATTAATGGCCTTTTCCTCTTTCTATGCAGCACGCATATAAAGAGGGAAAAACGAGGAGAAATACTTGCGCCATTCCTATTCCTCCCCTGGGAAGGCGTAGGATTCTGATGCATTCCCAGTTTTACAAAACGTTGTAAATCTGGGAATGCATCAAGTTCCATGGATGTTGCGTGGGAACACCCACAGCAACACCCACAGAACGTCCCTTTCACACAGAGTAATGCGTGAAAGGGGCCCATATTTACAAGGCCATGAAAAGTCACACAGGGTGACTTTACATGGCCTTGTAAATATGGGCAGGCACACTGCGCCACAAATGCGTCTAAAAAAGTGACGCACCAGTGGAACAACGGGCTTGTAAATAATCCCCTCTGTGCCCAATAGTTCTTCACATCACTTTTGGAATGGTTCTGTTACATTCATCTAGTTCTCCTTGCTTGGTTTTGTTCCTTCACTAACCCTGAGCCTCCCAATAACATCACTCCTAGAAGTCCCTTCACAGCACCTTCCTCTAGGCGCCAGCCATTTCCCTAGTGTACACAGCTGTATTTTCCAATGGGGAATGAAAACACACTTGCACTAATTGCTCCGATTTACATCTAGAGCGTAGCTACAGATACAAGAACTTCTGGTTGTATTCCTCTTTGAGAAACTGCCTCTTTCCTTGCTATCCACTGCAGAGATGATATGTATACATGAAACACCTTACATGTGAGAGGAGTCCCTAACATTTTACGGTGGCAATGTCAAGTCAACTGCATTTTGGCTCTCTTAAAAGAAAATTCTTTTGAAAAGTTGTCTAGTGGTTTTACTCAACCCTTTATCCAGTTCTTAATTTGTAATAGAATGAGTGATGGTGCCCAAGCTCTGCCCAGAAGCCCGCAACTGGTGCTATTAAAAGTCGGCGCCCCAAATACCAAGGCTGCATAGTCTTCAATCCACTTCTCGACACTCCTTGTCCCTTTATCTGACTCTTGCAGGTTCCTGCTTTCTTGCTATGCATCGGGTTTTCCTTCTTTCTCTTCCTCCTTCTTTCCCCTTTGTGTATTTTTTCCTTCCTTACTCACCGGAAATGTCGGATGAGGAAAAATAAGCAGGGGCGTAGCTTTGTCAGTAAGATTGAGGGGGGGCGTGAGCTTCAGATTTCCCGACAATCACGCTGGCATATAATGTTAAAATACATTATACGACAAGCAGGGTGCATGAAAAGGGCTGAAGGAGCAGCGGAAAGGGAGACGAATGCGGACTGGTGGGGGCATTAAGTGAGAGAAAACAAACTATTTTGTAAAATAAGCAACGTTTTTTAGTACTTTCAAAAGAGATGAGAGAGAATGTGTGAGTGTTTTTGTCAGTGTGTCCATGCAAAAATCCCAGGTGAAATCCGACAGACAGCTCACCATACCCGACTGAAAGCACTTGTACCCAACTTTTAATTAGAAAATACATTCATTAGGGGGTGTAACAACCCAACGCCCCCCTCCCCCCTCCAAGCTGCGCCCCTGAAAATAAGTGCCGGTTTCCAAAAATGAGAGAACTGTGACCCCCCCTCCCCCGGCAACCTCCATTTCAAATTAAGCGCTTTCTTTATCAACTCACACAGATATAAACTTCTCCTGACAAAGGTTGCCGCCAAATGCATGCATTTTTGAAGAAGTTACAAGAGTAAGCTCTTAACAAAATTATGAGGCTGGTCCCTTGGAAGTCGTTTTATTCTCATTAAGTATTACCATTACCAAGACACACTCTCACTCACTCCTTATAGAGGCAACTTAAAGCTGAGAGCTGATTTTGATTTATACAACCTACTATTAAATCAGGTATCAGTAACTACCTGTTGTTTACAGCATAAAGAAAGCCATTTAAAGCTTTTCAGGATTAAAACTCTTAATGTACTCGGTGGCTGCAGCGCCCAGGCTTTGTCCATTCTCCTGTGCTCTGCTGCAGCTAATGAAATAAACTGGGAGGGGTTCAGCAATTTTAAATATCTTTAAATAGGCCTTGTGCTGAGCCACTGGGGATGCCGTTTATATCCGACGCACTTGCTATTTATTCCCTTGCTTTTTTCAGCCTCGGCTCGCAGTGGCTCCAACATATGGGCTATTTATTAGACATGGTGAAGCCAGGAAAATGACAGAGGCATCTGAGCCAGTTATCTGCCATACCTCCCTCCTGGAGTCTCAGCACGAAGCCAGGCCTTCAAGACATTCATAATGTAAATGATACAGGAAATGCCATGTAAAACATTAGAAAGACATTTTTTATATTAAAAACCGGATTTTTCTAGAACACCTCTGTGGGGGCTAGCTCTTAGATAATCTGTATAATGATCATAACATTCATTATGCACAGACGGGGGGTCAGGGGTGGTGTTGCCCTCAATAATATATGAGGCAATGTGTCCCTAAACGTAGGATTCAAACAGCATCTCCAAATACAGTCAATATTAAAAACTGACTCAATAATAGAGTTCAAAATCAGTAATTTAGTAAAATCATGAAGGTTTATTGAAGTAGTGAAGTGCAATACAGAAAGAATTAAGTAATGCAGCAGCAGTCTTAATTAATCACTCAAAGAACATATAAATCAATTTCCAGGAAGGATCTCAGAGTTTAAGTAAATACAGCATTGAGCAAATCTGAAAAACAGATCAAGTGCTAAAAGTGCAGCAAAGCAATAGAGAATTTGACCTCGGTAGAAACCAAAAGTCTCCAAAGAGTCTCTGGCTCATCCTGGGGTTCATATAGGCAATTTCTGAATAGAAAATGATGGAAAACTGCAATGTTAGCATGGTACAGGCAAAAGTAAAATTATATTGACGAATCACATTTCAGCCTTATTAATCATATATCCCTACCAACCTAACACTATCCCTCCACATGAATATTGAATCGCACCTTTTAACCTGTCATCTGCAAGTGTCAGAACAAACTAGTTACATAAAAAATAAGAGATCTCTTGAATGAATGAAATACAGTGTGTTCTTCGACAACAACTTGTCATTCAAATAAACAGTGCATGTTATGCTGCATGCAGTGTCAATGAGAAATACAAACACACAATGAATATTATAAAGTCAGCAGCCATGTTTACAAAGATGGAGTCGAGGCCTAGTTAACATGAGGCCATAAAAACAGTTCTACGCATCACTACTTCTTCGTTTCAATTGCAAATGACTCATATTAATAATCTTATATATTTCTAATTTAAAAAAAAAATCCAACACTTACTTTAAACCACACCTTAGGTTTTTATATAGTACACATCCTGAACTGAATTTCCTAAAGGTGGGTCTCAGACTTAATACAAAAATGAAATGAGGAACAAGCAGCGGGACATTTGCATAGGATATTGATGCTGTAAATGGTTGCCAGGCGATGGAATGGGAGATTCCTGCATTCTGGATAATATAGGCAGAAAAGCCTGCCATCCTCTGATGAAAGAACTCTGGTTGCAGATTTCAATATGTAAGTGACTGTCATGATCTGTTTATCCATCTCCAGCAGTAGAGGAAATCAAGGCATGTTGAAACAAGCATTGGTAAAGCCAATAGGTCCGGTGTTGGCTGCAAACCTTTTGGCCTGGTTTGTGCTTGTTTAAATTTGTCATGTTTTTTGTAAAACGTTATTGTTTGGGAAGCGGCTGGGCTCTCACCAGTATAAAAAAGGAAAACATTGAGTAAAAGCAAAACTATATTTTCTCTTGAAAAACACACATTGCCATAGTAGTCCCCGGCACAGAAGGCAACTACCTTGTGTGTGGATATGCTCCTTGTGAAAGAGTAGATTGCCGTCACTCACAGTGAAGTTAGTCAAGGGCTGAATCTGGCTGACCCATTACCCCATGCGTTGTTGAGGTGGATTAAAGAAAAATGTGAGCTACACACCAATAGATCCCTTGATGAAGTGGGATGGCTGAAAGCCTCTGTAACTACACTAACTATACATATCATTTTAGTCAGATGAAAGGTCTTTGATAACTGCAAATCTAAAAAAAGGAGGAAAGAGTGAAATGTTTCTCATTGCTCACCAGTTCCTTTCATGTCCATTTAAAAACAGGCAACCCTGCCTTCGAAAAAGAAACTCTGCCAACGAACGCCGAAGAAATCTTCAAGGAACTGTAGACTGGACTGAGCAAGGAATATTCTACAGCCTGACAGCGTAATAACGGGCTGAAAGAGCACTTTATTCAGTTTTTACACAAAAATGTTGCACTGACATACACTCAGTTTTTCATTTTTTTTTTACACAACGCAAACTCGACCAGAAGGTATTGGAGAGCTTTACATGAGCACCAGTTACATTACATATTTCTTTAGGCACAGAGGGCCTCATTTATAAGATTTTGCCATAGGGCAGCGCCGGAAGCCTTCTTGCTACGCTGCCCTATGGCAAAAGAAAAGGGCAGGAATGCGCCGTATGTACCAGATACAGCGCATTCCTGTCCTTTTCCTCTGTGAAGCTACACAATGGGCTGCCATGCGCAAACGCAGGCACCCTTGCACCATCGTGCAAGGGTGCCTGCGTTGCAGGGATGATTGTATTTATGCAGGAAGGGGCACCTTCCTGCACAAAAACAATCACGAGAGACTTTTTTCTCTTTCTATGTGTGCTGCGGAATGCAACACACATAGAAAAAAGGAAAACGAGAAGAAATAAAGGTATTTTCCCTCCTTGCACCTCCCTTACGCCTCTCCTGGGGGGGGGGGGGTAGGCTTTTGATGCATTCCCAGGTCTACGAAATCTCATAAATCTGGGAATTTGTCAAATTCCATGGGTGTTACGTGGGAACACCCACAGTAAAGTCCATGGCACCACTCCCCATCGTAGTGTGAGGCAACGCAGCGAATTGCCTCAGTCCATATCTACAAGGCCATGAAAATCGACGCAGGGTGGCTTTACGTGGCCTTGTAGATATGGCCTGCAGTGTGCGCCGCCAGACTGTCACTAAAAGTCACGTTCCGGCGACGCACAGGGCCTTGTACATGAAGCCCAGAGAGTTTAAGGGGCTTATTTATGAGCCCTTGCGTCACTTTTGCGCCGCCGGTGCGTCACTTTTTGTGACGCACCAGCGGCGTAAAAAATGCACCATGTTACGTCATATTTACAAAGTGACGCATCTAGGTAGATGCATCACTTTGTAAACCCTTGCGCCACATTATACCTGCGTCAGGTATAATGTATGCAGGGTGGGTGTTCCGACGCAAGTAAGCCTCGTAGAAGTGACGCGGTGAAATCTATGGGATTTCACTGCGCCACTTCTAGGACGCAAATGCGTCAATATCTTACGCCTGCCTCACACCAGGCGTAAGACTGAGGCAGGAACATTTGAAATGGGACTTGCCCATGTGAAATGGCCCATTGCTGAAGTTACGTCACTTTTGTGACACACTCCAGCAATGCGTCATTTTTGCGCCTACTGATACGTCAGAAATACTGACGTATCTGTAACTCCTTGCGACATGATGCGTCATACTGTAAATATGATGCATCCAGCATGTCGCAAGGAGGGCGCAATGAAAAGTGACGCTGTTTTCATGCAGCGATGTGTCACTTTTCATAAATGAGGCCCTAAGTGATTTGCCTAGAATGACAATATGCTGAGCCAATTGCGAGACTCCAACCTGACTTCCTAGTTCCAAAATTCAGTCGCTCAGGCCGTGACGCCACATCCTCCTCCCCCCTCAATTCCAGCGATGACCTTCACAAGAGAAGAAATGTGATCTTCTGTCACAGGTTCATGAAAGTTGCATGCTTTCAGAATATATGCTGTAATAAAAAACAAAGCAGGGTTGTCCTGTGTTTATCGCCCAGTAACTCAAGTCAAGCTAATGTGCATCGCACAAGCGCGCGCTGCCCCGAAATTGCCCACTAAGTGCTTCTGTCTAACCAATAAAACTAGCTTAGGCAGCACTTGGCACCGCGGATTATGTACAGCTGAAGAAGCATCGCTTGGGACAGTCTCTTTCCGTTTTTCCAAACCTCTGCTACATCATAGTATGTAAGGACCAGCTGTCCGTGCTCATAGTAGTATACGGGGTCCGTATAGTAAACTGGGGTCATGTCTGCGGCCGCTGGTAGTCGAAAGGCGGGTTTGCCATTTCTTTTTGAAAAGTTATTGCATGAGCCGTCCAGGTAGGTACAGCAAAAGCATTTGTTGTGCGTAAAGCTGTGAACAATAATGAAGAACCCGTGGCTAGCACTGTGCATAAAGTAAAAAGATGTGCCGTTGTGGCATGCACCCGTGAGATAAATACATACATGCTTTTGAAAATGCATGAACAATGACAGCTGCTTAGATTGCTGGGTAATAGCAAAGAAATGGGAGGATTATTTGCTAGGACAAATCCTGCCGCGTGGCCTTTTGGAAAGGAAGCAGGCATTCAGGTTATATTATTTCAGTTCTCTCAGTAGCATATGTATGAATTTGAAATTGCATAATCCAGATAGACTCATGTACATTTCAGCATAATTTAGCAAATTTTGTGCCACAAAAAAGAATTAAAATTTGCTGCGCACAATTGTGTTTTTTAATGCTTTTAAAAATAGTTTCCAGCCAAGAAAATTAGCAAATTATTCCAACTGAAAATATTTCACTTTAGTGAAACAACCATTGGTTTCACACAGTGGCATAGCGTGGGTTCCCAGCGCCTGGGGCACGCCAAGTATTGCGTGGCGCAATTTGCGCCCCCAATTAACCCTGGCGCAGCTGCCTACGCCCTCTCCGCAGAGACTCACCTTCTGGAAAGTGTGCCAGCAGCACTGCCACACACAAGGTCATGGAGCATCTGGCCCCACCAGATCACAATTTCATCCCTTTCCTTACTGCATCAATTTATATAATTCCTTTGGTATCGTGCCACTTGCAGCTGGGAGCTGTTTCGCAGCACTTGAGAGTGTAGCAGTGCCAGCTTATAATATGCAGAGACGTCTTCCATAATGAGTAGGGTCTCTCACCTGTCCTCGGAGGGCAGGAGTCGCTGGTTCTGTCCAATCCTTGACATATGATCCCGTCTTGCCACGCTGTGCCCTGCCACCCTTCTCAGCCCATGCTCCCGGATCTGGTGCCCGGGCTCCACTTCGGGCAGTGCACTTGGTTGCTGTGCAGAGTCCTGGTTTGTGCAGCAGCGGGAGTCAGGGGCAAGACAAGTATGCCCCTTCCAAGAGTTTAAATGACCAGACTTGCATTTCACCGAAACAATATCATCAAAGCACTCCCATTACCTGTGCTACCCGTCGCCTTCAAACCGGCACCGCCCGTGTTGACGTCATCAGGCTTTACGTCATCTCATGAATAATTCAAACCACCATTTTGCACGCCCTGCAAATAGGCATCTCAGCTAAAAGGACCAAGGATGAGTCTGGAACAGCGTCGGATTGGTAACGCGGGCACTCGGGCAATGCCCGACGGGCCGGTGTCCAGTTCCAGCTGAGGGCTGCTTTTTTTAGCAGTCTGGGGGGCCGATTTGGGTGGTTTCTGCATTGTTCGGATACCGCCAGCGGCCCAGTGGGTGCCTGAGTAGCCTTTCTGGAGGCAGATGGGTGTCCATTACCTCCCATTCAGGAACGGGCAGAGGTGTCACTCCCTTTCTCTCGCTGGGCCGGCCCATTAATGTACGCATATTGAGCGGGGGCAGGGGGCCTGAGCAGAAGTGGCCTCACTTGTTTTCAGGTGTGTTTCACCAGTGTAAACTAATCCGTGCATTTTTTATTACCCCACCCCCTCCCCCCCCCACCCCCACCCCCTTTTTTTATAAAATTTCGTCGAAGCAGTGTTTTGAGGAAAGGCAATATGCAAGTGTGGGCCACTTTTTTTTAGCGTGCCCGGGAAGATTTTTAATCCCAATCCAACCCTGGTCTGGAATCCCAAGTAGTTCCTCCATGCTGTAGATGTAGAAGAAAGACTAAACCGTCAACGCCAAAGAGCTTGGGTAAAAGCTAACATACCGTGGTTAAGTGCTTGAAACGGCCTGTTGCAGCCGCCATATGGGTTCAGTACTTCAGGAAAAGCACATCAATTTTTATTGCTAAATAGCTTGCAGTTGTATATTGTGGTTCAGTTGCAGGACCGGAGGCTCAGATTAGGCTGAGCATTCTGTAAAGAACACAACCAGCGGCTACTCAGGCTCACTTTTGCGCACCTAAGAATTTTGCGCCCGGGGCAACCTCCCCTGTTGCCCCGCCCGTTCTACACCACTGGCTTCACAGAAGAGCTTCTCCAGTTCATTTGAAGTTGGGTCTTCTGACAATGAGGAACTTGTCAGCTAAATACAAGGATCCGCAAGTAATGGACTGTACATTTAATGATGACTTGGCTATTATTAATATGTCTACTGGAATCCTCACTGAACATGAAACGTAGCATGTTATCTCAGGGATTATCTTTCTTCCCTACTGTGAATATTGATTTGCCTGTCTTTAAACTGAATTTATTATATTTGACTAAAAAATTGTAATAAAGGCTTGGTCTGAAACAGCAGGAATATAGGGATGTAGTGGCGGACAAAACTCGGGCCACCTATGTTGCCTCCCAGCATCGCCTATAGATGTGAGGTATAAATCAGGGACATTATTAGTCTGGCCAAAGCGAAGAGACCGGATGAGCGACTGGATCCTTGAAATCAAAATCACAAAAGGGGAATCAATCAGGGGGGATTGCGGGGATAGCAGAATAATTTGCTAGATACTGTACTAAATTGTACTAACGCAAGACCACTAAAACCACTACATAGATCCACCAAAGCGGGGTAAACCACAAGACGAATGTGCCTCATATAGGCCGATCTCCGTACTAAATACAGAGGTCAAAATACCAGCCAAAATATTGCCAACAAGGCTCAAAAGAATTATAACAACCCTGGTTCACCCTGATAAGGCAGGCTTCATGCCTAAAAGGGGGAAAAGACTTAACCTCCATCAGCTGTTTGGAGTGCTGGGGTGTGCATGTAGTGTACTCTCGAATGGAGTTATATGTTTTCAGTCCTGGATAGATTGGGTTTTGGTCCTCAGATCAACAAATGGTTAGGGCTCCTGTACAACCAATCACTGGCCAGGGTCAGTGTCAGTGAAGCTCAATCTGGTATCTTCAAGATGAAAAGAGGGACAAGGCAGGGCTATCCGCTGTGGTCTATGATATTTGCGCTGGCGCTCGAACCACTAGCAGCATGGGTTAGACAAGACCCATTGGTTAAGGGGCTGCACTGGGACTGCACATGAGAAGAATGGATATCTCTGTATGCAGATGATATATTGCTCTAACGGACCCAGAGCTAACTAAATCTAGGTTAATGCAGATGCTGCGCAAGTACGGCAAATATGCAGGAGCAAGTCTTTAATATACCCATTGACAAGAGGTGTACCAAAATTACAGCTAGACTGTGAAATACCTGTAGTGCAGGAGATATTCAAATATCTGGGTATATATGTAACCAGTGTACTGGAGGTGTCCTTAGAAGAAAATCTATATTCACTCCGTGACCGATTTAGGTGAAACGTTCACCACTGGTGACAGTTGTTGCTCTCGCTCCTGAGTAGAGTGGCCATGTTTAATATGATGTCTCTCTGCAGGTTTCTGTACGTGCTGCAAAACACGCCCTACAGGGTACTCTCAGAGTTCTTCAAAAAACATGAAGCACAGTTGAGGCTGCTGCTGTGGGATGGAGCCTCCCCACTCGAATTGCCCTGAACATATTTATGTGCGGAGTATATGATGGGGGAATCGCACTGCCAGTCATACATAAATATTATTGGACATCCCATTTGCCCATGATCAATGATTGGGTCTATATGGTGCATTCTGAACCTGCAATGAGGATGGACAGATATAAAATGGGAGACAAAGGCTACCCTGCAGCGCTATAGAGAAAGACACCCCAGGTGACTTACCCACCCACACCAAAACAACACTCGCCATATGGCAGGAGGCCATGATTTAGCTGGTCTCGAAGGGGAGACTTACTGCAGAAACACAATTGTGGAATAATGACATGCTATCAGCTATAGGAAACTTGAAGGGTTTTGACAAATGGGACCTGATAGGCTAAGCTGGGGGATCTGTGGGTGAGGGAAGACATGATCCCTCTAAAAACTCCCTGCAAGGAATGTCACTTAGCAGTGACTGAGACCTACCACTACATACAGGTCAGACACACTTTGGCATCCAACATTACAAAAGGGACAGAACTTCGAGACTCTTCACTCCTGGAGGTAAGGGGTGCTCGCGGATCCACTGCCCAGGGTGGCCATATCATTCCTCTACAAAAAAATCATAAACTCCCCATATCATCTACAGACCATCAGGGAGGCCTGGGAGGGCAACCTCTGTGACCTTGAGGATGGGGAGTGGGAGAAAGGGCTGGGGAACCCACAGGTTATTACAATACATTGAGGGTTCCAACTTGTGCAACTTCGTATTCTGCAACGGTCCTACCATTCTAGAACAACCTTGGTAAAGGTGGGGAGGGGACACCCTGATAGATGCTTTAAGGGATCTGAGCAATTGCAGTCAATCTACCATATTGTCTGGGAGTGCCCTCATATACAGATTTATTGAAAGGAGGTCTCGGGGTGTTTGGTTCGAGTATCAGGAGTGCATTTAACTGGCTCGCCCAAAAGAACCCTCCAAAATATATGGGGCGAGGAATCAGTCCCATAGTACCACAAAATTTGGCTTGTTTTAGGGTTAAGTGAGGCAACACGAAACATCGCTCGTAAATAATGGGTGGGTGGTCGGTCAACTCATGAAGATTGGATTAAGGACATGGACTTGTGCATGTTGACTGAAAAAACAATATATGAAGGCAGAGGCTATCCAAAAAGATGGGAAAATTGAATGCATGGGGAGCATATAGAGGCTACTGAATGTTGACAAACACTCGTGTACTGCTGCTCACCTGGAGAGGCCTGGAGAATTACTGTGAGGTGGGGATAAACATTGGATGGTCGGGGTACACTGTAATGCTTCGTTGAACGTGTATGTCCCCCCTGATCATGTACAGCTTGTTGGAGGAGCAAACCTGTTGTTCTTGTTAGATAAAATGCTAATACAAACATGTTTAAAACCAATTTCACTAACATTTGGGAGCCACACACATTCGCTCCCAGTGTTGGCAATCTATGTATCGATGATCTCCAGGTGTTGGTTGTTTTGCAGCACCTGAATTTTAATGTGGATACTGATGATGACAGTATGTCTGATTCAGACTCTGAAGCATAGGGGATTTCCCTAACCAATATTCAGAGTGAATTTACATCAAAATCCACAGTCATTCCTCAATGCATTTAGTACAGCCTTTGGAAAAAATGGTTTGGGATGAATGTTAGAGTGCAAAAATTATGCAATGAAATAATAGAGGAAGTATGGCAATCTTGAACACTTAGAATCTGAGGGTTTCAACAAGCTGAGCACAGATGATTCCATTATGATTCAACCCCTGGCAAGGGAGGATATTGATATTCTGAGAAGAGCACAATATCTGATCGAGGCCTTTATACAACTGAATAATAAAAACAACTATATGAGACTTAACAATGATCTGAGTAACTTGCTTCAACGGAAATTAGAGAATTTAATTCAGAAATGGGTGAAACAAGATATTTTTGATATTGAAATTCTTATTTAAGAAATACCCATCAACACCTGTCATTTAATTCTTGCCCATAGCTCCTTAGTAATGCCATCAGGGAGACCCATTGTCAACAGCATTGGTAATCTGATGGAGAATATCTCAATATACTGGGTTAAATTCCTTCTTCCATAGGTGACATCGTTAGCATCCTAGGTAAAGATAACTGGCAATGTCATTAGGAAGTTGTTGGGTCTAACTGTAGAAGGGGACTCACTTATAGCTACCTGGGATAGTTGTTCCTTGTTAGAAATGGGGGTCTCTAGTTGGCAAGAGCTTGCACCTTTGTCCAAATAGGGACCCTTCTTCCTAGTCAGGGTAAGGGAGTTACACTCCTAAAATAACCCCTGCTCACCCCCTTGGTAGCTTGGCACGAGCAGTCAGGTTTATCTTAGAGGCAGTGTGTAAAGCATTTGCACATAACCAACAGTAATACAGTGTAAGCACTACAAAAGGACACCACACCAGTTTAGAAAAATATCCAATATTTTTATATACTTAAGACAAGACCAAAAACGATAAAAATCCACAATACAGTACTTAAAAATCTTCAGTTATCAAAATATGCTTTAAAAACAGTTCCTTGGGGGCGTGGCCAAGATGGCGGAGAGCTGAGACGTGCTTTGTCCTCGCTCCTCCGCCCGCCGATCTTAAAGCGCATATCAGGGCATCATAAGCACCGGGAAGCGGCCCCCGCGGTGGTACCGCGACCAGGGGAGGCAGGAGCTGACCAGGGGATGACCCCCGGGCCCCCGGGACATTGCTATCTGACCGGATCGGTGCGGGCCCGGAGCGGCCGAGTGAGGCCGAGAGGCGGCATAGGTGCGACTGGGGAGATGGCGCTCTCTGCCCCGGACCCCGAGCAACTCTGGAGCTGAGGGAGTGCTGAGCGGACCGAACGAGACGGCCCTCACACCCCACAGTGGAGGCGAGAGAGATACGGCTCGGGCTCACCGGGCGCCATCTTGGGCGGCGCCGCGGTTAGAGCAGAGGTGCGGACGCCTACGGAGGTGAGTGGCGCTAGATTGGGGCAATCGAGAGGCAGATCGGCCTTCGGCCAGTGGTGGCGGTCCCCGGTGGCACTGTAGCGGGGCCCCTCTGCATTGACACCTGCCCCCCGCCGCGGTCCACACAGGCGCGGCTTTGACAACGCTGGGCCCCTGCCCCTTCCCCCGGGGCCCGCACAGACTATATCGGCTTTCACCCACGGGCTCTGACGGGGTCTGCTGCTGCCTGGGAGACGGGGGCTCGACCAGCTCACAGAGAGACGCGGGCAGGGTGTTGGCCCGGATACGAGAGCACCAGTGGAATACCATTTCCCGGGGGCGCACGTGACGGAGGTGGGAACCGCAGAGGCCTCGCGGTTGGCCTCTCTGGTCGCCTGGTGAGAGCCTGACTTACTGAGCGCGCCCGGCGCTGCCTCCCGGGCTGCTCTCGGAGGACACCTGACTGGGCCAATAAGAGAGTGACATTGGGAGCCCGCCGCTTTTCGCAGCCTTTCCGTTTTGGGGCGCACTGGTGGCACCTGGAAGGCGACGGAGCATCGTCCCCCGATGGACAGCCTCGGTGGGGGACTCCTGGGGAAGCTCAGCACTGTGAGATGTGGCCTACCAAGGGACCGAGCACCGGGTGGGTGGCGGACGGCTGGGGGCGAACGGACGGGGTCGTCGGCGCCCGCTAACCGCCATCCAGGAGAAAAGCGGTGCCCTACGGACTACACCTGGGCCTTGGGACCGGGGACGCCCGGGGGGCGGCCAGAGCGGCAGAGGCTGCCAGCGGGAGGAGCTCGGGGATGTCGTCCGCGCGGGGCCGGAAGGATAAATCGGCCACCAGGGAGAGATCACTGCGGGACCTCTTCGCCAAGGCACCAGACGGGGGGTCTGCAGAAAAGGAGAAGCAGAAGGAGCGGGCGCCGTCGGATTCCGCCCCGGGAGAGCCGGTGACGCGGGAATAACTGGAGTCCCTGTTTGCCGGCCTGAGGGACGACCTGCAGGCAGTAAAGCGTGACCTCACCGCGGAGATGAAGGACATCCGCAAAGATGTGGACGACATCGGGGAGAGGGTCGCTGCCCTCGAGGATAACGGCGACTCACGGGACACTGAGATGTCAGCCTTGCAACAGGAGGTGATCCGCATTCACGAGCAGCAGGTGGACGTGCAATCCCACTTGGAGGACCTGGAGAACCGCTCCAGGCGCTACAACATCCGAATCCGGGGAATGATGGCCTCTGAGGAGGCGGGCGACATCTTTCTTTACGTAAGGGAACTCTTTAATCACATCCTGGGCGCTCCTCTGGACGCTGAGCTCCGACTGGATGGGCGCACCGAGTGGGGCCTCCGAGGGCAGCGGCGGCACCTCCAGCAGATCTCTTGGTCTGTGTCCAGGACTTCACCACGAAGGAGGAGATCCTACGCAAGGCCAGGGCGCAACATCCGATATCCTTCTGGGGTCAATCGCCCGTCCTATATCAAGACCTTGCCGCTATCACGCTCCAGAAGCGCAAGATGTTCCGGCCCATCACGGAAGCGCTCCGACTTCGTAATATTTCCTACTCCTGGGGCCATCCTTTCCGTCTCATCTTCCGTCATGAGGGCACGCTGTTTCAACTCCGCTCGGTGACTACAGCCAGCAAATTGCTGGGGATAGCCATCCCCGAAGACACTGAAGGCGAGGAATTCTCGGACCGTGGGTCCAATGATGGCCACCCCAAATGGCGGAAACAGCGCCGACGTCGCCGACCACAGAGACCCGATCCTTCGCTGGTCAAAAAAGAGCAACAAGCTGCCGTGAAGGCCCTGCCGATGGTTCTAGCCAAGTCATCAAATGCCTGATTGGATCTGTCAAGCAAGGAACATCCTTTTGAGGCCCTCGGCGGGACGGAGGGGAGGGCGCTGCAATCCCCGGAGGCCACACGACAACCCCAAAGACTCATTTGCTGTACATCCTGAGATGTCGGACTATTTTCTCATATTTTGGTTTTCTTTGTTGGCATTTAGATGCCTTGTTTTTTTTGTTTCCTTTGCGGGTTCTTGGGCTATTTTTCTATCTCTCCCTTCTTTCGCTGTCCTTTACTTTCTAGGGTCCCGGTCCACGAAGTGCTTAACTACACCTATCATGGCTCCGGTACCGGCAGTCATAGTAATAGGTTTCTCAGTTGGATCACTCCACAGGGTGCCCAGGCGTAGCGGGGGGCTTAACATTGGGCATTAGATGTTACCACACTCTGTCAGGATCCTCACGCTCAATGTGAGAGGGCTCAACAACCCTATCAAGCGTAGGTCACTCCTTTCATACCTTGAGAGCACAAGAGCGGACATCTGCCTCCTACAGGAGACTCACTTACTTCATAAAGACTGTCACAGGCTCAGGTCCCATGCTTTCCCGATACAGTTCTTCTCCTCTAAACCCACTAAGACAGCTGGGGTTGCCATATTGGTGTCCAGGGCCTTCCGAGGGAGGGTGGTGCAAAAAGGGGTTGAGATTGGGGGCCGTCTCCTTACATACCACTTTGAGGTTGGGGGCCACGACTTGATAGTGGGGACTATCTATGCTCCCAATGAAGGACAGGAACGATTTTTCCACGACGCCCTGACAGACGCGACGGCGACGCAGGAACGGCATATTTTAATAGGGGGCGACCTCAACTTAGTGTTTGACAACGAATTGGACCGCTCGGCGCAGCGCACAACTTAGGTGGGTGCTCTATCACCTACGGGTCTTGCTCGATTGGAGGACCTGGGGCTCACGGATCTCTGGTGCCACCATCACCCTCATACGCGAGCCTTTACATACTACTCTAATGCACACAAAACATATGCGCGCTTAGATTACATGCTGGGTTCCAAGGCGATCCGGGACATTGCACTCTCCGCTGACATCCTGACGTCGGCCCTTTCCGATCACACACCGGTGGAAATCACGCTGGCCCTCCCTCAACTACCGAGAACTGCCAAACACTGGCGCTTTCGGGACTCCATGCTATACAGACCGGACACGGTAGCGCAAATACGGAGGGCTTTGGAGGACTACCTTTCACACAACGACAACCCGGACACAGCTCTCTCCACGCGCTGGGTAGCCCTTAAGGCGGTTATTAGGGGGGAGGTCATAGCCATCTCCTTGGCGGACAACGCGGACCGTAAAGCGAAACGGGAAGAACTGACACAAAGGGTAACAGAGCTGGAGCAGATGCACCAACGCACCAGGGCTCCTCGCATATGGCGACAACTGACGGCGGCGCGAGCACAGCTGGCCGCCATTGACAGGGACAAGGCGGAGTATGCCGCGATGCGGCTACGACACACCTTTTACACCGGCGGGGATAAGTGCGGGAGACTGCTTGCAAACAGACTCCGGGAGGCCCGAATCCATGGGGGTGTACACGAGATCACAGACCGAGCAGGTGTCAAACAGACTGACGATGCAGCTATAGCCGAGACCTTTCGCGATTTTTACGCCCACCTCTATGAAGCGCAGGAGCTGGGAAACACGGACATTGCTAGATACCTAGACCAAGCCCAACTACCCGCCTTGACACAGGCCCAGGCGACCCACATAGAGAGGGAGATCAGAATAGAGGAAGTGATTGCGGCAATTGCCCGACTCAAACTAGGCAAATCACCTGGGCCTGACGGCTATACGGCGGCATTTTATAAACAGTTCTGCCCGATACTGGCTCCCTTGCTTACCCGACTGTTCAACTCCTTCGCGGAGCTGGGGGCGTTGCCCCCGTCCATGTTGGAGGCGACGATCGTGGTCATTCCAAAGCCCGGTAAAGATAAGGTAGAATGCGGGTCGTACAGACCTATATCGCTTCTCAACATCGATCTCAAGCTCTACACGGGAATTTTGGCGTCCCGACTGGCACCATACATGCCCGGTCTGGTGGAGCCTGACCAGGCCGGCTTTATCTCACAGAGGCAGACGAAAGACAACACTAAACGGGTCACGCATCTTATAGAGAAAGCCTCCCGTATCGCGGGAGACTATATGCTTCTCACGATTGACGCGGAGAAGGCATTCGATCGGGTCCACTGGCCCTACCTGGAGCAGACACTGGTCCGAGTTGGCCAAGATGCGGACCCATATCCTTAATTGCTATCGGTCATCCACAGCAACGGTGCGGGTCAACGGGTACACCTCCACCCCACTCCTTATCAGTAGAGGCACGCGGCAGGGGTGCCCATTGTCGCCCCTGCTGTTTGCCCTCTATATGGAACCACTGGCGCAGAGAGTTAGGCGACATCCACAGATCGCCGGCATTCGCATGGGAGGGGACACGCATACCATCAGTCTGTATGCTGACGATGTTCTGGCCACCCTGGCACATCCAGGGGAATCGCTGCCGGCCTTTCTAGAGGAGATAGACGCATTCGGAGGGGCGTCCGGTTTCAAGATCAATCTGACAAAGTCTATAGCACTGAACCTCTCCTTGCCACCGCAGGAATTGGCGGCATTGCAGGCGAGGCACGCCCTACAGTGGTCTGCCACTACCGTCCCTTACTTGGGTATCCAACTGGCTCCGAACCTACAGGCCATGAAGACAGCTAATTATTCCCAGCTCCAAGCACACATTCGGGCGGATCTGCGGCGCTGGAAACATTACCAGATTTCGAGGCTCGGTCGAGTCGCCGCGATCAAGATGACGATCCTCCCAAAGATTCTGTATATTTTTCAGACGCTCCCATTGCCGCCTCCGACGGGATGGCTGCAGAGGATGCAATCTGAACTTTCCCAATTTATCTGGCAGGGACGTAAACCTAGAATGAGAAGGCTGGTCAGCTTTCTCCCGCCCCACGAAGGGGGCCTGGGGATTCCGGACCTCACCCTCTATTTTAAAGCGGCGCAGCTCCGACACTAGTGGAGTGGAGCCGGCTTGAATCCGAGAAACATTGGCTCTTTCAGGACCGTGCAGTCGCGGGCACATCACTGATGAAGATCCCCTTCCTTTCCAAACCGCAGCGGCCCCCTAATCTATATGCCTCACAGGTAACGCGCACTACCCTCACCGCCTGGGACCATACTAACACGAGACATGGGTTAACCACCTTTCCCTCTCCACTCACGCCTTTATTTGACAATACTGATTTTCATCCAGGGGTAGGATCGCAGTCCTTTCTGCGGTGGAGAGCGGCTGGATGTCAGGCCCTAGGCTTATTGTTTGATAGAAGTGAAATACTCTCCTTCTCGCAACTCAAGGACGATTTTGGCCTACCGGATGCCGAACGTATGCATTATCTACAGGTGCGGCACTGGGCCATGCATCCCAGTAATCGGGCGCAGGCGTCCAGGCCTCTGACTCCTTTTGAGAGGTGGTTGATCACACGGACCTCTGACAAAAAACTAATTTCAGACCTGTATAAAATGCTTCTTTCCCGATATACGCACACTTACCACGCGGGTCGGGCAAGGTGGGAAAGGGATCTGGGACGCAGCCTTAGCACAAAGGAATGGGAAGGTGCATGTTACAGAGCGAGACACACAGCCACAGAGGTGGGCCTTACAGAAACTCTCACCAAACTGGTGTATTACTGGTACTACACCCCTGAAAGACTTCACCAAGCAGACCGAACGCAGAACCCTGACTGTTGGAGGGGGTGTGGGCAGAAAGGCACACTGGTACACCTCTTATGGGATTGCGAACTTCTGCAGGGCTACTGGACTCATGTACTGGACGAGGTTGACAAGCACTTGGACACTGAGATCCCCAGACTTCCCGCATACATCCTCTTAGGGGTGCCCAACCCACTTACCTACCCCTTGAAATCCAGAAGAGGAAACAGATAGCCATGGCCCTGGGTTCGGCAGTCCAAAACATCCTCGTTCATTGGCGGACTCCGCGCTTGCCTACGCGAGATGGGTGGTACCACCGATTGTGGCATATATTAGGTATGGAAAAGATCTCACTCACTCAAGCTGGGAAAGGTTCATCCTATAATGACCTCGGGCAGCCATTCTTGACACTACTCACACAGGAATTTCGGGAGTTGACCTGCCCGCGTTACCTGCGCCTGTTACGCCTCTCCGAATCGGCTTCTACCACATGATTGGGCCCCTCTCCGTGAGTGACCTTCGCTGGGTATAGCTCCACATGACGGATTGGACTGGGAGGGGGGGGGGTGGCTTTTCTTTCCTCTTCTTTCTTTTCTTGCTTTGCTCCTTATTTCTTGGGAGGGGGGTGGGGGGATAGTAGTTTTTGGTTGCCTTAATAAACTAATGCATTATTTCGCTACTAAGACGTGCCCTGCGAGGCATGACTGTTGAAAGCCGGTTTTGCATTGTATAATAAAAGATTTAAACCATAAAAACAGTTCCTTGATGTCGATAGCTCCGTCCGGGGCTATTACGGCGTCGTGAGCAAATAAATCCAAACAGTTCTGGCTGACCACGGCGTCGCGGGCCAGCTACGGTGTCGGGAAGACCCGCAAACAGTACCTTTTAGAAATGCAGGGCGTTGGCGACCTCTCATTGAGCTTCCGAAAGCACGGCATCCACAGGCGTCGGTTCCGGAGGTCGGTGCAGGAGTCGTCGGGGCCCTCGAAGTCACACGCGTTGCAGATCGATCTCCTCTCTGTTGAAGTCAGGAGCGCTGGCATCGGCAGGCGTCGTGTGCTGCAGTGCGGTGCCCTCAGGTCGCGGTGCGAGCAGCGGCTCGGTGGCGGCGTCAGATGGCGTCGTCGGTGAGACCAGAGTCGCGGTGCGGGATGAAGGCGGTGCTCGTCACGGTGCTGGCAGGTCACGGTGTAAGCAGCGGCGTCGTCGTTGCTGAAGCGCTGTAGTCGGCTGACGAACTAGAGTCGATGGCGCCGGCGTCGGTAGGCCAAGGCTGCGGTGCGGGATGAGGGCGGTGCGTCGTGTAACTTTACGAGCGGTGCCCTCGAACCACGGTGCAAGCAGCGGCATCGATTTCGGCGTGAGGCGGCGTCGGCGGGGATACCAAGGCATCGTCGTGAAGCGAGGCAGTGCGGAGTGCGGTGCCCACAGGTCGCGTTGTGAGCAGCGGCTCGATGGCGGCATCAGCAGGCGGCGGTGAGACCAGGGTCACAGTGCGGCGTTGTGGCGGTGCCCTCTGCGGTGCCAAGGCGTCGTCGTGCAGCGAGGCGGTGTGGAGTGCGGTGCCCACAGGTCACGGTGCGAGCAGCGGCTCGGTGGCGGCGTCAGCAGGCGTCGTCGGTGAGACCAGGGTCACGGTGCGGCATCGTAGACGTCGTCGGGTTGCTTTTCTTCTGTTGCAGCACAAAACACACAGTCCCCAGTGCTGAGGGCAGAAGAACTTGAAGTCTTTGCTGTTCCTGAGACTTCTTGAACAGGGGGCAAGCTCTACCTCAAGCCCTTGGAGAAACTCACAAAAGTAGATTGCAGAAAGTCCAGTCCAGGCCTTTCACTGCCCAAGACAGAAGCAGCCACTGCAGGCCAACACAGCAAAGCACACAGCAAAGTGGTAGTTCCTCCTCACAGCTTCTCCAGCTCTTCTTCTTGGCAGTCTTCTTGATCCAAAAGAGTTCTAAAGTTCAGGGGTCTGGGCCCCAATATTTATATCCCAAAATCCGTTGATCCTTTAGGCAGAGAGTGTCTGTGCCCAGCCAGAACCAGCTCTGCCTTCTCTGGTGTGACTTCCTGGCAGGAGGTGGAGACGGCATTGTCAGAAGAAGACCAGGCCCTTTGAGGTGCAAGGAAATCTCCTCCCCCTTCCCAAGTTGCAGCCCAGGTCTATTCAGCCCTTTCCTGACCCACCTAGACTATCTGGAGCCACTCCTGCTCCCCAGCCTTCTCTCATCCAAAACCCAGACAAGCAATCCACATTCCGACAGAGGCACACAGGATGACTGAGCAAGAAAATACCTACTTTCTAAAAGTGGTATTTTCAAACACAGAATGTAAAAATCACCTTCACTAAAAGATGCATCTTTAGATTCTGAGTTCAGGCATACTAAACTTTATTTTCCTACCTAGTTCCCAGGGCCAGTTATGTTTATAAGATGTTATAAACAAACTTCCCATTCTGTCCTACCGGGAACAGGTAGCCTTGCAATAGTGAAAAACGAAATTGGCAGTAATTCACTATCAGGACATGCCACACACACCAGGGCATGTCCTACCTTTCACATACACTGCACCCTGCCCACAGGGGTACCTTAGGCCTACCTTAGGGGTGGCTGACATGTAAGAAAAGGGAAGGTTAGAGACTGGCCAGTGTGTGCACTGGCCAAGTCGACATGGCAGTTACAAACTGCGCGCAGACTCTGCAATGACAGGTCTGAGTTACCTTTTCAGGGCTAATCAGTGCTGCAGGCCCACTAGTAGCATTTGATTTACAGGCCCTGGCACACTCAGTGCACTTTATTAGGGACTAACAAGTAAATCAAATATCCAATCATGGAAACACCAATCCATAACACAATTTACACAGAGACCATATGCACTTTAGCACTGATTAGCAGTGGTAAAGTGCCCAGAGTCCTAAAACCAACACAAACAGGTCAGGAAAAAGTAGGAGGAAGAAGCAAAAAGTTTGGGGATAACCCTGCAAAAAGGGCCATTTCCAACATTCCTTTTGCAATTCGTCAAGCACACTGATGGCAATATATTCTTCCTGACAGACCAGCTTCCCAACTAAGATGTGTTAAGGTTACTAACCATCGTATAATTTGTCTTAGAAAACATTTTTTTTTATTAAATAAAGAGTATTTTTGCAATTATGTGGCACTGAAACAGGGACATTAATCACCACTTCATATGCTAATCTAATGATGGACTACTTGGAAAATATTCTATACCTGAGGCCTGGAACTGGTTGACTAATATAAAGGTGTCTGAATCTGGATCAAGTACACTGACAACCTTTTCTTTATTTGGCACTCTAATGGGAACATACTACCACAATAAACCACTTAACTCAATAATAAACAGTGGGACTTAAATTCACCAGCATTGTCTCCAAAACTTCATTAGAATATTTGGTCCTTAAGATCAAAATGGTGTATAACAAAGTAAGCATGTCATGTCACCGAAAGGAAAAAATCAACAAATTCAGTTTCAGTAGCCTGTAGTTTCAAACCTAAGAGCACAATTAGAGCAATACCATATGGAGAATTTCTCCATGCAAAGGGAAATTACACAAGCTGAAGAATATCATTGTGTAGCTGATGGTAATGGTACTCAATATATGCGTCTCCAAAAGAGGAAATTCAAGTAAGGGGTTGAGTGAAGCTAGACAAAAGGTTGACTTGAGGGATAGGAAAGAATTATTGGTGAATAAAGAAAAGACTGATAATTACAGTTAAGATTCTGATTCTACAGTGATTAGGTTTCTGACGATATACTGCTATAAGATGCAAGAAATTGTGAGTAAGCACTATAAAGTACTTATGATGGAGCCAGTAATAAATATTTAATGTCTTCTGAACCGAGTATACATACCATACAAGAAAGGAAAAAATATCAAAGATAGACTTACCAGTGTCACGTGGGTACACTAGGCCCTGTTAAGAAACGCCATTTTACATGCTCACATTCCTAAGTTGCCATCTCACCCTGAACACGATGACATTTGACACACATTCATTTGCGTGCATATGCAGGATAACATTCTTTGAACACGAATTTGCTTACACTACCACTTCATAGGCACTCTATCAAAACAACTTGAACGTTCTGCACAAGGGCTAAGTTCATCATGCAAAATGTTGTCAGTGTTTAATTTGAGCCAGTGGTTTCCGGTGCTCGGCACCGGCACCCATTTGTCAACACTGGCGCTATGGCAGTCTGCAACATGGTGGCATTGTTAGCCTAATTTAGAGATGAGCACAACAGTTATTTCTTAATTCATTACACAGTGAAAATGACTAATACCTGTTGCTCAAACCATTCTTATAGCTTTGGAGAACTGGAATAGCCCTAATTGTCACCCTTGTAGGAATGCGATGGTTAGTAGTTGTGTTGGTTATATCACTGCAGCGCTCGCAGAGGCAGTGGTTGGTGCAAGCTACAGTGGCCTCCTGACAATGGCCCTGGCACTTATCTATTTACAAATTAAGCACTGGATATTGTTATTTGTTTTGGCCGCTCAGTGACAGAGCTATCACAATAGAATAAACAATAGAGGCCTGGCTGGGGCTTCGGCATGGTAACATGGAGGATGTTATTAAATATATGACATCAAGCCTTTGTTTAGACAGAGAAGCATTTTTCTGGCACTGAAAGGTCGGTCCATGCTGGAATTCCAGCTCAGCTGATTCCTGACACCTCATCCGAGGGATGCTCTCTGGCTCTACAGCAAGACGGCAGCTTGATGACAACAAAACCGCAGGTAACAGGTAGTTAGATGACCCTACAGAGATTTGGCAGATTCACTCCCCCTAGACATGACAGGTTAGGATGCTCTAGGTAGGAGTACACTATATTACAGTACTTGTCTGCAAACATATATTCTCTCTGATAAGCAAAATGGTTGAACTATTTATATTTTTCACACTCTCGTAATGCTAATCACATCATTCTGTTTACTTCTATTGAATACTGCAGTGCACGTATTTTACTCAAGAATCACAATGCTTCCATAAACATTGAAACACTTCACTGCGTGTTTTTTTGTGCATCTCTTTGAGCATGCATAAGTAACTCAGCGAAGGGGTCCTAGATCTGTTATCACGATTTCCTTGGGGAGTCAGGGTTGTCATGTTCTGAGGTTGCACAATCCATTTGGGGTACAGATAGTGCACTGTGAGCTGGCAGGACTTTGCCCAACATATCCGAACGGTGTGCAGGGAATCAGTCTCGCACAGTTCTGATGGTTATGTTGTTTAACAAACACCCAGTTTTACTTGGGAAAGTATAAGCCGTACGACACCAGCAGCTTACCTCTGCCACTGATGAATAGACAAAAACGGCTACAATGTAAGGGATTTCACAAACTGTACTGCACATGAAATTGCTCTAAAAATGTATTAGCATAGGTGGGACTAAAAACAAAGCATTAAACATCAAAACATACATTAATTGCAGAACTGCATATGTTATATAGATTTTTCAACTTCCGTCCAAACGTACATATGTGGGCAGTACAACTTGACAAGTTAGAGTGAGAATCTCTGAACATATAGAAACCATAAGGAGGGGGGATGAAAGATAACCTGTAGCTGCCCATTTCAAGACATGACAAAGGATTTTACACTACTATTAAATTTGCACAAGATCGACAAATACAAATTGGAAATTTCAGTGTGTCTAAGACAATTGTAATGTAATATTATCATCAAGTTATCCATCTTAAGCTCGCTAGGCCTCAACACAGATTAAGTATTCTTTACTTTTTTCAACAGTAAGGAGAAACTGAACTGTTATTGATTAACAAGAAACATTTTTATATACAAACACATTATGTTGCTTTATGGAACATTCTCTTAGATCATCATCACTTATCTAGAAGTAACATATGAGATTGCAACATGACTACATTCCATTTGAAGCTTCTGAATGTAGAATTGCTCCATGATAGCCATGATTATATCACTTTCTTGCAAGGTTTTAGTCTCCACTTAGAATATTTTTTCTATAAATTGCCTAGAGACATTGTATCAGATTGACTTACTTTGTGATGTTGATCTCTCAAACGTCAATCCATGGGACTGATTGAAATGATAGACCAGGTTTTCTATAATATTTACCTGCATATAATTGACTTAGTAAAGGAAGTAATTGCTTTATGCTATTTGAAGCAGTTATTTTCTAGTCATCATTTTATAATAAATACAATAATGATTTGGATTGAGATTGTTCAATTTGCACATGTTCACTGTTCTGCAACACCTGTGTCATATTATTATGTGACTATTTAAGAAAGTGACCCTTGACAAAGGCCATGGACATAAGTGGAACATAGACAATGTGTAGTTACCACAACACCTTTGCACTTTTTTGCACCTTGCATTCTATTGATGATGAAGATTAAATAAACATTTTTGTATATTTACATATTTTACAGTTTTTTTTTGCTCATTGGGGAAACGTGAACTCTTTTCAGCATACCTCGGTGTGTTGTCTTTCCTTGAGGCATGATTAAACTAACTGGGAGAACATTTTGGTATACATCTCTTTTGTTGGTAACATTCTAAAGTCGAACCATTTTGCATGTAAGAATATTGTATACAAAAATACAGCCTGGTATAACTATAGTGTTCTAAATATTTTTTACAATACTTTTGTCCCATTAGGTGTATATTTTTTATTACTAAAACAAATGGGGTGATATTTTAGTAGACAATATATAGGAAATGATGCCTATGTAGGTGCACCAAAGATTTTAATTTATTTGATCTTGCAGTGATCAAAGTTACTCCCTGTAATAGGTTCAAAATGCTGGTATTTTACTTCCAAGTTCTCACATATTCTTTTGTTTCCAATCACATTGTCAGTAAATCCAATAATCCTTATTAACATTAATATTTATTAAGACCTAATCTTAATATAGAAGCCAAGAATTAATCCCCACACAAATCCCACATGCTAACATGTTTTGCGCTTTATACTATTACTTCTACCGGGCATTCACAGTGATGGAGAACCATTCTTAATAAACATGAGTACTAGCAGTACCTCACTAGAGAAAGAAAAACAAGAGAATGAAAAAGACTAATTTTCAATCACAAACAAAGTACAGGAATACAACATTACGCTCTTGAACACAAATAAATCTCACAATCGTGATCAAGTTTACATCCATTCTAATGTTCAATATATAGCTAACTATCCAACCTTTTATGGCACAATATATTACTGTTTTCGTGGCCTAATAAGTGCATTTGTACATAAATTCCTGTTTTAATCCATTGTAGGATCATTCAAGGAAAAGAGAATTGGCAGATGAATGATTTCATTTTACATTGCAACAATGTATAGTGTTGCACTGTACATTAATAGGTGTCCTCACTTACAGGTATAAAAATATATTAAAACAGGTGTCAATATAAAAAGTAGTTCTATAGCCTAATTTTTCACTCTCTGGTTGGATTACTTGTACATAATACGAGTCCTGCAAATAATCAGCATCTGTCGAGTTCTAAGACATGTAGACACTTGTAACCTCAAAGATATAAGAATATATTATTCATAAATATAGTTGATAATTAAATTCATTACAGGAATACTTTTATACTATAAATCATACCTTGGAAATGTTAATTCATGTGAGTCGAATTAATCTTTTACGGCCTAAAATGGTTGCAGTAACTGTATCATGTGTTTGTACCTAGACAACAAAATAAAGAGATGGCATTTAGTAAGAACGGTTTCTAAATCTCGAGATAATCAGTTGTACGCCATTCTCAGCATGCATTTGCATTTAATGTCTCTGATCTTAATGCCTATCTTTGGTAAAGTGCGCTGTACGTTGGCGTAGAGACCCTCCTTTTGTTAGGTAAGATAAACATTTACAAAGTGTAAACACTGCCATTCATAACACTGATACACAAGATGGCCATCGTCCCGTTCTAGCACCATTCTATGACTTCATGATTCCGGAGTCAGGTTAATGATGTAAAGTTAATATAATCCAACTCAAAATGGCTATTGCCCTATGTCCGTTTGAATATTCTATGGATTAAATGCAATCAAGGCAAACTTCTCATTATAATAATATTAGTCAAATAAAAAGTATATATCGAGCTCTGTAAGATTGAATAAATGAGCAGATGCATCTTACTGAAGATTCAAAGTGCAGTGTCACAAATATAACACAGATGGTGGTGTACAAGGGTAGTGCAGTAAAAAAAATGTATTGTCATTTGCACCAACCGACCAATAAAAATTCACAGTTTGCACTGATTTGTGTTTTTGTTATCCGATGCAAATATTCTTATTGTACTGGCCAATTGATGCAAATTTTAGGGCAAATTACTAATGTATTGATTCAAAGTTACATGACATAATAATTCCCAAGTATCTAGAGTGTGATGTCACCAATTTTCTTGTCTTATTAGAGACCATTCTTTTTGAGCACTCAAGTATTCAACTCTGGCTGTGAGGACAAGAGTGCCGCCTGAGCTACTTTGTCTATACCAGAATCACTAATATTTGGTAAGTGGTAATTTTAAGGGTCTTAAGCATTCATTAGTGCAGCAACAGCAACAGCAAGTCCATAAGGGTGGAGGGGCCTCGCCCCCTACACCTTTTTGCAGACATGAAGAATGTCTGTCAAGCTGAGCAAAGACCAGCCTGACAAACACTCTTTATGTTCAGGTCAGACAGCCAGGTACGATACACGCACTAAATTCACAGGCACCTGACTGCTTGAGCTGATCTTTGCCAGTCTGAGCATTTCTCAGCCCTATAGGCATGACCTCCTCATCCCAGCAAAGAGCTTTGAGGTACTCCTCATGACGAGGGGGGGCATCGCTGACAGACTCAGACCTGGGCTCTTCAGTTTTAAGCCCTGAGGTTCCAAGGGCAGAGTGTCAATTGAGGACATCTTGACACAGAGTGCGGTGGGGTCAGCATCTCTCACTGACCACATCCGATTCTGTGACAAGTAAGGGACTACTGCCTCTTCCCATTGGCTGACCTAAGGTCAGCGATTGGGAGGAGTGGCAGTCCCAAAATCAGCCAATGAGAGGAGGTGGCTGTCCCATCCCTCCAGAAGCCTCAGAGGCTTTCCTCCCAGTTGAGATCACTGCTGCAGCTGGTAAGTTGTTTTGTTAATGTTTGTTGCGTGCCTGTGTGCATGTATAAATGTACATGTATTTGTGCATGTTTGCTGGGAATCGGTGTGTGTGCGTGTATGTGCTTGTGAATGGTGGGTGTGTGTGTATACGCTGTTGAGTGAGTGTGTGTGCATGTAGATGGATGAGCATATGTGTGTGGTCTGACCGTCCCCCCTCCTGCTTGAATTTCTGGTTGCCACTATACACACCATCAAGGTTTTTTAGCCATCAACTGCTCATCCCTTTGTTTTTTTGGTTGGTTTTTTTTTAGTACCCCTTCAAATTTCAATTAATTCAGTAATGTCAACATCGTTAAGTGAGATACGCACATTCTGACAAATAATGTAAGTGACCTGCACTTTGCAGGCTCGAATCCTGGCAGGGCCAATTCGGCCTTCTACCCTTCTTATGTGTCCTCACCTGTGGTTCAGATCTTAGGTGGACCATAACATTCCACAAGGTATTTCCTAGGACATATGACCATACCCTGGTGCCCATATACATGTACACTATGACTGACGGTCTTGGAAGGATTCACAAAGAGGCTGCTTGTGGCCCTGTGCAAACCAGTCTCAGACTCAGCACAGTGAAAGACTCGGTGATCCTTCACTGTGCATATGATCATATGGTCTATGCGCAGTGAGGGCCAAACACCCTCCTCAATCATATTAATGGGGTGGGATTGTCTGTGGGCTTTATTGCACACAACAGCAACTGATGGAACAAAAACCAATATGAGACCGGAGAGCTCTGTTACTGCATTCAAAATCACAATAACTGTCATTGTGAGCTCCATCCCTTGAAGTGACTGGAGTGATAATGCCACAAAAAGTGGCACTCTGTGAATGTGGCATTGTGGAGAGTGTACAGAGGTCTGTTGGACCACCAGATGATCCTCCCACTAGCTTTCTGATAGACTGCATTTTTAAATGGTTTCCACATGCCTTTGGCAGTCAGTGACCATACCATGCTTTGCAATTACTGGGGTGATCAGAAAGCTATTGTGCAAACCTTGTGAGTTCCAAGGAAGAACATCTGCCCCTTTGCTGCCAGGCACCCCTTGCAACTGGCAAGGAATAGTGATGTGTGCATTGTGATTCATGGTCACAAAATCATCTGCACTGGTTTTGGGAGTGTAAAGTACTTTTTGTGAATCTGGTCTCAGGAGTTGACACAGCGATAATTTGTTCATATCACTGGACGAGATTGTTAGACCTGGCATCCTTGGCGTGGTTTACCCTGTCTTTTTGCCTCTACCTCCTGTATTTTTGACTGTATGCTGGACTTCGTTTTTGTTGGTTTATGTACTCTGGGCACTTTACCACTGCTGATCAGAGCTAAAGTGCACATGCTCCCTGTGTAAATTGTGATTCTGATTGCTTATCAATGGTTGGCATATTTGATTTACTAATAAGTAAGTTAAAATGCCCTGTCAACCTGGCAAGTGCACCCACTTGCCAGACCCTAACCTTCCCTTTTACTACATGTAAGGCACCCCTAAGGTAGGCCCAAGGTACCCCTAAGGGCAGGGCGCAGTGTATGTGAAAGGTAGGACATGTGCTGGTGTGTTTTACATGTCCTGATAGTGAAATACTACCAATTTCATTTTTCACTATTGAAAGGCCTATCTCTCTTATAGGTTATCATTGGAGCTGCCTTGCAACATTTTACAAGTGCAACTTTCAATAGGGAAGAGATAGAGATTGGGAGTTTGGGCTCCCTAAGCTCAGAATTTAAAAACACATCTTTTAGTAAAAAAAGGTTATTAAATTGTGTGTTTGAATATGCTCCTTTTAGAAAGTGACCATTTTCTTGTTTAACAATCCTGTGCCTTTGCCTGCCTGTTGAATCAACATCTGGTTTAGACTGACAGGGGCCTGTTTGTGCATTCACTCTAGACAGTCACACAAAGGGAGTTGAGGTGTGTCCTGCAAATCCTGATGGCCCATCACCAGGCTGATGGGTCTTCCTGAGCTAGAGTGGTGGGAGGAGTTGTCACTGACACCTGAATAGGGCTGTGCCTGGCCTCTCACAATGCTGTCTCCACCCCCCAGAGTGTGTCTGTAGCCAAGACCAGGCAGGACAAGAACTTGTGCACTACAAAGACAATCATTTGAAGAATGCCTACTTCAAAGGCTAAAAGGGGTATACGTATTGGACCTAAAACCCCAGACTTTGAGAACACTACTGGAACTGAGGACTCTGCCAAGAAGAAGAGCTGAAGAGCTGTCAGGAGGAGTGCTGCCCCTTTGCTGTGTGTTGCTTTGCTGGGTTGGCCTGCAGTTGCTGCTTCTGTCTGTGGGCAATGAAAGGGCTGGACTTTGGTTTGTATCCTGCTTTTCCAAGTTTCTCCAAGGGCTTGTGTGCTTGACTCTTGTTGGAAGTCTCAGGGCCATCAAAGACTTCACCTGCAGCATCCCTGAACTCCACTGCTCGGAGTTCTGACCTGCCTTGTGGTGCCAACTCCAGTTCAGGGCCCTTGTTATGTTATGTTAATTTAACTTATAATGTGCATGAATTACCCCGGAAGGGGTATCTCAGTGCCGAAGTACCCACAAGCGAGGTAGCACTATTATAGGAATAGCTCGGTCTTAAGAAACTTTCTGAAATGAAGGTGGTCCATGCACTTCTGTATGTGCGTGGGCAGTTTATCCAGTAGTAGGGGGCCAATTAAGAGAAAGCTCTACCCCCGAAGTGTGTTTTCCTAATTCGGGGAATAGTGAGAAATGATTTCACTGAAGATCTTAAAGGTCTGCCTGGCTGGTAAGAAATAAGCTTCTCAGCCAGGTATCCGGGTCCTTTGCCATTCAGTGACTTATGCACTATGCAGCAGATCTTGAAAATGATTCTCTTGCGCATGGGAAGCCAATGAAGTGAACGTAAAAGGGGAGTAGATGCTGATCTGGCAGGCATATTTTGGATGAGGCGGGCTGCTGTATTTTGGACCACTTGAAGTTTGGCAAGTAGTGACTCATTTGTGGCGGCTAGGAGGGCATTGCAATAGTCCAGGAAGCTGATCACCAGTGCCTGAACTAAGGTTTTGTGCACCAAGAGTGGGAGTAGAGGAAAAGCTCTGTGCAATAGACTCATCATATGAAAGCAGGTGCCAGTGGTAGTCACTACCTGATCTTTCATAATTAGAGTCTGGTCCAAGCGAACGCCTACATTTTTTTACTGTAGATTTGGGGGTAAGTGTGGTGCCTAAATCTGTTGCACACCAATCCGGGGACCAGAGCAGTTGGGCTTACTGAAGAGCATGATTTCCATTTTGCTAGCATTTAACTGGAGAAAGTTCACTGTCATCCAAGCCTAGATAGCTTTCATCCCATCTACAAAATGTGCTTTCATAGTGTGGAGGTCTTTATCAAAAGAGATAAGAAGTTGAGTTTCATCCGCATTTGAAAGAAGTGTGAATCCATAAGCTCGGATGGTTTTGGCAAGGGAGGCTACATAGATGTTAAATAGTGTGGGGCTAAGACATGAGCCCTGAAGCAACCCCTTGTTCAGCTCTATGGTGCGGGATCTAAATGGACCTAGATTGATGGTCTGAGTTCTATGTGATAGGAAGCTCATGAACCAATGCAGAACTGTGCCATGAATATCTATCTCCTCTAGTCTCTGGAGCAATCTGAGATGAGACACCATATTGAAAGCTGCCGACAAATCAAGCAGCACTAACAGTGAGGGCTGGTTTACATCCTGAGAGCATATGATATAGTCCCTGACCGCTATGAGAGCAGTTTCATTACTGTGCATGGGTCTTAACCAAGATTGGGAGGATCCTGTTGGACTCTAGATACTCCATAAGTTATATATTAATGTGTCCTTCCAGTAGTTTACTCATCAAGGGGAGAAGCGAGATAGGACGAAAATTAGACAGGTCTGAGGCTGGGAGATTCGCCTTCTTACGGATAGGAATGACCTGGGTGGCTTTCCAGTCTAATGAAATCCTTCCCGAGCTGATTGAGAAGTTTAGTACAGAGCAGATGACCGGGGCGAGCTGATTAGACAGAGTTGCTAAGATCTTAGCTGGAGCATTGTCTAGCGGAGACCCTGATTTCACTGCCTTCAAAGCTTTACTATTGGAGTCTGACCTAAGAGGTACAAAATTCTCTAGGGTATAAGTGCTTACAACATTAGAGAGGGTGGAGTTGATTAAGCCTGGGCAGAGTTCGCGGAGTTCCGCAGAGCGGAACTCCGTGAAGTGACAAAAAAACTCCACCAAGCTACGCTGAGTTCTGCGAGCGGCAGAGTGGGTTACCTTGTGCTGTTCGCACTGATTTTTAGTGCTGGGTGTTTTTCCCGCGCTATAAAATCAGTGCAAATGGCATCTCGCACAGTGCAAGAGGATGCTGCTTCATTCTGCCACTCGAGTAGAAGTTCTACTGGAGCGGCAGCTTCCTCAACGCGAACGGAAGATTTCTCAACGCGAGCGGTAGCGACCATCTGCAACCGCCCGCGTTGAGAAATCTCGCTGGGAAGTGGTCTAGCATTGGATTTTCCTTGCTCACGCTCACCAAGTGGAGCGGAGCTGAGTTTTTTGGAACCTCGCGAGCTCAGCGTATCGCAGAGTGAACGGAGCGGAGTTCACCGCCCAGGCTTCATTCTAGTCCCATTTGATCCACCGGTCTAGGAAAGTTATTGTAAATCAGATTCATATTTTTTTCAAAGTGGTTTGCAATGTCATCACATAAAGCTTGTGAAGGTATGATATCTGTAGAGCAAGCATGCAGGTTTACGAAGGATTTGAGGACTTTGTATGACTCTTTGGAGGAGTTCCCTGCCTCTTTAAGTTGTAGTGAAATGTGTGCCTTGCATGCTTTTTTGATGTTGCAATGGAAGAGCGCTACATTTATATATTTCAGGGGTCTTCACTGTGTACATTAAAGTCACCTAGTGAAGTGAAATATTTTGCTGAAAGCACGTGGGTGGCAATAAGTTCCATAAGTTTGAGACTGAGGTCTCCTGTGGGTCCAGGGGGCCAATATACAAGAGCCCATTTCCAACAGACCTGGGGAGAGAGTTCCACCTTAAAGACAGCGATCTCTGCCCAATCTTCAGAAAGGGTCTCGATTAGGGAGACTTTCAATGAGTCTTTAAAAATGATATCTATTCCTTCACCTCTTCTGCCTTTCCTCTACTATCTCAATATGTGATAGTTGTTCTGAAGAGCTAACGCAGTGAAAGGAGCTGAGGTAGATTTCAGGCAGGTCTCATGTTAGAAATCCTAGTTCAGGTGTTGTAGATGCCAGCAGGTACCAGATTTTGATCGTGTGTTTGGGTAGTGATCTTACGTTGCATAGAAATTCCTTGCAGACCCAGGGGGACTGAGGAAGAGGGTCTAAAGGGATATAGAAGGGTAAGTCATGACCAGCGATATAGGTCTCACTAGATGTGCTCAGAGGTTCTTCCCCCTTGGTTCAGCGTAAGGCTTTGAAAGTGACATCTTAAACAGGTTAATGGACCTTCGAGGTGAGGTGGAAAACTTTGTTTGCAGCAGGGTTTATTAGGGGTTAAACCCTTACCTTGGTCTCCTAAGTGGATAAGTTCCTCCGCAGAATACGTGCTTTTAATTGTGTTTCTAATTTCTGGAGGGAAAGGAGCAGGGATTCTGGCTCCTGGCAACGGTCGGGCACGGACGGGCGCAGACGGGCTTGCCTTTGGTGCGTCCGCTGCACGTCATCACCGACATCCGATTTAAATAGGAGACCGGGAGCACAGCTAGACTGCTGACCCCTGTAGTCCCCAGCCGAAAACCGGAATTGGGAAAGCTCACTCGCTCTCTCCACAGCAAACGGACAAATCCGTGGTGGAACGGAGAGCGAGGCAAGTCCAAGTAGGCAAAATTTTAAAGTAAAGCCTACTCATGCAAAGCCTAATAGTAAAAGAGGTTAAGATAATTAAAACAATACGTAGAAAAACTTTAAAACAATGCGTGGAAAGTAAAATTGCTGCTGATTGCCTACGGTCTATCTGGTGCTCTTCAGCGCTGACATCTGATTTAAATAGGAGCCGGGAGCGCAGCTAGACTGCTGACACCCATGGTCACCAGCCGGAAACTGGATGTGGGAAAGCTTGCTCACTCTCTCCACAGCAAACGGACGAATCCGTGGTGGAACGGAGAGTGAGGCAAGTCCAAGTAGGTACAATTTTATAGTAAAGTCTACTCATGCAAAGCCTAATAGTAAAAGAGGTTAAGATAATTAAAACAATACGTAGAAATACTTTAAAACAATGCATGGAAAGTAAAATTGCTGCTGCTTGCCTGCCGTCCTCCCTTGGAGGTTGTTCCTGCTACAAAAAGCTGTAAAAGACCTAAAAATCAATGCATCACCATTCCATCGCCTGTTTTTCCAAAGCAGCACCTCTGTGCGGGTGAAATTTCCATGCGCCGCCATTGTGTAGCCGAAGAAATTGACGCAGCTGTCCGTGGCTGAAGAAACCGCTGCAGCCTGAGTCCAGCGCACCGTCTCTCCAAAGTCCGAGACACCCACACGGACTCCGACGAAGGCCCTACTGTGCGGCTGAAAGAATCGACGCATCGTGGAACCGTGGCGGAAGAAATCGATGCAGCGCCTGTTTGCCGCCACTGCATAGACCTTCAGCGCATCTGGATTTCCACGCATCACACCTGTGCACCAAGTTTTCCACCGCATCACCCGCAGACCAGAACCATCTTGGATTTTGATGCATCGTTTCCCATACAGTCTGGATTCGATGCAACACTTATCTTGAGTGCAGCAGAACTGACGCATCGCCTTCCCAGAGACTCCGGAACCGATGCTTTGTTGTGTTTTCCGACGCTTCCCTCCTCTGCTGCTGTTTTCCTTTGCGGATTTTGACGCATATAAGGTACTTTGTGTAAAATCATCGCATCCATAGAATTCTATGGGCAGAATTGCTTGAAACCTTTAAAAAGTCATATTTTGAGTAATGTATTTGGATTTTTGTTGTTTTGATCTTGTTTGGTTTAGATAAAGATACTTTATTTTTCTAAACTAGTGTGGTGCCTATTTGTAGTGTTTTCACTGTGCTACTGTGTGTTTTATGTGCAAATGCTTTACACATTGCCTCTGAGATAGGCCTGACTGCTCGTGCTAAGCTATCAAGGGGGTGAGCAGAGATTATCTTGGGTGTGTAATCCCCTTACCCAGACTAAAATGAAGGGTCCCTACTTGGACAGGGTAAATACCACTGCTAACTAGAGACCCCCATTTCTAACAGGGATAATTGCTACTTTTCATTGCATCTCTCTGTTCGTGTGGACCGCCATTGCTCCACTCAAATTGTTTCCCTCATGCAACGTTGATATATATATATATATACATACATAAATATATATAAGTTCACAAGGCCAGCAAATGAGTAAATGAGTACAATAGGTTTTAACACATGACAATGGTTCTCTAATATGATTTACTTGATATGCCTTCCATTTTTCCAGAAGGATGAGCCCAGCATTTATGCATGTGAGCCCAATCCTCTCTGGAACTAGGAATTTGAGCTTCCCTAATATTATTTCTCTGAGGTTCCACTTTTTACATTGATTTGATATTAAACTTATATGTTCACCTTCCTGCTTTGTGGACAATCGGAATGGAAAGCTACAGGGTAATAAACAAAGGTCAAGCTGTTGATATATTCTGTGACTGAGTTCCCACTCTACCAACTGAGGGCACTCTGAGGCAAACAGGTTTCAGTAAGGGTGACATTGGCTTACATTTAACGTGGCTTGTGCAGCAACTCAGTCCTTGGATGTGTGACATATGTGAGCAGTAAGCCAACAAAGAAAAGAAATAAAGTACTTAAATGCCAACACCATATTTAACTAAAAAGAAAGAAAAATTAAAAAGAAAAGTGGTATCAGAATGAAGAAAAATAGATAGGGGGTTAAAATTATACTGTGGCTAATGAAAGTCAATGACAAAGTTTCCATATGATCAAAGTTGGATACAAACTAGTAGTTTGTCGTGGTGAAGGATTCAACCTTACTGCTCAGAAACAATAAAAGAACTAATAAATATCAAGGGAGTCTAACCAGGAGGTTTACTCAAATCCCGGCTTAATAAAGGAAAGAGAGTCAGGAGAATCAGGGCGGTGCAGAGATTAGGGCAAATGTGGAGATATTAGATGTTTCCATTGTTCGCCTTAATCCAATCTGTCAGTATAATGGACCTTATTTATTTGCTGATAATTCGCATTGGATGGCTGGAAGACATTTTATGGATCAAGATGCTATTGAAGAGAAAAGACTTTAAAGTGTGATTTCTGTTGGAAGGCACTGTTTCGCATTGTTGACTGGAGAAAGAATCAGTTTTCCATGTCAGCGGACCTTAAACATTCGACTTCGGTGGACCTTCACTGAATCACTACAAGAAATGCCCCCCCCCAAGTAATTTCTGCATTTTGAACCTCAAAATAATATACAAAAATACAGAAACAAGTATACATCAAAAAATATACAAATTATTAAATATCTTATTTAATCCACAAACAGAAAACATGTAAAAAAATCTTAGTTGTAAACTTAATAGGAACATTTTAGCCTTTCAAAAATAAATTTTATTTTTAAGAGATGAAGTGATAAGCTAGATGCTAGCATATCATTTTTTTTCCCTCCTAGTGCATGCACTCTTTTTTGCCAGCAAATACCAGTGCTTCTTCAGTAGAGGCCACCAATCGGCCATACTAGAGTCTGTTTCCTGTACTTGTGCTGCTCCCACAAATCAAGATAAGAATACCAACTTATTTTTAGTTTCCAATTTTGCATTCCTTCATTTCACAAGAACAGAATAATTTACCACACAGTGTTATAGGAACCAGAAGTTCTATCAGTGAATGTGGCTCAGGGAGGCACTTTAGCCAACCCTAGCGCATCAAACAAACTCAAGGTTGTATCTTGGAATGTGGCAGGTCTTAAAAGCAAACTAAATTGCCCTGACTGGGGGGAGGTTTGTGGATACCTGTGACATTTGCATGTTTCAGGAATCCTGGGCAACTGAGGAACCAACTCGCTTGGGTTTTGCTTCATTTTACATACCTCCTGTAACTAGGGGACTGGGTAGACCCTCAGGTGGGATTTGTACGTGGGTTGGGTGTCATTTAGGATGCACGATCACTCCAGTGGTGCATCACTCCCCAGACATACTGTGCCTCATACTGACCTTCACCCCAGAGTTTAAAATAGCCTTAATCAACATTTATTCGAGGCCGGTGAGGACCGGTCAAGAATCACCAACCCTAGACCAACTCGACGGTCTGCTATCTGGTTTCTCGAATAACGCTCTAGTAGTGCTGGGTGGCGACCTTAATTGCCAATTTGAACCAATGAAAGAGCTAATTGGTACACCTGCTACAGAGGAGGATGAGATGTGGGCTATTCCTGAGACCAATATCTCTCCGATTAGGGCTTGGACACCTTTGGCTCTGCAAATTAAAGCACTCACCTTAAAGCATTCCCTGCGAGCCTGCAATGGTCGTTTCAGCTCGGACTCCCCCGGGAGTTATACCTATAATAGAGTTGGCCACCCCTCTATCCTGGATTATATTTTAGTAGAAACTAGGCTGTGGGGCCAGGTTAAGGACTTCATTGTCCGGCCGCGCCATGATAGTGACCATAATGCTTTAATACTCGAACTCACTTTGTCAACGACTAGGGACCAACCAGCAGAAACATCTGCTATAGATCACAGACTGACACTAGCCAACAACAGGCGGAAAGTCAGGTGGGCATGGCTGGAAAAATCGCACGAAAAAATGGCTCTCCTATTTGAAGCCATCACACCCAACCTTGAGGCCATGTCAGAGCTTGTAAAGTCAGGAGACATCGCTGCTTCCCTTGCAGAGGTTGCAAAGATCAACGAGTCCACCACCTCAAAGCTGGAGGAGGTGTTTTGGTCAGCGTGTGCAAGGGGACGCGGGAGAAAGCCGAAGCAGTCATGGTTCAATGGTAGTTGTCGGTGGCAAAAAAGGCATTGATAGAGGCCATAAAATCCAAGTGTAATACTGCAGTAAAATCAGCAAGGTCCCTCTATAAAACCACCATTGCATCTGCTAAAACCGCATGGGAAATGGATCAATGGGATAGTTTGAAACTGGCACTGGAGACAAAAGATATGAAAAAATTCTGGAGCATTATATTTACAGGTAGCAACAAAGGACAGGCGGCCTTCGAGCCAAACATAGCGGCCGATAGTTGGAAAGAGCATTTTTTGGCTCTTTATGCCTCATTTGCTGTTGAGGCCAGTAGCCTGACTCCAGCAAATCCGACTCCCTCGGTGTCTGAAATAGCTATCCCCGAGATCGCTCTGGCAAAAGTCACAAAAGCCCTAAGCAGAATAGTTCCTGGGAAGGCTGCAGGCCTGGACAAGATACCAGGGGATCTTTATCGGGCAGAACCCAAGATTTGGGGTCCTTATTTTTGGGTGGTCTTTAATGTCATTTTACAGGGAATGGCCTTTCCTGCAACCTGGCTAGGTGCTGAGATCCTTCCGGTATACAAAAAGGGATCACCTTTATTACCTATAAATTACAGACCGATCAGCTTGATCGATGTTTCACAAAAAGTATTTGCCAGGATTTTATTAGATCGCCTGCAATCCTGGTTGGAGGAATATAAGATCATGACCCCTTTGCAGGCCGGCTTTAGAGAAAAACCATCAACAATAGACCAGATTTTCAGGCTCCAACTTCTCTATTGGAAAACAGTACATCTTGAAGGGGGTAGCCTGTATCTGGTCTTTGTGGATCTCAAGAGTGCATTTGACCTGGTACCCAGAGATGCTTTGTGGAGGGTTCTGAGTGAATTAGGACTACCCCTCTATCTTTTAGATATATTGAGACGCTTACACAATGGTAACTATGCCCAAATCAGGTATGGGAAAAATGGGGAACTCACGCCGCCCATCCCCGTCAACAGGGGAGTAAGACAGGGATGTGTGGTTGCCCCTACCCTGTTCTGCATCTACATCAACGGACTGGTAAGTGCGCTGAGAGAACTTAAGGACATAGACGCCCCCAAACTAGCGCACAAGCCAATTCCGGCCATGATGTTTGCAGACGATACCCTACTCCTCTCCAAGTCTCCCATGGGTATCCAGAGAATTTTAGACGGGTTTTGTGAGTTCTGTAGGTCTAGGGGGTTGGAGATCAACATTAAAAAAAAAAAATGTATTGTCTTCAACCCCAATAGATCAACCCGCCCTAACCCATGCATGAACGGTACTCCCCTAGAGCAGGTATCTATATTTGACTACCTGGGCCTTACACTTACTGAAAACATGGCCTGGGGCCCCAGATAGATAAGTTAAATCTTAAACTGGCGCAGACCGCAGGTGGCATGGCCAAGTTCTATAGAAAGTCGTCCCAGAAGCCGGTAAGTCCAGTCATGGAGATCTACAAAACCCAGCTTAGGAGTGCTGCCCTATATGGGGCTGAACTCTGGGGGCACTCTCATCTTAGGCTTATTGTTAAAACAGAGAACAACTTTCTTAGCTAATTATTCGGATTACCGGTGAGTTCCCCTCTGATTCCACTGCGTATGGATCTAGGGGTGAGACCCATCGCAGAGGAAATTGGCTGCAGACCTCTACTCTTTTGGCGGCGCCTCTGGGTGACATCGGAACTGGGCGAGTACAGATCTGAGCTCTTAGAAATTTTGAGACTCCCCGGCATAGGAAAGCGGTCATGGTTTGCATATATTAGGGAAGGTCTTCGTGCAATTGGCAGAGACGACCTATGGGATAATCCAGATACAGCCTGTTTGAGAATCTCACGTAGACAATTAGTTACCAGTTATTGGGGTGGCAAACTTGATAAACTCCATGAAGATTCTACCACTGGCTTTCTTACATCAAACTTTCTGGATGTGAAGGATATGTACAATATTGAGCCATGCCTTGATGAAATCCGACCGGCATTAGCCAGGAAACTGTATGTGCAGTTTCGGCATGGCTGCCTTCCCTTGCGTTCCTTCACCAACAAATGGTCCAGTGGCACTTCATTGGGGTGTCCAGCATGTAGCTTGGGTGAGGAGTCTGAACTCCATGTTTTTTTCTTTTGCCAGGGATACTATACAATTAGACACAGATGGTTGATCCAGTTGTGTAGGAACCTTGGCACAACACATTGCAAAGAAGCATTCAGGCTCCTAAAATATAACACTGAACTCCACATTGTCTATGCGGTATCACGTTTTCTAAGCTCAATGTGGTGGGCACGGATGAATTTTCTTAAAGTTTAACCAAGGACTGGGCTATGTGATTGGACTTCTCATTGTTTTAATCTCAAGTACCATTTTACCCTATAATTGTTTTTACCATGATTTTTAACCTTTTTAACTGTTTTAGCAATGTTTGTACCTATTTGTGTCTGCTCTTTTATGGTGTATAAACCGAAATAAATAAATATATGATGATGATGATGAATAATTTAAAACTTTCAGATTTAAATTTTGTTTTTTATTTACTTTATTAGTCTGCTGATATTATTTAATTTTCTAAGGAAGGGACCAAAGATTAAGAATCGCTGCTCTAGATGTTTTGTGGAATTAGCAATCAAAAGGAACCAGAGCAGAGATGGACTTGCTTCTCAATGGAATGGCTTCCTGATTGGGAGGGTCCTCATCTGACGATCAACCTTGTTCTTTTCAGATATCTTTACCTTTGCTTTCCTAAGAGGTGCATATCAGCTGAAGTGTGACATTTTTTCACACCAGCCCTAATGTTTTGGTTACTGGTGAGCTGCAGTAGCAATAATGAATTTCTGTGTCTGCATCTTTGGTGAGCACATTTATTTCTAGAAGTCCCACAATCAGCCTAACTGACAATTTCCTGACTGAAGTTGTTGATGAGTCCAACTTGTATATTGTTGTTAATTGACAAGCAGTGAATCAGAGAATAGAGTTCAAACTTGTTATTTTTATTTCTTTAGTACGCAGTCTCACATGAGGAAACTATTCTTACACAGTTCAATGTCTTCCTGTCCGTCTTAATGCCTTTATTCTGTCATGAAGACACCACTACTCAATAGTTTCTGATTACATTGTTGCTTGACAAGGAACTTTGCTCTGTTCAAATTTCTCTCAGGTAACTCCTGAATCCTCTGTCTTTAGGAGTGGTCTTTCCTTTCAGGAGTCTTTAATGATTCATCTAGCCCCACAGGGATTTCCTTTCTTTCCTACTTGCTTGACAAGGAACTTTGCTCTGTTCAAATTTCTCTCAGGTAACTCCTGAATCCTCTGTCTTTAGGAGTGGTCTTTCCTTTCAGGAGTCTTTAATGATTCATCTAGCCCCACAGGGATTTCCTTTCTTTCCTACTTACACAGGCATGCAACCACCACCTTCTGGCATTATTGGCCTTCTTAAGCCTAAATAAATAGAAGGAGGAGACATCAGGACTCGATCCTGTTCACACCATGGGCCAAACATACTCCGTGTAACCCTCAGAGATGTTTTAAGGCATGGGCAAAGTGTGCAATTGCCCAAGGCCCCCACCTTCCAAGGGCCAATCTATGAAAGTGAATTTTGTCTCCAGTTCACTTCTGTGCATTTTTGTATCTTAACCTTTAATGTATAATTCAACATATGGCTTGAATCAGCAAAAATAATAGGTAGTAAATTCAAAGTTGTTTCATACAGGGCCCCCCAAAAAAATATTTCTTTCCTAGGGCTCCCAAAATCCTTAAGATGACACTGGTATTCCCCAGCTAATGTTCTACCCCAAGGCGTGCCTGAAAAAAATTGAAAGAGGAGGCATTAGAACTTGAGACTGCTTCCAGCATAACCACTGTGATACTTCGAAGCCAATCACAAAGAGAGTGTGTGGACCACTTGACTTCATCCCCTCTTCTGATACCAGTCTTCTGATAGGACAATACCTGCCGCTACACCTGGGTAGTCCCATCATTATTGTCTCCCCGAGTTTTGGTTCCCTCCTTTAAAGAGGAGGGCCTCATCCATCCTCCCAATGACTCCAAGTTCATCATGGATTCTGGGGCGCCGTCTTACTCGATGCCTCAGCATTCCTTTTGGTGTCAACACAACCTGCTTCCCTGGAACCGAAGGTAAAGATTGGTGTTTCCACGCTTTGGGAATTCCTGTGGATACTTAGAACGGCGCCATCTGTCCCACTAACACGGCTCAATTTACCTGCCAAAGGCCCTGACCCATCATGCAGACCAGGTCATCAGTTAGCTTTACGATGGAAGACTGTATTCTCCAATGGTCATTGAGTCTGTACTACAACTGGAGTCACTTCAGACCACGAGTGGAACATAGTCATTTGTTCCCATGTATCTTTTTTTGTGATTTTCTAAGTGCACTTGAGCTGGTGATTCCGTCCACAATTGGGTTTACGCTTTGCATTTGTATTGTACTTCACATTTTTATTATCCTTTTCCCTCATGAATTTTGCACCTTGCCTGTATTTTCTCTCTCTAAGAAGCAATAAATCGTTGAGGATTTTCGACCGACAGAACTAACAATTTGCGATATCTTCATTATTTCTTGGTAAGAGACTATTTTGTGGATTACAAAGAAATTGATCTTATTTTGTTTAAAGTTGTTATTCAGTGAACTTGTTATGCATTATTAGCTATGTTATTCTTCATAGTGACTGGCATTGCTGGCTGATAGTCAGCATTCTTCATTTCTTCATTTAGAAGTAAAGGTATATATCAATATGTGTATAATTTGATGAGTATAGATAGATAAACAATTATTATGAATTATGTATAGAGTTATAGTTTAAAAACTACATTAAAATGGGTCTAAATAATGTACATTTGATCAGTTGTTTGGGGCAATCATACTAGCAGTGTGTCCCATAAATGTAACAAATCTACAACTTAGCTCCAGATGCAGACTTTTCAGACTTTAAATTATTGCTTGCTTGCAGGTTCTTATTATTCAATGTTTAAAACAGGATCGAAGAAGCCTTTTGCGGGTCTCAATTAAAGCGGGACCTACACACAATTCATGTAGGATGATTTCTTTTTTATAGCTATAAAGCCTGTACTTTGGTCTGCCCCCCCCCCACACCTCATGTTGGAGTCAAATAATTTGTTAAAAATCTTCCCATTTGGAAGTTTCATGTGAACTTAGAAGTAACCCTGTAACTGCGATTGTCGTTGCCTTTGGTTGTCTGATTCAATTACTGACCACGTATTTGTTTTTTTTTTTTAACTCATCCTTGTCCTCCATGCACGAAATTGCATTTCCTGTTTTACTGACTAATTTTCGTACTACTTTATTGGCTAATTCTTTGACCGACGTCAAAGTTATTGACATTTCCCAGAGTTGAATCAACTGAAAAGCATCCAATGTTGAAAGGAAAAAACTTTGCTGTGGGTTATTACAGCTTGAGCTGGTTATTTCTGTTCAGATGGGGTTGCTTAAAGAATCTTTTGGGTCTTCCCGCATTTTTGTTTTTTAGGAAGTTTAATGAAGGCTCCTTGATACATACCTTCCACTTGAACTGGAACCTCCTGTTGTTGCCTTTACATTTCCCCTTTTCCCCCCTCCGAGTCAGATACTGCTGGTTGAAACCGATTCTAGGCTTGAGTCTGAGAGGACGAGGTGGGATTTTCATCTCACTCCAAACACCCCGTGGAATTCAGCTTAGTGAGTTTGGCAGGTTTAGTTTGTGTTGCTAAAGTCCCCTGTGAAGTCCTAACAACTGTCTGAAAAGGAAAAGAGGGGACAAGAACAAAAGGTAAGACTCTCACTCAAGTGTATGGTGGTCCCTCCTGGTCAGAACTCCCACATTCAAGCTTAGATGAAATGCTAGTTCTTAAAAACATTAATTGTGACAGCCTCGGAAAGCTGCATCTGAACAGGCCTCACGTTATAGTGTAGCCACTAGCCAAAGTTCCATGAGGGACAAAGTGGCAAAACAAGGTCAACTCACAAGCGTTTGAGGCCAGTCTGAAGAAGCAGATACCCTATGTGATAATTTGCTGAGGGAGAGTTTGCAAATTATTTATCGCTCAAAATGTTCCACTGTGTCAGTTTCAAAATGAGGTGCCTTGCCCTTATTCCACAAGATTGGTTTGACTTTGTGAAGAGCTCCGTCAATCATTTTGCAGATTTAAAAATCCTTTAAGTCAGCCTAGGCTGTGCACCAAGTCCTTGACGCCAGATTGTTAGACCTGGCATTTCTTGGCGTGGTTACCCCTGACTTTTTGCCTCTACCTCCTCTATTTTTGATGCTGCGATAGATTTCGTTTTACTGGCTTAGATGCTTTGGGCACTTTGCCACTGCTGATCAGTGTCAAAGTGCAAGTGCTCCCTATATAAAGTGTTATGGTAATTGGTTGTCCATAATTGGTATGTTTGCCTTACTAGTGAAGTCCCTAGTAAAGTGCACTATGTGTGCCAGGGCTGGTAATGCAAATGCTACTAGTGGGCCTGCAGCACTAATTGTGCCACCCACACAAGTAGCCCTAAAGAGAGATCTCAGGCCTGCCACTGCAGTGCCTGCGCACAGTTTGTTAACTGCCTTGTTGTCCTGACAAGTGCACCCACTTGCCAGGCCTTACCTTCCCTTTTTATGCACATCAGACACCCCTATAGTAGGCCCAAGGTACCCCCCTGGGCAGGGTGCAGTGTATGTGAAAGGTAGGACATGTACTGAGGTGTGTACCATGTCCTGACAGTGAAATACTGCCAAATTCGTTTTTCACTGTTGCAAGGCCATCTTGCCCATAGGACAGAATGGGGAATGCTGTGTCCCATGTTTCCAGCATATCTTCCCATAGGCATAAGATGGAGAGATGGAGTTTAGTGTGCCTGAACTCAGAATTTAATAACCCATCTTTTTGTGAAGATGATTTTTGAATTGTGTGTTTAGAAACCACGCTTTCAGAAGTGGCTGGTTTCTTGTCTTAAACCATCCTGTGTGCCTCTACCTGTTTGTATATTGCCTGCCTGGATTTAGACGTGACAGGGTCTGGGAAGTGTCCTGACCCCAGGGAGGAGAAGGTGAGACAGCAACAGGCTGGCCTGCATTTGATGTGGGGGGGAGGAGTAGCCCCCTGGATGTGAAGAGGGCTGTGTTGCTGCCACAAAAGGATGGCTCCAACTCCTGCTGAGCGTCTGGGCCCCAGACCCTGACTATCAAAGGAGGAGGGTGTGCACTGGCAGGAAGACACCCAGGTCTGGTTTGGACCGAGGTCAGAGCCCCCTGAACACAAAGACTTCAAAGGCATTTAGGGGTATAAATGTAAGAGCTGAAACCCCTGAACTCAAGACTGAAATCCATACTGAAAAAGGATTGAACCTACTTGGTGATCAAGTGGAACCTCTGCCAAAGAAGAACAGCTGAAGAGACTGAAGAGAAGGACTGCCCTTGCTGTGTGTTCTGGGGCTGGCCTGCAGTTTGCTGGTTTGACTAAGGAGAGGACAAGGGACTTTGCTGTGTGCTGTGTCCCCCTGCTTGTGAGGACTTTGCTGTGTGCTGTGTCCTGAAGTAGCGTGTCTCCAAGGGCCCGAGGAGAGCTGGTCCCCTGTTGTGGAAACTCAGGAACACAAAAGTTTCCAACCGTGTCTAAGCGACGCTGTGTGCGTGGTGCCCTTGCACGCCTGAGACTGCCGTGTGGTCCGTGGTACTGTTTACGAGGTGCCCCGAGATCGCACTGCCCCCGCAGCGTGAAACATCGTCTACGCTGCTGCCTTGCTGTTGTGTCCCGAGCCGTCATCGTACCTGAGGCTGTGAGTAAAGATCGCCGCCCCGAGCCGCAACGTGCCAAAGGATTGTGTGAAACTAAGAACCGTGTCTCAGCGACGCTGTGTGCGTGGTGCTCTTGCACGCCTTAGACTGCCGTGTGGTCCGTGGTACTGTTTACGAGGTGCCCCGTGATCGCATTGCCCCCGCAGCGTGAAACATCGTCCACGCTGCTGTATTGCTGTTTGTGGCCCGAGCCGTCATCGTAACTGAGGCTGTGAGTAAAGATCGCTGCCGCCGGCCCGAGCCGCAACGTGCTAACGGGGTACTTGAAACTGAGGACTGTGTCTCAGCGACGCTGTGTGTGTGGTGCTCTTGCACGCCTGAGACTGCCGTGTTGTGTCCGTGGTACTGTTTACGAGGTGCCCCGTGATCGCATTGCCCCCGCAGCGTGAAACATCGTCCACGCTGCTGTATTGCTGTTTGTGGCCCGAGCCGTCATCGTAACTGAGGCTGTGAGTAAGGATCACCGCCGCCGGCCCGAGCCGCAACGTGCTAAAGGATTTCTTGAAGCTAAGGAAGCTACAAGTTGAAAGGGATCGTGATCGTTGTTCGTCGAAAGGAATCTGCCCAAGATCATCAATGACGGAGAAGGCAGCGCTGTAACCTGTCCGGCTACAGCGTCGCCTAGCAACAGAGCCGCAACGTGATCGGGATCGCCCAGCAGGACGTCCGACGAGCGGGGAGAGAGAGAGAGCGAGGCAGCGCACCCCCCCAGGTAAGGCTTGGACTCCGGTCGGGAGCTGCAAGCGTGTGTGGCCTGGGGAGGCGTGCAGGAGGAGTACAGGAGTGCTCCGAGCTCTCTCCCGCTGCACCGCGTTAGACGCGCTGAGTTCCCGAGCGGCCCGGACCTGTCCAGCAGGACCGGGGCCACCCTGTAAGCCTATGACCATTGTCTCTGCTGTTGGGGCCGCATTATTATTGCATTACGAACTGCCTGATTCTTGCATTACGAACCGCATTATTATTGCATTACGAACTGCCTGATTCTTGCATCACGAACCGCATTATTATTGCATTACGAACTGCCTGATTCTTGCATTACGAATCGCATTATTATTGCATTACGAACTGCCTGATTCTTGCATTAAGGACTGTCCTATTATTACATTACGAGTTGCATTACGAACTGCATAGCATTGCATTAGGACTGCATTAGAGATCGTAAATTGCTCATTAATACCGCAAGAACCTACAAGTGATTGCTGGCCTAATAACAGGCCAAGTAAATTATTACGAATACGCATATGTTGGTTTTCTATCGTTTGGTCTCATCGTATTCCTCTTTATAAAGATACTGCTATTTTTATGAAACCAGTGTGGTGTCCATTTGTGGTGTTATCACTGTGTTACTGGGAGTGTGGTTGCAAATACTTTACACATTGCCTTGGAGATAAGCCTGGCTGCTCGTGCCAAGCTACCAGGGGGTGAGCAGGGGTTATCTAAGGGTGTGTCCCTCCTTACCCTGACTAGAAGCAAGGGTCCCTATTTGGACTAAGGTACCTACCTCAGCCAACTAGAGACCCCCAGTTCTAACACGGACTTTGATGGATTAGTTCTCCGGGCTCACCCCTATGCGCCATAAACTGCTAATATGGAGTTGTGGATTCACTAGCAGGCAAAAAGCCCCACAAATCAAACGTTTCTAGGCAAGACAAATATCATAGGATGGAATTTATCCTGGATTCGTCCGAGCAGTTCCCATTGTCCTGTCTTCTGGAACACAGTTTTTTGGGATTCCTTCCCCAGAACCAAATAGACAAAATCCCTACCAAAGAGTAGAAGCAAACCTCTATACAGGGATTTCCAGTCTACCCAAAATTCCAGAGGGCAATACGTGTCAAACTCTGGAAAAACACATTGTGGGTTCTATGTCAACCGGCCGATTACTCAACAGATAGTTCTGGGTATTATGCAATGGTTTTTCCTTTACAATTCTGAAAACGGCCTGTTCCACAAATAGTCTACTAAGTTAAGAAGGCATTACTCATACAGTAGTTGCAAACTTTTTAACTCTGTTTTATACTTCATTTTTTCTATTTTGTTCATTCTTGATAATTTCACTTTTGTAGTCTGCACCCATGTGCAGCAAACTAAAAACTTGTTGATAAATATTGTACATTTAAAAATAGATTTTAAAACACAGGCCATCAGCTGAAGAGGCGGGGGAGGGGGGACCATACAGTCCTTCTCTGTGGAAGGAGGGATCCCGCCTATGAAAACCCTGCATGACTGGGACTTCAGGTAAACAGAATAAGTTCTCAGCAGTTTCGTTCTGCCAGAAATAATGGATCAGTTTCTCTAAACAGCTGCTTTCACGAGCTGCTCCATAAACAGCTACTACTATTTAATCTCTGTTTTTCAGTAAAATGAGATCTAAAAAATATACATTGGTGGGTTGAGCATGTGATGCTAAATTTTTTGTCTGTAGGACATTTAGGGAATTTAACATCGTTGGAGTACTCTGCTAAATGTTATTAATAATATTTTAACTGTAAAATGTTTTCATTGTTTATTTAATAGCTAATTCGAGCATTTCAACTGCAGATACCGAGTTTAAAGTTATAATAATAATAATCTTTATTCGGCATATAAAAATATTGCCATAAAAGATGCATTATTTATAACAGATACCAACATCACACAAAAAATCTTTAAAAAGGGGTTACCACATACATAATTGAGACCGGTTATATGTACTATCATTATCACTCCTATATCACCTGATATCAGTGTCAGTCCATCAGATTTTAATACAAGTTAAAAATTATATAAAAAGCCATAAAATAATCTGCTATAACAGTAAAACAACAAATATTGGTGCAGAATGTCAAGAATTCCTCTATACTTCAAACACCCCTCATGGATCTTATCTTTAAAGCAGCTTTTAAAAAATTGGAAACACAGAAAAGGGTAAAAACATCTGATGACAATTTTAAAAACAACAAGGCTACACGTGCCTGCCTAAATCTGACTCTTCTTAAAAGGCCCTTCAGGAACATTTTTCTCGGATAGGCGTAATACGGGCAAAGTAGAACTAGATGTAGGGTATCCTGTGGAGACCTATTGTCGCAGCCACAGGGCCCTCTCTCTTCTAAATTTATAATAAAACCTGCTGGTACCGCCAATAAATGATAAATAAGATTTAATCTAAAACGAGTAATTAAAAATCTGTCATGTGCACTAGTTATTAATGTTAGATATGGTTCTATGCCCTGGGTTGATTTAACTAGTATGTCTTCTCTCACCGTGTGTTTAGAGAGTTCTCTGTCTTCATGTTGCGCCAAGGCGTACTTAAAGTACAGGTCTTTAGTAACTGCCTTATCCTGGGTTCTCATTTTATCAGGTTTGGTGAACAGATCTACACGCCCTAGTTTAGAAAGAGAATCCTTGACATATTTTAACCAGGGAATTTTGAGCGCGTGATCTAAGGAGAGACAATCCTGGATTACCAGCCTACTCAGACCCGTCTCTGTATTTAACCAAACCTTCACCCAGCAGAGTAAGAGTTTAACTGCCACCAGGTCCAAGATGTATTTGAGCCCCAGTTCTTCGTGTACACTAAATGCCGAGGTACTATGAGGAACTTTCAGTAAACGCCTAAGATATTTATTCTCTTCCTTTTGCAGATTATTAGCCTTAACAATTCCCCAAACCTCGCTTCCATATAAAACCTTAGAACAACAAATTGAATTGTATAACTTTAAGTTAAATATATTATTTATGAGAAGGGCTAGCCAGTAAAAATTTGTAAAAAGCATGACAACATTTTTACCAAACAATTCTAAGTTTCAGTGTAAATATACATGCTGCAGAGATCCGTTTGAAACCTCCAGGACACGAGTTTGATCTGGACCAGGCAGCCGCAGCTTTTCATCCTTCCAGAATGAGAAATATGAGGCGGGCCACTGTTTTCATTAATAGCCCTACATGGGACTACCCTGCAGGTCACAGCATTTCATGCGGCAGGGATGGCTCCGCCTTTCAGCTCTCCAGGTAGATAAAATCATAACCATTGCTAATAATAACCTTTATCGTTACCGTGGGTGGTCACACTTTTGAACCCCTATCATTCGTTTTTCCGAAGTGGATAAAGTGAGTGCGTAAGGACTGGATGGTAATAGCACGTTATTCCCCTGCAGGTCACAGCATGAAAGGATGAGTCATCGCTGTGCCCCCTCACTTGTTTTAATGATTGTGCTGGTGTGCGCAACTCCAGGAAAGCTCGAGAATGCTGCTGTCCAGTTTGAGCACACTGCTCTCATGCTTTGAGCCCTGAGCCCTTGCTTCACTTCATGTTGGGCCTCTTGCCCTTGTAACACTGCTACTGGAAGGACAGTTGAAACACACTGCGGATGATGCGCTCTGCGCAGCCACAGCAAGCACGCACGAAGACTTCGTCCAGTTCTACATTTTACATCGACGTTTCACTGTTAAAAAAAAGTCAAACACACTTAGACAAAATGGGCTCCCAGTCATTTTTGTAGAGTAAAATGTTTATGCCAGCATTAGCGCTCTTCAACATTACCGGGAAGACACTAAAGACAATTTTGTTAGGTTGCTAGGCAACATTCTTTTCAAGGCATCATCAAATTTCTTGTAAATGCACTTTACACGAAATGTGTGCTCTAAACGGAATCCGCAACCCGTGCAATAAACACCACGTCGGCTTTCAGATGTACGCCTAGATAATGCACGCGCTAGTAAGAATGCACCGAGCGCATCAATGTGCCCCTTTTAGAAGAAGCAAGTCACCTGTCGTGTGTGGAAACGAAATATTTTCTATCTGAAAAATGCACACAAAAAAGTCTGTTGGCGAAAGGGAGGCCAGACAACAACAGCCTGTGAACATCACAAAGTCGCAGACGCTCTCACAAGTGGTCTGGTGCGCCGCTGGGAGTGAGGGGCGGGGAGGGGGCAGGCTCGCACACACACCGTGTTTGTTTGGTGCCAGGCAGCATCACGTCTCCCGCGGATGCCTGAGCTCCCTGCCAGCTCCTCACGCCGCTGCCGCCCTTGCCTGACTGGGAGACCCCCGGGGGCAGACGCCTGCCCGCCCTGCCTGCCAGCACATCACGCCGCTGACGCCCCTTCCTGACCGGGAGACCCCCGGGGCGGTGTCACCTGCCCTGCTGAGCTCAGCCCACAGGCACACCTTTGACTCGAGCATCTTGGTGGCAGGCGCAGGCAGGGAGCCAGCGGGCGGAGTTTCCCTGCACCTGGGGAGTGGGAGGAAAATAACAAGCCTCGGCTGGGGAACCCTCGGCCGCGGCGAGGAGGCGCTCTGAAGGCGGGAAGCAGGAGCTGTCCGTTCAGCACCACCAGCGGCCGCCGCCTCTTCACACTCCCCCGGGCGGGCGCGGACTGCCTGTGCCTGGACCGCGCCCCTTCTGCACCTGCTCACCCGAGGGGGCGCTGGAGACATGCCCACTGCGGGGTCCCCTGAGCAGGAACAAAGACAGCGCCGTGCCCACGCTCCGGCAGGGAGCCCCCCCGCCCACTGCCAGCCCCCACCAGCTGCCTGAAGGAGAGCCCCGGAGCCACTGATGGGCCTCTGCACAGGCAGCGTGCCGGCTCACCTTAGGAGCAGGGCCCCGGAGGCGTGGGAAGTTCCGTGGATGGCACGGTAGGGTACTTGAACGGCCACACATGGTACTTTACAAAAGCAATGAAGCTCAGTTGTTCTTTGTGTGTGTTGCACAGGTGTAGGAAGAACCAATGTGGGGGGGGGGGGAGGGTTTATGGAGAGGAGTATGTGTGAGGGAACAAAAGGGGGTCAGTAAATACAGAGCCAGCGCATCTTAACTACCGGGGCTGGTAGACAGCGGCAGACGGGCGGTGCTGTATCGCTCCCAGACTGCCGGGAATTTCTGAAAGTACAGCCGCGCAGCCCATGGTTAATGAAGTGATGAGCAGCGTTTCACAGGCTTTCATAAAAATCAATTGTGCATTTCATTAGAGTGCATTCAAGTTTAACGAAGAACATTTACCGATGTTATGAAAGGACTGGATTAGCTTGTGAACCAGAGACTAATAGACCGGTCGTGCATTAACCACAAATTGTTCATTAATTTACATCACATAGTGGCGGGAAGTCTGCTGTCCTTCTATCTGGGTTTATGTTAGACGGTATTTTGCATTTTTTTAAACAAAAATCCTCGTCTATGTTGCAAAGTAATACCTCTTGTGCAACATTACCAAGTCTACACTTGGTCGACTAGTGGCTCTTGTAGCACTACCTCACATACTCGCCTATGCCTTTAAGGGTTAGCACCAAAACATCTAACATTTGAATATTCAGGAAGCAATCATATACAAATAGCATCAATAGAAAGGAATGTGCCCTCTTTGCACTGTTACCAATAAGGAGTTGGACATTTCTGGGCCCAGTCGCACAGACATTTATGGTCACATGAAACCGCACTCCTGGAGTACCATTTCACATACTCATAAACGCCTTTGTGAATTTGCCCCTATGTTTTTAAGCGTGACAGATTAGTATATTTGATGGTGCTTCACCCAGATATAATGCATCTAGTGTGCTCTTGAGTTTCGCATAGTTTGAGCACTACAATAGCTTGTTGACAGGGTTGGCCAAGTTTGACATTCACTGAGGGCCAATGTAGCAAGAAGAGTGTTATGATAACTCTGTACTGGAGGCTGATCGACTGTTCATTTATGTCCTAGGTACAATGTATTTTCGGAATATGCCAGGACTTACAGCATGACGGCCCAAAGCATCAGCCATATGGCCGAGGAGGACTTAGAGGACATTAGCATCAACGTTGGAGGTTTCAAGAAGAAGCTGAGCTCAGACACCCTCCTGCGGTTTCCAGACACCAGGCTGGGCCGGCTGCTGACCTGCCACTCCAAGGAGTCAATCCTGGAGCTGTGTGATGACTACGATGACAGCAAGAAGGAGTTTTACTTCGACAGGAACCCTGAACTTTTCCCGTACGTGTTGCATTTCTACAACACAGGGAAGCTGCATGTCATGGGTGAGCTATGCGTCTTCTCCTTCAGCCAGGAGATTGAATACTGGGGGATCAATGAGTTCTTCATCGACTCCTGCTGCAGCTACAGCTACCACGGGAGGAAGATGGATCCAGACCCTACACAGTGGGAGGACAAGAGCGACCAGGAAAGCACCACCACCTCTTCCTTCGACGAGATCCTCGCCTTTTACCACGACGCTGCTAAATTCGACAGGCAGCCTTTGGGTAACTTCAGGAGGCGTCTGTGGCTGGCTCTAGACAACCCTGGCTACTCGGTACTGAGCAGGATCTTCAGCGTGCTCTCCATTGTGGTGGTCCTGGGGTCCATAGTCACCATGTGCCTGAATAGCCTGTCAGACTTCCAGGTCACACTGAGCAGTGGGGAGAAGGGCGAGGATCCCCGGTTTGAGATAGTGGAGCAGTTTGGAATAGCCTGGTTCACCTTCGAGCTGGTCACCAGGTTTGCAGTGGCCCCCGACCTGGTGGCGTTCTTCAAGCATCCGTTGAATATCATTGACCTCATGTCCATTGCCCCATTCTATATCACTTTAATTGTGAACTTGGTGGTGGAAAGTAGCCCTACCTTAGCCAATTTGGGCAGAGTAGCTCAAGTCCTGAGGCTAATGAGGATCTTCCGCATCCTAAAGCTTGCGAGACATTCGACGGGCCTCAGGTCTCTGGGGGCCACCCTGAAGTACAGCTACAAAGAAGTGGGGCTCCTCTTGCTCTACCTCTCAGTTGGCATCTCCATCTTCTCCGTGGTGGCTTACACTATCGAAAAGGAGGACAATGACAGCCTGGCCACTATCCCAGCCTGCTGGTGGTGGGCCACAGTCAGCATGACCACGGTTGGCTATGGAGATGTGGTTCCAGGGTCCATAGCGGGGAAGCTGACTGCCTCTGCGTGCATTTTGGCTGGGATCCTGGTGGTGGTACTTCCCATAACTCTCATCTTCAATAAGTTCTCTCACTTCTACCGCCGGCAGCGCCAGCTGGAGAGCGCCATGCGGAGCTGTGATTTTGATGAGGGGATCAAAGAGGTCCCATTGGTAAATTTAAGGGATTACTATGCCCATAAGGTGAAGACACTCATGGCAAGCTTGACAAACATGAGCAGAAGCAGTCAAAGCGAACAGAGCCTGAATGACTCCATGGACTAGCCAGGAAAACCAGTTACAACCCCCACACATGCACACTTACTGTCCGCAGACACACAACACATGCACACCATATATGTGCAGATACACTGTGCGCATGCACACCACACACATGTACATACCCATCACACAAATGCATTACACATAGATGCACATTCACTTTGCACATCCATCACACACATGCTTAGGGACCTCACACAGGCATGTACACCTCACACATATGCCCTGACTCAAACGTGTACTGCACACACATGCACAAATATTGCAGGCATGTCGGACTGATATACAAGCATACATACACCAACGTTCTCACAATACGCCACATTTATATACACTGCACACCTCATGCCTCACGCACATGAACCTATTAGATTTACATCATATGGATGTGCATAAAACACCTATGTACATAAATCACACACATCCTTACATAGCACAAGAAGCACGTGCATAACAACAGACTCCACACACATACACAAACATACTGCTCACTTACACAAAGATGCACACAGGGATACACCACGCGTATAAACAAGGCATGCGTGCCACTCACGCACATGCACCACAAACACACACATTCGTTTTCAGTTTCTTCTTGTCACGTTTAAAGACCAGTGATGCTCTTCAGTGTGGTCCGTCTGCTTTTCAAGCCAGAATGAGAAGCTGTTGCAACCTGACCCTGTCTCACCTTTCCAAGTTGCTCCCCATGTCGTTCAATGTACAGCGCCCCGCCCCCGTCCACTCGAAACGTACTTGGAGTGAAACGATGACACGCTGTCGAACAATACCAGCTGTGAAAAAAGACACAGATTTCCATCTGCACATCTGCTCAGTTCCCAGCTAGGAGAGCAGTGTGACAAAAGGGAGGCGGCTTGGCGCGCGCCTTTCCCTGGGCTGTACCACACGAGCTGAGGAGGTGGGTGCGTGCCAACCAGACCAGGACAGGGGCTGTGTTTAAATGTTGTAAGTGTACATGCTGTGTGAGCCTTAATGTCTCGTGAACGTGCATTTTTGTAAGAGATGAAGGTGGGGCCAAGCGTGGCGAGGGCAGTGTAATATCACAAGCAAAGAGGGAGGTTGTCAGTTTTCAGTGGCAAATAAAGCTGAGGAGTACAAGCATTTATCTGGTGAATTCCCTTGGTTGCCCCCCACTTTGTCGTTGGAACAAGTTCATTGTGTGTTCTCGGTGTTTCTTTCTTGGGTGGAAGCTTCGCCTGTCTGTATTGGTCACCTACACCGGGGTGCAGACCCTGCTCTCTGAGGGGCCTTTTGATTGGTTCGTATTCCTTTTATGAATGCATGGCATAGTAAGACATGTAACGCTAACACCTATGATGGCCTCTGTACAAGTAACGGGGAGTGAATTTGCTCCGGTCATGAGAAGACAAAACTATGGTTAAAATTTTTGTTAAACAATGGCCAACCTTGGCTGGTCATGTATAAACTTGGCATAACCATGGTTTGTCCAGGAACAGACAAAACAGGAGGGGCGTGGTGAGCTGTGGGGGAGGGGCGTACTGTTAACTTTCCTTCACTGCAGATCGTCAGAGGCAAAATGGCGCCTGTGCGCATAATTCGCAACTTTGTGGCTACTCAGCAAAGATCTTTAGAAATGATGCATGAAGTGCGCACCATGCCCTAACGGATGCACGTCTGTGTGGTATTCACGTAGAAAGGTGACTTATGTCCATATTCCTAATCCTAACGCTTTGAAGGTATGCGTGAGACGTGCACGTGTAGGGTAGGGTTAGGACATTTACGGAATAACATTTTCATTTCACCTCTATGTTTTTTCTTATTCATGGCCATATATTGCATGTGCCTGGCAGCCTGTCGATCAAATCGTGTGATCTCCGAACTGTTGCGAGTCCCCGCATTTCTGCAGTAGTTATGTTAGGTCCCTGGGGGGGGTGGAGGGGGGGTTGGTGGGATGCGTGTGGGAAGCGCGCATCTAGAGGTTTGCGAGTGCACAGCAAGGTATTACGGGGCATATTTACGTTCTTGGCGCATCCCTGCATATCAGCAGGGATGCGCCAGGAAAATGCGGCCACGCAAGTTTACCCTTGCGCCACGTCCGATGCGCCGCATTTACAATGCGGCGCATCGTGGCGCAAGGATAAGCAGATGCGTGACGCATCTGCCGGCGGAAGGTTGGCGCAGTGCTGAAGTTGTGTCGCAAGCGCGACGCAACTCCAGCACTGTTCCAACCTTCCCTATCCCTAACATGGTGCGTCAATCCTTACGCCTGCTTGAAGCAGGCGTAAGGATTTGACGCACCAGCGCCGAAAAGTGACTGCGTGAAATCTTGTAGATTTCACGACGTCACTTTTCCGAGGCGTTCCTGCACCGGAACGCCCCCCCCTGCGCCGGTACGCCCACATGAAACCTGACACAGGTTTCATGTGGCACAGGGGTTTACTACGTGACGCATCTCCCTAGATGCGTCACGTTGTAAATATAGCGCAACGCGGCGCATGGTTTGCGTCGCCGCTGCGTCACATGCGTGATGCAACGGCGGCGCAAAAGTGGCGTAAGGGGCTTGTAAATATGCCCCTACTTTTTAAGTGGTCACCGAGTGTGTTCTGAATTGTCCTGCTATTGGTCCAACTCTCCACGAGTCACGCCCACATTTGTGAAGCCAGTGGCAAATATCATCTATGTAATGTATATGTCTCCGCTGCATGCATTATGCATTAGCATGTCTCTCTTACATGCATACATTAAATGCCTATTCATTTTTTAATCATGAATGATGCATAATTATACCTTACACCTGCATAAACCTTGGCAGATCGCTCGAAATGTTTCTTTTACTTGAGAAAAAGAGGAATTGGTGTTCTGTAAAAACAAAGCCGAGTTTGTAAACCGTGGAGTTTCACCCATCTGTTCAGTGATTCCAGAAGGGCAGGTAGGACTGGGCTGCATCTTCTAAAGGGAGACGCGTGCTGGAAGTCCACAATGTGGAAACGTTTGAGATTGCTAGCCTGGCCTGGCGCCGCAGACCCAGGGCAGATAAGGAAGGGTGTGCAGCAATGCAAGCGGCCACGTGCACCTTCATTGTGCCACTTGGACAGCGGCAAACAGCCTCAGTGAGGAAAGCAACTCCCACTGCAATCTGCAGTAGGAAAGATCCTTGTCGGTAGACCACACTGCCACCTACCCTAGGCATCAGCAACTAAAGTCCAGGTTGAGGGGGCTCTGCAGATGGCCAGGGGAGAGGTGTGTTTGCTACTGGTGGTGTTGGGAAATGAACCCCCATCAATAAGACAAAAGGTGGTGCTTAACCCAGAGTACACACTGGAGGTGTCTAGCCCAAAACAAATTTTATGGAGTTGGCCATCGGCCAACTCAAAGTCCACTGCTGTTGGAAGAGTACATTTTGGCCACATTAGTCTTTGAAGCTCCCTTTTCAGGTGCCATAAGAAGAGCTGTCGGTGTGGTATGCTGCGACTGCCTGAAAAAAGGTAGCAGTGAGCTGGTCAAATCTTGACTATGGGAGGGAAGATGGATTTACATAGCCCGTGATTATGGGTTACGTGTAGTGAAATCTTGGTCTATAGATCTGAAATGCTCCCCGTCGCCCTTGTGCCACTCAATGGGGTGGAAGGGCGATGCAACTACTAAGTAAGATTTATCGAGCCACGCAAGGCCACCTTGTGTGGCCCTGTGTGCCTTGATAAATCTAGAGTAACGCAATGCAGCACAAATCGCTGCGGTCCGTAACTCTGCCCGAGGGAGACGTTCCATGGGTGGAGTGTGGATGTTCCCATGCGTCCACCAATGGATTTTGGCGCATTCCCAGATTTACCATTACTGGTAGACCTGGAAATGTGTCAAAATGCTACACCTCTCTAGTTGAGGCATAACAAGGAGAAATATCTTTATTTCTCTTAGTTTTTTCCTCTTTCTATGTGTGCTGCATTGCGCAGCACACATAGAAGGAGGAAAATGCCTCAGGGGATTGTTTTTGTGTGGGAAGGTGTCCCTTCCTGCACAAAAACAATCCAGCTTACCAGCAGGCGCCCTTGCACAATGGTGCAAGGGCGCCTGTGTTGGTGCTAGGCAGCACATTGTGCGCCAGCGCAGGTAAAAGACAGGAATGCGCCTTATGTTAAATACGGGTCATTCCTGCCCTTTCCCTCTCACGCAGCACAGCAAGGTGACTTGCTGCGCTGCGTGATTTTTTGATAAATATGCCCCTAAGTCCATTGGCTTTTTCCCACACTCAAGTTGCAGGAATACTTCCCAGCATCGGCAATTGTTTCAATAGATGTTTTAAATCAGAGCTTTGGGCACTGGTTTGTCATAGGCAGGGTTCATCGATTCCTTCACTTATGCATCCGGTACTAATTCCCTTCTGTACAAAGAAACTGGAGCCTAATGATCTGTGAGTTCTTACCAGTGACTGAGGGGTCAGCAGAGCAGCACTGATAATGGGAACAAGCACTCAGACTAAGAGGAACAGAGTCAACATACAGTAAGTTTATCTCACTCTTGCATCCGACGTGGGTAGATTCAACAAGAATTCAGAATAGAAAAGGCAGGAGGAGGCCGGCAGCAGTAGGTAGTCCAGGTTTATGCAAAGAAGCTTCTCACTGCTCCCTAGTTGAATTTAACATTGCTTCAGCAGGAAGCCTTGGAAGTGTCAGTGGATGCTTCTAACCCATGTGGCTGTCCAGAACAGACCACGGACGGCAATGCCTCGAGAATGCCACCTTAGCTTTGGTGAAGTCTGCTCTGACACCAGATGTAGGATGGGCGGCATGCAGTGTAGCAATGGTATGGTGGTCTTAGTCAGTGTTTAGTTTGTAAAAGAAAGAGTTCAGGTGCCTGAAACTCTGCTTGGAAGCCCACAGCCTCTACATTTGAAGGTTGACGCACCAAATACCAAGGCGGGTAGTCTTAAATCCACATCATGCCTCTTTAATCCTCTGCCAGACACTTCCTTCCCCAGTAGCTCACTCTTGCAGGTCCCCGTTATCTCCCTTTGGGACTGTTTTCCATCTTTCTCTTCCACCGTCTTTCTGATTTATGTGTTTTCCCCTCCCTTGCTCTCGGGAAATGCCTGAAGCGGAAAAATAAATGGTGGTTCTCAAAAAATAAGTAAGAAAACTAAACAAATCCCTACCTACAACTTCATGTGGATCATGTGTTGTGTTATATAGTACTGCGGAAAGCTATAATATTAACACTTGAACAATGATTATTCTGACGCCAGTTGTGATGGATTTAACATAGTCAGATGAAACATTCAAAACAGGAACAACATATAAAATAATTCAGTTTTTATTCATAATTATGAAAAAGTTTTTTTTGCACAGTGAATTTTACACAATTAAAAAGTAAAGTTAAAATAACAATTTCATAATATTGAGCACAAAATGACATAAAAATATTAAACACAAAATATTGGTAAAAGCTAAGAAAACTACAAAGCAGTCAACGCGGCGTTTCGGTGAGACATGGATCAACCACCTTCTTCAGGACAGTTTTCTAAAAACAATGTTAAATAATACAACAATATATTAGCCTCAAAACACATAGAGCAATGCTCAAATTATCTTATGCATTCCCTATTTAACATATCATAACCATTGTAACCCAAGCTATGCCTGCTTTTACACATCTGCAGCGTGCTAAATCACCAACAACAACAGCACATGATCCGTCCATATACTAAAAACCTACCTATTGTAGTACAAAGGATAGAGTCATCAACCCTTAATCAATTGGGCGAATAAACTTCCTTCTGTGATAATAGAAGCGGAAAATAACCTAAAGGCAACAATGGAAAATATGAATAGGTTTTATTTAGTCCTAGTCTTTACTTAGGCATCTTGCTGCAAGGATTATTACTAAAAATCATGATGATCTCCTCCTTATTCATAAATACAAACGCTGTACCTTTTGTTATGGTACTATTCCATCACCATTGCGTTCGTAGGAGCCACCGATGTCATAAGGGATAAGAATTGAGGGTCCTAAGAATATATAGAAAGAAAGGATATGTGGAAAGAAAAAATATGTGGAAAGAAAAAATATGTGGAAAGAAACAAAATAGGCGGGGGGCTCAGTTTTTGTGGCCACATAATATTTAATTGCAAGTGTGGTAAAAGGTCAAAGGATAAAAATGTACCTTTAAAAACCAGTTTCGTTACATAAACAGTACAGGTGAGCCGTGATTGTGCCCGTAACCTGTATGGTAATCGTCTTTCATGTGACGGCAAACGAACTGAAAAGGGAAATATGAAATAGTTGTTTTTTAATGTACCACAAGGTAATGGGGATTAATATTGAAGCTTATGTTTTAAATCATTCATTACCTGGTTAAGTCGCTGTCTTTCAATTGCAACAAAGTAAGTAAAATATGTAAAAACTTAACAGGAAAGAACATTTGTTCATATCCCAATCTTAGATTTAATTAATTCCGCTATTATCTAAAAAAGCAGGATTTGAATACTACATCGGCTTCTCGTGCGATTTAATTCTCGATTACTATGACGATTTCTCGTGCGTTTTAATTATCGGATTGTATGCCCTGTGTGTTGGAACTACAATAACCCGGACATAACCATCGCTTACATGGATTGGCAGAGTATGTCATTTAGCCCACGCTTCCATGCCTCTACTAAAAGTTTTTTTGACACTGTGAGTTGTTACCCACACAGAAATATATATTTTTAAATATATTTACACATGGTAAAGTGCAAGCGTTTACATTAAGGGCTTACATTTTTTACACAAGGTAAAGTGTGAGTGTTTACATTAAGGACTTACGTTTGCGTTATTAAATAGAATCCCGTTTTTAAAAAAACGGTATGGGTATTTTTTGCCCTCTAGTTGTAGCGTACTGTGCATATTTAAACTAAGTTACTCGCACCCTTTGGTGCGTCGCCTGCTACACAACTTGGATTTTACTATCTATAGGGGAGAGGCTAACGGACTAAAAATACTCCGTCCTCATCCTGATTAAAATACTGCGGCCTCCCTGCTCGCTACGAACGTCTTCCGTCTTCCGGGTCAGGATATGTAAATGTCCTAACTCGGAGCACGGTTTAAGTAGCGGAATACTTGTCATGTGATCCTCTTGATTTATACCACTACGGCTTGTTTCCTGAGTTTTATTCTATACGAAGTCTATGAAATGCCACTTGATTAATTAATCGGAGATATTAAATAACGATACTTTAGAAAGATGAATTATAACCGTGAAACCTCCGAAATTAACAATTGCAGTCCTCTGTTGAAGACGGTGGCCATCTTTGTGCTATGTAATGCGTATTGTACTAGACCATACTCCTCTATTAGATCTTTAAATCTTGCATTCCTTTACTCGGATTTCTTTATCCTTTAGTTATAGCAACGGGTTCTTTTTTTTATAAAATATACCATTATATTACCCCGATGTTTATCAATAATAATAAAAAACATCAGAATACCTATTACATAACCCTTCTATAAAAAACTCTAATGGTTTCCCCGTTCCAACATGGCCGCCGTTTTTTATATTCCGCTACTTAAACCGTGGTCCGAGTTAGGACATTTACGTATCCTGACGCGGAAGACGGAAGACGTTCATAGCGAGCAGGGAGGCCGCAGTATTTTAATCAGGTGAGGATGGAGTATTTTTAGTCCGTTAGCCTCTCCCCTATAGATAGTAAAATCCAAGTTGTGTAGCAGGCGACGCACCAAAGGGTGCGAGTAACTTAGTTTAAATATGCACAGTACGCTACAACTAGAGGGCAAAAAATACCCATACCGTTTTTTTAAAAACGGGATTCTATTTAATAACGCAAACGTAAGTCCTTAATGTAAACACTCACACTTTACCTTGTGTAAAAAATGTAAGCCCTTAATGTAAACACTTGCACTTTACCATGTGTAAATATATTAAAAAATATATATTTCTGTGTGGGTAACAATTCACAGTGTCAAAAAAACTTTTAGTAGAGGCATGGAAGCGTGGGCTAAATGACATACTCGGCCAATCCATGTAAGCGATGGTTATGTCCGGGTTATTGTAGTTCCAACACACAGGGCATACAATCCGATAATTAAAACGCACGAGAAATCGTCATAGTAATCGAGAATTAAATCGCAAGAGAAGCCGATGTAGTATTCAAATCCCGCTTTTTTAGATAATAGCGGAATTAATTAAATCTAAGATTGGGATATGAACAAATGTTCTTTCCTGTTATGTTTTTTACAGATTTTACTTACTTCGTTGCAATTGAAAGACAGCGACTTAACCAGGTAATGAATGATATAAAACATAAGCTTCAATATTAATCCCCATTACCTCGTGGTACATTAAAAAACAACTATTTCATATTTCCCTTTTCAGTTCGTTTGCCGTCACATGAAAGACGATTACCATACAGATTACGGGCACAATCACAGCTCACCTGTACTGTTTATGTAACGAAACTGGTTTTTAAAGGTACATTTTTATCCTTTGGCCTTTTACCACACTTGCAATTAAATATTATGTGGCCACAAAAACTGAGCCCCCCGCCTTTTTTTTTCTTTCCACATATTTTTTCTTTCCACATATCCTTTCTTTCTATATATTCTTAGGACCCTCAATTCTTATCCCTTATGACATCGGTGGCTCCTACGAACGCAATGGTGATGGAATAGTACCATAACAAAAGGTACGGCGTTTGTATTTATGAATAAGGAGGAGATCATTATGATTTTTAGTAATAATCCTTGCAGCAAGATGCCTAAGTAAAGACTAGGACTAAATAAAACCTATTCATATTTTCCATTGTTGCCTTTAGGTTATTTTCCGCTTCTATTATCACAGAAGGAAGTTTATTCGCCCAATTGATTAAGGGTTGATGACTCTATCCTTTGTACTACAATAGGTAGGTTTTTAGTATATGGACGGATCATGTGCTGTTGTTGTTGGTGATTTAGCGCGCTGCAGATGTGTAAAAGCAGGCATAGCTTGGGTTACAATGGTTATGATATGTTAAATAGGGAATGCATAAGATAATTTGAGCATTGCTACTATGGGGTCGATTCCGATTCGGGCCGGAAATTTCTCCGACCGAGCCGGACCCGGAGAGATTTCCGACCGAATCGGACCCGTGCAGTCCGACCGAACGAGTACGATGCGTCCGTATGTTATCGGACTCGAGTCGGTCGGACTCCCATTGAAGTCAATGGGAGCCGGTCGTACAACGCGTACGCGGGCTCCCATTGACTCAATGGGTGCGAGTCGGACAAGTGCGCCCCCTACAGCGGGTACGCGGCGAAGCGATTCGCGCCGTACACGCACAGGTAGGGGGGACCCATGGGTCCCCCCTGTGTGCGACTCGCGCGGCTACGCGTACAGGGGGGTCCGACACGGACCCCCATAGTACGGCTCCGACAGCTCTTACGAGCCGGACGGCGCGGCTCGGTCGGACTGCTCGCGGCGCGCATCGTACTTACCCGGCCGGGAAACGTCTCCATTGCGCGGTGCGAGTCGAGTCCGAGCGAGTCGGTCGGAGCGGTCGGGATGCCCGGACGAGTCGGTCGGCGATTTCGCATCGTACTCGCTCGGCCGGACCCGCGTACGGTTCGGTCGGGAAACAGGGCTCCGAATCGGATCCGGTAAAGCCGAATCCGATTCGGAGCCCTACCGGCCGAGATCGGAATCGGCCCCTATGTGTTTTGAGGCTAATATATTGTTGTATTATTTAACATTGTTTTTAGAAAACTCTGTCCTGAAGAAGGTGGTTGATCCATGTCTCACCGAAACGCCGCGTCGACTGCTTTGTAGTTTTCTTAGCTTTTACCAATATTTTGTGTTTAATATTTTTATTTGTCATTTTGTGCTCAATATTATGAAATTGTTATTTTAACTTTACTTTTTAATTGTGTAAAATTCACTGTGTAAAAAAACTTTTTCATAATTATGAATAAAAACTGAATTATTTTATATGTTGTTCCTGTTTTGAATGTTTCATCTGACTATGTTAAATCCATCACAACTGGCGTCAGAATAATCATTGTTCAAGTGTTAATATTATAGCTTTCCGCAGTACTATATAACACAACACATGATCCACCTGAAGTTGTAGGTAGGGATTTGTTTAGTTTTCTTGCTTGATTACCCATTCCCTACTTCAGTCAATAGGGTTCCTCCTCTTTTTTCCATCTAAAAAAATAAGTGCCAGTGGCCCCCATTGGCAAACACACAAGGTGCACTAAATGTCTAAATTATGCAGGATCTCTTCACCTGAGGAGGCATGGGGATGTGGAAACAATGTCACTAGAATGATGTTTTCATTCACATGGATCTCAAAGAATACTTTGGGAATGATGGAAGATTGAATCCTGAGAACCGCCTTATCCTATGGAACATCGCAAAAGGCTCTGATATGCAAAGCTGGCTGATGTTACAGCCACCAAGAAGGCCATCTTCCTTAAGAGAAGTTTCATGTCTCAGGATGCCATCAGTTCAGAAGGCCTGTGCATCAGTGTGGCTAGAAATAGATTCAGTCCCCATGGGGCAGTATGATGCTGTATTGGGGGAATAAAGTGCATCAGGTCTGTCATATTTCTCTTAACCACCTCATTATCCAAGGAGAGGGATTCCACAGGCCAGTTCTAGCAGGCCCAGTGACCACAAGTTAGGCCTTGCAAGAGTCCTTCTAAACTCCTGTTTTAGTCAGGTGAAACAAAAAATGCATCACATCATCCAACAAGCATGAAAGAAAGGTGATGCTCTTCACTAACACCCAGTGACAGAGCCTCAGCTCTTTAGTGTAATATTAGTTTTCATAGAGGTTTTCCGGACAGCCACTAGGAGCTCAAAGTTGTACCAGGCGAGACATAGATTTAAGAAGGTCAAATCTTCAGGAGCCAAGCATGCAAACTGAGTGATGAGTGATGGCAGGGAAGGGTGAGCACTGCCACTTCCTTGGTGAATAGGAGAAGCCTCTTCTTTAGGAAAGGTAAACAAGGTCCCTCTGCAAGATTTGGAGGAGGACCGAGTACAAGATCAGGCCATGAAATACCAAAACCACCAGGTCTTTCTCTAATCTTTTGAAAGACCTTCAGAATCAGAAGGTCTAGGCCAAAGGCACACAGGAATACCCCCATTCTGTCTAACATCAAGGCATCGCCTAGGGAACGAGGCTGCCACCCCCATCCAAGATGCAAACTGAAGTTGTGTGGCAAAGGCTTCGAGGGTTGGAAGACCCCGAGGTCTTGAAGATGGAGTTGAGGACTTCCTGGGGAATATTCCAGTTATGTAATGACTACAGATGCCTACTTAGGCTAAGTAGCATAGTATTCCTGATGCCTGCAAAGTGAAACATCCATGGTAACATGCATTGTTGCAAAGCCTACTCCCAAGAGCTAGTCCCAGCTGGGACAGCTACATTTTAGTGAGTGCCCCCCTGCTTCCTGATGTAGAGAAGGGATGTGGTGTTTTATGTGTGGACCAACACTACCTTGGATCTTATTACTGGTAGGAAATCCATGACCACCAGAAAGATTTAATTTAGCTCAAGCGCATAGTCCCACATGGTACTAATGAAGAGTTCTGAAAATGTGCCCTCATCCATAATCTGAGGAGTTGGTAGTGATTGCTAGCTGTGTGCGTTGAAGGAGGAAGCATCCCACCAATCCACCTTTTGGAAAAAAATGATGTATTGTCCAGAATGCGCTTTGTTTGCTCATTGTTAGAAATGGGATTTCTGGTTGGCTAGGGTAGGCACCTTAGCCAGGCAGAACCGACCACTCTAGTCAGGGTAATGAAGTTACACACCCAAAAGGGCCCTGTTCACCTCCTAGGTAGCTTGGCAGAGCAGTTAGGCTTATCTCAGAGGCATTGTGTAAAGCGTTTGCGTAACACACACACACACACACACCAGTGACACACTAGGCACCACAAAAGAAACTCCACATAAGGTTATATAAAAATATCTCATATATGTAGATAAAACATATTAGACCACAATCACATAAATCACCTTGCCAACTAGGTAATTGTCATAACATCACATGTAGTGCACTAAAGCAAATACTTATAAATTGCACATGTCATAGGAATATCATGAAAGACACCTTTATTGTGTGTAATATGCAGTTCCTACAAATGACACTTTGTTATCTGGTCTTCGCAAAGATTAGACTGACATTTATCATAACATTAAGGCATCAAAATGTAGGTGAATGTAATAAGTCCGATGAGTCAGCACAGGTTAGGAGGAGACAATCACATAAATTATCACTGTGCCCCCTGAACACAAAGCCATAGTGCTCCTGCACTGCTTTTACAGGCCATGCCATTATTCTGGCCCAACTGCAGGGCACGAGAGCTCCTGCGCGGCCAATGCCATTACCCTGGTAACTCTGGTGGTCACCAGACACATCATCCACAAAACCTGGGGTCCTCCGTCAAGGGCGCTCCCCGCACTCACCACCAACGAATGCCCCAGAGGGTATAATCACTGGGTAGACCTCGCTGGGTCCCCCGGTTGTAGAGTGCAGCAGCCCATGACTGCACTGTCTTGAAATCTAGGAAAGAACAATCCAGTCCTTTCTCCTGCTCCAGACAGGGGCAGCAACTGCAGGCTGTACCACCCCCACACACATTAGGGGCAGTGTTCTCACACAGTGCTCCAAGCCTTTCCTCTAGGCAGGTTGTTCTGAGATCCAGCAAGGATCTTTCTTGAAGTCTTTTCTCTCCCTGAGACTTCCAACAGGAGGCGAGCACGCACAAGCCTTTGGAGATTTTTCTTCACAAGCAGGATACCACAGCAGGGCAAAAAGAGTCAGTCTTTTCCCTCCACCACAGACAGAAGCATCAACTGCAGGCCAACCCACCCCTCACACAGACAAGATAGCGCTCCTCACACAGTTCTTCCGCTCTTCTTCTTGGCAGGGTCCTCTTGTTTATTGAAGTAATCTAAAGTCTTGGGATCTAAGGTCTCATACTTATAGCCCATATTGTCTCAGTGTTGTCTTTGCTTCAGAATCTCTGAGCTCAGTCCAAACCAGTTCTGTCCTCCCTGGTCCAGCATGACCACAGGGGGGTGGAGAGTAGACAGCATTGTGCAAAGGAGACACAGCCTATTCAGGTGCTAGCGAAACTCCTCCCACCACTCTAAATGTGGACCATGTTTATTCAGCCCAGCGATGAGTCACCCAGACAAGGCAAAGCAGGACACACCTCAGCCCCCCCCCCCCCTTGTGACTGTCTAGGGTGAATGCACATCCCGAGCTCCTGTCACTCCAAAACCAGACACTGAATACACAGTCAGAGGCACACAGAATGGTCAAATAAAAAAATGTCCACTTTCTAAAAGTGGCATTTTCAAACGCACAATTTAAAAACCACCCTCACCAAAAGGTGTGTTAATAAATTCTGAGTTCAGAGAGCCTCAACTCAATTTTTCTATCTCGTCCCAATTGAAAGTTACACATGTAAAATGTTACAGTGCAGCCCTAAGGATAGCCTTTCAAAAGTGAAAAACAAAATACACAGTATTTCACTATCGGGACATGTCACACACACCAGTACATGTCCTACCTTTCACATACACTGCACCCTGCCCCTGGGGGTACCTTGGGCCTACCTTAGAGGTGCCTTACATGTAAGAAAAGGGAAGGTTAGGGCCTGGTAAGTGGGTGCACTTGACAGATCAGCATGGCAGTTTAGGTCTAAGACACATTTACATGGCTTCTCCTGTGGGTGGCACAACCAGTGCTGCAAGCCCACTAGTAGCATTTGATTTACAGGCCCTGGCACACGCTGTGCACTTTACTAAGGTCTTACCAGTAAATCAAATATGCCAATCATGGATAACCAGTCATAATCACAATTTACACAGAGAACATATGCCCTTTAGCACTGATCAGCAGAGGTAAGGTGCCCAGAATCCTATAGCCAACGAAAACAGGGTCAGAAAAATAGGAGGCAAAAGACAAAAAGTTTGGGGATAAACCTGCAAAAAGGGCCAGGTCTAACATTCATCTTGAAGTTGGTATCACTGCTCCATCAGACTGAGCTCCAGGCAACACATGTGGAACGGTTTGTGGAGTAGCATCCCTGTGGGGTGGATGCCTGGTCTGCCACAAGCCTCTGAAACCACCACGCTGTCACAATCTCATTGCACTAGAAGTGCCCATTGAATGGCTGATGGCTGCTAATCCCTCTAGGGGAGAAAAGCTAGTTAACAAGATCGAGCCCTCAATTGTCTCAATAAAATCAGTGCTTAATATGTGTCGGTGTCTGCGGGTAACAGTAGCATACATATGAGAGGGTACCACACAGTGGTGATGTCTATCTATTTTTAAACAGAGCACGTTAGCAAAATTTTTAACAATGAAATATACATTACAAAAATAATATCATCATATCCAGGCCATTCTTATAGCTCTAGATGACCTGGAATAGTCAAAATTGTCACTTTTGCAGGACTGCGATGGTAAGTACATATCGTTGATACTGGAATTTGGAAATAATGGCAGGGGCAGAGGGTGGTGGAAGCTGCAGTGGCTTCTTGGTAAATGCCTTGAGCCCAGGCACTTATGGGTTTAAAAAAAAATCTTTACAAATTAAGCACTGAATAAAATGATCCATTCAGAATGATCCTAACAGGATTGTGGATAGTTCACTGAGAACTAATGTTCGCAGAGGGTCTTGAGTGTGTGGGCTGTACCAAACACTGCATCTACCATTGACAATGCCAAAATTAAACAGATGCTGCTCTCACAGGCTAATACCAACTCAAGGCTCTTGACAAAGACCTGTGGTGGCAGCAATGAAACCAATTGGTGCGTCCGTTACTGGTAGTTTTAGTTTCTTACCATGGACTGGATGGACTTCTTGTGTTTGTGAAAGTCCACATCCTGAAGATTGACTGAGCCCATCCAACCATTGCTCTGGACAGCTGCCGATAATTGAGTCAAAGTTCTCAATTTGCACTTCAGTGGGCTCGGGTAATTTAGATCATAAAGATTCAAGAGGGGGTAAAGATGTCCCTCCTTTTTACCTACAAGGAAGTTTAGGGAGCAGTTTTCCTCCCCTTTTCCTGGGAGTGGGAACTGTTCCTAAAAGGTGGAGCCTCCCTACAGCCTGCAGACATTCCTGTGGTGTAGAATGGAACAGAAAAGGCCTGCACGGCAGAAGCCATAGTGGTCATTTTTCACTACTGAGAGGATCCAGGAATTTTCAGTGAACTAGACCTAGGGTTGGTAGAAGAGAGATAGCCTTCCTGCACTGGAGTGGATTGGGCCTCCAGAAAAATTGCTAAGGAGAAATAAAGAGATTAAGAAGGATAAGAAGTCCCTCATACTTTTTTGCCTTTAATGAGACTGGGAAAGCAGTACATGATGTTTTTTACCCTTTGGTTCCATGCATCCGCAGTTGAAGCTCAACTCCTCAGACACTAGCATGAGCATTTGAGCCTCGACTACGGAGACATGGCCCCAGCAGTCATGCGATAAGGTCTCTGGGAACCAACAGTTTCTGCTACAAAGTCTTCTTACCCATGCTGAGTAAAAACCTGTACTCTGCTTACGAATAGTCCAGGAGCAAGGAAGCATATCACTCGAATTTGTGCCATATTTGAATAAACCATTGCTGTGCTGTTGCCCTGTCTAAGGTAGAGAGCATTGTACATCTTCTTAACATATGTATCCTTAGGCCTTGGGCCTTATTTAGAGTTTGGTGGAAGAGGACTACTTCAAAACATGGTGGATGCCCCATCCACTGCATAGAGAATGATATTGACCATAATGCATTTGTAACATGGCAGACAAGACCCCTGACAATTTTATGACAGAAATCCCTGTCTGCCAAACTCTAAATAAGGCCCTTTGTTTCCATGTAGGAAGACGTCCTTCACAATTCAGAAAAGACAACATCACCACCAGAGACTGAGCTGGGGGTGAGCGTTTGAGCATTCAGAGACTGTACAGTCCTAGGGGCCTGTGACTTGGCTAATAACTTTGGGAGAGCAGGCTGATAGGAATGTTTCCACCAAATCTCCTGACTCTGCTTGAGGACCAGGGGCTCTACGGCCAGGGCCAGCTTTGGTGGGGGAGCTACTGTGACCAGCACAGCATAGAAGCCGTAGTTCTCGACTGGCAATGCAGGGCAGGGTACCAAAAACCAATGTAACCTTTTATAGGGGTTACTAGCATGCAAAGCGGAAGTTAGAGTTCCTGGGCTATACATTTTCAGAAACATTTCTGAGCCGAATACAAATTTTGCCAACATGGTACTGCATGTCATTTAAACTGGCCGAAGAATGTAAATGTGATTATCGCGTTAAGATGTATTAATCCCAATCCTGCTGATCCCCAGGGGCACAGATGATGCAGGAACGTAGCTGCATAAATTGAGCCACTACAGAACACCTCAATATTTTTCTCTGTTTCTCCACCTCATTGGCATCCCGACTTAAATTAGCTTGACTCAACTATGGCAACCAATTTGCAGGGTTAAGAGAGGACAGCATAGCCTGAAGAGTCCTATCTCTCTCCCCTCTCCAATGGACTGCAATCCAACCACCCCAGAGCATGCATGCAAACTCATGTAAAAACGCACAGAGCTGACTGCTTCTGCTGTGCTGCAGGAATTCACCGGTTGGTACGGTTAAAAAATATTTTGCCATTTTATATTATTTGAAATATGTTCAAGATTACGATTTTTAGATGCTGTACTGTAATAATACTGAAGGCCGACTGAGTAAGTGAGATCTGCTGTCTAAGAACAGCACACCACCACAACTACACTAAAAGAAACCGCTCTCTCTACACCACATAATCAAAGCCCTCAAATAGGTATCTTAATAGCCCCACACATCCAAACATAATGTCTACTGCTCAGGCCCAAGTCCAAACCTTCATCCCTAATCTCAACAATAACCCCTCACCCTCCATCCTACCCACTTTATAACACAACTCATGAACCCCAACTCTACTATCCCACTGAAAACACTATCACCTGAACTTTTCACAGTCTACCTCAAAACAACCATCACAACGTGGTCCACCAAGCCCAACATCCCACAAACTCTCTATCGCTGCCCCACTAACTCAAACAAAATAAATCTACCACTCTAAACTCAAGCCATATCACCTAAACCTGGCAAACCAGCACAGTCAACAATAATATAATCCAAGTCTGGATCTGCTAGGAAACGTGTAACACCAACCATGTACATGCAGGCTAATTCAACAACAGGAGAAGGAGAACCTGATGGGAGATAATTGGTATGGCAAAAAACGTACATACAAGCATTTCTAATGACACTACCACTTTACCATAACTTTACTGCCACCAGTGCAACCGTGCCATTTTAATACTTTATCCAATCCTCACCAGTATTGCCACCAACATCACAATCATTATATTGCAACCATCACATCACCATCACCCAATCACCACCTCATCAGCATCAAGACTACCAACAATTCCTCAACATAATGCTCACCACTTTACTTCCTACTTCTTTCACTACCACCCGAGCCAATATGTCCCTCTCACTACCACACTAAAAGTTCTACCACTACTGATGCAAGAACTACAAACTGATCACTGACAACATTGTGAACATTAATATCGAGAGACAAAAATATTGTGTCAAAAATATTGTTAGAAAACACACTGTGATTCTACACCTATAATGTTAAAAGTAACAAAATATTGTGTCAAAAATATTGTTGAAAAGAATATTAACCAAAAATAGCCGAATATATCATTTATCTTTCAATAAATATCGACTTTAATGCAGTTTATTATTTAAAAGTAATTTATTGGTTATTTAATACATTTAATTGTTTTTTAAAATACTACACATACACACCAAATATATATATATTACATATAAATGTATAAATGCTACATTATACATATATATATAATTTTAAACATTCTCAACAATAAACAACATACAAATATTCTAATGTTAAATATTAACAGTTAAATTCCATAAAAAAAAGAACAAACATTTACACAGGCAATACAATATTTTACCAAATTAATATAATAAAATAAACATATTAAATTTAGTTTTATTTAGTTATACTATAAACTAAATTTAGAAATAATGTTTAACATATAGTAATATTTTAATATATTTAAAAATGGTCACAAATAATATAAGAAACAAAAAATCAACTAAATAACTATATACATACATATTATTAACTACACTGATATAGTAAATAAAAAAATAAAAAACATTACTCTAAAAATATATATAATCATTTCTAAACCTAAAAAAATTAAAAACCCATTCCAAGAAACAGTAGGAAAAGTGTTGAACTTTTGAGGGGTTACAGTTACTATTCCCAACCCACTCTAAGCAACAGTAAGGAAAGTGTTGGAATTCAGAGGGGTTAGATTTACTATTAGGACTCCAGTCTAAGCAACAGTAGGGAAAGCATTGGACTTCTGCAAGGTTAGATTTACTATTCCCACTCTAGTTACAGCAAAATTCACTTACCTAACTACAAACAAATCACAAAATGTTAAAATAAATACCAAATTGTTTAAAATAAATTATTATTAATTAAATAAAAATCTAAATGAAAATCATTCAATGCACAAACCTTTAACTGCACTTGCTACTCAATTAATTATAAAAAACAAAATTAGCATAAAGAGTATACCATTCAAATTAACATAAGCAATTACTCCATTGCATAGGAAACAATTAAACACACAATATTGTAACTTAAAAATCTTCCCACTCTATACCACCACCACCAAAATAAAGTAGAAGAAATACATTCATATTAAACGTACAAACATTAAAATACACAAAAAACATTTCAGAAATTAAACATTAAAAAGTAGTAATTTACATAATTAATATCCATTTAAATACATAATTGAAATTTTAAAAAGTTAACATAAAATATAAATTGATTTTATTTTAATTAACTACCATCCTATTCCCCTGCAAATCCAACAACTTGCTACTAAAATATAAATTACTATTACTAACATCAAAGTTAACATACATTAAAATTAACAAATTAAAAGAAAAATAATGTAACAACGAAACAATTAACATCATTAAACATGAATTAAATAATTCTTTACAGTACAAACTAATTACAATTTCATTTAAATTATTTATATTTTAATTCACTCCTCCGCCTATTCCCCCACAATCACAACAGCCTACTGCTAAAATATAACTTACTATTACTAAAAATAAAATTAAAATATAAATGTAAATGTAAATTAATAAATTAAAATAACAAATATCCTATAGCAATCAATTAACTTAATTAAAGATCAATTAAATAATTAATTTCCAATTAAAAAGTAATTAACACCATTAAATATAATGTATTTATATTTTAATTAGCTTCCCACCCTATTCCCCTACAAACTCAACATCCGGCCACTACACTATAAATAACTAAACTTGAAAAGAAATTATATAGCACTTAAAATTACAAACTATGTATTAAAAAAAATAGACTAACAACTAAAATTAATATATTAACTAATACACATAAACTAATTAAAAAAACAATATTTTTTACAACTATATTAAAGATAACGTTATTAAAAACAACGATATTATTAACAAAAATATTATATACCCAAAAAAACAACATTCTTGTTAACGGTATTCTGTACAATGATATTTTTGTATTATCAATATTTTTGAAGATGTTTATATACCACAATGTTTAAAACAAGATATTTTGTCCAAATACCACTACAAACATCACCTCAACACCACTAACTCATACTCCATCATCCAATTTACCACCACACCAGCACCTTCCCACCACCAATATCGTTGTCATCTCATCAACACTTATTCATATACACCACCAAAGTATCTCACCCCACTGTTAACACCACATTCTTCACTATGTTCCTTCACCATTCACCACCCTACTACCAACTCCCTACCATTATCACTGTCACCACATCCCAGGAGTAAAACTACTCCATGGCCACAAACTCACTGTGATCACCTCAACACAACATCAGGGCACATCCTTACCACAAACTCACTACTTCACAACAACAGCTACTAAGATCTCCTATGCCCAACAAAATAAGCACATTCACTGCCATCTTTGCCACCTCCACAACACCTCCACTTTATCACAATTACCAATCAATCACTGTTGCTTCACCATTATTATCACACCACCACCATATCAGAATCAACTCCCCACCTTGCCACTACTACTATATCATCGACACCAATACCTAAGTCACCACACCACTTCAACCCGATTACCACCATGCCACTATTTTTCCTCTAACACCAGATCGCCAAACATGACCCCAGAAATAATCCAGCTCCCTGCCCACTATACAGAAATCAGGCTGTTGTGTCTGGGACGTGCCTTTAAACAGGAAACAATAATTAGTGCCAGGCTGGGTTTGTTAATCCTACAAGGAGCTAATTAGGCCATTTCCAGGAGACGATTCCGGTCACGAGCCTGTGAGTCACAGGTCTCCAAAGCCATAACAGCACAGTTTCTCCCCGGGGTTTTGGGGACGTATTAATGCATTACAAACAGGTCTGTTACATTATGGGTGAATTTAATAACACGGGTACAATCAGAACTGGAGTAGATTCGCCACTCTTCCCCCAGTGACAGATTCATTCTCCTCCCAGGTTATATGTTAAAAAAAGACTCCGTAGAAAAGAGAGCGGCGGTGTATCTTTAGCAATTGCATTAGTTTCATTCTGTTTGAAATGTATAAAGCACGAACACTGCCTGTCAAGGTGCGCCAAAAAAAAGGTTGGGAAACATTTCCATAAAATCATAAAAAAACAATCGTATAAAAAACTTAAAAAGAGATCGAGTGTATACGGGGGTGAGAAGTCAATAAAGGATACAGAAATATCGAGCAGTCAGTTTGTGTATACGCTTCGGCATATATGGAAGCAGAAAATATATTTTACCCAGATAATTCATTAACTCAATTGTGTGATTATTTGGGAATTTCGCTGTATTTGTGTATTTATGTAAGGTATTTATGCAGCACAGAATGCCACATGTCTTCCACCCCAGAGCCTCTGGTAGATGGCGGTAAAATGTAGGTGCCCAGGGAGGTCAGTCCAGTGGCGTAGCAAGGAGGAGGGGCGGTCCGCCCCGGGCGGCATGAGTTTTGGGGGCGGTGGCAGTAGTGGCCCGTGGTGGGAGTGCTGCCGGGCACTGACGTGGGGCGGGTGAGGGGCAGGGTGGGGGGTAGTAAACTACAGATTACAGTCGATTAGAGGTAAGTAAACATATAAATAAAGGAAATGAATTTCGTTGCGCGCACTGCATCGCCAAATGCGATGCAGCGCGCGCAACGAAATTCGTTTTATTCGCGGGGACTTGTCTTGCTGGACCTGGGAGAGGCCCTGGAATTAGAAAGATGGAGGTGAAGAGGCCTACCTTGGTGGGGGGCCCTGGCTGTGACGGTGGCCACACCCAGAGCTGTGGCGGAGTTACAGGGCGATCCAGAGGCTGTAGGTACATACGGGTACCATGTACAGAAGCACAACAAGGGTGCAAAGGCCAAATATCCACAGGGAGGTCCTCGCGTTGGACCCTGGAGGAGTAAAGGAGCCAGTATAATGAGGTCAGCGTAAATGCATCTGCTTACACCCGCTCTTAGGGGTGACCGATAGGACGCGGGGAGGGGCCCTATGCGGGCAGGCCAGACCCCCCCTCACCAACACTTGGCGAGATAGTATCCAGCAGATTTCCTGTACTCTCATCCACATTAATCTTAATTCTGAGAAGGTATATCACTAATTGATGCTATTTGGAGAGCCTGAGGCCATTCTGCTACACCAGTTGTGGTGCAAATGGCAGCAAAGGAACTGGTGATCAGACATGGCGTCCTCCGCTTGGGAGGTCAAAGTCTAGCAACGCTCGACCCCCTCCGCGGAATTTACAGTCGGGGAGCACCCCAATAATCCTCAGCCGAGGGTGGGAAATGTGTTTTGTGTCAAGCGAGTTTAGAGGTCCGTGCAGTGCTATTCGAGTGAAGCACCCTCCATTGCCATGCAGATGGCATCGGAGGAGGTGTGAAACCATAAGGGGAGGGTGTAAATTGCCTCGGAAGCCTCGAGGCGAGAGCCGCATGGCCTCATGTCGGTTAAGTCCTTGGGGGGTGGGGGAAGGGACAAGGCCCGCCCCACTGGAGCAATCCTGCTACGGTGGGGACCACGTCCTTTGGCGGGTCATGCACGCCCTTCTGATTTAGGACTAGACCAATTTTGCTTGCCGCTTTGGTGTGGGAAACAACACACCTGATCTTCCCCGCTTGTCCTTGGCTCCAAGTAACAGCAGATTGTGCGCGTAGCAATTTTATTTGACAAGAACAGTACACTGCAGTTGGCAAGATTGTTTGGAGGGAGCATTGGGCAATGACCCTCGTGTATGGTGCGGGGGAATTTTTTAAATGGCACAACCCCCTATGGGGTGCAGTCATTTGAGTAGAGGGACGGCGCTCTCTGAGCACCAGTCTTTGCCACACTCTAATGTTGGGATTTGACCTATATGACCGTTTGCCGGAATGTGCCCTGTAAAATCTTGGTTTTGTGTGGTGTTACTTAACGGGCGTCTGTTTTTGAGGCCAACACCTGGAGACTCGCGAACACGAATTGGGAGGACCGGCCTCTCACAGGGTGAGGAGGATTTTCAAAATCATGGTAAAGTTAGTTTCCAAAGAGCACTAACACCTACCTATTGTTCGTCCATGTACATACTCTGGGGGTGCAGTGAGGTGTTTACGCCACCAGGTGGCACTGTCCTTCGGTTTTACGGTTTCTCCGTACACGCCAGAGTTTTGTCATTACTATTTTAAGGATTTTAGTTTTTTTTGCTGCATTTCATCACCAGCACTGTATAGAGTAATTGAACAATCTCAGTGTAACGCCTTGTTTTATTGGCCAGACTGGGAGAGGTGCTGCGTGGTTATCACGCACATTGACCTGTTTCTCTGTGCGGATTATGGGGAACATCTCGATTTCCTGCTCGTCACAGACAAGGGGCCTAGTGGAATCGCGATATATGTGGGGGGCTGACCAAGTGGTTGAGGTCTCTGACTCTAAAAAGTTATAGGGTCAAATCATGGTCAAGGGTTGGGTCCCTGAGTTAAGTTATAGCTGCTGTTGCAGGTCGGTGGGCTTCGCCACCCGCTTGGTCGCCGCTCCTCGTCGCACCCTGGTTGGTGCAGCCTGCGTTGGTGTATCAGGGGGGAGTACGGGGCCCGTTGGGGGCAATCTTCTTTGGTGTACTTGTGCCTCCCCCTCCTGGTTTCAGGCTGAGGGCTCAGGCCCCCTGAGGCGAGTCAACTTTTGGTGGCCGTGAAGGCGAAGGCTGAGGAATGGTCATGACGGGGCAGTGTGTTGTGTGTTCCTGCGGGCATGATTGTGATCCTCGGATAGCGCTGATGCACTGCGGGATGCTGAGGGGCACAGTGGGGAGATCCGGGTCGGAGCCTCCTCCAGACAGGTCGGTAATTGAGGTGTTTTCACTGCCTCGGAACCCAGAGTTTCGGCGAATTGGACCGGTAACAGTATTGCCATTTCACCTATAATTTTAAAAGTACCGAGCGCTGGGGAAGTTGGTGCCTTACGCGGTGTGTAGGAGCGACACACTTTCCGCATGGGAGTTGCGGCTCCGAGGCGGTGTTGTTGGGCAGTGGTCCCGTGGCGTCACGTTCGTGGAATGGCACTCATGCTGGCGCTGCACCGGCGGATGTAGACGGCTCAGTGCGAAGTTAGCCGGATTTTTCACAGACGGCTCCAGCTGACTACTCACGGGAGCGTTCGAGGGTTAAGGGAGCAGGCTTTTGCCTCTTTCCCTAGGTACTTGGCAGAGGACCGGCATGCATGATGGGCACTCTGAAAGGGTACCCTCTAAGTGGTAATTAAAACTTGTGAGGGAGAGAATGTGGCCAGAAGTGCAAATCTTGGAGCGGGGAATCTGGTTCGATCCTCAGTGCCGGCTCATCATACGGTGAGGGTGAGAACCGCTGCCGACCTCCCCGTGCCAACTTACAGAACCCATAGATTGCAGGAGGGTCTTGCTCTTGTATCATTTATTTAGGATAGGCAACATATCACCGTATAATGCAATATCTGATTTTTCAAGATAGCTGGTCTGAGGGTGTCATCAGGACCAGGTCCGGTGGCTCTGTGGACTAATCCTCCACGGCAGGGACCGGTGCCCGACGCCAGGGTCACAGACTCAATTCCCGGTGGGTCCAATCAGCTTTCCATCCATCTGAGGCCGATAATGAGTTCCATTGTCTTGGGTAATTGAACCATGTGTTATTTAGCGACGCAATACCTACTGGTGAACGGGCGCTCTTCATATCATGTTATTGCTTTGGAGAGATAGGGAGTTTTGGTTTGGAGCAGGATTGCCTTTTGATTTCTGCAGGCGCCAGATTGACCACGGCCGGAACTATGAGCCTCACAGTTTTAAAGGGCTTTCCTTCCCTGCCTGGTGAGACTCGTCCTACGCAGCTGCTTGCGGCATCTGCTGCTTTTCTGTGCTGCCGGTGGGACTGTTTCCAGTCCCGGGTTCCGTCAATGACATTTAGATACCCATATACCTTTACTTCTTATGTTCCTCAAAGGTGCCCAAGGCGCAGCGGGCCGTCTCCCGTTTCTTGCACCTATTATCCATTACCAATTCCTTTTAGTACATCGTACTCCCTGGTTTATGCTCAGCAGTACTTTGAGAGGCAGCTAATGTTGCTCTGCCGATCTGTGAGGTTTCTTTTATATGCTTATATTAAAGTTATATATACACTGGGTCCGCGCCACGAGCGTAGTAAGGATGAGGAACCAGTGGCGTGTGGCCTGCATGACTGGATCTCTGAGGCGAAGTGGACGTGGTTCGTCCTTGTTTGGGGGTTGAGCACCAGACATGGTGGCTCGTCATTTGGTGTCACGGGCCAGTGTACACGGTTTGTAGGAATGGTTAAGTCCCTCTTTTGGCGGCAAAATACTGGCAGTAAGAAACACAAGCAGATGCTATTGAGCTACTCACAGGGGGTGTTTTACACCCACCAGGTGGCACTGTCTTGCTGTTTACATTCGGTTGATGGTGTATTTGGCAGGTGGGAGCCTACAGTGAGGAAGGTGGGGCAAACTCGCAGCAGCAAATGCACCGATTTTGCCACCAAGGTTCGAATTTAGTTGTCTTTTAGTACAGAGGCAAGCATACTGCTGGTGGTCATGCATTGCGGATATCCTTACCATGCGCGGAATCGCAGCAAATGTAAATATACCTGGGGAAGCAAAGGCCTGCCCGAGTTTGCCCGGGCCTACCAGTGTTGACTACGGCTGCTCACTGTGGGTAATGCAGTGGTGTAGTTGAAAGTCCACGGCCTCCTATTGCTAAACCCAGCAGCAAGTTTACCTGGATAAAACGACGTTATATAAATTGCAGGAACAACCGTTGATTGCTTGATTTTCTTGTCCCTTACATGTCTGCAGAGGCGCACTGCGGCAACATGGGCTCAAGACAGGTTTTGCACTGGTGCCAGCAGGCATGGTGGTAGCGTTCTGTGACAGTATGGTAACTAGGTGAGAGTCTCCTCTGTGGTGTGCATAGTTGGCTACTGATTTTAACTGTGACAGGTTTTCCCTAAGGCCTCCTGTTAGACGCACCAGTAGTTGGGCAGGCGCGTACTTGGGGGAGGATGGTTTCATGGTATATTAGCCTGAAGTGGCCAAGCTAGCAAGACCATTTTACACTCCGATCCTAACCGGACCTACTTTGGGGAAACAGTGGGTGGTGCTTGCTTTGGGCAGAGGACAGCAGGTTCAAAGAGCGTTCCAGGGTCCCCATTGGCTTAGCCAAATGATCAATGCACAGGAGGATGGAGGGTGATTACAATGGCCTCGATGTTGGCATAATTGAAGATCTACAAGGTACTACAGATAGGGAGCATATCAGATACCCAGATGAGGTAGCAATGAGGATCTGTTACACGTGATTTTAAGGCCTTATTACGCTTGTCTGAACAGTCCAGAGCACTACACAGGAGGTGAAGAATAGGCCAAGTCCCCGTCTATTTAGGCTTTCTTTTAGTCGCCCAGGAGTGGGGCTTGCAATATCTTCCTAATTTGGGATCCAGAATAGGGAAGGCAAAGAAACACCTGTGACTGTGCGAGGGCACCCAGCAGCGAAGTAAGCTAAGTTTCAGCACATTCCTGGGACACCTTCAGAAAAACGCAGGGTTTTGGGCTACACACGAATAGGCACTATCCAGTCAGCAGGGCATGAGGACCAGTACCAATAGGGTGCTGTTACCTCAATAGGGCGAAATAGAGGGGTGGATCTCATATACGGACAACTACCAGAGCACTTTTGGCTTAAATAGTTAGGAGGAGTCTGGACTATGTGGTACTCCCGGAGGGTATTCTTGTGCAACAACTGGAGGTTATGTTGTATGGCCCAGTGGGCCTGGTCGCCTCCTAGAGGGCCCTTCACCCTGTGGGTTGAACAAGTAATGCACATGGGAATAACAAGGGTTTCAAAGGTATAGCCGTCTGCAGTCAGCCAGGGGAGTGGCCGGAAGACAGGTTAGGTGTATGATGTACAGGCGAACTTCTGAGTATCCCTAAGGCACCCGGGGAGGCACCAGAGGTTTGATAGGACACTCATTGTTATTGTGCAAATAGGTGCAACCAGCCACAACCAAAGCGTTCTGGGCGGGCTTGGCAGCAGAGCGCATCAAGCAGGTGGGACAATAGGAATTCCAAGGTTTTTAAAGGTACAGCCGTCCGTAGCCACCCAGGGGAGTGGCAGGAGGACAGGTTAAGTGTATCCTGTACAGGCCAACTTTGAGCTGTCCAAAGGCACCCGAGGTTTGATGGGGTGCAGTGTTATTGTGCAACTAGGTGCAAGATGGATTAGTTATAATAGGGTGTGCAGTGCTCATTAAAGGATGTTGGTATCTGAGCATGTCTTTAATTTCCAGGATCAAAGGTCTGGGTGAAGGGCCGTCCGTGCGTCCTGTGAGTGGCACGATGGGAGGAATCCAATATATGGGGGCAGGGGTTTTCCATCACCGACTTACCTTGGTTGGGGGCCCAGGCATGCGCTAGCAGTTTGAGGTAGAAGCACAGCACACTTCTGAGATAATTTGGTTTGGGGCCCCTGGTATGCGCTGGAACAGCTTGTTGTAGAAGCTGTGGCACAAGTCTAGGGGGTGTCTCCCCTCCCATCAATTTGGTCATACACCGGGGAGGCAATGTTTTGACCCTCCGGGGTAGGAGGACAGTGCGGCCAGATATGAAATACTTCTGGTATAAGTTAAACAACCAGTTGTGGGCAGGGGTGTTATGATGGGCAGAGATATCATCACTGTGAGTGAGGCGAGGGGCTCGGTCAGAGGATGCCGGGGATTCCGCACGCAGGAGAGTTTACAGTGCCAGGCGCAGATCCAATGAACAGGAGGGTTTAGTTCATCCGCATGGCCTGCTGCATGCTAAGTCCACTGGGAGTTTGAAAGAGGATGGGGCGCGCCTGCCAGAGTGGGCATGGACTTGTTTTGCTGGACCTGGGAGAGGCCCTGGAATTAGAAAGATGGAGGTGAAGAGGCCTACCTTGGTGGGGGCCCTGGCTGTGACGGTGGCCACACCCAGAGCTGTGGCGGAGTTACAGGGCGATCCAGAGGCTGTAGGTACATACGGGTACCATGTACAGAAGCACAACAAGGGTGCAAAGGCCAAATATCCACAGGGAGGTCCTTGCGTTGGACCCTGGAGGAGCGACGGCGCCCCGTTAGTCCTACGGGCGGTTGTGGACCTGAGCAACCGGGGTTGCCTGGCAGGCTCCGCCCCGTATGGGGCGTGAGCAGGGGCGTGGTCTGTGGGTCCACTGGTGGGAGGGGTCTTCCCTCCCCCAAAATATGGCAAACACCATTGGGGAGGCCACGGTGTAATTTGGCTCATCAGGTGGCAGGCGGCGAGGGGCTGCCTGCCTTGGGATCGCCCGTAAGATAACCCACCATGTTGGCATATTTGTAATGCTAATAAACCTGCAGCAGTTTTCTCCACAAAGAAGGTGTCTTGTTTGGTTATTTCTATAGGAGATTGCTGTATGGTGGGGTGGCGAGTGTTGCCGATATTGGCACTATGCTGTTTGCATACTTATGCACACAGCTCCAGGCGCCTCTCAGAAGTTTGGCGCCCTGGGCCTGCGCCCAGCTCGCCCATGCCAAAATCCAGCCCTACTGCAAGGAAAATGTTTATCGTAAAGAGCAATGTTACAAGTTGATGTTCAATCGGTGTCAGGCCCTGCAGCAACTAAAGCTTATGGACCAGGAGACAAATAGGGCATGCTGGAGATGCACATGAGTGGAGGGGCTTCACACACACATCCGGCGGACTTACTTGCTCGAATCTAGAAGCTTCTGGAAAGAGGCGCGCGCTCGCAACAAGCAGTAAAGACTCCATTTTAGAGACGTCTGATATTGTGATACTGGGTCGAAGAGACGCAGAAGCAAAAATTATGACTAAAACAGAAGAGAGGAATGCTGGGTCATTTACCGTTAACGGCAAAGCAACGGATAAGGTTTTTTTTTTGGCAATAGAGAAAATTACATATGGCATGAACCGCAATCACAAACCTTCAGAGCTATTTCGCCACCGCTAATTAACCACCTGTCCGGGAAGTGTCAAGACTGAGGTTTAAAAAAGAGTTTGACTTGCTGAAATAATTCGTACTTGATAAAGGATATGTATTATGGTGTTAAGCCTCGATCAAATGTTGAAATATTAAAATAAAAGATATGGGCACTAAATAATGCAAATGGAATGTATTTTTGTTTCTAAATGTTTTTAGCCCAAACAATGTGTCAAGCTGATAACTGGAGTTCAGGCATTTCACCATAAGTATATAGTGCCTCCCATAGAGTCATTAGTGCACCGTGAGAAAAACATCTGTCTCACTTGCTGATATGTTGAGTCAAGATTTATTAGTTATGCAAATTCATATTTTCAAGAGGAAAACGTCCGCGATAAAAAGCAATATTTCAGTGACCAGAAATTTAAATAGATGTCAACAAGCATTGGCAAAGCCAATAGGTTTCACATATGTGAGAGCTATTGGCTATGCCAAATGTCTTTAAGCCATGTTCTACAATGTCGTGGCTGATGTTCAGCATGGCTAAAAGTTACTTTTGTGATGTAGAGTGGCGTAGAGGAAAGTGGCGTAGAGTGGCATTGTGTTGAGTGGAGTGGTGTGGAGTGGAGTGGTGTGGAGTAGAGTGGTGTGGAGTAGAGTGGAGTGGTGTAGAGTGGAGTGGTGTAGAGTGGAGTGGAGTGATGTAGAGTGGCATAGATTAGAGTACCATGGAGTGGCAAAGAGCTGAGTGGTGTAGAGAGCTGTAGGGTGGAATAGCGTAGAGTGGCTTAGTATAGAGTAGCGTAGAGTGGGGTGGCATAGAGTGGTGTGGAGGAGAGCAGCATGGAAGAGATTGGTGTGCAGGAGAGTGGTGTGGAGGAGAGTGGCGTAGACTGGAGTGGCATAGAGTGGAGTGCAGTGACGTAGATTATAGTGGCATGGAATAGAGTGGAGTGGCAGAGAGTGGAACGGAGTAGAGTGGTTTAGGGTGGAGTGGTGTAGAGTGGCATTGCTTGGAGTAGAGTGGTGTGGAGTGGCATAGAGTTGAGTGGCATAAAGTGGCATCGAGTAGAGTGGACTGACGTAGAGTAGAGTGGAGTGGCATAGAGTAGAGTGACAGAGTGGCATAGAGTGGGGTGAAGTAGAGTGGTGTGGCTTAAAGTAGAGTGGCATAGAGGGGAGGGACATAGAGTGGTGTAGACTGGAGTGAAGTGGCATAGAGTAGATTGGCGTAGAGTGGTGTAAATTAGATTGGTATAAAGTGGAGTGGCGTAGAGTAGAATGGCGCAGAGTGGCATAGAGTGGAGTGGAGTGGAATAGAGTGGCATGGAGCAGAGTGGAGTGGCACAGAGTGGAGTAGAGAGACGTAGAGTTGCATAGAGTGGAGTGACGTAGAGTGGAGTGAAGTAGAGTGGCCTAGAGTAGAGTGGCTCAGAGTTCCATAGAGTCAAGTTGAGTGGCGTAGAGTATAGTGGCCTACAGTGGAGAAAATAGAGTGGTGTAGAGTGGAGTGGCATAGAGTGGCATTGTGTGGAGTGGAGTGGTGTGGAGTTTAGTGATGTAGAGTCGAGTGGCGTGGCGTGGAGTACAGTGGCATGGAGTGTCTTAGAGTGGAGTGGCGTAGAGTAGTGTGGCATAGAATAGAGTGGTGTAAAGGAGTGGCATAGATTGGGGTGAAGTGGAATAGAGTGGCATGGAGTCGAGTGGCATGGACTAGAGTGGCAGAGAGTGGAGTTGTGGAAAGTGGCGTTGAGTGGAGTGTGGTAGAGCAGAGTGGCATGGCGTGAGGTGGAGTGGCGTAGAGTGGAGTGGCATGGAGTAGAGTGGCATAGAGTGGAGAGACGTAGAATGGCATTGTGTGGAGTACAGTGGTGTGGAGTACAGTGGCATGGAGTGTCATAGAATGGAGTGGTGTAGAGTAGAGTGGCATTAAGTATAGCGGTGTAGAGTTGTGTTGAGTGGGGTGCGGTAGAGTGGAATACAGTGGTGAGTAGTACAGTGGCATGGAGTAGAGTAAAGTTGTGTAGAGAGGAGTAGAGTGGTGTGGAGTGGCGCAGAGTAGAGTGGTGTGGCATATAGTGGAGTGGCGTACAGTTTAGTGGCATGGAGTAGAGTAGAGAGGCGTAGAGCAGAGTGGCATAGAGTAGAGCGGGGTCGAGTAGAGCATAGTGGCGTGAAGGAGAGTAGCGAACGTAGAGTAGCATTAGAATGGCATTGAGTAGAGTGGTGTAGAGTAGAGTGGCACAGAGTAGAGTGAAGTACAGTGGTGAGTAGTAGAGTGGTGTGGAGTAAAGTGGAGTGGTGTAGAGTAGAGTGGTGTAATGTATACTAGAGTGGCATACAGTTAAGTGGCATAGAGTAAAGTGGAGTAGAGAGAAGTAGAGTGGCATAGACTAGAGTGGGGTGGAGTGGATTAGAGTGGCGTGGAGGAAAGTGGAGTGGCGCAGAGTGGCACAAAGTAGAGTGGAGTGGCATAGAGTGGAATGGCAGAGAGTGGAATGGCATGGTGTAGAGTGGAGTGGTGCAGAGTGGCACTGTGTGAAGTGGCATGGAATGGCCTACAGTAGAGTGGCATAGAGTAGAGTGGCATAGAGTAGAGTGGAATGTAGTGGTGTAGAGTAGGATGGCATGGAGTAGACAGGCATAGAGTAGAGTGGCAATGAGTGGGGTGGTGTGGAATAGAGTAACGCAGAGTGAAATTGCAAGGAGTAGAGTGATGTAGATTGACGTAGCATACAGTGTAATTGCATAGAGGAGAATGGCGTAGAGAGGCTTAGAGTGGCAGAGAGTGAAGTAGAGTGCCGTAGAGTGGATTAGAGTGGCGTAGAGTGGATTTGAGTGGCATACAGTAAAGTGGCACAGAAGAGAGTGGTGTAGAGTGGTGTAGAGAGGAGTGGCATAGACTTGCACAGAGTAGAGTGGAGTAGCCTAGAGTAGTGTGGAGTGGCGTAGAGTACAGTGGCATACAGTAGAGTAGCATACAGTAGAGTGCCGTAGAGTGGTACAGAGTAGTGTGGCATAGAGGGCAATGTGTGGAGTGGCATACAGTAGAGCAGCACAGAGTAGAGTAGACTGGAGTGGTATAGAGTAGAGTGCCATAGAGTAGAGTAGAGTGATGTAGAGTGGCATAAAGTGGAATGGAGTGGTGTAAGGAAGAGTGGCGTAGAGTGGTATAGAGTAGGGTGGTGCAGAGTTGCATAGAGTGAGTGGCATAGAGTGACGTAGAGGAGAGTGGCATTGAGGAGAGTGGCATAGAGAAGACTGGCATAGGAATGGAATGGTGTAGATTTCTGTAGAGTAGTCATTGTGTGGTGTGTAGTGGCGCAGAGTGAAGTGGCATAGAGTAAATTAGAGTGGCGCAGAGTGTAGTACAGTAGAGTGGTGTGGAGTGGCATAGAGTGGATTGGCATAGAGTGGAGTGGCGTAGGTTGGAGTGGCATAGAGTGGAGAGGAGCAGAGTAGAGTGGAGTGGCATAGAGTGGCATAGAGTAGAGTGGAGAGGCGTACACTAGTGTGGAGTGACATAGCATAAAGTTGAGTGGGGTAGAGTGGAGTAGCATAGAGTAGAGAGGCAAAGAGTAACACAGTTGTGGGTGTAAGTAACTAAGGCGTCAACAGAGACTGCAGATAGGATGAAAGCAACATAAAAGGCGCGCCAAAGGCAAGCCCGTCTGCGCCCGTCCGCGGCCAGCCGAGGCCATGGGCCAGAACCCCTGTTCGTCCCATGTCCCATCTCAGATCCTATAGCCCATTTGCCCTATGCAATTTAAGAGGACCGACATCCGACAAGTGTTGCCACTCGTGGAACATAGCAGATGAATATACTGACTGCCCCCATTGTGGGTTTAACCTCCGACCGGTTGTTAAAACACAGAATTCCCTTATAGACCCTGCTAACATAAAAATGCTCTTGCTAAACTGCCGATCATACCCTAAACATGCCACTGAAATTGCACTACTACTGGAAGAACTCAAACCGGATGTTCTCTTCCTCACGGAAACGTGGCTTAACAATGAATCTGAACCAGCCCTCGCACAAAACTTCCCTGGCGGCTACCTTATACAACGAAAAGACCGTAAAGAAGGTAGAGGGGGGCTTAGCAATTATTGTCAAAGACCACCTTAAGTGTCGCATCTCCCCAGCTCAGGTCTCAGACTGTGAGAGTCTACTTTTTCTATAGACTTCTCCCCTACTGTCACTTTCTCTGGGCTTTTAATTTATCGCCCACCTGGCCCCCTAGGACAGTTCCTTAATACTCTTCCGACTACTACTGCTAACTTAGCTTGTTCATCGTCCAACTTCACAATATTGGGAGATCTTAATATTCATCTGGACAATACCTCCGATCACACCACAATTGAACTTAATTTGAGCCTCTCCGCACTTCAGCTAAAGCAATTAGTATCCACTCCCACCCACATCAAAGGTCATATACTTGACCCCGTCTTTAGCAACTGCCCTGAACTTACAGCCGGTAAGCCTTTGCCGCTTCCTTGGTCTGATCATTTTTTGATCCCCATAACTTGGGAAATCCCGAAATACTCTTCTCCCTCTATTTCATCTTCCCGACGGGAACGTAATTTGTCCAAGCTTTCCAGGCAATGCTGGATCTCAGCCCTTGAAAACTCCAGACCCAACAAAGACCCTAACCCTACCCTAGCCAATGAGAACTTCAATTATTGGATCCAAAGCTCCCTCGATGCTATTCTTCCGATAAGGCACATCCAGCTTAAAGGTAGAGCAAAGATGTCCCCCTGGTACTCCCCGAAATTACGGGAGCTCAAGCAAAACTGTAAAAAGCTTGAGAGGAAATGGAGAAAGACCTATGCTGTCCCGAGCAAAATCAAATACAGGGAAGCTATAAAAACCTATAAATTAGAAATCAAACTTGCTCAAGCTGCCTTTTATGAAGAGAAAATTAAGGCAGCCTCTAACTCCCCTAAGGAGATTTATCGGATTGCTAAAACTCTTCTAAAACTGCCCCAGAAGCAACCCACCTCTGATGATGCCCTATCCCGGTGCACCAATCTGGTGGAATTTTTCCATCAGAAAGTACAAAACATTTACTCTACTTTTACCCCTATCCAGCCTGACTCCACTAACTGGTCAGTCTGTGGAACTCAAGCCATTTTGAAATCATTTCCCCCTTAGATTCCACATCCTTAGACTCCATCATGCATCGGGTAAAATCAGGTTCCCCCTAGACCCAGCTCCTCCCCGTGCTTTGTTACAAGTCACAGCAAACATCTTACCTACGGTCCTTGACCTACTGAACGCCTCCATTTCCGCCGGAGTGGTTCCCCCGGCTTGGAAATGTGCAATGGTAAAGGCCCTTTTAAAAAAACCAAACCTAGATGAGAATAACCTGAGCAATTACCGCCCAATCTCCCTACTCCCGTGGATGAGCAAGATATTGGAAAAGCACATCAATTCAGTGCTGGGAGAGTTTTTAGAATCTAACGACCTACTGCATCCCTCTCAGACTGGCTTCCGTCCCCAACATGGGACCGAAACAGCCCTCCTTGCCGTAACAGAGGAGGCAAGGATGATCCTGGATCAGGGAGGCTCTGCGGCCATCATCCTCCTAGATCTCAGTGCCGCATTTGACACTGTAAACCACAGCACGCTGATTTCGAGACTAAAAAAGAGGAGGCAAGGATGATCCTGGATCAGGGAGGCTCTGCGGCCATCATCCTCCTAGATCTCAGTGCCGCATTTGACACTGTAAACCACAGCACGCTGATTTCGAGACTAAAAAACATGGGTGTATCAGGCAATGCCATTGCCTGGCTACATTCCTTCTTAAGTGACCGGTCCTTTCAGGTTTTTGAAGGCGACGTGGTCTCCGAACAAATGCCTTTAAACTGTGGGGTGCCTCAGGGCTCCTCCCTGAGCCCCACGTTATTCAATATTTACATGAGCTCCCTAGCAGAGATCGTTTCCCCATTTAACATCAAGATCATCACCTACGCTGACGATACTCAGCTGGTGGTGGCACTAAACGATCCCAAAAAATTTGCAAATAATCTTGAGAGTTGTCTCATCGAGGTGGCTAAGTGGATGGAAAACTCGTGCCTGAAGCTTAACGGGGATAAAACGGAGATTATGCTTCTCGGGAACTCCCCCTCTCTTAAAACGGAGCAATTCTGGCCAAAATGTCTTGGCCCCGCTCCAGTACCCTCCAACCAAATTAAAAGCCTGGGCATTTGGCTGGATCGCTCTCTCAGTTTTAACCACCAGGCTGCGAAACTCTCGGCCACTTGCTTTGGTCTTCTGAGGATGCTACGCAAGATACTTCCCCTCCTTCCATTTCAAGCACGAAAAATTATGGTACAAGGTCTACTCCTATCGCGCCTGGATTATGGGAACGCCTTGTACCTGGGGGCCCCGCAATCCACCATTGGCAAACTACAAGTAATTCAAAATTGTGCAGCTCGCACTCTCCTCCAGACCCCTCCCCGACAGTCCGCAGCCCCTGCTCTGAGGAGTCTCCACTGGCTACCAGTCAGGGAGAGAATTCAATTCAAAGCCATGTGCATTGCGCACAAGGCTTTTAGGAAGACCGGCTCGCTAATTAGTCAGTCCCTGATTACACCCTACCAACCAAATAGGCTTCTCCGATCAACCTTCTCCTCCCTTGCCCTATTGCCTACTATAAAGAGAACCAGATGCGGCGGACGATCCTTTTCCTATAACTCTGCCAAAATCTGGAATACACTCCCTCTCCGTTTGCGGACGGAACCTAATCTCTTGTCCTTCCGCAAACTCCTAAAAACTTTTCTCTTTAATAACCACTGAGTCCTTCTTCTGTCTGCGTTTCGTCCACAGCGCTGGGATGCCTCAGGGTAGCTATCGCGCTATATAAATGTTTTTTTCATTTCATAAATAAGAAGCCATATTCCTTTATTGTAGTTGAGGAGCAAGGATGAGCATGTCCTTAAGCTCCTGTAAGAATGTCGTAACTGCCAGCAACTTGAAATACATTCTACGATGACATGCAATACATTCTAGTGCACACTACATCATAGCCTGTTCTACATTGCTGTCTAGAAACAAGAACATAACACATCCCCCCTTGTTCCAAAAGAAGGAAGAGAAGAGGGGGAAAAAAAACAATTAAAAAAAACAACAAGGGGGTGAAATGGTGATTGATACAATGCATCACTTATTACTAACAATATATTCTTTTAACCAAAACGGAGCCATCCTTTTCCTTACAGAATGATGAGAACTCAACTCATCACTCAACAAGGAACTGGAACAGGAAGGCTCTTGGGACTCAACAACATTTTCTTTGGTTACCTCTGAAGGGCTAAACAAATCAGATTCTTCAGTATTCTCATCAATAGCTGTTGGAACATTAGCTTCCTCTACAATTTCGCTGCTGATGTTATCAGAGTGATCCAACATCCAATCACAATCCATATGATGACCACCACCAGAATTCTTGCTCTGAGCAACCCTAGTTAAATTCCACTCCTTACCACTTTTCACCCTCACTGCATTGAGTAGGGTCTCAACAACCTCTTCAGGTTCAAAATATTGACTCTCACCTTTAGGGGCCCAACCAGGTTTCTTAATTTGCACCCAGTCACCTATGTTGATTTCAGGAATTTTAACACCATGCTTAGCGTCATAGTACTTCTTACTATTACTATGCATAATCTCCATTCGGTCTCGCACCTCATCCATGGACCAAGACTCCATACCAGAAGGAAATAACCAACCCGGGGTAAACTTGGATCGAGGTTTCCTACCTCTCATTAAAACTAAAGGAGGCAGACCAGTAGCATTATTACACGTGACCCGGTAAGCCCAAACAGTTTTACCAATCTGCTTGGTCCAATCTTGGTTGCTTTTAATTGCCAATTGGATGGTTCCCTTAAGGACTCGGTTGAACCTTTCCACCATTCCATTACCACTAGGGTTATAAAGAGAGGTGGTTTTGTGGTTAATGCCCAACTTCTTAAAATATGCCTTGGCCTTAATGGACAAAAATTGCACGCCATTATCACTGAGAATGGTTGAAGGGATACCTTCAGAGACAAACATTTCATCTAAAAATTTCAAAACGGAATCAGTATCAGCGCTGTTAAAAACTTTGACCACAGGCTATCTAGAGAACAAATCAATTAGAACAAGTAAATATTTGTGAGACTCTCCAACTGGCCCCATAATGTCCACAGCAACAATCTCCCAAGGGTCTTTAGGTAACAACCCTTCACTGATAGGTGGACAAAAGGTTCGCAAAGACTTGTCAGAGGTGGAGCATGCACCACAATCACATACAATTCTTTCAGCCTGGGAATCCATCCTAGGCCACCGGAGCAACCTTTTAATAACAGATTTAGTCCTAACAATACCAGAATGGCCTTCGTGGCATAATTCAATAATCCAGTTGCGCAAATTTTCAGGTGGAATCACCCTTTCACCTCTTAATAAAGTGCCGTCCTCCACAGTCAATTCAAATCTGACCTCCCAAAAGGGTTTGATGGAGGAGTCCAACAAATCCTTCTTTAACCAATCATGTAAAACATGTGAAATTACCATTTGGAGAGTTTGGTCTTTGGTGTACTCAGCAGCCCACTCATTCTTACCTGTAGCTAAAAAATCTTGATCATGGATAAGAGTCACTTGTAAATCATTCCATTCTCCATCTTCACACTTTTCTAGCATAAAAGGCATCCTAGAAAGAAAATCTGCTACAACATTGTTCTTGCCCGGCATATAAACAATCTTGTAAACAAAATTTTGCATTCACATTGAAATCCTTGCAAGTCTTGCAGATGCAGTAAAAGCACCTTCAGTAGTTAGAATTTTCACTAAAGGCTTATGGTCACAACGAAGTGTACAAGCCTTCCCCCAAATGAAAGACTTGAAATGTTCCAAAGCCCATGCACAAGATAATGCCTCCCTTGTCTTCACAAGGAGAAAGGGATCTGGAAGCATAAGCAATTATGTTTTCCTTGCCCTGACTGTCCATCTGCGAGAGCACAGCGCCCAACCCTTTGTTGCTGGCGTCAGTAGTGATAACGTTGTCTAAGGCAGGGTCAAAACTGCGAAGTGCTGTAGCATTAGCAATACCCAATTTAATGGCATTGAAGTCACTGTCACACTCTAAGGACCAATTGAACGTGCTATTCTTTTTGAGTAGTTGGCAAATGTTGAATGTCTTTTCTGCGAAATTAGGAACATATTTTGAACAGAATTCTGCCATCCCTAAGAACGATCTAACATCCTCCTTACAAGTAGGTACAGGGGCTTCTGCGATGACAGACACAAGAGTAGGTTTAGGTTTAACACCTGACTCATCAATAACATGACCCAGGTAAGTAACGCTTCTTTGTGCAAACTTGCATTTAGAGTGTTCAACAGTGAGACCTTTGTTCTCCAAAATGCTAAACACTCTCCTTAGTCTTGATGTATGTTCCTCCTCATCAGCACTGAAAACAAGGATGTCATCTTGGAAGAAGGTGACACCCTGTTCCTTGCTGAAAAGTTGAAACATTAACCGTTGAAAAACGGCGGCAGCCGAGGCTAATCTGAATGGCATCCGCTTAAATTGGAAACATCCAAACGGAGTGATAACAAAAATGAATGTGTGTCCTAATGTAACGTAACTGGTGCTATGTAAAGCGCTCTGATATCCGATTCGGGTCAAGTTCGCGCTATATAAAACTCTGCAAAAAAATAAATAAATAAATGAAGTGAGTTTCATAGATTCTGGTGACAACGAGATCTGGTGATAAGCGGACGAAAGGTCCACTGTAGAGAACCATTTAGCTTTATTCAAACATGTTACCATCTCATTGATTTTCGGCAATGGGAATCTGTCAACCACAATGTTGTTATTCAAATGTCTTAAATCCACACAGAGCCTGATCTTACCATTGCTCCGTCTGGCCACAACAATGGGAGAAACCCAATCAGACGCTTCAATAGGTTCTATAATGTGTGCTGCAACCAGTTTGTCTAATTCCTTTGAAACTTCATCCCTCACCAGTATGGGAATATTGCGACATTTGTGTACCTTAGGTGTGGCATCTTGTTTAAGAATTATCCTGTGTTCAAATCCCTGGAGATTACCCAAAACTTTGCTGAAGACTTTGGGAAATTATCTTAAAATGCTATCTCCTACAGTGCCACACTCATCCACTACCAAAACCTGTTCTTTACTGTTGGGGTCTAAAACGATGTGCAGTTGTTTCTGGTCAAACCATCCTAGAACAGGTGGACCAGTTTTAGCAATATATAATTTGCCTCTATTCTCCCGCCCTTTGAATTTAAAGGTGAACCAGCGATAACCTAACAAATTGATAGTCTCACCACCATACCCTTCAGGATGTATGTCAGGTTCTAATAATTGGTTACCAACTTTTTGTACAAACGAAGATTGCCACAACTCTTCGTTGTTAATTGTGTATGGCGAGCCTGAATCTGCGTAAATCTCGATACCAACTCCCCAATTTCCATCCAGCATACAGGTTTGTTTTTGCACGCTTCATCACAAATGTTAAGCACCAAGTTGTTGCGCACATTCATAATTAAACTGTTTGTATCAACTGTATTCTCATCACAGTCTTCATTGCCCATAATATCCCTGTCATCTTCATCAGTGCCAGTCACAAATCTAACATTAGTTCTCCTCTTTTTGCATACTTTGGCAAAATGGCCTTTAATGCCACAGTTGCTACATTTGTGTTTTATAGCAGGGAAATTCTTGCTATACGCTAAGTGTTCAATACTACCACACCTGTAGCACTTAGGTTGGAATCTAACATTTGTGTTATCCCTGGCAGTAGCAAAAGATTTCTTTTTGTCTCATTGAGCACCTACCTTACCCACAAACTCATTAACCCCATGGTCTTGTTTAAGAACATTGGCACACCTGCTAGAAATTTCTGCTTTACACACAATAGCAAGAATATCATCTAATGACGCATCTCCATTAATCCAGAGCCTTTCTTGTATAGCTGGATTAGAGGCATGCATCACAACCTGGTCTCTGATTAACTCATTTTGCAAAACGCCGAATTTGCAATCCAAGGCTAACCTTTTAAGATCAAAAACATATTGGTAAACAGTTTTTATTTTGCTCTGTTTCCTAGAAAATAACTTAAACCTTGTTATACCCATACAAACCTTAGGTGTAAAGTAATTATCAAGATGTACAAGAGCCAAAGCATAAACATTTAGATCTCCTGGAATATTAGGTTTTGTCATTTCATTGAATATTTTTAACCCAACAGGTCCTAAGGAATGTAGAAGCAGTCTTTTCTTCGGAGCAGGAGACATTTTTCCAGCTTCATCGAGAGCATCAATGTAGTTTGTAAAGTACGCCTTCCACTCTAACCATTTGAGTAATGGCTCAGAACCAGAAATCCAAAAAGGTTGAGGAGGATTAATGTTGTAAGTTTGAGTGTTCATTGTAAGTGGATTTGTCCAGTGTCCTTACTTCACCCAAGGACTAGTTCACTGTCCTAACTTCAGCACACACGAGCAAAGGCAATTAAGAACGATGCCAAATGGTAGAATTCCTGAAAATCTTGTAATTTCAGTAAAATTAAGGGCTTACCGCAAAGAGCTGAACAGAAATGCTCACCGGTATTAGAATATGTGAGGAAGAACACCCTTTTGACTTCCGAAAAGCTGTTGCTTCGTTTCCAGTAAAAAGAGTAGATCCAAGATGGCCGCTGCGTAAGGTCACATAACGTGACCTGCGTGACGTGTGTAATGACGCAATACGGCCAGTCGATCCTTGACCCGATCCTCCCACACGCAGTAAGGTAGCGCGAAAGACGTCACAAGTTACTCGCAGGGTCTCGAGCACACCCATCCGTTGGTTCGCTGTCCTCGCGCACACAAGTTCCTTGGCCCCAAAAAAATTGATTTTTGCTCAAAATTGACTCTGTTGCTGTTTCGCTGCCATGAACGTCGATGAGGCAGCAGAGTCGGCAACCAAAGAGCTCCTTATCCACGAAGTCGAGTGGTGCAATCCCTAGTTCTAGGAAATGACAGGAAAAAGTTGATGCAGATAATCCTTCAGCGGTGCGTAGGTTCATGGCTCCGCAACTCCTCCTCGTCAGTGTTGTAAGAAACACTGAACACCATTTTTAAGTAATTCCTTTATTGTAGTTGATGAGCAAGGATGAGCATGTCCTTAAGCTCCTGTAAGAATGTCGTAACTGCCAGCAATTTGAATACATACATTCTACGATGACATGCAATACATTCTAGTACACACTACATCATAGCCTGTTCTACATTGCTGTCTAGAAACAAGAACATAACAATACCTTCAGCACATATCGGGCTACTGGCCCACTAGTGAGGAGGAGTCTAAAAGAGTGGGTACACAGCAATGTATTTGTCCCATAGCACAGTACTCAACAGCCAGGAATGACAATGCGATAAAAATTGACGCTTTCTTGCAGTGTGTTGTAGCCTAAACCACGAAGCTTCGCCATCATGCCTAGTCCGAACTAGATTAATGTCTTGGAATGTAAATGGCTTGGGTAGTAAAGTCAAACGAGGAATAGTGCTCCAGTTTATCAAAAGACACTCCTCGGATGTGGTTCTCTTACAAGAGACCCATCTCATGGGAAACAGATGTATGGCTCTAAATCGTTGGGGTTACGAAATGAAAGCACATGCAGGATACACGTCTGGTTCAAGAGGCACCGGGATTCTCCTCAAGAAAGGACTACCTCTCATAATAGAAAAGACGTGGTCGGACAGACTGGGTACATATGCGGCGATCTCTGGGTCTTGGGCAGGCGAAGTCATAAATATCCTGTTGGTATACATCCCCTAACTCTAAAAGACTCGACTTTGACGAATCTGGGTACCCTTATACTTGACTTTCCAGTGGGACGTCTCTCTATGGGGCGTGATTTTAACATGACAGGATGCGAATTTCTTGACCGTACGCCATCTAGGGTCCCCAACCCTAGACAAACTCGACTGGAAGATTTTCTCTTAGCATTGGGCCTAATCGATATCTGGAGATCCCTGAACCCCACTACACAAGAGTATAAGTTTCACTCGGGTGCACATGGAAGTCGGTCGCAAATCAAATTTTTAATATCCCTCACCTCGCTCCGTCCCCATTTCACGGACGTGAGACACCTTGCAAGAGGGATCTTGGATCACTCTCCCCTATGGGCAAGATACAAGGTGGGTGACACACTGCGTTCAGGCCCAGTGGCCATCAATCCCTGGTATATCATAGTGCCAACAATAAGAAAGGGTCTGACTAAAGCCTCTGAACTTTACTTTCAGGAAAACATCAATACAGTTCCATCACCACAGATATTATGGGAAGCATATAAAGGGGTAGTTAGGGGGCGGGCCCTCTCGCTGATTCCAGGGCACAAACGGGAGAAGGGAGCAAAGGTAGCAAAGCTCGAACAGGACATCCTAGACCTAGAACTTCAACTAGTAAGAAATTACGACGACGACTTACAGCATATACTAAAACTCAAACAGCAAGATTATAGAGACTGTGTGACAGAAGAGGCCAGGAATAAAATGAAAGAAACACAACACCGAGTGTACGAAATTGGCGACAAAGGAGGTAAATTGCTGGCCTGGCTTGACCAGTGTGAGAGAGCAAGTCGATGGGTCACTTCCATCACCTCTAACACTGGAGAAACCCTCAGAGACCCCCTAGAAATTGTCGAGGCTTTTGCCGACCACTACGCTGAGATCTACTCCACAGGGACAAAATATTCGGAACAGGAATCCTCAGAGTTACTGGAGGATATTAGGCCTGGGCGGTGAACTTCACTCCGTTCGCGGAGTTTGCTGAGTTTTCTGCACTCCGCAGAGCTCGCGGAGTGCAGAAAACTCCGCTTCGCGATGTGCAGCGGTAAGTTCGCGAGCACGAGCTGCCGCTTATCCGAGTGGCAGGAATACCAGCACAAACTGCAGTTTGCACTGCACTCTGCCGCTCGCGGAACTTCGCAGAGTTTTTTTATAACTTCGCGGAGTTCCGCATAGCAAAACTCCGTGAACTACGCCCAGGCCTGGAGGATATCTTGCTCCCGGTTCTGACGGACGAAGAACGTCAGCTGTTAGAGGAAGACCTTACTGTAGCCGAAATAATGCAAGCTACTAGAGCCCTGAAGTCAGGCAAAGCACTAGGTCCGAATAGAATCCCAATAGAATTATATAAGCTCACTGCACAGACAACCGCACCACACTTACTGGATATGTTCGATGAAAGCAGGACACTCTGTAAGCTCCCGGTGGACCAGAGGTTGGGGACAATAGTGGTAATACATAAGGAGGGGAGACCGAGGGACCAATATACATCCTATCGACCGATATCGTTGCTCAACGCTGAAGCAAAGATTCTTGCAAAGCTATTGGCCCTGCGGCTTCTCCCACTGCTTTCCACCTTGGTCCGCACGGACCATTCCAGATTCATGCCAAGTCGCAGCACAGCCCTAAATCTCAGGCGCCTCCATGGGGTGCTGGGACGTGCCACAGGATCAGAGAAGATGCTGCGGTCCTATCTCTGGATGCGCGAATGGCCTTTGACACCATTGAATGGCCTTATATGGTCGCGGTGCTCAAACGAATGGGATTTGGACCGCGATTCCTGTCTTGGCTCAGCCTCTTATATAAAGAGCCCCTAGCACAGGAAGTGGTCAATGGGAAAAAATCCTGTGTGTTTCCCCTACAATGAGGCACAAGGCAGGGTTGTCCCCTTTACCCCTTAATCTTCGCATTGATGTTGGAGCCAGTGGCGACATGGATCCGTGGAGATCCAATAATACGTGGTTTGCGCTGGTCAGAAGATTGGGAAGACAGGATTTCGTGGTATGCCGACAACATTCTTTTATATGTTGCTTCCCCCGCTCCTCTATTGCAAGAATACTAAATATCTTTGCCACGTACGGAAGATACTAGGGATATAACATCAATTGGGCCAAGTCGGTGGTGTTTGTCCTTTGTGGACAAAGACCGGTTTTACCAGTGGAGTGCGAGGCGCAGGTAGCTACAGAGTGATTCCAATATCTGGGCATTTTTGTAACAACTGATCTGGTGCTCTTTCAGGCCCGCAATTTGCAAGGTGCCCTGGAACGCCTCAAAAGCGATGCCCATCACTGGTGTGCCCCCTCTCACTCTTGGGTAGAGCGGCACTGTTCAAAATGATGGCACTGCCGCGATTTTTATATATTTTGCAAAACACACCTTTCCCGGTTCCTGACTCATACTTTAGCTCAATAGACCGTGCTGTCCGTTCCCTCTTGTGGGATGGGGGCCCCCCACGGATTGCCCTCAGTAAACTGACCCGTAGTTGGTACAATGGAGGAATTGCACTGCCTCTATTCAAACGTACTACAGGGCAGCCCAACTAGTAACCATAGACCAATGGGTCCACCAACCACTATCGGAACCTGCTTACAAGATGGATCGGCTGGTCCTACAGCTGAGAGGGTACCTCCAGGCGCTCTAAACTGAACCGCGGTGACTCTCACTGGAAGGTCCCACAGCATTGACAGTTCGCCTGTGGCACGCAACCCTGTCCAAACTAGGATGGAAGAATAAAATCACCAAGGCTACTCCTCTTTGGGAATCCCAACAACTAGGTGCAATGGGAATCAGAAAGGGCTTTGACAAATGGGACTTAATCGGAATCTCACGACTGGGGGACTTACACACGGGGGTAGATATAGTATCGTTCGAGCAGTTACAAAAACACATGAACTGGCCCAAACAGAGTACTTCCATTATCTACAGATCCGACATGTTATACAGACAGCGGTGCCCAGAGGGTCAGACCCGCCGGAATCGTCGCTATTGGAATATAGACTACTCAAAGAACACTTAACACGAAGAGCAATCTCGCTCACATACCAAAAACTCATTAACAATTTACCCGACACTCTTACATCCCTTAGGGACCATTGGGGACAGAACATTACAGACTTACAAGACGAAGACTGGCCCGAAGCTCTGGCCTCCCCGAGAGAAGTGGCCATTAGGGCCCGCTTCAGACTGGACCAGGTCAAAATCCTACACAGAGCCTACATCTCCTGTGTTACGCTTGTGAAAATGGGTAGAAGTGCACACACAACGTGTAACAGAAAGTGTGGGGAGGAGGGATCGTTTTACCACATACTATGGGCATGTCCAGGGGTTCAGGACTACTGGCAGGCAGTAGTATTTTGTATGTCTAGAATAGTGGGAGAAGAACTAACACTCCCGCCCAAACAGTGCCTCCTAAATGTGTGGGAGGATACAAACCTGGGGCGAGCGGATCAAACCTGGGCTACCCTAGGTCTAATGTTAGCGAAACGTAACATAGCCCATCACTGGGGGGCTGACACCCCTCCAACGCTCTGGGACTGGAAGAGGGATATGGACTGGTGTATGATGGCGGAAAAGTCAGTCTATGTGAAAAGAGGGTGCCCAAAAAAATGGGGGGAAATTTGGGGCAAATGGAATGAATATAGAGGGAGTCCGTGCATGGCCCCAGTGGAAGAGACAATACATTCCCTGATACATTCAGGGACCGATTGAATGTAATACTAGAGTGTGTGAGGGCGAATAATGTCGGGCCAGAAGTTGATTAACAATGGCCAACCTATGACCCAATGTAACAATGCTTGGTCGTGATTTTAACAACTGTAATGTAAGGTGTGTTTAATGCTCTGTTACAATAAAAAAGATAAATAAAAAAAAAAAGAAGTATGCTGCAGAGCTACTTGGAAGAAAAAAAGGACCCACGATGGATTGAGAATTCCTCTTAGTAAAACAAAAGGAGACAGCCATGACTGGGACAAAAGGGTTCCTACGCCCCCGCGTGCCCATTGGCATACTCCATGCCTCAATTAAATACCAGCGAATGGAGGCATGTCATTTTTCAATCACCATCTGGCTGCGAGAGGAGACATTTCCCCTATTCCTGCTGCAAGAAACCCAATGTGGTTGGCCCTTCCGTGATTCCTTCTACGATTGATGCATTGGTCTCAGCCTAAAGATAAGACAAGGTCCAACCATGACAGAGTGCGCTTAACAGTAGTACAATCTCTCTAGACGTATGTAGCACAAACATGTGTGATGGACCCAAACAGCATCATGGAGCCTCTTTGTAGAGACCTAGAAATATTGGTTTGTCAGACCCTTGATATATCGGTTATAAGGATATGAGACATTTTTAATCACCTTGGGCGCATGCATACGCATTACGGTACCACATTCACATGGCACACATTATCACATTTAACACACCAAAGTGGCCCCACCCCACCAATGGCTACAATATTTAAACCTGAGAAAACGGTAGGTAAATTTTCGGAGGAGAGAGCAGACAAGGTGCATCCACCAAGCATGGCCATTTGCTAACTCTTATCGGGTACTGCTTTTGTTATCCCAGCCAAAAGGCATCTCGCTAACCCTCAATCCCTCTAGGTAACCTGAAACAAACATAAGCAGGCTGAGTAAATTACTCCATCTATAGGAAGTACACACGTCTTTTTTGAATGTGACACTTTTCATGGCATGTAATCCCTATGTGACATGGTCATTTAATTAGCATCATAGATGGCTTTTCATGAAGTACACCGTGCCCCATGTTGGCTTTATCTGATGATATTTGATCATGGTTGAAAGATATAGAATGATGACAAAAGTGCCTCAAAATAAGGAACTATATGACCTTTCCCTGCACAGGTTGGAACCAGACTGAAAGCTACTCAACTTGTTTAGTAGAATTTGTTTGCATGCATTTTTTGTTTTGCACCCTTAAATCCACACACAACCTGTTTACAAGTATAGAGAGATAGAGGACAGATTAATTTAAGGACCTCAGTCCTCTAGAAAGTCAAAAGCCTTATAGCGGGCTGCGTCATTGACTGAAACATGTGGACAGTGTGGACAGCAGCAGCCGGCAGAGGTAAGCGCAGTGGGGTGGTAGGGCGGGGCAGGGCGTGGCAGGGGGGGGGGAAGCCAACAGACGACAGAATAGGTATTATTTATTTATTTAATTATACCTATTCCGTTGTCTGTCGACTTCCCCCCTCCCACCCTGCTCCACCCCCCACCCCCCACCCCACCCCATTTACCGGTGCCGGCTGCCACTGAGTGTGGATGTGAGGAATGTGTTCACACCCTTAATGTCCAACACATTCATTATTTTAACCTAGTCATAGGGACCCTAATAAACATTTTTTGTCGACCACTAGGTATTTAAACAAGCATTTGCAATGCAAAGGTCTCGCATTCACACGAGTTTGAGCTATTGCCATTGCAAATGATAATGCCTTTATTTATGTTTTTGGTTTTAAAACATAAATAAAAGGCATTGTCATTTACAATATTAATAGCTTAAACTCTCGCAAATGCGAGACCTATTGCATTGCAATAAAGGGCCTTCTCGACCGCTTGTTAGATTGTAAATATCAGAGGAAGAGACCGGCCTGCGACGTCTTCAAAGTAGTGATAAATAGTGCAGAGAAGAAGATGTGTAAGTGTTGTAAATTACACAGACACAAAGTGTGAAGTGAGAGTTACTTATGATTCGAGCTCTAAACACTAACAAAGCGCTCCAACACCTTTCACACTGTGATTACACTGTCGCGGCTCAGGAGGAAGAGCGGGAGGGGGGGCTATTTCCTGCCCTCTCTGTGATTTGAGTGTGCAGTGTGGCATTGCGTTATGTCATTGCTATCTTTGGCCTAATAAACACTCCAGCTGTAGTAGGGCCCTGGCTTCACCTCCTGGTGCAGGGCGGGCTGTGCTTTATGGCATGCATGGAGGGAGGGAGGGATGGTCTCGGCTGCAGCTCCGGCCTCGTACAGTGCCCCTGCTATTACTAGTGAGCGAGAGGCGCTGAGGTGGTGGTGGTGGTGGTGGTATTGGTGGTGGTGGTGGTATTGGTGGTGGTGGTATTGGCAGTGGTGGTGTTGATGGTGGTATTGGTGGTGGTGGTTCTGGTGGTACTGGTGGTGGTACAGGTACAGGTGGTACTGGTACTGGTGGCACTGGTACTGGTGGTAGTGGTACTGGTGGTATTGGTACTGGTGGTACTGGTACTGGTGGTGGTGGTATTGGTGGTGGTGGTATTTGTGGTGGTAGTGGTGGTATTGGTGGTGGTACTGGTGGTATTTGTGGAGTTACTGGTACTGGTGGTATTGGTGGTATTGGTGGTGGTACTGGTACTGGTGGTATTGGCGGTGGTACTGGTGATAGTGGTGGTGGTACTGGTACTGGTGGTATTGGTGGTACTGGTACTAGTGGTGGTACTGGTGGTATTGGTGGTGGTGGTATTGGTGGTGGTACTGGTGGTACTGGTACTGGTGGTGCTGGTACTGGTAGTACTGGTGGTGGTGGTACTGGTGGCGGTGGTACTGGTGGTGGTGGTGGTACTGGTGGTGGTGGTGGTAATGGCAGTGGTGGTGGTACTGGTGATACTGGTGGTGGTTGTACTTGTACTGGTAGTGGTACTGGTGGTGGTGGTACTGGTGGTAGTACTGGTGGTGGTACTGGTGGTGGTGGTACTGGTGGTGGTACTGGTGATGGTACTGGTGGTGGTGGTACTGGGGGTGGTGGTGGTACTGGTGGTGGTGGTACTGGTGGTGGTGGTACTGGTGGTACTGGTGGTGGTGGTACTGGTGGTGGTACTGGTGGTGGTACTGGGGTGGTGGTGGTACTGGTGGTCCTGGTACTGGTGGTGGTGGTGGTGGTGGTGGTACTGGTGGTGGTGGTACTGGTGGTACTGGTGGTGGTGGTACTGGTGGCAGTGGTGGTTGTACTGGTGGTGGTGGTACTGGTGGTGGTGGTACTGGCAGTGGTGGTGGTACTGGTGGTACTGGTGGTAGTTCTGGTGGTGGTACTGGTGGTGGTGGTACTGGTGGTGGTACTGGTGGTGGTGGTACTGGTGGTGGTGCTGGTGGTGGTGGTACTGGTGGTGGTGGTACTGGGTGTGGTGGTGGTACTGGTGGTGGTGGTGGTGGTGGTACTGGTGGTGGTGGTGGTACTGGTGGTGGTGGTACTGGTGGTGGTGGTACTGGTGGTGGTACTGGTGGTACTGGTGGTGGTACTGGTACTGGTGTTCCTGGTACTGGTGGTGGTGGTGGTGGTACTGGTGGTGGTGGTACTGGTGGTGGTGGTGGTATTGGTGGTGGTGGTATTGGCAGTGGTGGTGTTGATGGTGGTATTGGTGTTGGTGGTACTGGTGGTACTGGTGGTGGTACAGGTACAGGTGGTACTGGTACTGGTGGCACTGGTACTGGTGGTAGTGGTACTGGTGGTACTGGTACTGGTGGTACTGGTACTGGTGGTGGTGGTATTGGTGGTGGTGGTATTTGTGGTGGTAGTGGTGGTATTGGTGGTGGTACTGGTGGTATTTGTGGAGGTACTGGTACTGGTGGTATTGGTGGTATTGGTGGTGGTACTGGTACTGGTGGTATTGGCGGTGGTACTGGTGATAGTGGTGGTGGTACTGGTACTGGTGGTATTGGTGGTACTGGTACTAGTGGTGGTACTGGTGGTATTGGTGGTGGTGGTATTGGTGGTGGTACTGGTGGTACTGGTACTGGTGGTGCTGGTACTGGTAGTACTGGTGGTGGTGGTGGTGGTACTGGTGGCGGTGGTACTGGTGGTGGTGGTGGTGGTACTGGTAGTGGTGGTGGTGGTGGTACTGGTGGTGGTGGTACTGGCACTGGTGGTGTTACCAGTACTGGTGGTGTGGTACTGGTGTTACTGGTACTGGTGGTGGTGGTATTACTGGTGGTGGTATTGGTGGTGGTAGTGGTGGTGGTACTGGTGGTATTGGTGGTGGTACTGGTACTGGTGGTATTGGTAGTGGTACTGCTGGTGGTACTGCTGGTATTTTGGTGGTGGTACTGGTGGTGGTACTGGTGGTGGTACTGCTGGTGGTGGTGGTACTGCTGGTGGTACTGGTGGTGGTGGTGGTGGTACTGGTGGTGGTGGTACTGGTGGTGGTACTGGTGGTACTGGTACTGGTGGTACTGGTACTGGTGGTGGTGGTACTGGTACTGGTGGTACTGGTGGTACTGGTGGTGGTGGTACTGGTGGTGGTGGTACTGGTTGTGGTGGTACTGGTGGTGGTGGTGGTGGTACTGGTGGTGGTACTGGTGGTGGTGGTACTGGTACTGGTGGTGGTGGCGGTTGTACTGGTGGTGGTGGTGGTACTGGTGGTGGTGGTACTGGTGGTACTGGTGGTGGTGGTGGTGGTGGTACTGGTGGTGGTACTGGTAGTGGTACTGGTGGTGGTGGTGGTACTGGTACTGGTGGTGGTACTGGTACTGGAGGTGGTGGTACTGGTGGTACTCCTACGTCTGGTACTGGTACTGGTGGTGGTGGTATTGGGGGTGGTAGTGGTGGTATTGGTGGTGGTACTGGTGGTATTGGTGGTGGTACTGGTAGTGGTGGTGGTGGTGGTGTTGGTACTGGTAGTGGTGGTAGTGGTGGTGGTACTGGTAGTGGTGGTAGTGGTGGTGGTACTGGTACTGGTGGTGGTGGTACTGGTGTTACTGGTACTGGTGGTGGTGGTACTGGTGGTGGTACTGGTGGTGGTACTGGTGGTTGTACTGGTGGTGGTGGTGGTACTGGTGGTGGTGGTGGTACTGGCACTGGTGGTGTTACTAGTACTGGTGGTGGTGGTACTGGTGTTACTGGTACTGGTGGTGGTGGTATTACTGTTGGTGGTATTGGTGGTGGTAGTGGTGGTGGTACTGGTGGTATTGGTGGTGGTACTGGTACTGGTGGTATTGGTGGTGGTACTGGTGGTGGTACTGCTGGTGGTACTGGTGGTATTTTGGTGGTGGTACTGGTGGTGGTACTGGTGGTGGTACTGCTGGTGGTGGTGGTACTGCTGGTGGTACTGGTGGTGGTGGTGGTGGTACTGGTGGTGGTGGTACTGGTGGTGGTGGTGGTACTGGTAGTGGTGGTGGTGGTGGTACTGGTAGTGGTGGTGCTGGTACTGGTAGTGGTGGTACTGGTATTGGTGGTGGTACTGGTAGTGGTGGTACTGGTAGTGGTGGTGGAGGTACTGGTAGTGGTGGTGGTGGTGGTACTGGTATTGGTGGTGGTGGTATTGGTTGTGGTGGTAGTGGTGGTATTGGTGGTGGTACTGGTGGTATTGGTGGTGGTATTGGTGGTATTGGTGGTGGTACTGGTGGTATTGGTGGTGGTGGTGGTACTGGTGGTGGTGGTGGTGGTACTGGTGGTGGTGGTGGTACTGGCACTGGTGGTGTTACTAGTACTGGTGGTGGTGGTACTGGTGTTACTGGTACTGGTGGTGGTGGTATTACTGGTGGTGGTATTGGTGGTGGTAGTGGTGGTGGTACTGGTGGTATTGGTGGTGGTACTGGTGGTATTGGTGGTGGTATTGGTGGTATTGGTGGTGGTACTGGTACTGGTGGTATTGGTGGTACTGGTACTGGTGGTGGTACTGGCACTGGTGGTATTGGTGGTGGTGGTATTGGTGGTGGTACTGGTGGTGCTGGTACTGGTGGTACTGGTACTGGTGGTGTTGGTGGTGGTACTGGTGGTGGTGGTCCTGGTGGTGGTGGTACTGGTGGTGGTGGTAATGGTGGTACTGGTACTGGTGGTGGTGGTGGTGGTGGTGGTACTGGTGGTGGTGGTACTGGTGGTGGTGGTACTGGTGGTGGTACTGGTGTGGTGGTACTGGTGGTGGTGGTGGTACTGGTGGTGGTGGTACTGGTGGTGGTGGTACTGGTGGTACTGGTGGTGGTGGTGGTACTGGTAGTGGTACTGGTGGTGGTGGTACTGGTACTGGTGGTGGTACTGGTACTGGAGATGGTGGTACTGGTGGTACTCCTACTTCTGGTACTGGTACTGGTGGTGGTGGTATTGGTGGTGGTAGTGGTGGTATTGGTGGTGGTACTGGTGGTATTGGTGGTGGTACTGATAGTGGTGGTGGTGGTGGTGGTGGTACTGGTAGTGGTGGTGGTACTGGTAGTGGTGGTAGTGGTGGTGGTACTGGTACTGGTGGTGGTGGTACTGGTGTTACTGGTACTGGTGGTGGTGGTACTGGTGGTGGTACTGGTGGTGGTGGTGGTACTGGTGGTGGTGGTGGTGGTACTGGTGGTGGTGGTGGTACTGGCACTGGTGGTGTTACTAGTACTGGTGGTGGTGGTACTGGTGTTACTGGTACTGGTGGTGGTGGTATTACTGGTGGTGGTATTGGTGGTGGTACTGGTGGTGGTACTGGTGGTATTGGTGGTGGTACTGGTGGTATTGGTGGTGGTACTGCTGGTGGTACTGCTGGTATTTTGGTGGTGGTACTGGTGGTGGTACTGGTGGTGGTACTGCTGGTGGTGGTGGTACTGCTGGTGGTACTGGTGGTGGTGGTGGTGGTACTGGTGGTGGTGGTGGTGGTGGTGGTGGTACTGGTGGTGGCGGTGGTGGTACTGGTGGTGGTGGTGGTAGTGGTGGTGGTAGTGGTGGTGGTGGTACTGGTGGTGGTGGTGGTGGTACTGGTGGTGGTGGTACTGGTGGTGGTAGTGGTGGTGGTGGTACTGGTAGTGGTGGTGGTACTGGTAGTGGTGGTAGTGGTGGTGGTACTGGTAGTGGTGGTGCTGGTGCTGGTACTGGTAGTGGTGGTACTGGTAGTGGTGGTGGTACTGGTAGTGGTGGTACTGGTAGTGGTGGTGGAAGTACTGGTAATGGTGGTGGTGGTGGTACTGGTATTGGTGGTACTGGTAGTGGTGGTGGTGGTGGTACTGGTACTGGTGGTACTGGTGGTGTTGGTACTGGTACTGGTGGTACTGGTATTGGTGGTACTGGTACTAGTGGTGGTCGTATTGGTTGTGGTGGTATTGGTGGTGGTAGTGGTGGTATTGGTGGTGGTACTGGCACTGGTGGTATTGGTGGTGATGGTATTGGTGGTGGTTCTGGTGGTGCTGGTACAGGTGGTACTGGTACTGGTGGTGTTGGTGGTGGTACTGGTGGTGGTAGTAGTGGTGGTGGTACTGGTGGTGGTGGTCCTGGTGGTGGTGGTACTGGTACTGGTGGTGGTGGTACTGGTGGTGGTGGTACTGGTGGTGGTACTGGTGTGGTGGTACTGGTGGTGGTGGTGGTACTGGTGGTGGTGGTACTGTTGGTACTGGTGGTGGTGGTACTGGTGGTGATGGTACTGGTACTGGTGGTGGTGGCGGTTGTACTGGTGGTGGTGGTGGTACTGGTGGTGGTGGTGGTACTGGTGGTGGTGGTACTGGTGGTACTGGTGGTGGTGGCGGTGGTGGTGGTGGTACTAGTGGTGGTACTGGTAATGGTATTGGTGGTGGTGGTACTGGTACTGGTGGTGGTACTGGTACTGGAGGTGGTGGTACTGGTGGTACTCCTACTTCTGGTACTGGTACTGGTGGTGGTGGTGGTGGTATTGGTGGTGGTAGTGGTGGTATTGGTGGTGGTACTGATGGTATTGGTGGTGGTACTGGTAGTGGTGGTGGTACTGGTAGTGGTGGTACTGGTAGTGGTGGTAGTGGTGGTGGTACTGGTAGTAGTGGTGGTGGTACTGGTAGTGCTGGTGGTGGTACTGGTAGTGGTGACGGTGGTGGTGGTACTGGTAGTGGTGGTGGCTGTGGTGGTGGTGGTACTGATAGTGGTGGTACTGGTAGTAGTGGTGGTACTGGTGGTAGTGGTGGTACTGGTGGTGGTGGTACTGGTGGTAGTGGTGGTACTGGTGGTGGTGGTACTGGTAGTGGTGTAGGTATTGGTGGTGGTGGTACTGGTAGTGGTGGTGGTGGTGGTACTGGTAGTGGTAGTGGTGGAGGTATTGGTGGTGGTGGTGTTGTTGTTAATAAAACAGGCTTTTGAAAACAACCCGTCAGGTGGCTTTAGTACAGATGACATGTAACACAGATGTGCTGTTGTCAGCTTCAGCCCATTAGCACACGATTATGTGCTACCTGGAATTGACATGACTTAATTCGCCAATCCTTTCTAATTCCATTTTACTTGGGGGGGGGGGTTGAAAAAGACAGGAGATAATGCCGGGTTAAAGTGATTGAAAGCAGGCGCTCGTGTTACGGGGCGGCCGTGCTGCTTAAAAAAACACAAGCATTTGCAAAGCAATAGGTCTCGCATTTACGCGAGTTTAAGCTACTGACATTGTAAATGACAATGCCTTTTATTTATGTTTTAAAAACAAGAACAAAAATAAAAGGCAGTTATTTGCAATGTCAATAGCTCAAACTCGCGTAAATGCGTGACCTATTGTATTGCAAATGCTTGTTAGATTAGTGAGTAGAAACGCTCCCTTTCGGCCCGCGCGGCAGATTAATTAAATAAACAAGCGTGGCCGCTAAAGTGAAAGCGGACCGCGCTGCAAATAAAAAAAAAATTGTGCTTACCGACTTATGAAGGAGACCGTGTAACGCCACAAGTAAAAGATCCAGTCCTCATGGGAGGTAATAAATGGCGACAGGGCGGTAACAAGGAGGGACTAACAAGCCTCATTATCAATCGGAAACCAGCATTTACCAAGGACAATGACACCAGCCAATCAAAAATATAGGCGGAGAGAAGGCGAGGCATCCACAGCATACTCGACTACTGCATGCATCGCAGAGCGAGCAGCGCATGCGCGCTGCCGCTAGGCTCGTACTAAAAACATTTTAATAGGGGGTCCTTTTTCCTCTGTACCTAGGGTTATAGGCAGATCACTTAAAAAACTTTTTACTGGCCTCGAAGATCTTGACTCCTCCAAGAGCTCCCATATTGGAGCCCAGCCTGAGGGAAACTGTCAAGCAGACCATAGTGAGACACATACCCGATGATGAAGTATATCCTCCTGGTGGGGGATGCTGTTGTGTCCTAATAAAGCGTATAGCTGGGGACTGACAGGCTACTCTTCCTAGGGCTCTTCAAAGGGGCTCCATGTTACCATATGAGGCTACATCCATCCATGTGATACTAACATTTGGATCATAAGGGACATGTGATGCACTAATGAACGAGAAGCTATACCTGTGCAACACAGAGGATATCTGGGCATATGAGACAGGAATGGCCAAATACTCTACACCCATATCTAGGTTTGTTCTATGTAGTTGGGTATCACCCAGCTCACAACACCACTGCTCTCCAAGAAATAATGCAGAGATATTCAACACAACACATTAGATAGTACTCTGCACACCCATCCAAAACATCTTAGACTTTACTTATAGTGGGGTAATAACAAATAAGATGCATGAAGCATGGAAACTTTTTGCCTCTGACATGATGGTCAAAAACTAATGAAACCTTGGAATAAACTGGATTAACTTGGATAACTTGGATGTGTATATTGCTGTGCAACTCCTTCGTGACACGCAATTTGCGTGTCACAAAATTCACTCATTGTAATGCCGGCGCTTATTTTGGGATGGAGCGCACAGGAGTGCTGCACGCTAAAAATGAGAAAGTAATAAATTTGAGCATCAAGAAGGAAAGGGTGTGCTTCAGGTTAAACAAAACTGATGTATTAACAAACTCACCAGAACACACACAATTGAGTACACTGGATGGAGTCGCACACATGAGTGTGGAGCAAGACAGATGCAACCAGTATTTGGATGTCACTATCCACACAACCTTCCACCAGAAAACAACAACAGTTCTGCACCCCAAGACATACCACACACAGCCTTACTACAACTCACTTTACAGAACTGTGAATATACACAGAGCATAGCCTGCATATGTAATTAACAGGCTTTTAAGGCATCCAACAAAACTTACTACCATCAACTACTTACCACACATAGACATGTGTCAGGTAATGGGCATCCGTACCAATAGAGGAAGTAATTATGCGATTCAGTAGAGGTTTATGGTTTCGTCTGAACTCAAATCAGGGTAGGACCTGCAAGGCCACCAAAAGGACATGGATTCTGAGTACTCTGGCACTGCTCTCTCTTCCGGAGCCTGAAAAGGCAGATCAGAGCTGGACCTTACTACATGTTCGAAAATGGGCATGCGTGTATAGGCAAACAGAGTGTCCCGAAAATACTAGTGATCGTGTGTGGCATATGGAATAGGCAGCCCACCTGGCATGCTAATATGATCCAAGGCTGCAGTAACCAAATGCCGAATACCGAGGGGTGATAGACCTGAGCGAGAGCTAGACTCATGGTTGGCTGTGAGTTCCACTTCCTGAAGAGGGGATTTGACAGACAAACCTCCAAGCAGCAGAAGTACTGGAATAATTGAAACTGTTCCTGTCCACTATGGGCTGCAGTGAGGAAGGTGGACATTGTAGAGCTGGCACAATCATCTTGGTGGCACAGTGAACTTCCAGCATGGTGCAAGACCTTAGGGGACACAATTGGCTTATAAAATGCTATCTTGTTGTTCAAAGCAATTTCATCTTGCTCCATGGTGATCCATTTATTGAGAAGTGTGCTTCCCTCTAAAAACGGGGCCTACAGCTGAAAACTAAGGTGAAGGAAACCCCTTATTTCTGCTGAGATCACTGTCTCCAAGCAATGGCACCCATGAAAATGTTGTAAGAAATGACTAAAAATATTAAAAAGGGGGTAACCTCTTTCAAGGAAACATATTTAGGTGTTACCAAAGGTCTCAACTGCTGCACCAAGACTTCAGCTTGCGGCCTCTGGCAGGTTGCTACCCCTATGTTTATGAAGGGAACCAGATCAGTTAATTGTTCTAAAATACTGATTGAACAGTCCTATGACTGCAAAATCTATAGAAATGGAGTTAGCACTTGAAGATCACTGAACAAGAACAACTGAGAAGAACTCCTACACAACATAGTAGAATTCATAGCTGGATGAGGAGCAGACCTGAGGATGAAGCATGCCACTACGGTGGGTGAGGTTATTGTGTCCTGCAGACCCAAATGTCAGAAGGCATAACTCAGCTCAACCACAGTTTGGGCTGAATTTGGACCTTCTCGCTCATGGGTCTGTGGGCTCTGTTTTATGTAGAGGAAGTTTTGGAGGATATATGATAGACCTGCAAAAAGCCTTTCCCTCCACCCTTGTTATCCTGATCATTATATGAAAAGCCAGGTTTTGAGTAGCTTACTGAAGGTAGTCAGGGCAGAGAATGGAGAGGACGAGGAAGAGAGCTCTACAGCTTAGCTGTGGTCACTGAAAATGCTCTCCCTCCAGCTCTGGCCTTGCGGTGCCCAGAAACCTGAAGAAGTGCCAGGAAGGCGGATCTATGCTTGTGGGACAAGAGGCAAGGTTTGAATTTAGAGAAAAGAAATGTGGCAGGAAGTGAGTGAATTGCTACATCCACAAGCATGAGAGATTTAAATAAGACCCACTTTTCCACCAGAAGCCGGTCTGTGTTGAATTGGAGAACTATGCTCCCATTTCATGGAACTCATGAGGTTGCTACATTCTGCACCAGTTGGAGTTCATTAAGACTTTGGAAGAGACACCCGAGTCAATGCAGTTCTCTTAGTCCAGATGTGGCTGAACTAGTGCCAGGACCATAGAGATATGGTAGGTGGGATAAATAACGGGAAGGACTTTGAGGAGCACTTTGAGTTACAGGACCTGGATACTTCACTCGCTTGAGACTCAAGAGTGAGATGTTCATCTAAGATGTTGCCTAGGGCCTGGACCTGGTGAAAATGAATGGGCTGACAACCAATCAGTGCAGAACAGTCCAGGTTATATGGGGAGAGGGCTTTTTGTGTGTAAGAAATTCCTTGTTTGTTAGATTAAATTTTTTTGAAATGTTGCAACCTCCGTTATGGAACTATGGCAATGGTGGAAGAAAGTTGATTCTCATCTGGGGCCAGGTGTAGGTGTCTCAGACCGAAGATGAACTCAATGTCATCCACATACATGTTACGATTGTACACCCCATGGATGACATTGATTAGCCATTGGAACCTTATAAATTACAATACGAGAGAAAGAATTACTCCTTGAGTCACCCCATATTTCAAGATCCAGGGAGTGGAGCAGAACTGGGATAGTGCTACTATCTGGCATCTATCTGAAATGAAAAAATTTAACCATTTAAGGATAGGGTAGTGGAAGCCGATGTCAACTAGCCCTTAGATCAGCAATGCATGGTTGATGGTATCAAATGATACTAAGTGCAGGAGAATTATTTCCTTAATATCTTAAAACAATATACTGGAGCACTCCAACAATATGTATAAATAACAATGTTTGAGGACAGATAGCCAAAAAAGTAGGTTCATAAGTCCACTGTCAAGTAGTATATTTTCCTCGTCTTTATTGTGCTTACATGCTTCCAACCAAGTACATGATCATCAGGCGACACGTGTTTCATTCCCAATGGGACTTTTTCAAGGCTGTGTGTAGTAAACAAATATGAAAACAGCATAAGTGAGACCAAACGAACATATGAAATCTGTTCATTTCATACATGAGTTAAATGCATTGTGTGCTGTCGATGGTACAGGCAGAACTTGAAAGTGAATCAGAGTGAGACTGTCATAGCAGACTTATAATGCTCCTTACACATGCCAAGTACTACAGCACTATTAGGACAATACCTGACAGGACAGTCAAGATGTGAAAAAAAGAAAAAGATAAAATAACATGCTGTGTATACAGGCCATATCTGTGATTCAGCACCCGTGTTGTGGGGCAAAAGGTGAACTGAGACCACGAAATGTGCACGAAAGAGAAAAGGAAGTGTGACCCAAGACGAATAGAATATCCTCTACCGCATACTAAATAAACCAGTGAAGAGTTGAAAAATGTAATTGTGACCTAAGGTTATTATAGTTCGAAATGGCAAATGGTTCACAAAAGTTTAACATTTCATGTTTGGTTCAAAATAATTTAGCCAAGTTGTGTGCTGATAGAAAAAAAGGAAAAGGAATAAAAGTTGTTTTAGTTGGTAATCCTCACTAAAGGACTCACTGTGTGATTACAAACTGTTGGCCAGATTTATTAAGGTTTTGTGTCACCCTTGTGCCACGCAAAGGAGTGCAAGGGAGACACAAAACCTAAGAGAGATTTATCAAACATGCACGGCCACCTTGTGTGGCCCTGCATGGCTTGATAAATCTAGAGAAACGCAAGGTAGCGCAAATCGCTGCCTTGCTTTACTATGCTGTAAACCTATGGAAGGTTTGGGTCCAAAATGCACACTAGAAAGGACCACAATACTTTTTATACACAAAAGGTTTCTAGTGGCACAAGTTAAATACGCAATTCAACATATAACGAGCCGGTGTTTTTAATCCACAATCTCTCGTGGTTTATTTCACAATTATTCTATTGCTTTACTATGCGGCAGGTAGGCCCCCACCCATGGATTTTGGCACATTCCCGGATTTATTTAACACAATGGACCCGACCACTGCTGGGTCCGAGGGAGAGGGAGAGGGAGAGGATTCACCTAAAGGCCAGGGGCCATAGTTCGTGTTCTCCCTATAAATATAACTTCTAGCACAGAAACGAACGGGTCCCTATGTTTACTAGCTCAGCCTCTTACGGGGGCCTTTACACACCTTATGATATAGGTGTTCCTTCGCCGAGGAAAAACTCTAGCTACTCTGTTCATCCGATATTATGGACCCACACAATTGTGCAAGAAAATTTACAGGATGGCATCACACACCATCCAAGTGTCAGGCTTCATCATCGGCCATCCCACGTTCGCCAAAGAATCCTCTAATGGCAAACGAGCCCGTACTAGGGCTGTGGTTCAAGCATTAGCAGGAAACTGAGGAGAAAAAGAAAAGGAAAAGAGAAAGGAGTCCAATGCTAAAAATCCCTACCGCCTACCGGTTAAATTTTAGAACCTTTATTCCTTGGTGGAGGAGGGATGGTTAAAAAGCAGATGGACAATAATAGCCCTGTTATGGCGCTAATTGTCCGATTATAACAAACAGGTCTGTTTAGTAAATCAGGTCAACATGTTTTAGCCCCCAAAATGGCCCCTACAGGGGTTCCAGGCTTTCTTCAGGATCAAATTGAGCCCTATATGTCCCTACAGTGCTTCCCTATTATATGCGTGCTTAAATGGATACAATACCCGGTTGGCCCTTAGTCCACTCCGGGTCCTTCTGTGCCAAGAGGAAGCTATCTAGGGGGCATAGCGAAGCCGCCGACCAGCATGGCCTCGTGGCGTTGAAGCTCCGCCAGTCGCCCTCAGTCCAGCAACAATATCCCTTAAACCATAGCACTACCGCAACACTGCTTGGCTCCAGGGGCCTGCTCTCATCGTGGCGAGCGCAGGGATATGAAAGGACCGTGCCCAGTTGGCGGCTAAACAGGGCTCCAAGCGATCATTGAACTGCGGAGAGGAGTGAACCTCCACCAGAGCTGCTCCCACCACCAACGCGGCCCGCCTCAGACGCGGATACCTGCGGCGGCGGACTCCCGGTCTGTGAAGACAACGAGAGTCGGGGTAAGTCCATCGGGCGCGGGTTGCAAGCTGCGCTCCCCCCCGATCACGCCGCCCTACTACCGTTTAGTGGCCCGTTTGGCCACGATAGGCCCGCTACACCCGAACCCCCCCCATAGGCCCCGCGGGGGCAGGGCCCACGCTGGGCTCGGGAGGCGCACACTCTGCTTCCAGTCGGTGCGGGCCGGGGGGCGATAGGGGTTGAGCCGCTGTACCCGTCGCCCCGGCGGCTCCTCTGCGGCAGCGGGCGCCCTGCCGGCTCGCGGCCTAGAAATCCAGCGCCAGGCCTGTGATTGCTCCTAGCCACCTCATAACGCCTCAGCAATCCGCCTTTTGGGTCCACATCGCCGCTCCACTGCCTGCCTCTCCCCACCGGCGTCCACGGGACATAGATGCACACGGGGGGAAGCCCTGCTTTAACCACGTGCCCCCCTCCCCCCCAGGACCTACCGTCTCTGGCGCAACCGATTCCAGGCTCATTTCCTGGGAGGCGCAGAAACCCAGCACCTGTCCTGCTATTGTGCCTCTCCACCTCGCAGCACCTCAGCAGTCCGCCTTTTGGGCCTGCAGCGCCGCCACATTTCCAGCATCTCGCCCCTGGCTTCCGCGGGACATAGTTGCATGCGGGGAGAGGCCCTGCTTCCACCTCACGCCCACCCCCAGGACCTACCATCACTGGTGCAACCAACTCCTGGCTCATTTTGTGGGAAGGCACACCGCCCCTATATCAGGCTGATCGGGGTGTCAGCTCACCGGCATCCCGGGTTTCTACACTAGATCCCCCGCCTTCATTCTTCGCCGCAACGCCAGCTTTTCTTCCAGGCCTTCTCATCGCCTGCGGCGCAGACAAGGCACCGCTGCAGCTCCCGCAACTTGACCCCACAGCGGCATGGGCCGCAAAGACCCGAAACAAAGGACCCTTCCATTCGAAAAGGTTGCAGAGCAAAGTCAGGACGACGGCCCCAACATGGCAGAGAGCAGCAAAGGTGCGGATAGCGCAGACGATCTCACGGCTCAGACATCCACGCTGCTCCAAGAGATGAGGGCGGGTTTTCGCGCGCTGGATGGGCGCTTCGACACACTGGACAAGCGCCTGAAAGACATGGGGGCCAAAATCTAAGCGCACGACAGGCGCCTGGACACTGCGGAGGCGCGTATCTCAGACACTGAGGATGGAACGGCGCAATCCCTTAAGAGGCTGGAACGCGTGGAGCACATCCTTAAAGATGTGGCGATTAAAAACGAAGATCTTGAAGCGCGCAGTCGGCGCAACAACATCCGCATTTTAGGGGTTCCGGAGACCACTGCAACGGGCCGCCTGGACCGCTTTGTCGAGACCTTGCTTGCGGACATGCTTGGCAGGAAGTCCTTCACCCCATGTTTCGTGGTGGAGCGCGCACACCGCGCGCTGGGACCTCGGCCCAATCCGGGCCTTCCCCCACGGCCTATCATTGCCCGCATAATGAACTTTCGCGACCGTGACACAGCATTGTGCCTCGCCAGAGAGAGAGGAGACACTGTTTGGCAAGACTCCAAAATAGCGCTCTACCCAGACTTCACGCTCATGGTGCAGGAAGCCTGCCGTAAATATAATGGGGTCAAGGCCGCACTCAGGAACTTGGGACTGAAATACGGCATGCTCTACCCAGCGAGACTGCGAGTCGATATCAATGGCCGGTCACGCATTTTCGACACCCCGACGGAGGCACAGGAATTTTGCCACACATACAAACAGAGCAACAACCAGGCAATGGCGGTCGAGAACAGATCCTCGCCACAGGGCAGCGGCTCCAACGCCAGCATGGAACTGTTTTCTAGCGCGGGCACAGGCTGACTGCTCCATCCTGCACGGCGACCAGCTGAGGACATTAATAGTTTGGGATATCAAAGTTCATCACTCCATAATGTTTCTAATGACTGACCGATTGGTGTGGCGTCGCCACCCCTCGTGGTGTACACCTTTGATTTAATTTCTAGGGATACGGATGTACCGAGATGGGGTTTTTCTATTCCAGCTTAAAATCTATTGGTATATCTTACTTCACTGTCAGATTTGGGGCATGCCTCGCTCCCCGTTGGACGAGGCTGGGTGGAGGGTGGGGGGGGGAAAGCTGTTCTACTGCAGAAATTTGAAATTAGTTATTGCACTGCTCACTGTTCACTTAAATGTTTATCAACAATTGCTTTTGTCGGTTATGACTGTCAAGACACTTAAATGGCGCGGCTAGGTAATGTCGATGGTCCCTCAAACTTATCCCTGCTATCCTGGAATGTCCGAGGTTTGAATGACAACCGTAAGAAACGTCAGATTGTTCATTATTTGTTACGCCACAATGTTGATGTTGCTTTTCTACAGGAAACACACTTGCCCAAAACAGACCCCGCACGATTCGCCTCAAGCTGGGGCACACACAGGTATTTCTCCAACTTCAGTAGCTATTCCCGAGGTACAGCTATCATTATACACAAAAGGGTGCCCTTCAGTCTTCACTCCGTTATTGGGGATGATGAGGGCAGATTTACAATAGTCACGGGCCTGTTGATGGGCCACAGCGTCACCCTGGTATGCGTCTCTGCTCCGAACACTGACTCCCCGGAGTTCTTCTACTCCCTACAGGCCCAACTCACTAAGTTAGACTCCACCCTGTTGCTAATGGGAGGAGACCTCAACTTACTTCTTAACCCCGCTTTAGACAGTACCGCCAACTCCCCTGGCACTAAGCCGCGCGCACGCAGAGCCGCATCAGAACTTTGCGAGCACTTCTCACTATGCGACATATGGCGCGCACGCAACCCTACTAACACAGAATACACACATTACTCCAGTTATCACAACACTTGGACCAGGATAGATTATTGGTTGCTTTCCCCTGGCATCACCTGCTGGTACAAATCACTCGTTACACTGCCGAGAACATATTCCGATCACTCCCCAGTTAAACTCCTTCTTACAGTGCCCAGACCCGACGGATACGAACGACAATGGCGCTTTCCAAGTAGAGCCCTTAACGATGACCTCTTCCACTCGGAAGTACACGAGGCTATTGAAGAATATTTTGCTATCAACACAGGCTCGGTAGATTCTTGGGCGGTCCTGTGGGAAGGTTTTAAGGCATACATTAGGGGGGTCTGCATAGCTAAACACGCCGGGGTCCTAAAGGCTCTCTGCTCCACATTATCTCGCCTGGAGCGTGACTTACAGGACATAGATAGCGACACAACTAGCAGCCCTACCGCAGACTCGACAAAACGCAGACTGGCCCTCATCGCTGAATTCAAAGACACTGCGGACCGGGAAATACTGTTCCTAGGCAAATACTCCACCGCACGGAAGTACGGTGAAGGAGAAAGACCAGGCCGAGCTCTGGCACAGTTGCTCCACCCGCCATATAATAAAGCCTACATCACCGAGCTGACCTCATCCACTGGTCAGATGCTTACATCCACATCCCAGATCCGAGACGAATTTCTTGATTATTACACCTCATTATACACCTCGAGGCTAGGACAGGACCTCACAGCGCAAGAAGCTTACCTCTCCGAAATCGCTTTGGTGTACTTAGAGAAGCACATGCAAGATTTCCTCGCTGAACCAATCTCCATTGATGACGTCAATAACGCTATTGAAGCCCTTCGTGGGTCCTCGGCCCCTGGCCTGGTCGGCTTCACTGGGGATTTTTACAAAGCGTTCAAAGACCTCCTGGCCCCCCAACTAATCGAGGTATATGCCGAAGCCCTTGAGAGGCAAGTCCTACCCCCCACCTTCCGCGAGGCTGTCATCATCCTCCTCCCCAAACCGGGCAGGGATCCGTCCTTATGTGGATCTTACCGCCCCCTGTCCTTATTGAACATAGACTATAAAATCCTGGCCAAAATCCTCGCAATGCGCTTATCACTATTGATGGAATTAATTATTTCCCCGGCCCAATCAGGCTTTGTCCCTCATCGTTCCACCTCCCTGAATCTTAGAACACTGTTCTCAGTGCTACACAGGATCAACCCTGAGGTCCCACCGGCCGTCATTTTATTAGACACGGAGAAAGCGTTTGATTCTCTTGAGTGGCCCTTTTTTGTGTCAATCATGCGTCAAATGCGGATGCCAATGGGATTCATTGCCACCACAGAATTATTGTACAGGCGCCCCACAGCGAGACTCCACCTCAATGGCATACTCTCCCAGCCCTTTTCTCTATCCCGCGGTACTCGTCAAGGCTGCCCCCTGTCCCCACTGTTGTTTATACTTGCAATGGACCCTCTAATCCGACACTTCCAGGAGAAGCATTTGCAAAGGGGCCTCCAATTCAACACCGGCCCCTTATTGGTTTCCCTATATGCAGATGACACTATACTTTATGTTCGGGAACCGAGCATTAACTTGGATCCCCTCATCAGGGAAATAACTCGGTTCGGACAGCACTCTGGCTTGGGCATCAACTGGCACAAATCAGTCATTTTCCCTTTAACCCCTAGCACATTGCGATGGGACTGTGAGTTCCCCCTCGAGTGGTGCGAGGACTCCGTTAAATATCTGGGCATCCATATACATCTTGACACAACTCACATTATCCGTCTAAATTATGGTCAAGCTATCAACGCCCTGGAGGCACAGGTGGAGCGCTGGTTGCGCTTGCCGCTCTCGATCGCCGGCAGGGTGGCTCTCATCAAGATGCTCATGCTCCCTAAATTTTTATACCTCTTCAACAACATCCCCATTCCCCTCCCTAACAGCTTCTTCGTTACGTTACGCTTGCATCTCATAAAGCTGGTCTGGGGAGGCAAGCAGCCCCGGGTGCGCTGGCAGATTATGGTCCTTCCGTATGAGAGAGGGGGGTTCGGGGTGCCTGACCTTCAGTTGTATTATTTAGTGGCCCAATGTAGTTATTCTTTCGCCTGGTACCACCCCGACGCCAGGATCCCATATCTTCGCCCTGAGGCAGATCTGGTGCTGCCTGACACGTACTCAGCGGTATTACCCAGGGGCCTGCCCAGAGACCCCAATGACATACAAACGGTTTCCACCACCAGTTGGGCATGGGAGAAACTGAAACGGATCACTGGTACATCTACACTCTATTCCTCGACACTGCCGCTTCCCAATGCCCGCTGGATCACGGGAGAGAGGCTGGTACAGCGCACCTTGGCTAAATTTTCCATTGCCAAAATGGGAGACTTATACCCAGATGGACACGCCTTTCATGTCATGGACGAAGACCGCTTCCATGATGCCACCTTCATGGATCGCTTTCTTTTGGGGAGAGTCCGATCGGCGCTACGGGCATCCCTGCCTGGTTTTCCCATTGAACCAGATTCGTTCCCCCCTTTGTCCATAATCATCGACAGCCCAGGAGGGATACATCTCATATCCAAGCTGTACAAGGCCTGTTCCGAGACTATTCCAGTACAGGACGACAAAATTCATAGAGATTGGGAAGCTGACTTGGGTCACCAGATCACAGATGACCAATGGGTCAAATGCTGCACTGTTACGAGGGAGGTCTCTTTGAATAGTCGGCATAAGCTGCTACATTTCAAGTTCTTGCGCAGAATGTACATCACCCCGGCCAGATCTCACAGACTTGACCCCTCCAGACCGCATAACTGCCGCAAATGCAACGCCCCATATGCTGACTTCGCCCACCTTTCGTGGACGTGTCCCAAACTACTACCTTTCTGGGAGGTGGTGCACAAAACACTGGGAGATATGATTGAGCTGACACTCATCCCCACTCCGGAAATTGCATTATTGGGCTATGTAGCAAACGTTCCCAAGCGCACACGTAGATTCGCCGCCCTTAGTTTGCTACTTGCTAAAAGGGAAATTGCACTACATTGGGGCCGGAAAAAAGCTCCCACATTGCAGGGATGGCTTCAAAGCCTAGCCTTTTGCAACACCAATAGCGAACTCTACTCCACCACATTGCCTCAATCCTCCCGGCCCAAAGACATTTGGGGGCCATTCAGGGCCTACACGCAGGCTAACCGCCCGACTGCTGACTCTCAAATAACACAGGGCATTGTTCCAACTGGTGTGGGATAGTTGATTTGCACAACACACTCACTTGTTTCACTTCAGCCTCCAGGGGGTCGCTCGAGATTTCTTCACATATAGGCATGTATGTATCTGCACGGGATCAGTGGACGGGAGGGATATACGGCGGGCAGATGGGGGTAACTTAGGCGTGATGCTTGCCTGCCAGCTGGATCGCACCGGCATGCTTTGACGATGTTGCTTGTCTATCAAAGCCTTGAAGGTCTGGCCTTTTGAACATTGCACCTTTGTATTACTATGCCAATGTAACGATGACGGTGAGCACTCATGTTTGTATATCAGAACTGTAATAAAACAGTAAATAAAGTTTTTTTTTAAAAAGAGGAAACTATCTAGAAGACATAAGGCTGGGTGGTTAAGTGAATACATTACACATATATACACCCACACAACATTGAAAAAGAAAACATATTCTGCAGAGTAGCCAAAGTGCGTTTTTTCAAAAGATTTTGAGCGGACGGCTTGCATGCCCAAATGCAGTCGCCTTTGTACGAGTATCGTGAGTAATACACGCGTTCACACACCCGTGCTCATGCACATTCAATTTTAAAACATATGATGTCTGGGTGTTTTTTTGTGTTTTTTGTGGTGTTTTATATAGCGCAAACTAGACCCGGAGGTATCAGAGCGCTTTACATGAGCACCAGTTACGTTACAGATGGACACATTAATTTTTGTGGAATTTTATATACAGTGAACTAGACCCAGAGGTATCAGAGCACTTTACATGAGCACCAGTTACGTTACAGACGGACACATTAATATTTGCTAGGCACGGGGAGATTAGGTGATTTGCCCAGAATCACAGAATGTTGAGTGTCCTCGCCGAGACTCGAACCCGGTTCCCCAGCTCCGAGGTCGACCGCCCTAGCCACATTCTCGCCCTTAATCAAGCCCTGAAATTTACACATCATTGTAATTTTATCTTTATGTCCTTTTTGCGAAATCTATGTACACAACATATATGTAAACACACCCACTTACACCGGGATCTTACCCTGTATAGCTAAATCATGTGCCTCCTGGAGGGGTAGGGAAGGAGTCCTGTAGTCACACCCTAAAAAGGTTTACACGAGTTAAATGGATCAAAATTCATACGGAGAAACGAGAGAGCGCTGAGCAATTATGGGCAATTAGAGAGGTGCGCTTATCACATATACGGCTTACTTCGTCAAGGATCTTCCTCGCCGGATCACCTACAGTGTATCCCAATGCTCCTCCCGATGCTGCCATCCCGTTTGTGTTTTGCCAGCCTTGTAGTGCTTGGCGGCCTGCCCCTCATGGCAAAAGAACTAGAAGTCTTAAACAAGGGACTAGGATTTGTACCAACTCCAAGAGTTGATTAGTTCCAGCTTAGAACGGAATTATCAGAGTTCTTTATGAAAATGAAACTGAAATCATTTTTCCATGACACGCCGGAGGTGGACAAAGGGGGAACAACAAAAACACCGGTCTCAGGGTAAAATCAACCTTCCTACCGCCGACACATGCAACCCCCGCGGCAATACAAACCTTTGAAGAGGCTGTCTCTAGAGAGATAGAAGCTATGTACATCAATCCAAGCTTCGATAACATGTCAACCAAAGAAAGAAAGGCCCTAGAGGCACTGAGAAAAAGACGGATATTGTCATAAAACTGGCAGACAAAGGGGGCACCACGGTTATTCTCACAACCAAGATGTATGACACAGAGTATAAAAGGTTACTATCAGACAGAACCAGCTACGAGGCCCTGAGAGAAGACCCCACGCCACGCCTGACTAATGAAATCAAATCTATGCTAGAGGAAGCATTAAGTATGGGCTGGATTACTGCGCAAGAGGCAAAATTCCTCACCCCAGATAGTCCAAGGATGGCCTTATTTTACATACTGCCCAAACTGCATTAGAATACCTTTCCACCACCAGGCCGACCATTGTGTTGGGGATTAATTCTATCCTTGAACCTTTATCTCAGTTCTGCGATTGGTTTCTTCAACCACTAGTCAAGACTATGCCTTCATATGTAAAGGATGCAAAGGAGATACTCTGCCTCCTGAATGACCTGAGCATTGATACCAGTGTGGACCTACTGATGACGATGGATATCGAAGCTCTTTAGACATCCATACCCCAGGAGCAAACCATAACCACCATCGAGAACCTCCTAAGGGATGCACAAATTGATACCATTACCCTGATGTCATTTGTACTGGACTGTGCGAGGATTGCCCTCACAGAGAACTTTTTCAAATATGAAAACACCATATACCATGAGGTGACGGGGACTTCAATGGGCAGTACATTTGCCCCAAGCCTGGCATGCCTATATGTCCACCAGTTTGAAGTCGAGCATATCTATACCGATTCAAACCCCTACCATGATAACATCAGGTTGTGGCGCAGGTATATTGATGATGTTCTAATAGTGTGGAGGGGTGACGAAACACTAGCAGTGGAATTCTGTACCTGGATCAATACCAGGGATCCTTTCTTGCAGTTCACCCATACCCTGGATAGGACCTCTGTTACCCTCCTGGAACTCCAGATAACCGCAGAGGATGACAAAATAATAATCAAAGTATATGAAAAGCCAACAGACAAAAATAGTCTATTACTATTTGACAGCCAACATCCAAAATCTCTTAGGGAGAATCTGCCCTTTGGGCAGTTCTTACGAATTAGACGTAACTGCAAGGACATGGCCACCTTTGAAGAACAAGCGGACAGACTAACTGACAGGCTGAGGGCACGTACATATCCATCTGGTATACTCAAAAAAGCCTAAAAAAAAGCTTTACTTGAAACATACACAGAAGAGCCAGAGGAAAGGATTGCCTGTGTCACTACCTTTACTCCGGCATCCAACACAGTGAAATGGATAATTACCAAGAACTGGACAATACTCAAGAAAGTGGGTATCAATTGGGAGCCACCATTGCTCTTATTCAGATGAAGCACAAGCTTGAGGGATAGACTGGTACATACATCCCCCTCTAATAAGTTAAACAAACAGAATAAATCACAAGGAGAATTGGAAAAAGGGGAGACCCAAAGAAATTCGTAGAGAAACAAAGGTTCTTATTTGCAAGTAGTTATAACAGCACTACAGTACATTGTATGTATAAGTAAACATAAGTGGCTTGTGCACTGAACGTGCTTGTGATAGTGAACGGCGCAGTGACACAATGAGGTGAGAGAACAGCGTGAACGGTGCAGAAAGTACAACAAAATACGAGGTCAATAACAAAAGAAGGTATATACATGGTAGATACTTTGTTTGTGGTTTTGAATTATTTAAATTGACCATATTGGAGCCAAAGGTAACGCTGGGTGATCGACGGCGTTTCGACCTGTCTGACTTCAGGTCGTCATCAGGACCAGGTTACTTGATTTGGTAATAGTGCTGTGTAAGCAAAAGAGAAACAGGAGTGAGGCCCAGGGGTGGCCAGGCGGTCAAGTAAAAATGCCCAAGAATGAGAGAAGCGGAAAAAATACCTGAATGATAGGAGAAGGCGTCCCAAGCGCAGGGTGTGGGAAGGAGGGCGGTCCAAAGGAAGTCTGGGGGAAGAAGGGTAGATTATTGAACTGGACCAGGGCACAAGGAAAAGCAAGTGTAGTAGGCAAAGGCCCTGAATCATACCTGCAAGCGAATGGAGCAGGTAGTGTGAGGTAGGAAGGATGTCTCTTCCTAGGTAGAGCACAAACTTATGCAGGCTGGGGCTGGCAATTGTAGAGCGCAGAGTAGAGGCAAGTGGAGTAATCAGCAACTATGGGATACAAAAAGGGGGGAGGGGTACCGGGTAAATTGAAGGAACCGGTAATCAGTGGAAGCCGTGGAGCCAAACGGTGGAAGGAACGTCACATACCTGATTGGATAAGAGACGAGGTGTTTGTGGTAGCGACGATCCTTGGGGAGAAATACCATGAATGTAAGTCGGTGGCTGCGGACATGGAGGCACTTCAACAGCAACACCCTCAGAACTCTGGCGGGCTGAAAGGATCAGAGCGCAAAGCCGCGGGAGGTTTAAAGCGGTCAGAGCGAGGAGCAGTCAATGCTCGTAGGATGGCAGGCGAAGTTAAATCGTACCGTCAAGCTACCCAAGAGGTGACTGGAGCAACGCTGGGGGCCGTCGAGAGAAGATACTCACAAAGGAGGCGGGTCACGTGATGAAAGGAAAACTAGCCCGAGAGCTAAAGGACATTATGTGGTGCCCCGGGGGGACAGGAGAGAGAAATGAGAAGTGTTTCAACAAGGCACCAGAGATCGTGACGAATCATAGGACTTTGTTCAATAATACAGACATGATATGAAAAACAGAGTACACAAATGTTAATTTACAATAATTATACATTTGAATTAAAACATGACGCATAAAAGATGTGGGTAAGATTAAAGTTAACTATAGGAATACATGTCATAATATTGTTCGAATGAAGCAAACAGTAATCGGTCAACTTGTCAGAGTAGAGACAGGGGGTGAGAATAAAATTATACATCGCATTAAATATAATCATGTCGTTAGGATGAAGAAATCAAGAATCGGTCAACCTGTACTGATAGAGACAGTGTAAGGGGGAGACATAGGGGGGAAGGGAGGGGACCGTGAGGGACAACAAGAGAATAATCAGAGAGTAATCAGAGAGGTCAATACATAGGCAAATTGAAATAAAACCGGTCACAATGAAAACAGAGATGATGGACAAGGTCAGGAAGGACTTCGGAGGTCATAAATATGAATAAGCAGATTCAAACATAGGATACTGATCACATTAGGGAAAGGAATAACAGCGGGAGTGTCAAGGTGTCTCAATGGTAATGTTCCACTCATCAAGTGTGTTGAGCCCATTATTGACAGAGTCACATCTTGTGATCCAGCGGCATTCACATTTATTCAGGAGCAGACGTAAGTTGCCCCCACGCATTGGTAGTACTGGTTGATGGATGACTTGCCAGAACATATCGGTTCCAGAGTGGTTGTGGTTTTTGTAATGTGCAACGAGGGGAGCTGACTCAATGTTGCATCTAATGCGACTCTTATGCTGTGAGATCCGTTATTTGAACATTTGGGTTGTTTGGCCGATGTAAACAAGATTACAGGGGCAGTGAATAGAGTAGATCACATTGGTGGTCCGGCAATTAGAGAATTGTTTAAGTTGGTAAGAGCGGTTTCCGATGGTAAATACTTTCGTGTTGTACTCCAGCTACTATCCACGGGGCCTTCGGATGGTTTACCATACAGACAGTTCCTCCGCATCCGTAGGAATTGTAAATGGCGTAAGGATTACTTCTGTGAGGCTGCCGTTCTCACCGAGAAATTGCTAAACCGTGGCTACCCCAAACGCCTCGTATCCCGCGCTTGTAAACGAGCATGGTACTGTCACAGGGAAGTTCTCCTAACTCCTTCACCCACACGTGCTAACTTTCGCATCCCCTTTGTCTCCACTTACAGCCCCTCAAGCAACAAAGTGAGCAAGGTGATCAAGAAAAACTGGCACATACTTCGGAATCAGCCCTCTTTCCAAGAACCACCGCTCTTTTCATACAAAAGGGGTCACAACCTATCTGACAAATTGGTGCACAAGATCACCTGGCCGGATAACAGAAGGCAAACCCAAACCATTACCTCTTTGTGGGGCCTACCACCCACTTTGGGACACTACAAATGGCAAACTTGCTCCGTATGTGAACTCACACTCAACACGAAAGTATTCACCATCGGAGACCGCTCTTACCAACTCAAACAATTCTCTAATTGCCGGACCACCAATGTGATCTACTCTATTCGCTGCCCCTGTAATCTTGTTTACATCGGCCAAACAACCCAAATGGTCAAACAACGGATCTCACAGCATAAGAGTCGCTTTAAATGCAATGTTGAGTCAGCTCCCCTCGTTGCACATTACAAAAACCACAACCACTCAGAAACCGATATGGTCTGGCAAGTCATCCATCAACCAGTACTACCAATGCGTGGGGGCAACTTATGTCTGCTCCTGAATAAATGTGAATGCCGCTGGGTCACAAGATGTGACTCTGTCAATAATGGGCTCAACACACTTGATGAGTGGAACACGACCATTGAGACACCTTGACACTCCCGCTGTTATTCCTTTCTCTAATGTGATCAGTATCCTATGTTTGAATCTGCTTTTTCATATTTATGACCTCCGAAGTCCTACCTGACCTTGTCCATCATCTCTGTTTTCATTGTGACAGGTTTTATTTAAATTTGCCTATGTATTGACCTCTCTGATTACTCTCTGATTATTCTCTTGTTATTCCTTTATTTCAATTTGCCTATGTATTGACCTCTCTGATTACTCTCTGATTATTCTCTTGTTGTCCCTCACGGTCCCCTCCCTTCCCCACTCTGTCTCCCCCTTACACTGTCTCTATCAGTACAGGTTGACCGATTCTTGATTTCTTCATCCTAACGACATGATTATATTTAATGCGATGTATAATTTTATTCTCACTCCTTGTCTCTACTCTGACAGGTTGACCGATTACTGTTTGCTTCATTCGAACGATATTATGACATGTATTCCTATATTTAACTTTAATCTTACCCTCATCTTTTATGCGACATGTTTTAATTCAAATGTATAATTATTGTAAATTAACATTTGTGTACTCTGTTTTTCATATCATGTCTGTATTATTGAACAAAGTCCTATGATTCGTCACGATCGCTGGTGCCTTGTTGAAACACTTCTCATTTCTCTCTCCTGTCCTCCCGGGGCACCACGTAATGTCCTCTAGCTCTCGGGCTAGTTTTCCTTTCATCACGTGACCCGCCTCCTTTGTGAGTATCTTCTCTCGCCGGCCCCCAGCGTTGCACCATTCACCTCATGGGCAGTTTGACTGGTCGATTTCACTTCGCCTGCCATCCTACGAGCATTGACTGCTCCTCGCTCTGACCGCTTTAAACCTCCCGCGGCTTTGCGCTCTGTTTCTTTCAGCCCGCCGGAGTTCTGAGTGTGTTGCTGTTGCGGTGCCTCCATGCCCGCACCCACTGACTTGCATTCATGGTATTTCTCCCCAAGGATCGTCACCACCACATACACCTCGTCTCTTATCCAATCAGGTATGTGACGTTCTTTCCACCGTTTGGCTCCACGGCTTCCACTGATTGTCGATTCCTTCAATTTACCCGGTACCCCTCCCCCCCTTTTTGTATCCCATAGTTGCTGATTCCTCCACTCGCCTCTACTCCGTGCTCTACAATTACCAGCGCCAGCCTGCATAAGTTTGTGCTCTACCTAGGAAGAGACATCCTTCCTACCTCACACTACCTGCTCCATTTGCTTGCAGGTATGATTCAGTGCCTTTGCCTACTACACTTGCTTCTCCTTGTGCCCTGGTCCAGTTCTATAATCAACCCTCCTCCCCCCAGACTTCCTTTGGACCGCCTGCCTTCCCACGCCCTGCGGTTGGGATGCCTTCTCCTATCATTCAGGTATTTGTTCCGCTTCACTCAATCTTGGTCATTTCTACTTGACCGCCTGGCCACCCCTGGGCCTCACTCCTGTTTCTCTTTTGCTTACACAGCACTATTACCAAATCAAGTAACCTGGTCCTGATGACGACCTGAAGTCAGACAGGTCGAAACGCCGTCGACCACCCAGAGTTACCTTTGGCTGCAATGTGGTCAATTTAAATAATTCAAAACCACAAACAAAATATCTACCTTGTATATACCTTCTTTTGTTATTGACCTCGTATTTTGTTCTACTTTCTGCGCCGTTCACGCTGTTCTCTCACCTCATTGTGTCACTGCGCCGTTCACTGTCACAAGCACGTTCATTGCACAACCCACTTATGGTTACTTATACATACAATGTACTGTAGTGCTGTTATAACTACTTGCAAATAAGAACCTTTGTTTCTCTACGAATTTCTTTGGGTCTCCCCTTTTTCCAATTCTCCTTGTGATTTATTCTGTTTGTTTAATTTGCCATGTGAAATAATTTCCGGTTGAGACATTGTTTTTTGTACGCATACTTCACCCGGGTCTAGACTGGGTTAACGGGTATACTCCTGTTTCTTTGTGTCTACCTCTAATAAGTTAAAAACAGACGAAGCACCCTGTACACTGTGGAATATGCCTCCCGTAACAGGACATTTCCCATGCGTAAAGTGCTTGGTATGCCCCTACATAAAACAACAAAAAGAGGTGGATATTGGGTTAGGCCGCCCATGGATACTTAACCAACATACTAACTGCAACACAGAGAGTGTGATTTATATGATCACCTGCCCGTGCGCAAAAAGGTATATTGGTATGACAACATGTAAGATTCGATTAAGAACCAATGAACATCGTAGCACTATAAGATGCAAAAAAAACATCAACATGCCTAACAAAACATTACCTGACTCTACACCACACAGACGCAGACCTGCAGTGGGTCATGTTAGAGGCCCTTAGACACAGACCAAGAAGTGACATGAGCAAAATACTTTAAGAGAACAGAGATGGGTTTACCTATTAAAGACTCATATCAATGGTCTGAATGAAGAGATACCGTGGCTGCATGTGTAGTTCATTTCACTTATTCCAGCTTCTTGATTATTTCATCCTAATGTAAAATCATAACAGACAACACCTATTAGGTGAAAACAAACTCCCAAGTAGGGCGCTATTTAATTTAGTATAAACACTACTTCTGTATCTCTTGATATAAAAAATGCCCCCATCTATCTTAAGAGAGAGGAAAAGATAGGCACACAACGTAGGTCAGAAGGACAGAGGCAGATCGTTCCTCAACGTGAACCATATATATGGGGACTACCTCTCCCAGAATACCTAGCACCGTCTATGTGAAAATTCCAGCAACATAGTCCGGCCCTTTAATATTACAAATTGATTTCTGCTGGCTCACGATCCTAGAATACTTTTACAAGATCCTGCCACGCACATGATCTGTGACATTTCTGGCTTTTTGGCATACACTTCAGGATAGATCACAAACTCAGTGACGATTCCAGTAGCTTGGGACTACATTTCCCATGATCCATAGCCCGTTGCCAATCGATGATGTCATCTAAGGGACGCTAAACACTACAAGGCTGGCAAAACACAAACAGGACGGCAGCATCGGGAGGAGGATAGACTGTAGGTGATTCAGCGAGGGAGATCCTTGACGAAGTAAGCCATATATGTGAAAAAAAGCTCCTCTCGAATTGCGCATAATCGCGGTGCGCTCTCTCGTTTCTCCGTAAGAATTTTGATCCATTTAACGCGTGTAAACTTTTTTAGAGTGTGACTACAGGACTCCCTCCCCCACCCCTCTAGGAGGCACATGATTTAGCTATATAGGGTAGGATCCTAGAGTGACTGGGTGTGTATACATATATGTTGTGTACATTGATTTTGCAAAAAGGACATAAAGATAAAATTACAATGATGTGTGAATTTCAGGGCTTGATTAAGACACCACGCAGACATCGTATGTTTTAGAATTGAATATGCATGAGCACGGATGTGTGAACGTGTGTATTACTCACGATACTCGTACAAGGGCGACTGCATTTGGGCATGCAAGCAGTCCACTCAAAATCTTTTGAGAAAACACACTTTGGCTACTCTGCAGAATATGTTTTCTTATTCAATGTTGTGTGGGTGTATATGTGTGTAATGTATTCACTTAACCACCCATCCTTTTGTCTTCTAGATAGTTTCTTCTTGGCACAGAAGGACCCGGAGTGGACTAAGGGTCAACCGGGTATTGTATGCATGTAAATTAGGATGCATATAATAGGGAAGCACTGAAGGGACATATAGGGTTCAATTTGGTCCTGAAGAAAGCCCAGGACCCCTGTAGGGGCCATTTTGGGGGCTGAATCATGTCGACCTGATTGACTAAACAGACCTGATTGTTATAATAGGACAATTAGCGCCATAACAGGGCTATTATTGTCCATCTGCTTTTTAACCATCCCTCCTCCACCAAGGAATAAAGGTTCTAAAATTTAACCTGTGGGCGGTAGGGATTTTTAGTATTGGACCCCTTTCCCTTTTCTTTTTCTCTTCAGTTTCCTGCTAATGCTTGAACCACAGACCTAGTATGGGCTTGTTTGCCATTAGAGGATTCTTTGGTGAACGTGGGATGACCGATAATGAAGCCTGACACCTGGATGGTGTGTGAGGCCATCCTGTAAATTTTCTCGCACAATTGTGTGGGTCCATAATATCGGATGAACAGAGTAGTTAGAGTTTTTCCTCGGCGAAGGAACACCTATATCATAAGGTGTGTAAAGGCCCCAGTCAGCGGCTGGGCAAGTAAAAATAGGGACCCGTTCTTTTCTGTGGTGTGAGGTAACATTCCCAGATTTACCATTAGTGGTAGACCTGGGAATGCCACAAAATGCTAAGCCTCCCCAGGTGAGACGTAATGAGGGGAAATATCTTTATTTCTCCTCATTTTTTCCTCTTTCTATGTGTGCTGCATTCTACAGCACACGTAGAAAGAGAAAAATGCCTCTCAGGATTGTTTCTGTGCAGGAAGGTGTCCCTTCCTGCACAAAAATAATCTTGCCTACAATGCAGGGACCCTTGCAACATGACGCAAGGGTGCCTGCGTTGGCGCTAGGCAGCCAAAAGTGCGACAGAGCTAGGAAAGGACTGGAATGTGCTGTATTGTTATAGGGATTCTGCACACACACAGAGCTATGCACAGGATAATAGGACCTCGGAATATAGTGGTGAGCCAAACATAAACCTTAGCACCTAAAACCCCAACCCAACTAGCCTTAGCGTCCCATTAGCAACAATGTACCAATGATTAGACAACCCAGAACACGGTATCTCTCTCTCTCTCAGGACTCGCAGTAGCAAGAACACCCTTTCGTCACTCACTCATACCTGTCCACAACCGGCGTAAGAAGAGACACAGTATAGGTTAAAATGTTTATTTCAACATACGTGCTCTAAGATACAGTACACGTGACAGTACTATCAGCATAATGCATAAGAATAATATAATCAGCATAGTTACAACTCCATAGAATACTAACGGGGAAAGCATTTCATAAAGCAGTGGATAGAGGGCTGAATGACCTTACCACCCTCCCCGTGCTAGTAGCTTTTGTATTATAAAAATAGAAGACCTCTGGGCTTTGACAAGCGAACCCCCATATCTCAGTCTCTAGATGCAAAGACTACATCAGCAGACTATCACAGCTCTTCTCTCTGGAAAGGTTTTCTTCAAGTCCCTCTCAAGAGGGAAAAACGCAATAATAAAAGCCCACCAATTTCCCCATGGCAGCTGTACATAGTGTTATGTCTAGGTGCGAGGGACTGGCCATATCAGCAAGAACCAGGGACGTGTTTTTCAACCTTGTAACTGTTGTTCAGACTGAGCCCAAAAGGAACCGGAGAAAAGGTGAGAAACAGAAAATGCAGACAGTTGTAAAATAACTTGGCAGGAGCAGAGGGCGACAGAACAACGGCTAAGAGTAACATGCGCAAAAGTCATCATGGCAGCCAGGCCTATGCCAACGTATCCAGGCAGGCCAGGAGGCCACAAACCACAAGTCACCCTCCCCTGGACAGTCCATCGGCCAAGACTAAGGACGAAGACAGAGTTCAAAACACCTGAGCAGAACAGAGGCGTCCACAGTGGAAGGAGTGGAACGCGGCAAGGTAGCAAAAAGACAGTCAGCGAGGCAGTCCACGGACAGTGAACGGCAAATCAATCCAAAACGTGGAAGTGCAGAAATATGCTATACCGTCCAAGAGGACATCATTGGAATCGTCAAAAAACGTAGACGCCATCCAGTCCAACAGGTCAAAGCTGCAGGAATGCTCCTCAGAGGACCGAGCATCCAAAAGCAATGCGGGACAGCTTGCGTGATATTCAATATAGCTTTGTTGTAGGAGATTCTGAGCAGCCGCCCAGATATCCCATTGTGCCAAAATCCCCAGTGCAGCCGCACGCGTCATGCAGCCTGCAACGGAACAGTCCCGTTCATGGGCCTCTAAGGGACCCATCAACCGAACGAAATCCGGAACAGACAACGACGTATTGGAGAGGCAATGATCCATGGCCCAGGTGAAAGGGCAGCGAATGCAAGACATCACAGGTTGCACGCAAGTGAAACACGCAAAGCGAAAAGAAAGGGTATAGGACACACTCAGTGTCGCCAACGGCAGAACTCCGAAACCAGATAAAATGCGCTCACGGAGCAGCAGTAGGCGTCCGGGGTCGAGAAGGGCCCATCGGGGAGCAGCCATTGCGAAGGAAGCAGATCAACAGCAGTACACCAGCCACCAAAGCAAGGATTAATGGAAAGCCACCAAAGACACTGGAAAAAATAGAATGAATAAACGCCGGTATCACACCAAAAATAGTTTGGAAAGAGGACACGAGGCCGGACCCCACCACCTTAAAAAAATGCACTAGACCTTCAGTGTTAGATGCGTTAAAAATACGGTGAATTAATTCACCGAAATGTTGTGGGAGGTTAGTGTTAAAAGGGCCTGTATTTCACTGTGGGTACTTGCCACCTGGAGAACAAATGTCTCCCGGGCGGAAGTGAGCATAACCTCCTCTGCTCAATAATAGCGCCTTTATTCTGCTCAGTTTATTGAAATCCGCCTCCATAGTAGGAATGGAAGGCCAAATAGAATTATCTACGATGTCGTGAGGGGGAGGAAAAAGCACATTCTTGCAGCAAACAACCCTGTGCGATACAGTAACAATATAAGGGATGCCGGCCTGCATACCACAGCAGTTGTCGTTATTTAAAAGCAAATAGCTACCATTTGTAAGCACAGTAAAGGTAGGAGAAATAGTAGGAGCAGGAATGCCCTTTAACACACAAGCAAGATTCGGAGCGGAAACATTACAAGCTCCGTGCAATTTAATATGTTTACAAACAAGGGAATGACCCACTGTTGAATTGCATGACTCCCCCCGTGAGAAAAACTTCCTTGTCATCTCTAAGGCATTTATACATGAAAGGGAGGGACCAAAGTTCATGCAGGAAGGCACTACCCAAAGGCTGGAAACGGCCCACAGGCTAATGTTTCATGCATGAACTAAATTCAAACAAGGAAAAAGGCAATGCGATAACCCCATGAACTAGCCACACAGCAGAATCTATTTCCGCTACAGAGAATGGTAAGGGCTCCACTTTCTCGATATGTAACAGAGTGTAAACTGCATCTTTCATGGACATGAACTGCTGTTTGTCAGTTAAATTAAAAGGCAGAAATAAGGCAGTGGTGTTCAAAAAGTGCCAAGGAACCTTACCCAACTTAAGTGTTTGCAAAGTCCACGCAAATTGCATAACTGAACGTAATTGATTTTGACCATGATACAACACAGAAACATCATCTTGTACAATATCAACAACAGAGGACACAATATTCTCCAACGTGTAAATGCGGGAAGACAGGGTATTAATACTATTGTCAACAACAGCAAGCACCTTTTTCAAATTTGCTTGGTCTATTTCCCGTAAACGGGAAGCAGCCTCCATTTGCGATAACTTCCAGAGTTCATTATAAGCTTCATAAATGAACCTCTTCGGTCGTGGACCACGAGGTCCCAATATAAAGTCGGACAGATCAATATTGCCTGAAAGGAGGGACAAATGTTGTTTAACAGAGTCTAGGGAAGAATGTTGCAACCATTGTTTACATAATTTACCAACAGAATAGGTGGTGACAGTACGGGAGTTAGAAAACCTAGGATCGGGCTTGTCCTGAGTATAGCCAGAAACTGTGTCATGAAAACGCAGCTGGCACTCGTTAGATGATATGGGCCAAGACAACCAAGGTGACTGAAGAAGAGTAGACATATTAAACGAATTGTTCTGAAACAAAACCTGTAAAGTCGAAAGGGACATATTGAAGTGCGAGCTGTGGTTTAGAGTGGAAGACAGGGATGGAATTGATGGTGCATTCATTTGTTTTGTAGTAGCCAGACCCCAACACGTAGTCTGATAGATCGAAGCATTCAAAAACACCATTTGGGCTGGGATTAGGCAGGCACGGTGCAAGGCCTCGGTGCCTTGCACCTGCCAAGGCTTGGAGCCCCAGATTGACTTCAAATCCACTGTTTCCGTCCAGTATTCATAACCACCCACAGCCAAGGCCTTTAAAAAGGAACTCGAATAAAGCAATTTAGTGTGGGTCAACATGAATTTCTGTGTGAAAGGGGCAGGTAATTTGAAATAATAGGACCCAGGGTTCGATCTATTAAAATCAGTGAAATAAGTAAATTTATTTCAAAGAGTCTGGGAGCTACCCGATAAAGGGTTTGGGCAATGTTCCCATTGAGTGTAGGTCACAGGGCTACGTAGTGCACTCGGTTTATGGACAAAATGGTTGCCCCAATGCTGGTAACAGTATAAATCGGCATAATTCGCAGAATTCATATACAAATCCTCAGCATTAAATGAAGCATAATATTTCAAATCAGCAAACAATGCTTCAACTGCATGCACATCCCAATCATCAGAATGAATATTACTTTTTACTACATCACCCATGGAAACTCGAAGGACATTCGGTACATTAATAACTTCTGTTGGTCCATGAATTTGAAAATTTACAGCATGCCATACGATGCCATCAGCAACTGGAAAAGCTGAAATGTTCACCAATGTGTGGTCACGCTTCATGATGTGAGATGAGGAATGTGGAGCCAAAGTTCCAGCAACACTGTTCATAGCAGAGCGTTCAGGCAAATAGTGACCATTGAACAGTAGAAAAAACACTGTGACAAAGCCAATGGACATGAACAAAAAGATCAAGAAAAGTACCAACCAAATGTATGTCCAAGGGGGAATCAAAAAATTGTCTTTAAACCAGGATACAAAAATACTGAACTTGGACGGGACAATCGACGTGGTGGAATCCGAGTCAAAGGAATAACGTGTCGGACTCAGTGGCGTTGTTGGTAAATGAGCCACAGATTCTGTTTCGGGATAGGTATACTCGTTCTCGTCCATGCAGGGGGTAACTGGAGGTTCGAGTATACTTTCAGGCAAATCAATCATCTCAATTGTAACATCAGTGACCGTTCGGGCAGGAGGGCCTCGAACACAAGTCCGGTAAATTGCAGGACAAGAGACCGCTGCTGTAACACTATTTAGGATCGGCCAGTTGTTGTAGCTTGACATTTTCCACTGAGATGTATCTGTTCTCCTTGCGACCAGGAAGCGGTGGTAAGATGACTGTACGTGTTCCCTTCAAACCCAGGACTGGAACCGGTGCACGATAAGAGGGGCCGAATTCTTTCTTGTTCTCCACCTTCTCTCGAACCAGGTCTCCAATCTTCGGAAGCCAGCCGGCAACCGGAATCTGCAGGGCAGTATCTGTGGCTGAAGGTAAATGTGCGTTTGCAAGTTTGTCTCGGGCTTCTTGTAAGTCCTGTAACATAGTAGAATGGTTATCTACATCAAACTTGGCGGGTTGCGCCGCCATGTCTAGACCATCAAGGTCAGGCACAAACATTCTTATGCCAAAGAGCATTTCGTATGGGGTCCGCCCACCCAGAGATCTTCTAGGGAGATTATTAAGTGCACGTTGTACGGTATACAAGTGGGCCAGCCAGTTCCTGCCAGTACCTAAGACCCTAGCTGTCAAGGATTGCTTTAAATCACGGTTCATTCGCTCCACAATTGAATTACCCTCAGGTCTGTATGGAGACGAAAACTTCACCCGTACCCCCAGTGAACCCATTGCGTCCTTGTACGCCTTAGAGGCAAACGCTGGACCTTGGTCAGAATGGAAGGTACCGCATGCGAAGATTCCCACAAAGACACGCAAATCCCTGATGAAATTTCGAGCGTCAGCACTCCGTTGTGGCCAGACCCAGATGAAACGTGTGCACGAGTCCACTGCCACTAAGATATATTTATAGGCAGTGTCTGAGGAAAATGGACCGGTGTGATCCAAGTAAACACACCCAAAGGGTCTGTTAGAAATGTAGAGCGAGGTCTGTGGTGGTCGTGTAACCGTAGAAGGCTTAATCTGTTGACACACGTCACAAGAAAGCACATAAGTACGGGTGTCTATATATAAACCACGCCACCAGTACCGCTGCTGCAAGATGGAAACGGTCGCAGACACTCCAGCATGAGCCGAAGCCATGCCTTCGTGTGCTGCCGTTATCAAGGAAAGTCTGCGATCCGCATTGGGTATCAGCCGATCACCAACGTTTGGTATTGTTACATAAGGAGCCTGTTCGGGACCTAACTGATAAGAATATTTGGAAGGAAAACCCCTAGGGTAATTAGCACCTTCCTTTGTCGCAACAATAGCGGCTAAAATATCGGTGTCAATTTTTGACATGGATCTGGTAACTGCTGCTACTGAACACGTGACTACTGCTGATCTGGCTGCTTCGTCTGCCAGACCGTTACCAACAGCGTGTGCGCCCACCCGCTGATGGCCAGGGGTGTGAACCACCTGTGTGAGTGGCAGTCGTTGTCGCAATTCTGCCACCCGAACCCAAAGCATCTTATGCTTGATTGTGCTACCTTTAGCGTCTCTATAGTCGTTTTGTGACCAAAAGAATAGATTGTCATTATAAGATTGAACACAGTAGTAAGAATCGCATACAATTAGAGTGGTCACATCCGGAGTAGCAAACTCAAGCGCAAGCACCAATGCGCGCAGCTCGGCCAATTGTGCAGTACTGTGCCTGAGTGTGCACTACAGTGGATTTGAACTTTCCGTTCACAAAAGTACCTGCAACAATAGCACATGCGGCTGAATAAGCATGCTTGGACCCTGTGGCCGGTTGTGCCGAACCATCGGTGTAGATCCCCCAGTCGTAATCCTCAAGCGGCAGTAAAGACAGAGGAGGAGGATGAACAAATTCATACTGTAAAAACTCCTGAGTCTGTAGAGAAGAATCGAAAATGAATGTGACATCTGGAGACGTCAAAGAAGTTGCCCATTGTATCCAACGGGGATGCAAAGCTTTAGAGTTCGGTACACTTGCCTTTGTCACTGCTTCTAGAGCAGGATAGGGCGTTACCACTAGAATGCGCTTTCCCTGTGCCAGTGCGCGCTCCTTCAGAATCGCTATTTGCACTGCAGTCAGAACTTTCTCCACAGACGAAAAGCGCAGTTCTGCGGACGTGTACAGATGTGACTTGTATGCGATGGGTACTGTGTCCCCCTCGTTAAAGGTTAAATACGTGAAACCCACTGCCCCCGGAATTATTCTGATCACCAGGTTCGTGTGGTTATCACGCGTCAACAAGTATTTAGACTCAAGAAGGTCTGTCTGTAAAGACCGCAAAATGGAGGAATGCTCCGGAAGCCAACTAGACTTCGAAAAGTTTGGTTGTATCAAGGCATACAATGGCTTGATACGCTGGGCGTATTCGGGAATATAAGTACGCCCGAAGTTCAAGAAACCCAGCAAAGACTGAAGTTTCTTCAGAGTAGTAGGAGGGCACAAAAGTGCACATTTTTCTAAGAAGTGGGGGGCTAAGCCCTTACCTTCATTGTTGAGCTCGTAGCCCAAAAACAAAACTGTTAATTCAGCAATGTGTGATTTGGCAAAGTTAAACTTGTAACCTAAAACCGCAAACTCGAGAATAATGCGGTCCACTCTGGAAAGATGCGCGTATAATTCGTCGTCTGTCAGGTAAATATCATCGACGAACGAACATGCATCTGGGTCTATGCCGTCTAACAAAGAGACAACACGGGCAGCGAACACTCCTGGACTGTTTTTATAGCTCATAGGGAGTCGCCTTAATTTGAACTGTTTACCACCGGAGGTAAAAGCACTCCATTGGCTATACTCCGTGGCTATGTTGTGCGTGTAAAATCCATTGGATAGGTCAAGTGTCGTTTTATATTTTTTACGAACAAGACTGTCTACAAGCGCAGAACTGTGGGTATTTTGCACCGCAAAGGTCCGACAATGAGAGTTCAAATGCCGGTAATCGAATACTAGGCGGTACGATCCATCGGGTTTAGAAACCGCGAAAAGGGGGTTATTCATGGGTGATACTCATGTTTCTATTACTCCCTGATATTCTAACTGAGTCAGAATTTCAGAAACGGGGCCTTTGGCTTCACGTTTAATGGGATATTGGGGTTGCGGCTGCGGTAGGGACCGTAAAGGTATCTCATGGGGGGGAGAATCTTCATCCCAACCCACGTGGTTGCGGTATAACGCAGGAGCCAGGGACACAGCCCACTCAGCTGCAAGAGCCTCCGCTTTGTCCTTTGGGACATGTCGAGAAAGCTCGGAAGGATTACCTCCTCCCTTTACGCGCAGCAAGTACGAATGGGGGTGGCCAATCCGCCTCCGCTAACAAAATGTCGTATGAAGAGGTCAGATGTTCCCAAAAAATCCCTTTAATTATACGCTGTATATCACCTTCAATTTGGATGACAATATTAAACAGTCTGTCAGGGGGTGCCACTCTGGTGTCTGCTGTCTCGACAGTAATGAATGTTTCAGTTGCTGTCACCTCCATATAAGGACGTAGCGCCTCCCGCACTATGGTAACTTCCGCGGCGCTGTCTAGGATGGTTACTGCCCACGTCCAATTCAGGAGTCTCGTTCTCACCGTCTGTGGCATATTTCGCTGTTACAGCGGCAACTTTCTTCTTCTGAAATTGTGGGCGAGAACGTTGAAAGTCTTCTGCTTTCCCTCTGACTTGTTGTTGAGGTTGATCTCGTCCCTGGGGAGCCTCTCGACTCCTTCCTCTATCCTGGCGATCCCCTCCACTGGCTTGTGAAGTTGTCTGTGCCTGTGAAGAACGAGGAGAACGCGTATCAGGGATCTGAAACCTATCCGGAGATTTAATTCTCGCTCTATCGCGCAAATCATTCGTGCGTTCAGAAGAGACAGAAGCCGGGGATGCGCCTCGCGACCCCGGCTTCTTCTGTTGCTTACCCTGTTTTTTCAACCTCCAGCTCTTTTTAGTAAAAACTGGTTTCTCATCTTTTTCAGATTGAGTTTTAGGTTGTTGTTGTTGTGTTTGTGTTTGTTGTTTTGCAAAAGGCTTATTGCCCAGGCTATTTCGGCCAATAGTTTTATAAGCCTGGGTTATAATTTTCGGTAATTCGCGCGGCTTGTCCAATTCTGGGACTAAAGCCAAAGCATTAGCTACTTGAAAGTTCACTGCATCGCCCTTGACATTCGCAAGGATCAGCTCAGCTACTACTTTGAACACTCCCACCAGTCTCATCCCTAATTCCACAGCCGCTTCAGGGCCATGTTCATCCTGTACTTTTTTAATTACAGAGGGGAGAACCGTCATGGAAGGAGTGCCGAAACACTTCGAATAAACGGCTGCGAATACCCTACCCCAGTTGTTGCATGCTGTCAACTCGGGGATTAAGTCTTTTGGCAAACTAATTGTAAGAATTCTATGTTTATCCACCGGTGTTGTGTTTGGAAAAACTGCCTCCAACTGGTCAAATTTTTCTGCAAGCCAATAAGGAAAATCATCCTTATTTTTTGGACGTTTGCCCATCACTGAGTTCACCATGACGGGACTTATGGTCACTCCGCCTGCAGCAGCTGGACGGCCCGCAACTCCAGGTGGGGCCCCCTGGATGTTGCCTGTAACATATTGCACTAAAGCACGATGCACTCGCACCAAAGCCGAATACATATTGCGCAGGTCAGCGACTGGTATTTGCATATATTGCGGATGTGGGGTGTACCCGGCCAAAACAGGCCAAGTGGCCCCATCAATAGACAAGGGGCCTAAACGAACCATGGTAACCGGTTGGGGGAGGGCGCCATCAAACCAAACACGGTGCTGCCAAGCCGTGAGCGGTACTTCAAGATTCCTATACGGTCTATAGTGATTAGGAACTGCGGTGGCTGTATATTCATGGAACAAATTGTCTGTCCCATCCACCGCCAGAAATGTGACCCAAGAGTAGAACACTTCAAAGTGGAAAGCCGGATCGGCTTGTACCACAAAGATCAGCTCGACACCCGCGTCAGGCACTCCATACACTGTTAAGTGTGTCCGGAGCGCTGCACGGCTATGTGCCGCAATTTGAACAGCCATTGTAGGCTAGAAATAGTCGACAATCTAAAATGAGAGCAGCACAAATAGGGTTTTAGCTAAGAAACCTTTTAACAACCTCAAGCTTGAAAGAACCTATAAAAACGTCAATATAGGAGGTATAACCGTCACACACGCTTCCGGAAGCGTCTGTGAGGGGTGTTGTGGACAAGCACAAGCACTACTCAAGCGTCTCACAGATAAGCAGCCCCCTCGTTGGTCGCGCCATGTTATAGGGATTCTGCACACACAGAGCTATGCACAGGATAATAGGACCTCGGAATATAGTGGTGAGCCAAACATAAACCTTAGCACCTAAAACCCCAACCCAACTAGCCTTAGCGTCCCATTAGCAACAATGTACCAATGATTAGACAACCCAGAACACGGTATCTCTCTCTCTCAGGACTCGCAGTAGCACGAACACCCTTTCGTCACTCACTCATACCTGTCCACAACCGGCGTAAGAAGAGACACAGTATAGGTTAAAATGTTTATTTCAACATACGTGCTCTAAGATACAGTACACGTGACAGTACTATCAGCATAATGCATAAGAATAATATAATCAGCATAGTTACAACTCCATAGAATACTAACGGGGAAAGCATTTCATAAAGCAGTGGATAGAGGGCTGAATGACCTTACCACCCTCCCCGTGCTAGTAGCTTTTGTATTATAAAAATAGAAGACCTCTGGGCTTTGACAAGCGAACCCCCATACCTCAGTCACTAGATGCAAAGACTACATCAGCAGACTATCACAGCTCTTCTCTCTGGAAAGGTTTTCTTCAAGTCCCTCTCAAGAGGGAAAAACGCAATAATAAAAGCCCACCAATTTCCCCATGGCAGCTGTACATAGTGTTATGTCTAGGTGCGAGGGACTGGCCATATCAGCAAGAACCAGGGACGTGTTTTTCGACCTTGTAACTGTTGTTCGGACTGAGCCCAAAAGAAACAGGAGAAAAGGTGAGAAACAGAAAATGCAGACAGTTGTAAAATAACTTGGCAGGAGCAGAGGGCGACAGAACAACGGCTAAGAGTAACATGCGCAAAAGTCATCATGGCAGCCAGGCCTATGCCAACGTATCCAGGCAGGCCAGGAGGCCACAAACCACAAGACAGTATAATGTTAAATATGGCGCATTCCTGCCCTTTCACGCAGCGCAGTGAGGTCATTCTGTATGTACAATGTCACATCTAAAAATTCTATAGTTGTCTTGCTGTAGCTAGTAGTGAATTGAATGTTGAAGTTATTATTTAAATATGTGAAAAAGATTTTTAAGAACAATTCACTTCCTATCAATGAAGGATGACGTTGTCTATGTAACTGCCACCAATATAGTATATGTCCTGTTAATTCTGGTGGTACTTGAGTCCAGATGTGTAGTTGTTTGAAATAGTCCCATGTAAATGTTCACAAATGATGATGCACATTTTCAACCCATGGCCACCCTCTGACATTGTCTGTACCATTCACCATTATAGAGAAAAAACATTGTCCAGAGTTAATTTAATCATCTCCATGAGCATATCATTGTGCTACATCAAGGTTGCATCCCTTTGGCTCAAAAAGCATTTGATGGCTTGCATACCTCTCTCTCCGAGTATGCTGGAATACAGGGCTGTGACGTCTAATGTGGCCAATGTTAATTCATTTGACCACACAATGAAAGTTAATTTCTTCAATAGGTCCTTTGTGTCTTGTATATATGCAGGTAAATTCTGTACAAATCATTGTAGAAAGATGTCGATATATTCGGACAATCTTTCTCTTTGTGAGCCAATTCCTGCAATAATAGGTCTCCCGGGCGGAAATGTGCCGGGTTTGTGAATTTTTTGAAGAACATATATGCATGGAGCAAAAAGAGTTTTGAGGAGGGTTGAAAATATATCTGTATTCAGGTCATTGATCAGACAGGCATCAGTCAGTTTATCCTTTAGTAAGTGTGTTGTACTCTTAAGTGGATTAGACTCCAGTTTCATGTATGCCCTTGTATCAGATAGTGGGCGGTCTATTTCTGCTAAAGTCTTTATTGTCCATCACCACAATGTTACCGCCTTTATCTGCTTCTTTTTATTATAATATTAGAGTTGGAGGCAAGTCTTTTTAAGGCATTGTTCTCCTCCATGGAACAGTTGTAGCTTATGTTGTTCTGAACCATCTTCTGCTTATCCTCTAGATCATATAAGTCCCTAGTCACTAGTTTGTAGAAAAGATATATACTGTGTTTTGGAGGCAGTGGTGCAATATATTTTGATGTGGATTTTAACCCATTATCTGTGTTGAGTTGTGGATGTATATCTAGTTCTGTCATGCTGACAGTACCTAATCCCTTGTCATTTAGGGACATTAAATGTTGTATGTTTTCTTCATCTTTGATAGTTCTTTTACAAAGTGAGGTACCAGAAGTATTTTCTTTGGGTGTAGTTGTTAGTCTCTGATAGAAAAACTTTCTTAGTTTCAGTTTACGAATGTACTTATAGAGATCTATATGTATCTGCACAAAATTGTACAAATTCACGTGACAGAAACTTAAACCCTTTTGCATGCCCTTTATTTCAGCAACAGTCAACACATAATTGGACAAATTCACAATTGCTATGTTTCTTTCATCCGCATTTGTTTCTGTTTTTGTGGAGATCAGTTTCCCTGTATTTTAGAGGCTGCTCTTGTTATCATCCCCCACTCCTCTTTTCTGTACTCCTCTCTGTCCTCCTTCCCCCCCTTCTTGTTTGTCTATGTTGCCTGGTTTCCTGATATTGGACTTATTGCCAATTCAATTTCCTCAGAAAAAGAAGAGGAAGCTGTGTTTGTGGTCTAACTGGAAGTGCTAGGTCTCGTTATGGGTTCGTCTCCTCGAACACTGGAGGTGCTTGAGAAATCTGATTCACTAGTTGAACTCTCAATGGCTCTTTCCTCAGGCCTCTGGTACTGTGCAGAGAAGGGGATTTAAACATTATCAAACCTGAAGGCACACGTAAAAATTCTTCCATTGTTGTAGTTAGAATTGTCCCGTTTAAGTTTTTCTCATTTTTTTTGTCTTTAATCAGCAATAGGTGACTTGTTAAGACATCTTTCAATGTCTTGTCATTTTTTCTTATATTGTAATTTTGCTTTGTTGTTTCTGGTAGATTGAGATTTTTATTTCTTGTTCAATTTCTTGGAGTAATGTCTCCCTCCTACTTTTGGCATGTCTGATAAAGATTGTCATCATACTATATAAGGAGATGTGCAACAACGTTTCCCATTCTTTTAGCAAATCTGCTTCCAAATTATCAAACGACAAATACAAGAACATAAACTTGCGTTCTGAAATGGGGATATGGCTTATACCATTGCAAGGCAAACACAACAAAATGATGGACGGAGTGCTGAAACTTTTCAACTACTCACCCCCAGTCAAAAGATCTGAGTTGAATCCACCGTTCTTTTGCTCACTATGCCACCTTAGTTTGGACCCAGATCTCTTGACTAGGGGTGAGTGGTTGAAAAGTTTCAGCACCCCGTCCATCCTCTTGTTGTGTTTGTTATGTTTGCCCTAAGTGGCCGAAGGTATGCCCAGATGTGGGTCCCTTGCTCGCTGTGCCACTGGATTCAAGCTAGCCTGGCTGATGAGAGGTGAAACCCCAAAACCGGTGCCAGTATGCTTGTTTCTGGTCCAGGGAGGACCTGGCCTGGCAGTTCGGGCTGGACTGTTCCAATGAGGAGCAGGGTCAAGACTGATTTGCATATTGCTGGGTGCAAACTGGGGTGGCATAGTGAGCAAAAGAACGATGGATTAGACTTAGATCTCTTGACAGGGGGTGAGGGGTTGAAAAGTTTCAGCACTCTGTCCATCATCTTGTTGTGCTGCTTATCCCATTGGAATACATTTTATGACTGCACACAACCATAATGAAATTCTAGACTTGAGATTACATGTAACAGCGCAAGTGAAAGCGCACCCATGAGGTAGGCACAGAGAGCTGGCTCTCAGGAGGTTTGAAGCAAACTGGATTATCAAACTTAGGGCAGTGGATCACGGTCTGAACCAAGATTGGAAACTCTATGTATTCCTTTAATGTTGTCTTAGGAAAGGTCTCTATGTAACACAATGACCTTATCATATATATTGTAACATATTCATATGGAGATTCATTTCGCTCCACTACACAAGCTTCCTTAAATGCAATCACATTTTATGTTGTATACCTATATATGGGATAAGTACTCAATGACCATCATAGTACATGTGTTAACTGCTCAAATATCTATACGGTGAGCCCTGTACTGGAGTGGTCGAATAGACATGAATGGTATATTAAGTATCACTCCTGCATGGGTCACTGAGATTGTACCCTTATGTGACGCAAACTAGATGGCTAATACCATCATTGTAGAAATGACCACACACACAATTTGGTCACAGAGATTGTACCCTTATATGATGTAAACTGTATGGTTAATACCACCATTGTACAAATGACCGCACGCACACTGTGGTAATAATACAGAAATGAATCAAGGATATATAGACACCTCATGTTGCTTGCAATTCAATCTTCGGTGTGTTACTGGGAACTAATCTAATGTCTAATATCTCTGGAGCACATATGCATGCCATTGCTTTTTTCACTACTCTCCAAATGCCTTTCTCACATCAAAATGGCCTACGCTTTTACACCCAAACACTTACCAGTTTAGAGGTTAGCAAACTCCTCTTTCTAGCTTCATGGAACACATGGTTCTTAAGCCTCCAATATGCGCAGGGGCATTCAGCTCACATTTTATTTTGCAAATGACAGGACAGGGGGAAGTTCTGAGAGTCTTTTCTCTCATTCAAGCTTTGTTAAAGGCAGAAGTAATATTAAACAAAGCCTTGTGACTTTCAATAACTTCACCTTACTGTTACTGGTAGGAATGTATTTAAAGTTTTGGCGAATCCTTTTTTTATTTAAACTATGTTAATGGCGGGAACACAAAAAAGCATAGTTCAGTGACTTTCAATAACCTTCTCTCACTGTTGTTGGGAAGGACTCAGATAAAGGGGTTGGTGTGCAGCATAAATAAACGCACATGTATCTTATAACAAAATGCAAGTCGTGAACTAGATGGGCTTACAAATCCCGTCACTTGTACTCTTTAATTCTTTATTTTGAGTTCTCAAAGAAACTTAATATCAATGTGGCTTTGTTTTAAAAAGGTAAATAATACGTCAGGAGTGATACATATTTACTCAACTCACCTAACTAATTTCTGTGTCGGGTGACCTTCCTTACCCCCCTGGTGATTGTGTGGGGCAGCTTCCATCAGAACAATTGATAATATATTACTCTTTTTTTAAATTTAATTTTCTTTATTGAGATTTGTAATGTACAAAAATACATGAAAGTAGCCATTGAGAATCATGGTTTCAAATCTTTCGAAATTATGCATCAATACCCATAAATTGAACTCTAACAATAACACCAGGTACAGAGTGTTTCCTAACATCCATAATCATTGTCTCAGCAAGCTCGTTCGCACAAACAGTTCGTTTCACAGTGCGCCATACGTTGAAGTATATTCATTTTCTGAATAATATTATGTGCTGCAATACAATATGCAAAAAGGGTGGTCGTGCATAACCCAAGTCAAACAACGACCGTCACATGTTCAGTCACATCATGAGTTTTAAGCAGGCCCTATACAATACACATGCATCGCTCTTCCTCCCTCCCCCAGGTAATACCGTCAATTAGGGGGGGACCACTCTCCGCATCACAACCTCTCTCCATCGTGTCGCCTGAAGTGCATAACCCAGCATTTAGATGAGGATATCAATCCACCTCGAGGGGGTGTGTCTGCAAATAGGTTTTTAGTGGCTGCCAGATATCTCGTGGGTGCGAGGCCAGGGGCTGTAATGTGGCATATACTTCGCTTGTGGTGTTGCAGTATATCAGATCTCAAATCCAGGCTTTCACTGTTGGGGTTTGTGTTCCATCCCAGTGAAGGGAGACTTGGTGCTTCGCCATCAGTAGGGCAATGGCGGCAAACCGCCTTATACTTTTCTTCAGGGGTTGTGTATACCCCAGTAACGCCATTAATGGTGCCGGCTGTAGTGTATGCTCTATCATTAGGGATAGATGCCGAAAAACCTCCCCCCAATATGCCAGACTGGGCCCGCAACTCCAAGCCAGATGCTCAAAATCAGCACAGTCAGCAGCGCACCTGGCACAAACATGCGGGGTGTTAGGATCCATCTTAGCTAACAGGTATGGCGTGATGTATGCATGGTGCAAATATTTAAAGTGTAGCAATTTATGGCGATGGTTATTTGACACATAACGTGTTTGCTCGCAACAGTACAGCCACACCTTGTCAGTCAATGGCAGCCCAAGATCCCGCTCCCAGGCCGAGCGTGCTTTTGCCCCAACCGCGGGACGGAGAGTCAAGGATAAATGATATAGTCGTGATACTAAATGTGTCCCGTCCGGTGAGGTTATAGTTAAGGTACGTGGGGGGAAGTCTGGGGGCTCTGTCGTTGTGTCAGGGAGTGCTCCTGCCAAGGAACAACGGACGCTGTGCAGGAGAAATTTGTCCATGTAGGATGCATCTCCGTGGAGGAAGAGCTCTCCAACGGTGCGCAGTCACGAGTCACCCAAAAAGTCTCCCACAGTGCGTAACCCATGCCTGTTGAGTGCATGCTTAGTAAGGGTTTCCATTGTGGGGGGTATTCAGGGGTTATCGGCTATGCGCGGAGTATAGGACATCTGCTTGTAAGTATCGCCGTAATTTGGACCATGCCCAGCATGCAGTGGACAATGTCTGGATTTCAGTGAGGCAACAAGGTAGGCTCTGCGGCAATATAGTTGATAGCAGATTAGGCCATATCTGAGATCGCTCTGGTTTTAAATATTGGAGGCAGGCATCCGGATGATACCAGTAATACGTGAAGTGTGCTTTTGCCTATGAGGTAATATTAATAAAAATCAGCGACCCCGAATCCCCCCCCATTCGTATGGCATGACTAGGGTGCCCCAACCTATGCGTGGCTGCTTTCCAGCCCATATGAGTCGAATAAGTAAAGTCTGTAGCGTATCAAAAAAGTTCATGGTGTGTGCAATGGGAATGTTTAAGAAAAGGTATAAAAAACCCGGGAGTACCACCATTTTCATAATGGTGATTCTGTACGCTATCGACAAGGGGAGCTTAATCCACCGTTCAATTTGCATTGTGAGATTATCAATCGCCGAACCGTAGTTGAGGCAAATCACTTCCGGCGCGCTGCAATGTAAATAGATACCAAGATATTTTGGAGGACCTGTACACCATCTAAGTGGGAACTCAACCTCAACCTGGGTAGTGGCCGGTGTTAGTGAAAAGACCTCTGATTTAATCCAGTTGATAACGAGTCCTGAGTACACTCCAAAGCGGACCACCTCACGAAACAATGGGGACAGGTTGGTGCCTGGCTCACGCACATATAGCATCACGTCGTCTGCATAGAATGAGTCTACAAGAGGGCCCGCATGGAACTGCAGTCCGCGATGGAGATGCCTCTCCTGTATGTGCCTTGCCAGGGGGTCTATGGCTATAATAAATAATAGAGGCGAGAGGGGGCATCCCTGTCTGGTGCCACGCGGCAGGTGAAAATGAGAGGTTATCTCACCATTTAACTTAAAACGGGCAACCGGGGTGGCATATAGGAGCCGAATTAGATTGATAAACCCAACTGGGACCCCCAGTTTCTCCAACACGGCGTACAGAAAAGGCCACTCTAGGGAGTCAAATGCTTTCTCAGCATCGAGTAGGACCGCCGCCGCTGGAAGAGTGGGCTCCAGCTGATTGATAACAGCGAATATGGCACGCAGGTTTACTGTAGTGGAGCGTCCCAGGACAAACCCCGCTTGGAAGGGGCATATGATTTTATCTACTAATAATGAAAGGCGAGTGGCTAGGACTTTGGCCAAGATCTTGTAGTCCTGGTTAAGGAGCGATAATGGTCTGTAGGATGTATGACTCCAGGGCGTTTTACCAGGTTGGAGCAGGAGTGTGACTATAGTTTCCCGCATAGTGGGAGAGAGAGCTCCCTTCTGTAGGGCCTCATCATACACCTCCAGCAGATGGGGGGGCAGTATGTTCTGATAGGCTTTGTAAAATTCTCCCGTTAGGCCATCCGAGCCAGGGGCTCGGTTACTAGCGAGGTCACCGATTGCTTGTTTAATTTCGTCTTCATCTATTGGGGCGGCCAGAAAATTGTGATGCCCCTTGTCTATCCACACCATGGCCACCTCTTTCAAGTAATCTGTAAGGGCCTGCCCCTCTCGAGGTTTACGTGTCATGTATAAATGAGTGTACTAGGACAGAAAAGCGGCAGTGATATTGTTTCCCCGTGTCAGTGTGACATCATTGTCCATGTCTAGGTGCGTAATATATGCTGATTGGTATTAAGGGCGAAGTAATCTAGCAAGCATTTTGCCGGATTTCTCTCCGTCGCTGTATGCCGTAGCCCTAGCGTACTTGCCAAGATATTTGATCTCATGGGCCGCTAGATCAGCAAACTCTGTCATCAATGTCGCTCGGTCATGTAGTGTCAGTCAGGGGGGAGGCGGTCACCTGCGTAGCTTTGTCTATGTCACTAAGTTTCTGTTCTATCACCTCTAAGTCTCGTTCTATGGAACCCAGCACTCCCGCATGCTTGGATATGCATACCCCTCTTATATAAGCCTTAAAAGCATCCCATTGCGTAAACTGTAGAGCCACTGTGCCTTCATCTAACCGAAAATATTCCCGAATGGCCTCGCTCACTTCGGCATGGAAAACCGAGTTGAGTAGGGCCTCGGCAGGGAACCTCCATTGATTATGCGGTCGTGGTATCGTGGACAGCTCCATCATGAGGAGAACTGGAGAGTGGTCTGACAGCGCTCGAGGCAGGTAATCAATTTCCTGGACCGCTAGTAGATATCGGGGCATAAGATACCAATGATCTATTCGCGACCAGGAGCCATGTGGGGCTGGATAGAAGGAATAGTTACGATCAGATGGGTGTCTAGTTCTCCAGGGATCCGACAGTAGTGCGGACTCCAGTAATGAGGCGATGCCCTGCGTCGCATGTGGCTTAGTGATATAGCCCGGTCCCGTTGTATCCACAGTGGGATCTAGAGTAAGGTTGAAGTCTCCCCCCCATTAGTATGTTATCAACATTTAGTTGCGTGATGTGTGTGGCAATCTTAGGGAAGAAGTCTGTAGTGTCTACGTTTGGTGCATATATATTGATTAATAGAAGTGGTTCACCACCCAGTGTGCCTGACACCAAAATGTACCTGCCCTCCTCATCTGTCACCACTTCTTTAGCTAGAAAGGGGAGTGTGCGATGGATCAGAATGCATACCCCACGGGAGTATGTACTATAACAGGCCAAGAAGCGATTATTGCCCCATGTTGATGCAAATCGGTGTCCAGGAAGTGGAGCGTAATGTGTTTCCTGTAGGAAGGCTAGCTGGACGGAGTGTCTGGACATGTAAGCAAAAACTTGATGCTCCTTCCTGGGGTTCGAAAGCCCTCTAACATTCCAAGATAGACATTTGAACTGCAAGCCTGCGTTACGCGCACTAGGAGGGGTCATGTAACCGGTGTGATCCGAACTATAACATATTGCAGCTGTTCGAGACCCACACAATCATCTAAACAAGGAAGCATTACTCTGTACCAAAATGTAACATAACTGATAATAATCCATAACATTACCCATCCCATCCCCCACCCACATCGGATACAGACAAAAAAGCACCTGGTGAATCCCATTGGGAACCTTGCAAAAAAAGCAAAACCAAAAGGAGGTGGGGGGGGGGGAGGACAAGAGGAAAGACTTTCTAAAGGGGGTAGGCAACACTCCTAAGGGGCCATCTGTGAAAAATAAACATGACAACTATATTCAGTCCCGCCTCGCTCGAGGCATTTGTGCAGTTGATAATGTTCTGTTCTGTATAAATGTTCATAGCTTATTCATAACTCATGGATTGACGCCATCACTTCGTCGATTCAGTTACAGTTGTGGCAGAGAGTTCCCATTTGTAAGCAGCAGGGCGTGAGGACAACTGCGACAATATTGAACTCAAGGGCTGCTAGGATCTAGATTCTCCGCATCGGCCATGCTTCTGAAGGGCACTTGTGTTCTGATGATACTTCCAGAACTTCATTGCATCATCGGGAGTTTCAAAAACATGAGCTTTACCGCCCAATTGAACACGAAGTCTAGCCGGATACAGCATTGCATATTTGATTTTCGCCTTCTGCAAGGTGCATTTAATATCTACATACTTGCGTCACGACTCTTGCACCATTGGTGTAAAGTCTGGAAAGAGTGCTATGTCCGATCCTTGATAGGAGAGCGAACCCCGCTCCTGGGCCAATGTTAGCGCTGTATTGCGGTCCTGATAGTTAAGGATTTTGGCTATAATCAATCTCGGGGGAGCACCCGGTACCGGACGCGATCCTAGTGTTCGATGTGCTCTCTCCACTGCAAATGTATTGGAGAAGGCCTCCTTGCCAAAGAGGCTTATCAGGAAGGTCTCTACAAAGTTCGCCATAGGGCCGATTTTCGTAGATTTGGCCACACCTGCGATGCGGATATTATTGCGGCACGAACGCGCCTCCAAATGTTCAGCTTTGGCAGCCAGTGTTTTGAGAAGGGTCTCAGTTCTTTCCAGTCGCTTGTGGATGTTAGGCTGTGAGTCCTCCAAAGTCGATATGTGCTGCTCCGCTTCCCCAATCTGGGTGTCTTGAGTTTCTAGGCGCCCGTGAATGTTGTCTAAGCGAGATGTAAGGGTGTCGAGGCGAGTATCAATGGTCAGGAAAACGGCCCTTAGTTCGGCCATAATGGCGGCCTTGCCTTCCAGTGGTGGGGCTTCAGCTTCGGAGGGGCTTTCGGTCTCCTCGCGTCTGGGAGTCTTTGCAGCATCGAAATTCAATTGGCGCTGTTTGGGATCCGTTCGCCCCATCGTATCTGGCCGCTCTCAACAAGGAGTGTGGGATGAAGAAACCGGATCTCTCAAGAGTAGATTGCCGTTATATATAGTATTGCTGAAGCAGCCCCTGTCTGTAGGTCCAAGTCAGCTAATTTGTGATTATGCACCGCCACTTATATGGTCAGGGGGAAGCACATGTCGGAGATATGGCGTTGGGAGCCCAGAATGGAAGGGGCGACCGGCATAACCCGGTGAGTAGGCAGGAGGTTACACGGAGCGCTTAGTACGCTTGAGCTGGTGTCGCAGTCAGCCGTATCACCAACCCTCCACGCCGGGATTAGCAAGCATTAACAGGGACGCAGCATGTCCACCCACCATCCAGGGCGCCGCGCAATCAGTCCCTGGGCCAAGCCGATCGTTCGCTTCCAGTTCCACACGTCGCTCCGTTATGCACACCTACTTGTGGGCCCCAGAGTTGCTGAAAGCGGGGTTTAATATGGTGCTCCTCACCGGCTAGGCGATCTCATACTGCTCCTTTGAGGTGCGCTGCAGGATCGGTTCGTAGGCCCACGTTGCGCTCCTTGGGCCCCGCCCTCAGGCTCACCCAAGACCCCTGTCATCTCGGGGCCTCCGAGGGCCGCATCAGGCCCAAGGGAGTGCTGGCTGTATCTTCTCACCGAGACCTTTGTTCAGACCCGCGGGCGGCTCATTACAACGCCGCTCGTCTGCGACACCTCAGTCCGCGATCTTCAGCCATCGTTAGAAGCGCTCGGCGGGTTTATGCGAGCGACGGTCCCAGAGCTTCAGAGTCAGGCGGCCATCTTAGTCGCCGGCTCGGCCACGCCCCCCTAATATATTACTCTTTTGTACAGTAAGTCTTAAATCAGCAATTCTGTGATGACTAATTCCTTTCACAGCTTATCAGGGCTCTCTATGCCGGTGTCGCCCATGGCTGCATAGCTACACCACTTCACTGTGAGTTGGGTTTTGACATAACTGTTCACCTGGTATGGTGGTGGCATTTAGTATTTTATTTATAAAACATTCAATACTCCTCATTTTTGTTTATAGCTTGAAACGTATTGAGTACACACAGATGAAGTCGAATAAATTTGTTATTAGGAAAAATCTAACAGTTGAATAGGCCACAGGAGAGGTGGGTATCTTATTACCCTTTTTATCCATAAACAAATTAATAGATGGATATGAATTCTTAATGACCCCCTCATTTTTTCATTACAGATTACCTATAAGAAACTCGTACTCTGGCACCTATATCATCTTACTTCATGTATTTTTGATAAAGTAATACAGTCTGTAATCACACTGTGAGTCCATTAGCAAAGGTTACCAAATAAAGCACATTTATTAATTTTTCCTTTTAGTATCAGCACACAACTCGGCTAAATTCTTTTGAACCAAATGGTGTTTCAAAATTTTGTGAACCATTCCCCATTTTGAATCATAATCTTAGGTCACAATGACATTTTTTCTACCCTTCACTGGCTTATTTAGTATGCAGTAGAGGATAGTCTATTATTTTTGGTTCAGGCATCCTTTTTTCTCTGGTGCACGTTTTGTGGTCTCAATTCACTTTTTGCCCCACAACACGGGTGCTCTATCACAAATACGGCCTATCTACACAGCATGTTATTGTTTTCTTTTTTGATGTTGACTGTCCTGTCAGGTATTGTTCTAATAGTGTTGTAGTACTTGGCATTATAAGTCTGCTATGGCGGTTTCATTGCGATTGATTTTCAAGTTCTGCTTGTAACATCGGCAGCATGCAATGCATATAACTCATGTATGAAATGAACAGACTTCATATATCAGGTTGGTCTCACTTATGCTGTTTTCATATTTGTTTACTATACACACCATTGAAAACGTCCCACTGGGGACGAAACATTTATCAGCTGATGATCATGTAATTGGTTGGAAGAGTGTAAGCACAATAAAGACTATTTTGAGTACTGTGGGACATTTGTTGGTATGGTCACATTTTCTTATCTGTATTTAACAATTATTTCACTAACCCTGCCCATATCAACTTCCATGCTCAGGCCATCTAGAGTGGATATGAGGATGAGCTTGGTACTATGGCCTGTGCTGAAACCAGCCTGAGCTGGGCTCTAGTGCTAAAGAATGTCCATGCGGCTAATCCCAGGCGCTTGTGACTATCCTCAAGCATGCAGGTTGTATCTGGACATAGGAGGCTGAAAACAGCATGTGCAGTGATACCTTGACAATGGAAGCTATACATACACCAACAAGATGGTGCTACGCATGAAGGGCAGTACTAGGGAATACAAAGGCATATTTCGACATCTGAGGCAATGCATAAGCAAATAAGCCCTGAGTCAACATAAAGTTATACTTAGGCATTTGGAGATGTACATGGTATAGGAAGCTTTTCCTGGGAATAATAATGCTTCAGTGGGTGTATGAAATTGTATCTAAGCTATGCCAAGATATAAAAGGCAGCCTCTGTTTACAGGAGTTTGTAAATGGGCACACAAGTGCCCAACTATTCATATTAGGATGTGCACATCTGTTCATATTAAGCTGTGTGTAGGAATCTGATGCTGTGCCTGGGCACCTAAGAATGTACCCGATCATTTGAAACTGCTGCTGGACATTTGAAGCGAGGCCTAGTAGTCTGAGTGCATAAAAGGATGGGAATGAGCATAAAAGGCTGGTGCTGGGCATAAGGTACAGGGTCTGGGTCTAGGAGGCCGAGCAAAAGAGGAAGAATTTGATAATTGAGTAGGTATCAAGGCGGGTGAGGCTTTACCAAGGAATATCATGGTTATTCCTGGGCATTACGACCCTCATCAACGCATCTCTTTCCAAGGGAGTTTTAATTAACTTTTGAAGCATATGATCGCAGCCTCACTACTAAAGAGACTGGTCACTGAAGTCCTGACCAGTCATGAGCTGATGTCCACTACACCAGCACAATCTATAAAAGAGAACATACAGAGCTACTGCAGGATTATGTGTAGAAGCTGCTCCACAGCCAGCATTCCATATACCTATACAGAACAAATCACACATTAACCACAACATTTCACTCACAAGACTTGAAGAATGGACAGAAATCACATGGGGGCGTAGCTATCAATAGTGCAGTAAGTGCAGTAGCACCGGGCTCAGAGATCTGAGAACCCTATTGCACCCCAAATGTAGCTGTTGTTATTTGCAAACCAGTGGATTGGTGACTGTTAGACCTGGCATCTTTGGCGTGGGTTTCCCCTGTATTTTTGCCTTTACCTCCTGTTATGTTGCTGTGTGTTGGACTTCATTTTTGCTGGTCTAAATGCTTTGGGCACTTTGCCAATGCTGTTCAGTGCCAAAGTGCAAGTGTTCCCTGTAAATTGTTGTTATGGATTGTTGATTCCATAATTGGCTTATTTGATTTACTAGTCAGTACCTAGTACAGTACACTGTGTGTGCCCAGGGCCTGTAAATCAAATGCTGCTAGTGGGCCTGCAGCACTGATTGTGCCACCCACGTAAGCAGCCTGTAATTGTAACTCAGGCCTGCCACTGCAGTGTCTGTGCGCAGTTTGGTACTGCCATGTCTACTTGGCAAATGCACCCACTTGCCAGGCCCTAACCTTCCCTTTTCTTACATGTTAGTCACCCCTAAGGTAGGCCCATGGTATGGGAAAGGTAGGACATGCCCTGATGTGTGTGGCATGTCCTGATAGTGAAATACTGCCAAATTCGTTTTTCACTATTGAAAGACTATCTGTCCCATAGGATAGAATGGGGAGTTTGCACATAACATCTGATAAGCATAACTGCCCATGGAACAAGATAGGAAAATAGAGTTTGATATGCTTGAACTCAGAATGTTAAGATGCATCTTTTAGTGAGGGTGATTTTTACATTCTGGGTTTGAAAATACCACTTTTAGAAAGTAGGCATTTTCTTGCCTAACCATCCAGTGTGCCTCTGCTAGGTTGTTTATTGACTGTCTGGCTTTAGAGTGACAGGGGCTGGGGATGTGCATTCTGTTCAGACAGCCACTTGGGGGGGTTAGGTGTGTCCTGCCTTTCCAGAGTGAGTCAGGGCTGGGCTGAATAGACCTGGGCTGCATTCAGAGTAGGGGGAGGAGATTTCTTTCACATCTGAATGGGCTTGGTCTGCCTCAGACAATGCTTTCTCCACCTCCTGCCAGGTAGCTGCACCAGAGAGGACAGAACTGTTTTTGGCTGGGCAAAGAGCGTCTCTGCCACAGAGAACAAAGGATTTTATATTATAAAAAGAGGGGCCCAGACCCTAGACTTTTAGATCACTTCTGGAAATCAAGAGGAACCTTTGCCAAGGAGAAGAGCTGGAGAAACTGAGGAGGAATACTGCCCCTGTGCTGTTTGCTGTCTGGGGTTGGCCTGCAGTAGCTACTTTCTGCCAAGGAAAGGAGAAGGACTTTGCTGTGTGCTGTGTCCTCTACTTGAGGAAGATCTCCAAGGGCTTGAAATAGAGCTTGCCTCCTGTTCTGAAGTCTCAGGGACACAAACACTTCACACCTAGTCCCCCCTGAACTCCTTTGCTGGGAGTTCTGACCTGCTGAGAGGTGCCTGCCAGTGTTCTGGGCCTCTGAAGGTTGTTTTGGGACCGGAAACTGCAAGAACTGTGAAAATTGACGCATCGCCTGTTTCCAGCGGAGCGAGAAGAATGTTTCCGACGCATCGCCATCGCCGCAGCGCCTGCGTGCGGCTGAAGTGTCTGCCGTGTGACAAATCCTGTGCACCAATCTCTGATGTCCGAGATCACCGCACTGATTCTGACGCAGGCCCGGTTAGAGAAGAACCAACTCATCGCACCAGATCGTCACGCAACGCATCGAAGCGTCAAGTCTGTCGCATTGTTGGGGGACGCAGTAAGAAACCGACGCATCACCTCCCCAGGCAGTAAGAAACCGAAGCATCATCTCCTCTCCGGTAAGGAACCAACTCATCACCTCCCCTGCTCAGCAGTAAGGAACTAACGCATCACCTCCCCGGAGCAAGGAACCGACACATAACCTTCCCTGAGTGTAAGGAAACGACGCATCACCTTCTCTGCGACCCTTGTTGCTTGCATTTTTCGACGCATCCAAGGTACTTTGTGTAAAAGTGTCACATCCCACATTTTCTTGGAACAGAACTGTTTCTACCTGTTAAAAATCATATTTTTAGTACTGTATTGTGGATTTTTGTCGTTTGGTCTTGTTTTGGTTTAGATAAAGATTACTTATTTTTCTAAACTGGTGTGGTGTCCATTTGTAGTGTTTTCACTGTATTACTCTATGTGTTCACAAATGCTTTACACACTGCCTCTGAGATAAGCCTTTCTGCTCATGCCAAGCTACCAAGAGGGTGAGCAGGGGTTATTTTAGAAGTGTATCCCTATTTGGACAAACGTACGTACCTCTGCCAACTAGAGACCCCATTTCTAACATTGGTTGTCAGCGGTGAGGATCTGGACTTGCATTTGTATCCTACATACAGTGATTGGTGTACACTATTAGTAGAGTGCAGGCCATCATGCAACCACATACAATTGGTGGACCTTTTTCTTTGGGACTATTTTTTTCTTGCAACTGAGAACTGCCAATCTTCACCATGAGTAAACCAGCATCACTTGCATCTTTGGATATTGAGTTTAAAGAGGATAGGGTTGAAACCTACACTGTGCCACAATTGAAAGCTATCTGCAAAAAGTTTAAAATCTCTGTAAGAGGCCTCTCCAGAAAGGAGGTATTCCAAAAGGCGCTGAGGGCCTGGTTGGAGTCAAGGGATGTCAGCGAGCATGACGACCAACCTATGGAGGAGGTGGAGTATTTAGATGGACAGCAGGATAGGCTATTGGGTCTCCCTGGGGGGAGGTTACCTTCCCGGGGGGGGCAGCAGTGCATCTTCAAAGGTGCTGTCTCCAGCAGAAGAGCTGGAGGACAGGGAGAAAAACAAGATGCATGAATTGGAGCTCACAAAGCTCAGGCTTGGGAAAGAGGAGAAGGAGTTGGCATTTCAGAGGGCAAAATTAGCCCTGGAAGGGAAAAAGATGCTCTTAGAGCATGAAAGAGAGTTGAGGGAACTGGATCTAAAAGCAAAAAGTTTAGAGTCCAATCTCAATGGTGGCAGCGCACCATCAGTGTTTGGAGAAGGGAAGGTATACATCCCCAAGGAGATTATTAAAGATTTTGTGAAGCAGGAAGACATTGGTCAGTGATTTAAGGCCTATGAGGTAGCAATGAGGTCCTACAGAGTCCCTGAGAGAGACTGGGAAGTGGGGTTGTGGAGCCGCTTTGTTACTGAAGGGAGGAATACGTTGCTAGCCATACCCACTGAGGACCAGATGTCTTATGGCCCCATGAAGGAAGCCATGGTATGGTTTGACCCCAGAGCTATACAGGCAGAAATTGAGGGCTTATAAGAAGCTGGAGTCAAGCACTTGGGTGGAGTATGTCTCCTATTTTTGCCAACCCCTGGATGGATGGGTGAAGGGTAGGAAGGTAAATGATTTTCAGGGGCTCTATGATTTGGTTGCATGGGAGCACTTGTCAGATAATTGTTTTCCAGAGCTACGCCAGCACCTGATTGACAGTAAGCTGACTGACCCCAAGAAGCTTGCTGTGGAGGCGGACTGCTGGGTCAGTACCAGGGTCCAAAAAGGTTGTGTAGGAGACTCCGCCATGGGTGGGCAGGGTCCCTAGCAGAAGAGTGGGGGGACAAGGGTAAACAGATGGAGTTCCAAAAAGCGACCCAAATTAATTCCCAAGGGAACCAAGGGAAAGGTTCCCAGCCTCCCACTGAAAAGAAGCCATGGGTCCCTACAGGTAAGCCTGTTCAGAAGGGCCCGAGGGCATGTTATGGTTGTGTTCAGGTGGGTCACTTCCAGAGGGACCCTAGGTGTCCCAAAAAGATTACCACTGCACCCACCGGTGCACCGCCCCGGGAGATTGCTAGTGTAGCTTTGGGGGAGGAGTCGGGTGCCCGAGAGGGGTGGGGTCCTGCAGAAATGACCCTGGTTTCTTTAGGAGACAGTGAGATGGTCCCAAGAGCTCATCTGCCTGATTACACTAAAAAATTCAGGCAGTGGGTGACCATCAATGGCCATAGTGTCGAAGCTCTGAGAGACACTGTAGCTAGTGTAACAGCTGTCAGTTGTCAACTAGTGTCTGAGGAGCATGTGGTCCCAAACACATTCTACCCAGTAGTTGCAGCTGACAACTCTGAGTGCCTCTGCAAAGTGGCACAGGTTCCCTTTGGGGGGAGGGGGGAGGGTCTCAGGTACTTTGAAAGTAGCTGTGAGGAAAGCCATGCCTGTTGACTGTCTGCTAGGCAACGATTTAGAGAGTTCCCCTTGGGAGAAGGTGGAGCGGAAGTCTCATTTAGAGATGTTGGGTCTACCTGAGTGGGCGTGTGGGACCCCTCGGTCTATGGCAGCCGGTAATGGCGATCAAGAGGACCTAGAGCCTGAAAGAGTGGCCCAGGTGCCTGCCAGAAAGAGAAGAGGCAGGGGGAGCTGGAAACTGGTCCCTGAACTTCCCACGGTCCAGGAGAAAGCAAACCTTGAGGGGGATGCCCTCGAGCCTACACGGGAGCAAGTGGCCAAACTAGGGGACCTGCCTGAGCTGACCCACTGGCAGCAGGAAGGGGGCCCCTCCAGGGAGGAATTCTGCCAGGAGCAGCAAAAATGCCTTTCTCTTGTTGGTTTGCGGCAACAGGCTGTAAACCAGGCTGCAGGTGATCAGTCTGGATCACATTGGATTTATTGGGAGAATGGTCTCCTGTATAGTGGGCCTAAGGTTGATGAGCCTGGGTCAGCCTGTGTGTTGGTGGTACCCAGCACTTCAGAGCCTTCCTACTGGGGCTGGCTCATGATGTGCCTTTGGCAGGGCATTTGGGGCAAGACAAGACCTTTGAAAGGCTTGTCACCCACTTTTACTGGCCCCAAATGCGGAAGAACTCTGACACACATTGTAGGTCTTGACAGACTTGCCAGGCAAGTGGTAAGAGTGGGAGGAAGTGCAAGGCTCCTCTCCAACCTTTCCCTGTAGTCAGCACCCCCTTTGAGAGGGTGGGTATTGACATTGTGGGGCCTCTGGATCCCAAGACAGCCATGGGCAACATGTTCATCCTGGTCTTGGTGGACCATGCCACCCGGTACCCGAAAGCCATACCTCTCCGGACTGTGACAGCCCCCGTGGTGGGTCGTGAGTTGATGCGGATTTTCTCCCGTGTGGGGTTCCCCAGAGAGGTGGTGTCTGACCGGAGTACCAACTTCATATCTAAGTATATGAAGTCCCTGTGGCAGGAGTGCGGTGTTACCTAAAAGTTCACCACTCCTTACCACCCCCAAGGTAATGGGCTGGTTGAGAGATTCAACGCGACCCTGAAGGGCATGATTATGGGTCTTGGTGAACCCATGAGGCATAAGTGGGAAATCCTCTTACCATGCCTGTTGTTTGCTTACAGGGAGGTACCGCAGAAGTCCTTAGGGTTCAGTCCCTTTTAGCTCCTGTATGGGCATCCTGTAAGAGGACCTCTAAGTCTGGTCGAAGAAGGCTGGGAGAAAGCTCCCAGTAAACCTCCCCAGGATGTATATAGCCACATGCTGGCCTTCAGGAACCAGACTAAGCGCTTCAGGCAACTCGTTCAGGTGAATCTGGAAGCCAGCCAGGAAGAGATGAAACGGTGCTATGATCAGAATGCCACTCTGATCGAGTTTCAGCCTGGCCAAAAAGTGTGGGTCTTGGCCCCAGTGGAGCCTTGTGTGCTCCAAGATAAGTGGACTGGGCCATTTGAGGTGGTGGAGCTCAAGAGTAAAGTCACCTATCTGGTATACTTGCAATCTCCAAGGAACCCTTTGTGGGTCCTGCATGTGAACCGCTTTAAGCCCCACTTGGAGAGGTCCAAAGTGAGCATGCTCCTAGCAACAGATGCTGGAATAAAGGAGGAGACTGAGCCTCTTCCTGACCTCCTGTCTGCTAAGGAACATGATGGGTCTGTGGACGGTGTAACACTCTCCCCCGCTCTGACTCCTGAACAGCAGAGTGACTACTGCCAACTGTTGGGACAGTTTGCTGCTCTGTTCTCCCTGATCCCAGGTGTCACTCAGGGGCGTGTCCATGATGTGGGCACTGGGGACAGTCCTCCTGTGAAGCACAAAATTTACAGAGTGACTGACAGGGTCAAGGCTTGCATCAAGGAGTAGGTTTCCAAGATGTTAGCGCTAGGGGTGATTGAGCCCTCAAACAGCCCTTGAGCCTGCCCTGTGGTCTTGGTCCCAAAGGCTGCTGCACCCGGTGCCACGCCAGAACTCCGGTTCTGTGTGGACTACCAAGGGCTCAATTTAGTCACCAGGACTGATGCACACCCCATCCCCAGAGCTGATGAGCTCATAGATCGGTTAGGAGCTGCCAAATACCTCAGTACATTTGACTTAACGCCTGGGTACTGGCAGATTGCCTTAACCGATGGGGCCAAGGAGAGGTCTGCATTTTCAACCCAAGAGGGGCACTACCAATTCCAGGTGATGCCCTTTGGGTTGAAGAATGCCCCTGCCACTTTTCAGAGGTTGGTCAGCCAGGTGTTGGCGGGACTGGAGGATTTCAGGATCGCAGTGTTCAGTGCCACTTGGGAGGAACATCTGCACCACCTCTGGGAAGTGTTGAAGGCTCTGCAGAGGGCAGGCCTCACGATCAAGGCAAGGAAGTGCCAGATCAGGCAGGGGTTCAGTGGTGTACTTAGGACACCAGGTAGGAAGCGGTCAGGTGGCGCCCCTACAGCCTAAGATTGACACCATTCTGGCTTGAGAAACCACCCCCCCCCCCCCCCCCAAGACCCAGAGGTGAGAGCCTTTTTAGGCCTCACCAGATATTACAGGAGATTCGTCAAGGGATATGGCACCATTGTTGCCCCCTTGACAGAGCTGACTTCCAGGAAACAGCGCAAGAAGGTGAAGTGGAGTGACGCCTGCCAAAAAGCGTTTGATGCCCTGAAATCTGCCATGTGCACGGCACCCGTGCTCAAGGAACCCAACTTCTCACAGGAACTTGTGGTGCAGACAGGTGCTTCAGAGCATGGTGTGGGGGCTGTGCTCTCACAGCTAAATGAGGAGGGTCTAGACCAACCTGTAGCCTTCTTTAATAGGAGGTTACTTCCACTGGAACAGAGGTGGAGTGTGATTGAGCGTGAGGCTTTTGCTGTGGTCTGGGCTCTGAAGAAGCTGAGGCCCTACTTGTTTGGGACTCACTTCCGGGTTCAGACCAACCACAGGCCCCTCAGATGGTTGATGCAGATGAGGGGTAGGAACCCAAAGTTGTTGAGGTGGTCCATTTCCCTACAGTGGATGGACTTCACGGTGGAACACCGCCCTGGTACAGAACACGCCAATGCTGATGGTCTGTCCAGATTTTTCCACCTTAGTGAAGCTAACTCCCAAGAGGGTGGGTAGTTCTCTCCACTTTTCAGTTGGAGGGGACACGTGTTAGACCTGGCATCATTGGCGTGGGGTTCCCCTGTATTTTTGCCTTTACCTCCTGTTATGTTGCAGTGTGTTGGACTTCGTTTTTGCTGGTCTAGATGCTTTGGGCACTTTGCCACTACTGTTCAGTGCCAAAGTGCAAGTGCTCCCTGTAAATTGTTGTTATGGATTGGTGATTCCATAATTGGCTTATTTGATTTACTAGTCAGTACCTAGTACAGTGCACTGTGTGCACTCAGGGCCTGTAAATCAAATGCTGCTAGTACCGTACTTTGACGGGCGAAGAACTGGCATCCCCGGGCTGATACGATCGCGTTCTATAAGAACAGATAGGGCGATTGGTTCCCTTCTCTTTGGATTTATTTTCTTTCCCATCCAGCATCACGGCTGGTTTTGGTTGATCTTTGGATACCCCAACAGTGGATTGACAACACTACACCGCAATTGTGATGCGGACTACTCACCCCCGGGAGCTGCGATATGGGCCATCCAACACCAGGCGCCTGCAATAGGTTGCCTCCCACACTTTCCCCTGTCCTGAGGAAGACCGGCAAGCGGAGGATTAAAATACCCTCTACGCAATTAGTCAGGTCGAAACGTCGACATTTATCCCCAAAGGAGCCTGTACCATATGTCACTACTATCCCGTCCAACCAACAGATGATATCTCTCTGGAACCTTTGAAAACTGTCTAGAATAACGACAAAAATGATGAATTGTGGACAGGCCACAACTAACTGGTGCTAATGTGATTTACAACCAGTTTAAATTGTAAAATTGTTGTAACTACCTCCATTGAACTATCTTCACTCTGTGACCTTTTCACTTCCATCTATTGCACACACGAGCACTTCTCCTTCACACCCCTTCCTTTTGGAGCAACCTCTTGATTACTATACACTTGGTAATGTTTTTACCTTCTCAATTGTTTCTGTGAATAAAACAGATAATTTTCCTTAAAAACAGGTGGTGCCTTCTCTTTTTCAAGGTGCACGTTCTGAAAGTCTTACATGTATTAATTACCATGTGCTGATCTCATGCATACAACAAATTATACTTGAATTATAAACGTCTTTGACCTGATGCGTGACAAAAGAGTCTAGGACCATTTGTTTTCTATACTATATGATATCCAGGTCCGCTGACAGTGATTGGGTTACCCCATTAGTCTATAATGGCTAGTGGGCCTGCAACACTGATTGTGCCACCCCCATAAGCAGCCTGTAATTGTAACTCAGACCTGCCACTGCAGTGTCTGTGCGCAGTTTGGTACTGCCATGTCGACTTGGCACGTACACCCACTTGCCAGGTCCTACCTTCCCTTTTCTTACATGTTAGTCACCCCTAAGGTAGGCCCAAGGTACCCCTGTTGGCAGGGTGCAGTATATGGGAAAGGCAGGACATGCCCTGATGTGTGTGGCATGTCCTGATAGTGAAATACTGCCAAATTCGTTTTTCACTATTGAAAGGCTATCTGTCCCATAGGATAGAATGGGGAGTTTGCTCATAACATCTTATAAGCATAACTGCCCATGGAACAAGATAGGAAAATAAAGTTTGATATGTTTGAACTCAGAATGTTAAGATGCATCTTTTAGTGAGGGTGATTTTTATAATCTGGGTTTGAAAATACCACTTTTAGAAAGTAGGTATTTTCTTGCCTAACCATCTAGTGTGCCTCTGCTACGTTGTTTATTGTATTGAGGGTCTCGCTTTGGAGTGAAGGACTGGGGATGTGCATTCTGTTCAGACAGCCACTTGGAGGGGTTAGGTGTGTCCTGCCTTTCCAGGGTGAGTCAGGTCTGGGCTGAATAGACCTGGGCTGCATTCAGAGTAGGGGGGGAGATTTCTTTTACACTTGAATGGGCTTGGTCTGCTTTAGACAATGCTGTCTCCACCTCCTGCCAGGAAGCTGCACCAGAGAGGACAGAACTGGTTTTGGCTGGGCAAAGAGCTTCTCTGCCACAGAGAACAAAGGATTCTGTATTATAAAAAGAGGGGCCCAGACTTTTAGATCACTTCTGGAAATCAAGAGGAACCTTTGCCAAGGAAAAGAGCTGGAGAAACTGAGGAGGAATACTGCCCCTGTGCTGTTTGCTGTCTGGGGTTGGCCTGCAGTAGCTACTTTCTGCCAAGGAACTGGAAACTGCAAGAACTATGAAAATGGACGCATCGCCTGTTTTCGACGCATTGCAGCGGTGCGAGAAGAATTTTTCCGACGCATCACCGCCGCCGAAGAATCGACACAGCGCCTGCACGCGGCTGAAGTGTCTGCTGTGCGACGAATCCTGTGCACCGATCTCCAAGATCACCTCACTGATTCTGCCGCAGGCCCGGTTGGAGAAGAGCCGACACATCGCACCGGATCGTCACGCAACACATCGAAGCATCAAGTCTGTCGCATCGTTGGGGGACACAGTAAGAAACCGACACATCACCTCCTCTCTGATAAGGAACCGACGCATTACCTCTCCTGTGCAGCAGTAAGGAACCAGCGTATCACCTCTCCCGGTGCAAGGAACCGACGCATCACCTTCCCTGAGTGTAAGGAACCGACGCATCACCTTCCCTGCAACTCTTTTTGCTTGCATTTTTCAACACATCCAAGGTACTTTGTGTAAAAGTGTCGCATCCCATATTTTCTTGGAACAGAACTGTTTCTACTTGTTAAGAATCATATTTTTAGTACTGTATTGTGGATTTTTGTCATTTGGTCTTCTTTTGGTTCAGATAAAGATTACTTATTTTTCTAAACTGGTGTGGTGTCCATTTGTAGTGTTTTCACTGTATTACTGTATGTGTTCACAAATGCTTTACACACTGCCTCTGAGATAAGCCTGTCTGCTCATGCCCAGCTACCAAGGAGGTGGGCAGGGTTTATTTTAGAAGTGTATAACCCTTACCCTGACCAAGGGTCCCTATTTGGACAAAGGTGCCTACCTCTGTTAACTAGAGACCCCCATTTCTAACAGCGACCCTTTTTGCTTGTCTGCTTTAGGGCCCATTGCTGCCTTGCTACACCACTGGAATCATGGGAAAGGTCATGCATACGAAATTAGGCTCAATTATTCAGCTGTCAAGTCATCCAGCAGAAAAGAGTCAGGCTCAGTCTTAATGCAGCTATTATTTGATGTACATATGTGTTAATTGATTCTACGAATCAAACAATACCACATTAAGTTCCAGGTGTCAGCAGACAACATAGAGGTCCAACTGCACCTGGAAAACAAATCCAGAATCAAAGTGAACATCACAGCACATTTAGCCGCCTCTAGCACACAATGAGGCAGTCTTCCCTGGCTCAATGGGACCAAAATACATTCCCTCCGTGGGTCGAACAAGGAGCAGGATATTCTGATTCCCATGGCTCTCAGTCCTTGGAGCAGACACACCCCAGACCCTAAATGTGGGAAAAACACTAACAGTCACCAGTGGTGGATAGTAATTTTACCAGGGAGGGGGGCAGGGGGCCACACACGCATACATGCACAGTTACTCACACCCATGCATTCACATACACACACTCACAACTACACATACATTCATAAATACACACACTCACACACCAAACATAAAAAAGACATAAAACTTAACTTCACTGTAGAGAGGGAAGCCTCACAGGTCCCAGGAAGGTTGGGACCTAAGGTCAGCCAATGAGGGAAGGCAGCAGTTCCTCACTCGTCACAGAGTGGGATGGGAGTGAGTGAGACTGCTGGCCCCACCCCACTCTGTGACAAGATTTCACTGAATGACTCTCAGCCCTGGGTACTTCAGGGCTTAAAACTGAAGCGCCCAGGTGCAAGGCACTTTGTGACGCTCCCCCTCATCACAAGGGGGAGGGCCTCAAGGCACTTTTGCCAGGTTGAGGAGGTCACACCCACAGGGCTGTGAAATCCTCAGCCTGGCAAAGTTCAGCTCAGGCAACCAGGAGTTTGCACATTTAGCGCATGTCTAGCTCCTGGCTGCCTGACCCGAACAAGAAGAGTGTCTGTCAGGCTGCACAGAAAAAGATGGGGGGGCGTGACCTTCAGCCCATATGGATGGGCCGTGGCTGGCAGTCACATTTGATATTGACCGAGACCTATTATTTAACACAGAAGTAATTGTAGATGTTAAGGCTTAGAACCAAAACCCAACTATCTTTGCTACAATTCATTCCAACATAACGTAGAGCTGAGCTAACGAACTGGTGCAATGATGTCTACACAGCCCTACCCAAAACCTTATTGACCAGTGGTGGCTCCTCCGCTATGGCAGAGGAGCGTTGCCCCACTGCTTTTAAGCAGTATGAAGTAGAAACATAAAATGATAATAACTTTGGGTTATTATCATTTTATGCTTGTGCTGCTTTGCGGGCGGGGCTGCTCTGCTCTCGGAGCACGGCAGGGGAGGAGTGGTTTGCCCACTCCTAAGTGCACATGACTGTTTGGCAGGACCTCTCGGGCCGCCCAAAACAGTCATGCGCACTTTCCCTGTTCTCCATGCAGGCTGCATTACAGCCTGCGTAGAGAACATACCCAGGCCCCCATTCCATGGCTGAGCGTTGAACCAGGACGCTCAGATCAATTACAACGCTGAATTGCAGCATTGTGAATGGTCAGGGGAGCCTGGGTGCTTACCAATCACAATGCTGCTTTGCAGCGTTGTGATTGGTCTGTGGGGTCTGGCTGTGCTTCCTGTTCCTCGAGTTGCAAGGAGAGCAGGAGCAGAGACGTGGGACCCGGCGGCAAAGTAAGTTTTTTTCATTTATTTTTTATACTGCGCACCCCCGTGTGCGATCTCCCAACCCGCCCCACCACTTGCGAGCCATGCCGGCCACCACTGCTATTGACAGACAACAACGTATGCAAAACCAGGCAGCAAGGTAGCCTTTGAGAGGAAAATAATGAGACCACATTAAACCTACACTAAAATACCCCACTGGCTCCCACTGAACTCCAGAATCAAGTTTACAAGCCTGCACATAGAATTCCGGACTGAGGATCAAAATAGCTGCAGAAGTGGGCCACACCTACTTTCCAAACAGAACCATACGGTGTTATTGCAACCACCAATTATCAGTCATTATAAGAACACAGAGACTGAACCTTGAGACCACATGGCGGCTCAAAGTTCAGGAAACACCTCCCATCAAACATAGAATTTACAAACAACCACACAATTGAGATAACAACTCTTGTACACAGCAACAAGTAAGAAAATGATGGGAATAATCCTGTTGCAAAAGACTTGAACAGTTTCTACATTTGGCATCAAATCTCAAAATACACCTCAAAAACGAAATGCCACATTTTGAACCTTGATGCAACAGAGATCAAGCCAACAGGCAATCACTAGTTTTAATGTGAAATAGTCTTATGTTTCTAACCCCACAACTAACATAAACTCTTGAAAGAAGTAAATATATAAATATGAGGCTGTACCTGTTTTTATGAAGAGGTACTTGAGCATGTAAGGCTGTACCTCATCATACAAGGATGTGCCTGTGTTTGAGAGGCGGGACTTGAGTATGTGAGACTGTACCTCATCATGGGAGGGCTGTGCCTGTGTTTGCGAGGCAGTACTTGAGCATGTAAGGCTGTACCTCGCCATACGAGGCTGTGCCTGTGTTTGAGAGGCGCGTCTTGAGTATGTGAGGCTGTACCTCGTCATATGCGGCAGTGCCTGTGTTTGAGAGGCGCGTCTTGAGTATGTGAGGCTGTACCTCGTCATATGCGACAGTGCCTGTGTTTGAGAGGCGCTTCTTGAGTATGTTAGACTGTACCTTGTCGTACAAGGCTATGCCTGTGTTTGAGAGGCGGGACTTGAGCATGTAAGGCTGTACCTCATCATACGAGGCTGTGCCTGTGTTTGAGAGGCGCGTCTTGAGTATATGAGGCTGTACCTCGTCATATGCGGCAGTGCATGTGTTTGAGAGGCGCTTCTTGAGTATGTTAGACAGTACCTCATCATGGGAGGGCTGTGCCTGTGTTTGAGAGGCGCGTCTTGAGCATGTAAGGCTGTACCTCGTCATACGAGGCTGTGCCTGTGTTTGAGAAGTGCGTCTTGAGTATGTGAGCCTGTACCTTGTCATATGCAGCAGTGCCTGTGTTTGAGAGGTGCGTCTTGAGCATGTAAGGCTGTACCTCATCATACGAGGCTGTGCCTGTGTTTCAGAGGCGCGTCTTGAGTATATGAGGCTGTACCTCGTCATATGCGGCAGTGCATGTGTTTGAGAGGCGCTTCTTGAGTATGTTAGACAGTACCTCATACGAGGCTATGCCTGTGTTTGAGAGGCGGGACTTGAGCATGTAAGGCTGTACCTCATCATGGGAGGGCTGTGCCTGTGTTTGCGAGGCAGTACTTGAGCATGTAAGGCTGTACCTCGTCATACGAGGCTGTGCCTGTGTTTGAGAGGCGCGTCTTGAGTATGTGAGGCTGTACCTCGTCATATGCGGCAGTGCCTGTGTTTGAGAGGCGCGTCTTGAGTATGTGAGGCTGTACCTCGTCATATGCGACAGTGCCTGTGTTTGAGAGGCGCTTCTTGAGTATGTTAGACTGTACCTTGTCGTACGAGGCTATGCCTGTGTTTGAGAGGCGGGACTTGAGCATGTAAGGCTGTATCTCATCATATGCGGCAGTGCCTGTGTTTGAGAGGCGCGTCTTGAGCATGTAAGGCTGTACCTCGTCATACGAGGCTGTGCCTGTGTTTGAGAAGGGCGTCTTGAGTATGTGAGCCTGTACCTTGTCATATGCAGCAGTGCCTGTGTTTGAGAGGTGCGTCTTGAGCATGTAAGGCTGTACCTCATCATACGAGGCTGTGCCTGTGTTTGAGAGGCGCGTCTTGAGTATATGAGGCTGTACCTCGTCATATGCGGCAGTGCATGTGTTTGAGAGGCGCTTCTTGAGTATGTTAGACAGTACCTCATACGAGGCTATGCCTGTGTTTGAGAGGCGGGACTTGAGCATGTAAGGCTGTACCTCATCATATGCGGCAGTGCCTGTGTTTGAGAAGCGCATCTTAATTATGTGAGGCTGTACCTCATCATACGAGGCTGTGTCTGTGTTTGGGAGGCGGTACTTGAGCATGTGAGGCTGTACCTCGTCATATAAGGCTGTACCTGGACGTATGATGTTCCTGAGCATGTCTACCTCGGCCTGGGCATACCAGTTTGGACCTTGGTGTATGAGGTGTGGTTTGGGCAAGGGCATGTGAGACTGCATATGTCATCTCAATAAACCGATAATTTATCATAGCAGATTTAGACTCGCTGGAAATGCTTCCATTCAAATTTGCATATCTAAGGGTTTTGTTTCAGAAGGGATGCCTAAAGCCCTAAACCCTAGTAATGTTAAACACATTTTTATAATAATGCAATGACATTTATTCAGGTAAATGTCAACGATAATTATGATACTGTGGTTTGATATATACTAAATACTATTGGCATGTATAAAACACACACCACCAATAATAATATTATTGTTTTATTTGCACTACACATGTACGTCATGTACATAGCACGCACCACAAACCAAACTGCTGTCTCTGGATTTAATTATAGTAGTATGATGAGTGAGATGTAGAGAGTTTGCAATTGCGACTACATACCTTTTACACAGGCAGAATTCAGCCCACCAAGCTTTTCTTCCACCAACAAAGCGCTAGAACTTTTGCCAAAATATGACAGAAAGGGTCAGGCTTCAAAAAGGAGTACTCACAGTAATTTCCCAAAGGTCTGCACTGCAGGGCTTCTCATGCCACCGGCCACTTTAGAGTCACGAAGCACAGGTCAAAGTGTAGTTGCAGTGCATTGCATGAAGAGCAGCCAGTGTGTAGAAAATGTATTTTTGATCAACGCATTATGGCACATTAATCACTGTTAGAAAAGTGATGCATCAAAGACTTTTGTGCATCTCATAATGTTGGTGATTGTGGCTGTTTATTATTAGCAAGTATGTGAGCCAGACAGGTGTGGAGTGGAGAACATCCCTGCACAGACACTTGGTTAATAACATCATGAGAAGTAGGTATTATTTTTTTTTAAAGTTTTTATTGATAACAGTGATGCGACATTATAAATTACAATCAAATGAGATGGATTCAGGTTTGGCTTGTATATACATACATGGATCAGCCGCACATTGCCGTACTTAGCGAGAAGTGGGTATTTAATGTTGTTGAAACCCTGTGAATAGAGAATTCAAAAGGTGTACAAAGAAACAGCAAGAATGACAAGCAGTGCTGTGTACACAGAAACAAAAATAAACTTAGAACTGCGCAACTGTATATAGTTAAAAATTGCCACAAGCCCAAGCTGACCCAAAAAGCACGTCATCCATACTGATAGACATAATATGTTAAGAGAGCTTGTTCTGGAGAAATGAAGAGGTAGTTTTCCTAGGTTTTCAGGCCCCACAGTAAGCAAAATTGTGTGCTGTGTTGCGTGAAAAGGAAGAGAGCACAACAGCACCATATCTAGTCAGATATGGTGCAGTTGTGCTGTTCTCTAGTGCTGGCGGACCTTAGGCTGCCTTGCGCCAATGCACACACCCTTGCACCATAGTTCAAGGGTGTAAATGTGATGGCAACCATAGATTATTTCCCAGAATGGTACTTTTCCAGCACCAACTTCTATACTTTGACTACGTTTAACACTTTGCCAATTTGCATGTGTGGTGTACGGTGCAGAACACTTGCAAAGTGGGAAAGGTTTGGAGAAAATAAAACTTTTCTCCAACTTTACACCTGCCTTGAGGAGCATAATTATTTAATGCAAATCCCTTTCAACGAAAGTCAGTAGGTAGGAATTAGTGTCAAAATTCATGGATAGGTGCATGGGAACATCCATGTACCACCCATGGTATACCTCCTTGACACAAAGTAGCGCAAAGTGCTACTTTATGTTACTTCAGGGCTACTTTCCAACACAATTCAGGATTTACGCTGGAAAGTAAACCCCAAACAACACAAGTTTGCAATACTTTGGTGAAGCAAACCAGGCGCACAGTGTTAGTAATTCTGCCCCATAAACTTTGGATGTGAAACGTAACACAATGCAATGACTGGGGGTGTCACACTTACAAAATGGTATTACTACTGCTAAAGAAGCCCTTTTTAAGAAACTTAGAATAATGAAAGATTGAGGAAACAAACATTAGGGTTCTAAACCTATGCCTTGCAGGCAAGTTGCATGTAGTGCTTTGATGCAATTTATAGCCCACTGAGCTATCTCCATTAAATGCAAATCTGCCTGTTACACTTCTGCTTTGTAATGGGAACATTAACCCTCACTGCTACTTTATCATGAGTCACTGGGACTAGACAAATCACAAATCTTCCCATCAAGTCATCAAGTGCATTGAGCACTGAGAGTTATCTGGCCATTGTTAATATACCCTGAAAAATGGCAGGCTTCTCTTATCTCACTAAGCCTGTCCTGTAAAGGGCGCTCCCTCGAGCTTGCCAGTCAGTGGATGGCAACATGCTGCACCACCCTAAAGCTGGGAAAAATGGAAGCAAAGTCAGTCCTAAATGCATACAAAGGAAAACCATAAATATATCCCTTGAGATAACAGAGGGGCAGTGAAAAAAGCTTAAGTCTTTGTTAACCCCTTCGCTGCTAGGCCTTTTCCCCCCTGTGCTAAGCCTTTTTTTGGCTATTTGGGGTAGTTTGCGCTTAGGCCCCTGTAACTTTTTGACCACATAAGGTATCCATGCCAAATTTGCGTCCTTTTTTCCAACATCATGGGGATTCTAAAGGTACCCTGGAGGGGACCCAGAAATTAGCTAAAATACAGCTACATTTTTTTGGGGGGGGGGAAATGGGAAAAAAGGGCTACAGTTGAAAGTGTCTGTTTTTTTCCCTGCAAATGGTATCAACAAAGGGGTTGTGGTGCTGAAATCACCATCTTCCCAGTTTTCAGGGACAAGCAGACTTTTGTCAGAAAACCAAAATTTTGTACACAGTTTTCTCATTTTTCTGGGACATAGCCTATTTTTGCTATTTTTTGTGCTTTCAACCTCCTTCCAGTTAATGGTAGAAAAGCAATAATGGATCCTGGAAAGCTATACATTTTAGAAAAGTAGACAAAATTCTGAATTCAGCAAGGGGTCATTTGTGTAGATCCTTAAAGGTTTCTTTATAGAAACTAACAGTTAAATATAGGAAAAATTGAAAATTAGTTGAAAAAAAGAGCCATTTGTGTCAACGTTTTCACCTGTAACTTCTTCTAATTATGACAGCTGTTTGAAAGCAATATACCGTTACATCCGCTGGACCTTTCTGGTTGTGGGGATATATAGGACTTGTAGATTCACCAAGAACCCGATGAACCCAGAGCCAATAACTGCGCAGCGTCTTGCAATGGTTTTTTATTATGTACCGGGTATATAGCTATTATTTTGGGAAAATGTATACATGGAAAAATCGTTATGAAAGACACCTATGTATTTCTGAAATGGGAACAAAATATAGAGTTTAGAAACAGTAGATATTTGCACATTTCCGAAATTGGGAGTACCCATACTAGCATGAGAATTATAGTTCATTTTTCAAAATGACTTCTTTTTTACACATTGTCTTTCATTTGGAAGGCAGAAATGCATCGAAAGTCAATAGGTAATAACAGTTGCTCTACAATTCTGTATTGCCCTAAGTCTCTCGATAAAAATGGTACCTCACTTGTGTGGGTAGGCCTAGTGCCCGCAACAGGAAACGGCCCAAAACCCAACGTGGACACACCTCATTTTCACAGTGAAAACGGACCCTTTTTTTGCAAAGTGCCTAGCTGTAGTTTTTGAACCCTAGCTCTGCCGGCACCTAGGGAAACCTAGCAAACCTATACATTTTTAAACCTAGACACCCAGGGGAATCCATGATGGGGTGACTGGACTGGCTCTCACCAGGTTCTGTTACCCAGAATTCCTTGCAGATCTCAAAATTTGTCAAAGAAAACACATTTTTCTCACATTTCTGTGGTGGAAACTTTTGGAAACTGCATGAATCCACAAAACTCTACCTACCCCGCGTTCCCCAAAGTCTTCCGAGGAAAATGGTACCTCACTTGTGTGGGTAGGCCTAGTGCCCGCAACAGGAAACGGCCCAAAACGCAACGTGGACACACCACATTTTCACAGTGAAAACGGACCCTTTTTTTGCAAAGTGCCTAGCTGCAGTTTTTGAACCCTAGTTCTGCTGGCACATAGGGAAACCTAGCAAACCTATACATTTTTGAAAACTAGACACCCAGGGGAATCCAGGATGGGCTGACTTGACTGGCTCTCACCAGGTTCTGTTACCCAGAATCCCTTGCAAACCTCAAAATTTGTCAAAAAAAACCACATTTTCCCCACATTTCTGTGGTGGAAAGTTCTGGAATCTGCGTGGATCCACAAAATTCCACCCACCCCGCATTCCCCACAGTCGTCCGAGAAAAATGGTACCTCACTTGTGTGGGTAGGCCTAGTGTCCGCAACAGGAAACGGCCCAAAACGCAACGTGGACACACCACATTTCCACAGTGAAAACGGACCCTTTTTTGCAAAGTGCCTAGCTGTAGTTTTTAACCCTAGCTCTGCCGGCACCTAGGGAAACCTAGCAAACCTATACATTTTTGAAAACTAGACACCCAGGGAATCCAGGATGGGGTGACTTGACTGGCTCTCACCAGGTTCTGTTACCCAGAATCCCTTGCAAACCTCAAAATTTGTCCAAAAAAACACATTTTCCTCACATTTCTGTGGTGGAAAGTTCTGGAATCTGCGTGGATCCACAAAATTCCACCCACCCCGCATTCCCCACAGTCGTCCGAGAAAAATGGTACCTCACTTGTGTGGGTAGGCCTAGTGTCCGCAACAGGAAACGGCCCAAAACGCAACGTGGACACACCACATTTCCACAGTGAAAACGGACCCTTTTTTTGCAAAGTGCCTAGCTGTAGTTTTTTAACCCTAGCTCTGCCGGCACCTAGGGAAACCTAGCAAACCTATACATTTTTTGAAAACTAGACACCCAGGGGAATCCAGGATGGGGTGACTTGACTGGCTCTCACCAGGTTCTGTTACCCAGAATCCCTTGCAAACCTCAAAATTTGTCCAAAAAAACACATTTTCCTCACATTTCTGTGGTGGACAATTCTGGAATCTGTGTGGATCCACAAAATTCCACCCACCCGGCGTTCCCCAAAGTCTTCCGAGAAAAATGGTACCTCACTTGCGTGGGTGGGTCAAGTACCCGCGACAGGCAAGGGCCCAAACCTATTGAGGCAACATCAAAATTAACTATCGCAAACCAACCTGGTTTTGCAAGGGGGGGTCCCATTTGTTTTTGGCCCGGGGCTCGGCGGCCATCTAGGTAAACCTACCAAACCCACACATTTCTGAAAACTAGACACCCGGGGGAGTCCAGCGAGGTATGGCTTGCGTGGATCCCCCAACATTCTCCTGCCCAGAATCCCCTGCAAACCTCAAACTTTGCTGAAAAAAATCACTTTTTTCTCAAATTTCTGTGTGGGAAAGTTCTGGAATCTGTGTGTATCCACAAATTTCCTCCCACCCAGTGTTCCCCCAGGTCTCCCGATAAAAATGGTACCTCACTTGTGTGGGTAGGCATAGTGGCTGCAACAGGAAATGGCCCAAATCGTACTGTGGAGACTTCAAAATTACCTATAACAAAACTACCTGGTTTGGGGGGGAGGGGCACCTGGGGTTTTGGCCCCGGGCTCGGCGGCCATCTTGGGAAACTACCAAACCCAAACATTTCTGAAAACTAGACAGCTAAATTTGAGGTTTGCAGGGGATTCTGGGTAGGAGAATGTTGGGGGACCCACGCAAGCCATACCTCGCTGGACTCCCCCGGGTGTCTAGTTTTCAGAAATGTGTGGGTTTGGTAGGTTTCCCTAGATGGCCGCCGAGCCCAGGGCCAAAAACTCATGGGACCCTCTTGCAAAACCAGGTTGGTTTGTGATAGGTAATTTTGATGTCGCCTCAATAGGTTTTTGGCCCTTCCCTGCCGCGGGTTCTTGGCCCACCCACACAAGTGAGGTACCATTTCTATTGGGATACTTGGAGAAATGCTGCGGGGTTGGAAATTTGTTGTTTCTTTCTGCAGCGTGAAAATTTTGGCACAATAATGCAAGGAAAATGTGACAGTCACATTTTGAGGTTTGCAGGACATTATGGGTAAGATAACTTGTTGGGATCCACAAGAGAGACATCACCATGTACTCCCATGGGTGTTTAGTTTACGACAATATCTACAGTTGGTAGGTTTTTCTTAGATGAAATGTACACCTTGGCAGAGAGACAAAAAAGACAAAGATTACTGCACAGCCATCTATTCCTCAAGCACACACACATACTGGTTGGATTTGGCACGAGGTCGAGTGATGGTTCAGTATATAAAATTTTATTAACAAGAGATTTCACAAAAATGAAATGCACTGTCAATAATTGAAAGGACAAAAACTGAACCAGTGACTCGCAGCTCGTGAGCTGTAAAGCCACGTCAAGGCCCCAACCGCTTTACAGGCCATTCACACACCTTTCATACGTGATACACACAAGACCATTCACACCACCAGGCACGAAACCAACACATTACAACATTCACAAAAAGGGACAAGGTACACCCTGCTTGAGAAAGACAGAAAAGACAAATATTTCTGCACAACCACCTATTCCTCAAGCACACATACATACTGGTTGGATTTGGCATGAGGGTGAGTGATGGTTCAGTATATACAGTTGTATTAACCAGAGATTTCACAAAAATGAAATGCACTGTTAATAATTGAAAGGACGAGAAACTGAACCATTGACTCACAGCTCGTGAGCTGTAAAGCCACGACAAGGCACCAACCTCTTTACAGGCCATTCATACACCTTTCATACGTGTGACACATACAAAACCAATCACACCGCCAGCCGCGGGCCCAGCACATTACAACACTCACACCAGCAGACAGCGCCATTCAAGGGCCCATCACTTTCACACGCCCACATTCCTGACACAGCAACCACACCAGCTCACGGATTGCGTGGAGTGGCGTTTGGCTAGCAGTGTGTGTAGTGACCAGCAGCAAGTCACTACTCACATACCGCCAGCCAATCGCCAGTCCATGCACACCGCCAGCCGAGCACTAGTCCACGCACACCGCCAGCCGAGCGCCAGTCCACGCACACCGCCAGCCAAGCACCAGTCCACGCACACTGCCAGCCAAGCGCCCGTCCATGCACACCACCAGCCAAGCGCCCATCCAGGCACACCGTCAGCCAAGCGCCAGTCCACGCACACCGCCAGCCAAGCGCCAGTCCAGGCACACCGCCAGCCAAGCGCCAGTCCAGGCACACCGCCAGCAAAGCGCCAGTCCACGCACACTGCCAGCCACGTGCCAGTCCACGCACACCGCCAGCCAAGTGCCAGTCCACGCACACCACCAGCCAAGCGCCAGTCCACGCACACCGCCAGCCAAGCGCCAGTCCACGCATACCACCAGCCAAGCGCCAGTCCACGCACACAACCAGCCAAGCGCCAGCCTACACACACCGCCATCACATTTAGGATTTTTTTATACAAAAATGAAAACACAAACAAATTGCAAATAGATACAAATCTACTAACACAAAATCTGAAACTAAATACATTGCACAAATGCCAACCTTGAAACTGAACAAAAAATATAAAACAATAGAGACCAGGCAGTTCACTTTACCACTCATGGATGCTCCCAAAAATTATTTTGTGTGTGGTACATTCTAAAACAAGCAGGCACACACAGCGCAGGGTTAGAAGGGCACTCGGGGCAGTACATACGAGTCTCCTTCCGCGTACCTCTTTGCCAACAGACTCTACATCTCCTACTGGGAAAGTCTTTTGAGGGTGTGGGAGGAATGTGATCAGGAAAGTGGCGATCTTTCAATCTAGCCACATCCTCCACCACTCCAACTCTAGGAACACTTGCCTGTTCCACTACAACAAGGCTGCCTATTACAGACTCCTGAAACTTAGCAAAAGTCATCTTTGACTCAGGACAAGAATCCTTGAATATAACAAAAGCATTAAAGGTTGCCAAGTGGAAAAGTTGGATAGCCAACTTCTTATACCAAATGTAAGCCTTACGAAGAGCAGTGTAAGGTTCCAACCTCTGATCTACTCTATCAACACCACCCATGTGTCTATTATAGTCTAAAATGCACACAGGTTTGCACTCTTCAGCAACCTGACCCCAAACAGTCACAGGTGAAGTGCTTTCATCATGGATGGTAGTCAGCATGTAGACATCTCTCCTGTCTGAAAACTTCACAGCCCTGTCCCCACACAAGCTTTTGACAAACAAGTTCTTTTGGGAAACCTTTACGGTTAGAGCGGATTGTGCCACAAGCAACAGTGTCCACTTTGGCCAATTCCCTGCACAACTGCACACCAGTGTAGACGTTATCTACATATAAATGGTGACCTTTGTTAAAAAGTCCTCTACCAAGTTCCCACACAATTTTCTCAGTCACTCCAAAAGTGGACGGACAACCAGGAGGGTTAATCCTGGACTCCTTACTGGTGAACACCCTGAAATTCGAGACATATCCAGTCCTACTGTCACACAGCATATACATCTTAATTCCATAGCGTGCCCTCTTACTAGGAATGTATTGCCTAAAAACCAAGCGGCCCTTGAACAAGACAAAAGACTCATCCACTGCTATTTCTTTCCCTGGAGCATAGATCTCAGAAAATCGATCTACAAAGGGATCAATGACAGGCCGAATCTTAAAAAGACGGTCACAATCAGGGTGATCTCGTGGCAACGATAAACCATTATCGACAAAATGCAGCATCCGAAGCAGAAGCAAATACCTATCATGACTCATGACTGCCGGAAATATAGCCTTTGCCATCAAGGGACTAGTAGACCAATATGAAGACACTGATGGCTTCCTTAGCAAGCCCATCAAAAAAGTTAAACCCAAGAACTTCTTCATCTCTTCCAGATTTGTGGGAGTCCACCGGGTAGCTCTAGAGTGGGGCTTAAGGCTGGCACTGTTGTCCCTCAAAAACTGTTCGGCATACAAATTAGTCTGCTCAACAATCTCTGCCAAAAATACATCGTCCATAAACAACTGAAAAAAATGTATTGGCAAAAAGTTTTCAGTATTCACTCTACACCCTGGAACACCAGTAAAGTCTGGCAATGCCGGCTGCACCATGCCTGGGGCAACCCAGAGGTCAGCACTTCCAACGGGAAGCTTTGCAGCTCCAGGCTGCAGCCCAGATGCCTCTTGCTGCACTATCGGCACATCAATGTCCTCCTCTAAAACAGGCACTTTATCCGCACTAAGAGTAGCTTCATCCGCACTGAGAGTAGCTTCATCATCCGATGATTCCATTTGGAGAGAAATCTCACTGCCTGAATCTTCCACTCCCTCCTCTGCCTCAGATGCAGAGTCAGTCTCTGAACCATGGTCAGAGGAAGACTCAAAAGCATACCAACAACCTGCTGAGCAGTAATCCTGCGGCTAGCCATTATACTTACTAAGAAAGGAGACTGCACAAACAAGTCAACAAGAACGAACACTGTGCAAAATAAGTAAGTAAAAAAATGTGTGCCTTTATCACAAAGATCTATATACTCAAAAACTATACGATTCACTTGCAAGAGACAGCTACACTCACCAGCACCTACTCTGCAGAGAGACAGCAAAAACCAACGATATCCCACTAGAAAGAAAAAAACAAAATAATTACTCACAAGACAACAAAATACACATCGAGCACAAATGCAAAAAGTTTTTGACACTCAAAAAACAGAAGCCAAACATACTGCTATTATTACACCATTTGCAAAAAACACATTCATGCAGAGAAATGAAACTCATTTACATTGTACAAAAAAAGTCTCTTACCAAACACATGCAACTACACAAACAGCAGAACCACCAGTAACGAAACCGCAACCTGGAACAGTCTAAAGAGCAAAAGCCTTGAACTAGAACAAAAAGGAGAAATAAAGCATTACAATTGCAATTCACAAGAAATAAAACAATTAACATTATAACACGCTATGTCACTACCCAAATGGTCAATCTGCCAGATGGGCCTTCAAATAGGGCTGAGAAAAATGGGGGTGATCTTGCCCAAGGGATCGGGTGAGGTTGTCTGCCAGGCCGATCTGTCCCCCAGCGAAGAAATAAATCCCTGGTGCCTAGTAGGGTTTTCTGCCTCCCCCCTCCCACCTAGGGCAGAAAGGCCAAAAAAGGGGGCAGATCTGACCCCAGGAGGGGCAGAAAAAACATTAAGCAAATGTTACCCCCTTGGAAGCAACCATGTCGCTTCCATTACACACAAAACAAAATCCCTGGTGCCTAGTGGGGTTTTCTGCCCCCTCCCCACCCCTGGGGGCAGAAAGGCCAAAACAACGGGCCGAACTGCCCCCAGGGGGGGCAGAATACACATATAAAACAAATATGCCCCCTGGAAGCGACCCTTGCCCAAGGGGTCGCTTCCATTTTGATTTTAAAATTAGTCCCTGGTGTCTAAGGCCAAAAAAGGGCCGATCTGCCTCCAGGGGGGGCAGAATACACATAAAAAATAAAATGCCCCCCCCGGAAGCGACCCTTGCCCAAGGGGTCGCTTCCATTTAAATTTTAAAGAACTCCCTGGTGTCTAGTGGGATATTCTGCCCCCATGGGGGGAAGAAAGGCCAAATAAATGGGCTGATCTGCCCCCAGGGGGGGCAGAATACACATTAAAAAAAAATATGCCCCCTGGAAGCGACCCTTGCCCAAGGGGTCGCTTCCATTTTATTTTTTTAAACATCCCTGGCTCTAGTGGGCTTTTCTGCCCCCCCCTGGGGCCAGAAATGCCAAAGAATGCAGGCGATCTGTCCCCAGGGGGGGGCAGAAAAGTCTTAAAAATATTTGGCCCCTAGAGGAAGCGACCCTTGCCCAAGGGGTCACTTCCTTTACAAACAAAAGACATCCCTGGTGCCTTGTGGGGGCATTCCTGCTGCACGATCGCGACGCTGTGCGCGATCGTGCAGCAGAATGCTCCTGCATTGAGACATCAGGGAGAGGAAAAACTCTTTCCTCTCCCCCGATGCCTCAAGGCATGAAGATCTGCCCCCCCCACCCCACCGGAGCAAGGAAACATACCTGTTTCCTCTGTGGACGCCTGGAAGCAAATGGCTTCCAGGCGTCCAGCGCTTCCTGATGACGTTGGCGCGCGCTGTGCGTGCTGACATCACAGGATCGCCGAGGGGGGAGGTCGGGGGTGGCAGCGGAAACTCTTCCACTGCCATCCCTGCTTGGGGGGTAGATGGGCTGCCCATGGGGGAGCGCCAGCGCTTCCCCCATGGGTGGGTGCCATGACGGAGCGGTTCCGCCATGAGCACACGCCCACCGTTGCTCATGACGGAACCGCTCCGTCATGAGCATGGAAAGGGTTAAGTAAGGACAAGCTGTTCTGTATGTTTTCTTTTTAGAAAACGGATGTCGCTTACTGAACTCTTTCTGGCTGCTTATGTAAAGCCAGGGGTAGCAGGGGCACTGCTGGGGGTCACAGGGATTAAGTCAGGGGTCGTTACTTGCACCCCTGGTGACCCCTAAATCACGTCCATGCATAGGCTATAGTGCACTTGTAATATGGCGGACGGGAAATCCACCTTGTGACAGAGTATCCTGTCCGCCAAACTGTAAATAAGGCACACTGTTCCCATTATTTAGTTGTTTATTTTCTCCTTTGGTTTGTTGAGGATGTGTGACAGAGAGACTCTGATTCCGAAGTTCTCATTGGTTCACATCGAAAAAACAATTTAGGGGCTTATTTATGAGCCCCTGCGTCACTTTTGCGCCGCAGTTGCGTCACTTTTTGTGATGCACCGGCAGCGTAAATAATGCGCCATGTTGCGCCATATTTACGAAGTGACGCATCTAGGCAGATGCGTCAATTTGTAAACCCCTGCGCTACATTATACCTGCGTCAGGTATAATGTATGCAGGGTGGGTGTTCCCCCGCAAAAAAGAGTCGTAGGAGTGGCGCAGTGAAATCTATAAGATTTCACTGTGCCACTTCTAGGACCCAATGCATCAAAACCTTACGCCTGCCTCATGGCAGGCGTAGTGGTGACGCAGGCCCTTTCACATGGGGCTTGCCCCATGTGAAAGGACACATTGCTGGAGTTGCATCTGTTTTCAGACACACCCCAGCAATGCGCCACTTTTGCGCCAACAGATACGTCAGTATCTGTCATTCCTTGCAACATGATGCGTCATACAGTAAATATGACGTGTCCATCATGTCGCAAGGAGGGCGCACTGAGAAGTGTTGCATCGCTGCTTTCACGCAGCGATGCAACACTTCTCATAAATGAGGCCCTTAGTTTCTTTATTCACTGTTCGTCAAGACAGACCTAGCCATGCAGACTGATATCCTGGAGACCTCGCATTACCTTTGAGTGCCATCTTTGGCACTCAGGGCCTGAAGCTCCTCTAGCTGTGCAGTGCCAGTGCGAGATTTGGAACCAGTCACATGTCCTCCCCTTCGTACCCTTTTGGGTCTCTATCAAGAGGGTGGTACAAGTCCTGCCATGAGGGGTAGCCATCTGTTTTCTCCACTCCCCTCCGCAGTTACCTTCACAGAGAACATTTTGGAGGGATGCCGCTTCTGGAAAGGTGTGTGACAATTCCCTTTTATACTGCACAAAGCCAGGGCTTGTTTTTGTGGTTTAAAAAAAAAAAAAAAAATAGAAGCCGGGAGCTCGCTCTGCATGTTCAGGACCATTGTACCTTGGGAGTTGCTGCGGTGGAAGCCATCATGGATTCTGTGGGGAGAGCTGGCACTGCTGTGGAAGCTAGGCCCCTCCACTCAGGGGTTGGATGAGGCATAGTGTTTGTTATCCTTCCCTTGGGCTGGTGACATCTAAGCATTTTCCACGTGATCTTCCTTGCTGCTAGAGCACGTGACCCTGAGGCCGACCGTCTGCAGTGAAGTTTACTTGGCCTCTGAGGTCCTTGGGGCATGGCTCTGTTAATCCGAAATAAGTACTTCCTCTGTGTACCATTTTCTGTTATCATTTTGGTACTCTGTCTTGCTGGACCCTACAAATTAGTCGGTTGAGCGCCTGCTGCCAGGAGTGTGTGTGTCCTGCCAGGCATGGGTCTGCGTCTTAGAAAGGCTCTCTTTGAATGTCATGCTTCCAGGGCTGGCTAGGTCATGTTGGCATGGGCTGGCATTAATGGTACTACTGGTGATAGTGCTTCTAGGCTGCTAGGAGCTGCACTGTTAAGCATGACTCCCCTTCTGCCTCACACGCCCTACCCCTGTATTATGATATTTGATTGGACTGTGTTACTTGTATTGCAAATCCTGTCAGATTTACCTAGGCATTGAAGTGCCAAAGGCATAGCACAGTCCGCTAAAAAATAAAAGCAGATCTTCGATGATCAAAGACAAACATTCTTCCTTGAGCTGTCAAAGAGCCCTCTTTCATACCCCATCTTAAGGTGAGACGCTGTCAGATTTCCTAAAGACGACTGCGGAAGAAGTTCCTCTCTCCGCCACACCTGTCTGTGTCAGTCCTCCAGCTCGCTTTGCTGACTCTCCATTGGTCGCCTCTCTTTGGTTGTACGACGGTACAACGCAGGTAAATACATCGCATGCCTTTGCCACGCATTTTTTAGCACGCATGTTTTTACAGCGAATATGCATTTACAACGCATGCCACTACCACGCATTGGTTTTAGATTTAAAAACAATGTATTTGTGGGGGCAGACCCCCCACAACCCCAACTTACCTTAAATGCGTGGTATTGGCATGCGTTGTAAATGCATATTCGCGGTAAAAATATGCATGCTAAAAAATGCGTGGTAAAGGCACAACGAGGTAAAAACCTCATTGTAAAGGCTGTTTCCCCTCTCTTTGACGTGGCCTTCCCTCTGCCAATGTGCTGTCAGTTCCAGCACAGGAAATAGGGCTTGTCCCACACTGAATGTCATAGGAGTAGGCTGCCATGAGCAGTCTGGAGATGAGGGCCATCTGTGCCATGGGGTTCTTATTACAACTGCCTCCAGACAAGCCCCTCCCCTCTTTACGTTTCATAGTTAAAGGTGCTCTGGGCAGAACTGTGCAAATATATTCACCTGCCAATTGGATAGGTTTTTGATTCCATATTTGATTCCATATTTTACCTAAAGCAGTCCTGACTGCACTTAAAATATTCATGAATCACTAACATGGATAGCAACTTCAAAGAAAAAAAAGTTCATGTAACTGTGGTCCCAGTGTATCACTCTTACTAATGCTGTTTGACACTCGCCTTGTTCTGTTCACACAGAGGATGGATGGTTCCCACTGTTGCTGCGGTGCTAAAGATCAAACAGAAGTGCAATTTTTCACTGGCACTAATGCTTGGTAAAAAGAAATAATATGCATAAAAAAATTTTTTTTCTTTATTTCAAAGAATTTTATTGGGTTTTGTACAAGAAAAAACAAAAGAGAGACAGGCGAGATATGCAGGTACGTTGAACAGTTCTCTTACACCGGACTAGTTACTGTGTGATGAGCAGTAGGAAAAACAAAAGGGGGAGAAAAAAGAAAACTATAGTAGAAATAAAGACAAATCCTAGTGTCAAATAATTTATGGCGAAATGGGCTCAAGAAGTTTCCAGCAATGGGCAAGACAAACCTGCGATGTAGTGCATATTGCAAGTACGTATCATATATAATATTAATTCAAAGTTTCGAGATGCATACTTTTGAAGTACACACTTTTTGGAGGGCAACTGTCTGGCCATCTGTGAGAAAGGGGTTTAGAGTAGGTAGTGAAGAAGAGGTCGTCTTGGGATCAGTTTTGTTCGCCAAAGGGAGCTGTTGTGCGATCTCCTGGGAGAGTTTTGAAGAGCGATGCTATTGGCTCCCCTTAAGTAAGCAATCCAGTTCAGCCGGGGTCAGACACGAGGAAGCAGCTGTATTTTTCCAGTTAGCCAGCACAGACTTACAGGCTGCAGATAACAGAATGGCTACTAGGAGGCTGTCATTATGTGATTTGAGTTGTGGGTCTAGGAATCACTGTATTAGGGAAAGAAAGTCCCTTTTCAGATGTGGCTGAAGTAGAATATGCAGTCCCAGAATGGGGAGACCGCGCTGCAGTGGGAAAGTTAGTGGGGGAGGTCCCCCGTTGCTCGGCTACAATCCCAACGTGTTGGATTCTCTCTAAGGGACAGCTTATGGAGTAGTGCAGGGGTCCAGAATGTCCCATTTAGGAGCCAGTATTTTGTTTGAGATAGAGAGAGGGAGTGAATTTATGGGACATAACTGATTTCCAGATTAGATGCCAAGATTCTGGAGAGATAGTACCCCTGGTGTCCCATTTCTTTTGGAGTTTTGAGGACAAGCATGTAGACTTTGGTTTTGAAAAGGTGGTAGAATTTGTAGGATTGGTGACCTGTTTTGTTTAAGGACAGTATGATCCTGAGAAGAGTGGGGATCTCTTTCGGGGCACTTGATTTTAGATAAACTGACCTTGAGTTTAAGGAAGTTGTAGAAATCTGTCTGGCAGATTGTATTGATGTTGCAGCTCTCTAAAGGAGAGAGACACTCGTAGGGGGGCCAATTGTTTTAGGGAGTGAATGCCTTTAGACGCCCAGGAGCACCAACATATGGGTTCCCCATGAATTTTAATTTTAGGGTTATTCCAGAGTGAGATTGTGTTAGAGTGGGCAATTGGAATCTCTAGGAGTCTGTCAATCTTCAGGAGGGCCCTTTTTGTGTTGTTGAGGCTATATTTGGCCAAAGAGGGTGGTTTGGTCTTGCTAGTTAACAGTGTTATAGCGTGCAAATCTCCTAGGATTTCTTTTTCAATTAGCAGGCATGTAGGGCTATAGTCCAGAGGTTGGGAGAACCAAAGTGAACCGTGTCTGGCCAAAAAAGCAGTTTGGTATCTTTTGAAGTCCGCTAGGTTAACTCCTCCCTGCTGTACAGGTAAGCATAGTTTATTGATGGAAATTCTAGGACGTTTATTTTGCCAAATGAACTTGTTTAGCAACTTGTCTAGTTAATGGTGAAATTCATCTGACAATACTGGGGTTAACATATTTACTAACCAATTGACTATCGGGGTGACCATCATCTTGATGCGGCCCCACCAAGTTAGGAATTTGGGGTTCCATCCTTCTAACAGGTTCTCAATTTTTTTCCAGAGTTAGACTTTTGTTGTGGTGGAGTGACTCTAATAAACTCAAGATCCAAATATTTTATATAGTGGTGTTGCCAGGACAGCGAAGTAGCTATGAACAGATCTCTGGTGCAGAGATTATTCAGGCCCATGATTTCGGATTTCTCCCTATTAAGTTTATAGCCTGCAACCCAGGTGTATTTGTCTCTTTATCTGCAGTAAGGGGGAATAGATTGGGCGACGTGCTCGGTTGTAATTAAAATATTGTCAGCGTGGGCAGGTAGGTACCCTCACACTGATTTTGTCAAAGGAACCGCCAGCGATGGGGGGTTTAGTTCATATTATATGAAGTAGAGGCTCCAAACTCAGGATGCGGATACGGGCAACCCTGCCGAGTGCCTCTTTCTAGATTAAAGGCAGAGGTCAGTAGACCGCCAGATCTCACTTTGGCAGAGGGACCACTATATAGAGTCATCACCATTTTGGTAAAGACCTCGTCTAAGTTATATCTCAGTAAAGACTCATGAAGGATTACTGCAACAGTGTCTGAATTAGTTGTTTTGTCTCTCTCAATGATGTGGCAGAGGAGGCGAGTGTTGTCATTTGAGAGTCTACTCTTCATGAATTCCACTTGGGTTCCGTCAATCAGGCATGGTACTAGTGGCCTGAATCTCTTACAGAGAATTGTGGCATAGATTTTCACGTCTAGGTTAATTAAGGAAATTGGACTGTATTTTTTCACCAGGCATGGGTCTTTGCCTTCCTTTGGAATTACCACTATAGTGGCCTAGCTGGCCGTGCCAGATATGGTGCCTGAGTCTGCAAAATTGACAAAAAGGGCCGGTAGTGTAGCACTAATGATAGAAGTGAATGTTTTATAAAAGTTAGCTATAAAGCCATCAGGGCCTAGGGCCTTATGTGGTTTTAGAGACTTGATAGCCGCACTGAGTTCTTCGGTCGCAACAGGGGAGCTAATGGCCATCTTCTCTTGGTCAGTGATAGTAGGTAGGGGTGTATTTCTTGTATAAGTCCTAAAGTTCTCCACAGGTGCATTGGAGTCGTCTTTGTAAAGGGACTGATACAAGCCTCTGAGGATGTCTAAGATTTTTGAGGGTTCGTATGGGTGACATTCTATTTATCTTTGAGTGAATTAATACCTTTGTCGTTCTGTTTGTGCTTTAAATAAGATGCCAAAATGCTACCAGCTTTGTTTCCCTCACACAGGTTTAGGCTTTTATATTTATTAATCCAGACACCTGCTCTTTCACTCAGGATTCTGCTGTATTCGTATTTTTATTGGTGAGGGTGGCAAGGATTTGGTCATCCGGACTGGAAACATGAGCAGCCTCTATGTTCTAATCTCACTCTTCAGTTCTAAGAGGTCCTAATGGGATTTGTTTATTTTAGATTGTATGCCGATTAGGGAACCCCTGACGGTGGCTTTGAGGGAGTCCCAGAGTACGGAAGGAGAGGTATCAGAGGTCAGATTTTCTCTCACGTAGCTTAGTATGGTCTTTTTGATAGTGTCTCTGGATGCAGCATCTCTAGCCAACTTGTCATTGAATCTTCACATTTTTCATGGAGTTCTTGCCCTGGAACAGGTGACAGATAGGGTAATAGCAGAGTGATCAGAGACTAGTCTTGATAATATGTCTGTCTGGTATATTAGATGTATGTGGGCTTTAGAAATCAGCAGGTATTCAATCATGGAATAGGATTTGTGTGGGCTGGAGAAGAAGGTATAATCCCTAGAGTCAGGGTGTTGTAATCTCCAAGTGTCATGGAGACTAAATCTAGTGCACAGTTTAAGAAGTGATTTGTGTGACCTTGATGGTTGTAGTGGAGACCTGGATTGTCTCTCAATGGTCACATCCATGGGGAGATTAAGGTCACCGCCCATGAAAATGAGACCATCGGAATTGACCTGGCATAAAGGGAGGATCAAGGAGTCCCAGAATTCTGGGTCATCTGAGTATGGGCCGTACACATCAAGGACGTCGAAGGAGTTTGAGTTTCTGGAGATTTTTGACAGAATTAATCTTCCCTTATCAACAGTTATGTGTGAATGGATGGATAAGCCTGAGTTTTTAGCGAGCAAGGTAACCACCCCTCCCTTTTTGTTGCAGGAAGGGGAGCAGAGAACGTCACTAAGCCAGTTCCTCCCAAATGTTGTCATTTTTTTATGGGTGACCTTCGTTTCCTGCAATAGTATTGCATAGGCTTTGAATCTATGAAGGTAGTTATCAATTTTCTTACGTTTAACTGGGCGGTTAAGCCCCCTATCGTTTAGGGAGACACATTTTAGATTTAGATCTAGGGGATTGTTAGTCATATTGTAAAGGTACGCGATCAAGTATATGCTGTATAAATGAAGGATGTGGAATGTGTCTCTGGAGTGGGTAGACAAATATAACTATAAGCATAAATCTGGTGAAAGGTCATAGGACAAGACTGCAATATCTATATTGTCAAGCATACGACAAGAGGGTAGAACCTTGAAGACCCTCTCTAAGTGTGGAGGAGAAAGACTTGTCATTGAGGAGAAGAAAGTGACAGGGAGTAGCGCTGGAGAATCGAGCCGCACAAATTATCAGATATAACACAAAAAAGTACAATAATGTAAAGGTGAGTATAACCAAAAAAAGAGAGCAACACATATTCAAAACCCACCCCCAACTCCCCTACCCATCCCACCACCCATCCACCCCAACCTGAACAATGAATTTGAGGGAGACGACAGCACGGTGGTACCCGTCATCTCAGTATTGCAACGATCAACAAACCATGTGATTAAACAGTAGATCTGAAGGCAAGAGGAGGTTTACATATTATAGGACGTGGAAATGGAGTGTAACCTAACAACTAGGGACAACAAGTGGCAACAATGCCACCTGATCAGCTACATGTGTTGCGTCTGGGTGTTTGGTGAGGCTTGAAAATATGGCAATGAGAGATATGGTCTGATCACAGGGATCCCGCAGGGGATCTTTGGAGATCTTGGAATAGCGTAACACTGAGGTGTGGCAATGTGTGAATAAGACAAGTATAGAATATCCTTAGTGAGTGTTCTATCTAATTGGCGCATGTACTTGAGTGAAAGAATCTGTACTACAGTCAGGTGTCCATAGATGAGGATCGTTGGATAGCTTGGGAAGGTAGGGTCCCATGTGTCATATAGTGACCCATAATTTTGAAAGAAGTCGCAGTATCCTGTAGCACATATACTGAAGAAGGATACCGTATGCACCAAAAATCGGTGTCAAGTGTGTAAAATTAGTGAGTAACAAAAGGGTAATAGTGATGTCAGGTTGGTGCGAAACAGGATCTGACAGGCACGAATGCCTAGTGACCAGGTAGGTCAGGCAAGAGAAACCCAGTGGGAGAGAGTTATGTAGAGGCAAGTAAGATCCTAGGGCTATTAGTTAGATCTGAAAGGGCTGTGGGAAAAGGTAGGACAAGCACTTTTGTATTGAAGAATGTGCATAAGGTAGCTGGTGGTGAGTTATATTTAGGGTGACCATATTGAGTGTCAGAACAGGTGATGAAACACACCAAAACCATGAGAATAGTGAACAATCTGTGTACTTTTAATAATAGAATGGAAGCCCCTATGAGATTTCAAGATGAGCAGAGTGAGTAAGATCAGCTCTGCCATGTCCACCAGAGGAGTGAAGGAAAACTGCATAACCAAGATGAGCAAGTAGCAAGTAGCAAGTAGTAAAGAATATAGCCTTGGGTAACGTCCGCTGTCTCGATTTATGATCTGAGCTTGGTGGAAGGCATAGGATGGGTGTCCTTTGACATACCTTCCTTTCATCCAGGAAAGATTAGAGGTCTTTGGGGTAGTTGAATATGTGATGTCTCGCATCCGGAAGCCAGGAAGCCCTTAATAGTCTTGACCGTAGGGCTGGAGTATCTTGCAAGAAGAAAATGTTGTGGCCTTTCCATAGTATATGGTTGTTTTTGTGCACATGGCTGAGGATTAGCTCTGTATGTTGGTATCTCAGTGGGCGGCAGACAATCTTACGTGTAACATTCTTATTATCCAGTTCGAATGAAGGCAGCCGATGAGCTCTTTCCAGCTCGAAGTCTTTCTTGAAGGACAGGCCTGTCATTTGAGGGATCCATTTTTCTAGAAGGTGATGCAAAAGTCTGATGAAGCCTCTGACCCCTCCGGCAAACCAAAAATGAGCAGGTTCCCCCTGCGGTTTCCATCTTCCAACTCAGCTACATCCTTCTGCAAAGTCCTGGTAGTGATCTGCAATTTCTGGATATCCCTGGTTGAGAGGGCCGTCTTGTCCTTTAGAGAACTGATTCTTGTCTCTGTCTCAAGGACTCCGGCACTCTGGTGTTGATGGAGTTGATGTCAGACCTGACAGCACACAGCTCCTGCTGCATCATATCTGTGTTGAGTTTGAAAGATTTAGCCAGGTTGTGCAACTCTGCTAGTTTTTTACGTATCATGTCCATGGTGCTGTTCATTTCTGCCTTCCCTTTGATGGGTGAATCAAGGATCGATGGTTCCGCCTTGTTGCGCTTACTGCCTGGTTTGGACTCCTTGTCAGCCATGGTTTTGCCAGGGGGAGACTAATCCGGGTGCACGCCAGACTTGCACACTGTGTAGCTTAGATGCAGCATAGAGCCGATACAAATGCCCTAGATGTGTACAGGTGATGTTGGTTGGGAGAATCCTTGGAATGCTGCACCTCCGAGCAGGAAAAGGTACAGTCCACAGACAGACGTGGAGTACGGGGTTCCGTGGGCGAACACACTAGATGTGGGGGTGGAATTACTCCTAGCCAGACAGGACCAAGTCTGGAGGGTTGTTCACAAGACTATTAAGAGCTGGTGAAGTACGGGCTAGCAGAGGCAGCAGAGCTAGCAAAATTTGGATAGGTGTGCTCTTTGGGAGACAGTCTCAGAGTTTCAGGACCCCCATGCACACAGGAAATCAGCCAGATCAGTCAGCTCAATAAGATAGTGCTGGGTTATCCGGCAAAAGTGGAGTTTTACACTGGAGCAGCACCTCACTGCAGCACTTGCCATATATATTTTGTTTGCCGTGAGCCGCAATTATTGGAGTCTATGGTGCCTTATTTAATGCTGTGACATAAAGTTGGATGACTGTATTTGCTGTGACACTGTGTGATCCAACTGTGAGAAATGAGCAGAGTTCTCTCTATGTTTTTCAATGCCTCGTGGTCGGCCAGCATCTTAAGGGCAGGCTGAGCTGGGGGGACCTCAGAAGAAAAACTAAAGCGGTAAAGACCCCGGACCAAATATTCAAGGGTCGCTGGATGTGGGGCATTATGCAATCACTTGAAGATCAAAGGGGATGTTCAAAGAAGCTTACTTGAGTGGTGTGTCCCAGATTGTCCCCACATTTGCGCCTGGTCAAGTCCGGGACAGCGGCCATTTTGCCAGACATTACTCGCTCAGTGCGTTGAGACCAGCCTTCGGGGATAAAAAGTGCCAGAAAGCGCCAATAATTCAGCTGAAGACTATGCTTCCTGGGTACCTGTGGTGTTCTGAGCTTTAGATCTACCATTCCTTTTGCATGGGTGAGGCTGCAGAACGTATTAGGCTGACATTGCTGGCCGCTGTGGCGGGAGCACCGTAGTTAAGCTGTCAACCGCCGCACCACTGAAAAATATAAAAATATTTTCTGGGGACTGTGTTTCCTCTTCTGCTTACTCGGTTTGAAGCATTTTGATTATGTTCTATTGGTTTTATAGCAGCCAACCAACGTTTCACTCCTCAGGTAAGGGTCTTTCAAATTGTTGGGACAGAAAAGTCCCTTGCATGGTAACGGACGTGTACTCCTGCCCTCAGTGCCCCAGCTGCAATGATGTCTGCATCCCTGGTGCTGATTTTTGTTGTCATGGGCGCCCATGGATCGTCTGTGTGAGCCATGACATTGGCTTGTCTCAAGATTTCAGTGTTTTTGAACCGTGACGGGTGCCCAAAACACTACCCTCATAGTGATGAAAGGCCTTTTACCAGGGGTTAAGCAGCACAAGCGTGGTGGCAACAAGCTGTGCAGTGATCAGAGGGAGTAAACAGGTACTTTTAACCTGTGTCACTGTGTCACTGGAGTGAGGCCGACAAGTTCACTCATGTAAAGTTCCACTGCTGTGTGCTTTAATCACCCATCGCCTACATCAAGTTAGTATGTAGAGCCATGTGTAGTGTGTATGTGTTGTATGAATGTGCTAGCCATATGTGTGCCTGTGGATGGTACAATACATGGATGAATCTGGGTTCTATTTTGGAAGACCCAGGGCTAAATAGAGGAGGATGTGGCATTAGAGTAATCCCCCCAGAGACATTTGTGGATTGCTGCATTCCTGTGAGCTGGGTGGGACACACACTGGAGGAAGGAGAGCCAGGCTCTCCAGCACACTTCAAAGGGTACTCTTCGATTCGGAGAGGTGTCACTGGAAAGGAGCCTAAGCAAATCTAAGGAATGAGGTGGGGCTGAAAAGGGAATCATAAAGAGTAGTGCTGCTGCCCTCGGGTAACCTTTTGGCACACATACCAATGTGGCTCACATCCAGGTGTAAACCTCTAATCACTTCCATGGCCTGTGTTTTGGGGCTACCAGATTTAGAGTTGCTCCTGCTGTGACAGACTACTTTCTGGTGGAAGGGCAGGGCAGAGAAGAGGGCACTCCAAAAGGAAGCAGACCCCTAACACAAACTTCAAAGACTCAGACCCTAAATCACATTTGCTGTCTGGAAATGGATGATAAGAAGTTGAGCTCAAGGCCTCCAAAACTGTCAACTGTCAAGCAGCCAAATGGCTATGTGAGGAGGGAAACTCTGGAAGACTTCTGCATGTGAGCAGGACTGGAGGCCAAGGCTTGCCAGTCTCCCAGATGGGTGAGGGAACATCACCCAGGGACATTCAATACCACCTGCCCCTGGAGCCCTTATGCCAGAGGGGGCTGCTATGAAGAGAAACCTGCTGCTGTGCCGATTGGCTTATCGACCCGATGAAGAGCAGGTGTGGGGACCCTGTATGCCAGAGGGGGCCACTGGAGGAAAACTAGGACCGCAACCTGGTGGATGCCATAATGATAAGGACAAGTCGCAGTTGTGAATTGTGTGAGCCTGAGCCCCAACTGAGGATCCAGGAACAGCAGACAACCCACCCTCCCCTTGAAGGGAAGGCTAAAGGAGACTTACTGTTGCATCGGGGAGAGCTGAGGATACTCAGCTGCTGCTCCAGCAGAGCGCCATGTGTGATACTCCCCCGAGTAAGCCGCTGCACCCGTGAAAGAGAGACTCTCAGAGACTTCGATCAGACAATCTTAGTGGAGCAGGTTAGACTGATCTATGTGCCGGAAGGCCCTGGAGGAACTTGTGTTCCAGAAAGCTCTTTTCTGAGTCAAAGTGGGACTACTGAGACTGCTAGTGAGGCCTAACCTGAATGTCGCTTATAGTGAATGGGAAATAACCACTACCACGATTGAATGTTCAGGGGACTGCCATTAAACCCTCGAGCTTTGACCTCAGGAGGCTGTGTGTATTGTTTGCATATGAGATGTTTGGCTTAGTGTTCGAATATAAATACTGCTTTTGTCATAAAAGGAATTATTTGACTGGACAATCATTTATTGCTGCTACTGGATGTATTTTGAGTTGTGACCCTTTGTGTCTACCCCTCCCGCCCTGAGAAGCCTTGGACTGCTTGACCCAGGCTACCACAGAGAGTCAAGTGCTGAAGAGGTACTTGGCCCAACTGCTCAGGATCCATAGTAGGTCGAGCCCCGGGACATCAAGATTAAAAGGCCTCAACCCCTATGGTAGGGCTCAGTAGCTCCTACTTGCCTTGTGACCCTGCATGATTTTTGGTAGGACTCTTCTGATTCAGAGGCCTTTGCTGCTCCGAGGATACATATTCAGACTCTCGGAGCAGGTGTCGGCACCTAAGTGATTTTTGCTTTCAGCATTTCCCCACATTTCTTCAGAGGGTTACCTCACCTCACCATTTACGGTTCAGGGTCTAAGGTTGTCCCTTGACCATATTGGTCTGGGTTTATGTCCTTGCTGCAGCACGATCCAAGATATCTTTCCAAATCATTATCTTTGTAGACATTGGTGAGTGGACAGCCTAAGAAGAGATGTGGTTTTACATTTCTCTGACTTGGTGCCACATAAGTTTATGTTATTATATATTTTTGCACCTTTGTGTTCTGGCACCAACCTGCACAGCTGGACACATGCTCGACCCCATCTTCTCTGCCAGCGGGAACATCAGCTACAGCCACACCACCGAACTCTTCTGGACTGACCATCACTGCGTACACCTCGCCTTCAACACGCCCACCGTACACCACCGTCATCTTCCCCCCCAAGCCGCAGCTGGACCAAGACCACCGAAGAACTCCTCGTCAACTCCCTCAGCAAAACCACTCCGCTAATGCCCACGGACGCCAACACCGCAGCACGCAACCTCCACCAATGGATCTCCAACTGCGCAGACACCCTGGCACCCCTCAAGAGAAGACCAGGCAAACAACGATCCAAGGTGGCCAGCTTGTTCACATCTGCCCTCCACGAGTCCAGACGCACCTGCAGATGTCTCAAGAAGAAATGGAGGAACAACAAAACGTGGAAACTCACGCAGCCTTCAAATCCGCCATCAGCGTACGCCACCTCTTCCTCAAAACCACGAAGAAAACGGCCCTCTAAGACAGAATCAACGGCATCGCACACAACAGCAAGGAACTCTTCACCATCATCAAGGAGTTCGCCAGGCCCCAGCCAGCGAGACCACAGACGTTCCCCCATCCCAGGACCTCTGCAACAAACTCGGCACCTTCTTCCACCAAAAGATCAGGAAGATCTACAACAGCTTCGACACCCTAGACCCGGCCGCCATGCCCGCCACCATCGCACACAACCAAGCCAACCCTCTGCTGGACCCCGGTCACTACAGATGACACACTCAAGACCATGAAGAGCATCCACTCAGGGGCCCGGGTAGACCCAAGGTCGCCAGCTTGTTCACATCTGCCCTCCACGAGTCCAGACGCACCTGCAGATGTCTCAAGAAGAAATGGAGGAACAACAAAACGTGGAAACTCACGCAACCTTCAAATCCGCCATCAGCGTACGCCACCTCTTCCTCAAAACCACGAAGAAAACGGCCCTCTAAGACAGAATCAACGGCATCGTACACAACAGCAAGGAACTCTTCACCATCATCAAGGAGTTCGCCAGGCCCCAGCCAGCGAGACCACAGACGTTCCCCCATCCCAGGACCTCTGCAACAAACTCGGCACCTTCTACCACCAAAAGATCAGGAAGATCTACTACAGCTTCGACACCCTAGACTCGGCCGCCACGCCCGCCACCATCGCACACAACCAAGCCAACCCTCAACAGACCGGGCTCTGCTGGACCCCGGTCACTACAGATGACACACTCAAGACCATGAAGAGCATCCACTCAGGGGCCCGGGTAGACCCATGCCTGTACCACATCTTCGACAGAGCAGCCGCTGCCATTGCCCCCCAGCTCCGCCGCACCATCAAGTGCTCCATCGAAACGGCCACCTTCCGCAACGACTGGAAACACGCCGAGATCAACCCCTGCTGAAGAAGCCATCCTCAGATCCGACAGACCCCAAGAAATTCAGACCGACCTCCCTCCTTCCCTTCCCAGCCAAGGTCATGGAGAAGGCCATCAATGCCCAACTCTCTGAGTTCATCGATGTGAACCACATCCTGGACACCTCCCAATCCGGCTTCCAAAGCAACCACAGCACAGAGACCGCACTCCTTGCCACCACAGATGGCATCCCTCCTCGACCGGGGCGAGACCGCAGCCCTCATCCTACTAGACCTCTCGGCCGCCTTCAACACTGTCTTGCACCATACTCACCAGACTCCACAATGCCGGCATCCTCAACAAGGCTCTGGACTGGATCCACTCCTTCCTCACCGGCCGGACCCATTGTGTCAAACTACCACCGTTCCTCTCAGAACCCACGGAGATCAGCTGTGGAGTCTCCCAGGGTTCCTCCCTGAGCCCCACCCTCTTAAATGTCTACATGGCGCCCCTCGCTGCATCGTCAGAAGCCACGGACTCAACATCGTCTCCTACGCCGACAACACCCAGCTGATCCTCTCCCTCACCAATGAACCCTCAACCCCCAGAACCAACTTCCACAGTGAACTGAAGGCTGTCACGTCATGGATGAAAGACCGCTGCCTCAAGCCCAACTCAGACAAGACCGAAGTTCTGAGCCTGATGACTCCTGGTGACCAGCCGCTCTGGGTGCTCCCCACACCCCGACGGACCACGCACGAAACATTGGCATTATACCGGGCTCTTCGCTCATGATGGACCGCCAAATCAACGCAGTTTGCTCAGCCTGCTTCCACACGCTCTGCCTGCTCTGAAAGACTTTCAGATGGATCCCCAGAGAAACCAGAAGGATGGTCACCTGAAGGAAGTGACCCGATTAGGGTCACCCGGATCACTCTCGACCATCTCTAGCCTTCCATTCAATGAAGAGTCGATGACGCAGTAGAGAAGGCAAGCAAACTAGTTTATTCACATAGTACACTGCAGTGGAGTCCAGTCTGACCAGCCTCCTATGATGGCTGACGAGGGACTGACTCTTACAAACATACAGTTACATTATGTAGGTTGCGAAGCCCACTAAGACTCCGCCTATCATGGAAAAATACTGGTAGCTGCTGTAATACAATGGGGGTACAGAGCACAAGTTTCGATTCCACAGCCTGGCACAAGCTATCTACTATCCAAGGTCGTCTGGCTTATCCTCCCCACTAGACAGGTGGGAGAAGGCCTTCATGTAATAGGAAAGGCATGCGCTAATAAGCAAGATTCAACATTGAAGAAACGAAACTCACCAAGGACCATTTCTCGTAATTGAGCAAGTAACAGTTTCGATCATGATACAAAATGGCGTCCTCGAGAGCTAAAATGGTGGCACCATTGCTAACCTAACAGATATAAAGTTCTACATATATTAGTTGAGTATACATATTATATGCATAATAATGTATTAGCTATAGAAATGCTAATATAACATTAGGTAAAATACGAATAATATGGCACTTTTACGTTTCAAATCTAACAGACCCTCCTTTTAGCATATCTATAGCTAAAAACGTATATCTTTATTTGTGCTATCAGGTAAGGGTCTTTACAATTCTAAAGATAGAGAAATTATGGAAAACGAACAGATAATAACATGTCAAAAACGAATATATATATGTTTCAGGTATATGCATAAGCAAACACAATAAGGAAAATAAAACATTATTTGTTATCAACACAGGGAACTTCAGGGTCTGACCCTGCAAGAGATGCCATTGAACCAAAAACTCCTTCATCAATCTGCAGCATATCATCGATCTCCTGTTGGAGCATGATCTTCGCATTAGTATCATGAATGGAAATTCTCTTGGGGGACAAATAAGTAGTACAGTAAGACACTGAATTAAAATACAGCAACATATCAGTAGGACTATGAAATATATCACCTTCTCTAGGATCCAACCCCAACCTCCAAATAATGACCAGCCCCAATTTCCACTCTCCATTCCCTGAACATTTTCCAAAATATCTAATATATGTTTAGTAATATTCTTTTCCATATTTGTAATACCGACTACACATTGGTCTCCTATCACTGCGCATGCTCCACCATTCAGAGTATATGCACATACTTTCCAATTGAGTAGTAATGTCCGGTAAAGCTGCTACTGTAGAGTTGGATAAAATTTGTAATTTACACCCAAAATACTCTCTGGCCCGCTCACCCCTGGCCATGGCAGTACCACCAAAGTTAATGATAGAAGAGAGGATATATCCGAAAGTAATACCATTGCTGTAATTATTTACTTCCAAATCACTGACGCCCTCACAAAATTCTTTAGTCAATGTTCAGAACAATTAAGATACAAATAAGCGTCCGTACTGTTTAGCACAGGGCAACACGCAGGATAGATACCTGCTTCTTGAGTAACAGTCAGATCTTGGTAGTGCCAACCTGTCAGGGGGATATTTCTCTTAGCTAGGTACAGATCACCACAATACATATCAGGCATGCACCCAGGGTACCCTGCGCCCTCTTGGCTTTCTATAGTATAAACAAGGTCCAGGATATCCTAAGCCGAATTCACCCTTTACTTCTACGAAATGGGGAGGACGAACATATGTATAATTAACCAAAGATAAGGGATAAGCGGTCTATAGACTTGTGACTGAATCAGTGGGGTAACGTGCTGTATTATCTCCAAAGAATTTCCTGTGTGTATCTAAGAAAACATTACTGTGCATTGATCGCCTATTGCGATCGGAGGAAACTGTGAAATATAAAACACATGACGTAGTGGCTTCAGGAAAACACTCCAATATCCAGAACAGCCCCCTTCCCAGCAAGAAAATCAATAATGTAACTACAGCCCAGAATTTATTTCTATTTAGGAACCAGTCAAAACCAATTTGCCCCGGTCTCAGGGCAGCAAATAACTGTTCATCTTCTACACGAGGTCGACCAAAAAGATACATTCTGCTTATAGAGCTACAAATGAAAACACCAGAGAAAGAGACGTTGTATAATGGAACCAACGGTGGAAAGGACACACAAAAAAAGTAAAAAGTAAAAAACGATAAAAAAGATCAGGGTCCGTTACAAGCCTCCCTGGCAGGCTTCTATTGTTCAATCCTCGATGGTGCTATTGAGCACTGACTGTACGGTGGAGCCACACTGTTGTGGCTCATTCAGCAAATGTTCACGATCCTCAGGATAGGGCTCTTTCCCTCCAAGGAAAAACACCCTCAGCTTATCCTGTCCTGTATCTCAAGCAGTGCACCAATTGTCCAATCCCTAACCTAAGGAAGAAAACAAAAACAGAGGGGCATTCTACTAATCTTGTCCATGAAGTCCATCCCTGCTACACTCACTTCTGCTTTGGTGCATTACCCTTCTGTCGAGGACGCAAATGGTACCTTTCTACTCCAGGCACTGTATCCTCTTGCAAAAGAACTTGGAATTCAGGAGGTGTCGGAGAACGAGGCTTAGGTTCCTGTTGACCAGATGAAGAGGGAACCTGTGCAGCCCTAATTTCTGGAGGGACTGCTTCATTCAGAATCGCCTCATTCTCTTCTTCCGTTTGCGCCCAGGTCAGCCGGGCATCCGAAAAGGGCACAAATTTTGGAATTCTCTCAGTTTCGTGGTCCCATATCCCATGCTGCACCCAGCAATCATAGGGGAAGGGGAGCGGATCACGCCGGCAATGTGAAGTATGGATCCAGTGCTTCCGGCCATCCACTCTTACCGCTGTCCTTGTCGAGATAAGGACCAAATAGGGTCCTTTCCACCGGGGCTCCAAACAGTCCCTTCTCTGGAAGCTCTTCACCAGAACGAAGTCGCCAGGCTGTATGGTATGCCCTGGTCCCTCTGGCACTGGAGGCAACACCTCATGGATCTGTTGATGAATAGAACGCAAACTTTTAGTAAGATCATATAAATAATCGACTAACTAGAGGATATTCTATCTCCGAATATTTTTTTGGCCTTGGGACACCCCACACATTTGCGCGGCAGCCGAAAACAACCTCATATGGCGATAAACCGTTCAGTATACCCCTGAGGAACTCGACAGAATTGGAAACTCCTTCCAGCTAAGGCGAAGCCAAAAAGATGTCTACTATCTGGATGAACAGGGATACTAAAAAAGCATTTTTCAAATCGATCACAGAAAAGAACTTAGCTGTGGAAGGAATCATTGTCAAAAGGACGGTGATGTCTGGCACCATGGGAAACTGAGGAATCACTATTTTATTTATTTCCCGAAGATCAATTACAAAACGATAAACATCAGGATGTGAATCAGGGGAATCCAAGGGTGCCTTCTTAAGAATAGGAAGAATGGGGCTATTACATACATTTGCCACTGGCTCTTCAACCACCCCTGATTTGATCAGGTCCTGTACAATCTGCATCAAAGCCTGTTCCCCTGCATGTGATATTTTATACTGGGGAATACGAGGGAGCACAGCATTCTCCTTGACCTTTATAGAAACTGGTGGTATCCATAACATCCCTACATCCGTGTCCCCTGTGGCCCACAATGAGCGCAGCACATCCTTAAATTCAACAGGAAGCGGGGCATCCTTTGCCAAACACTGTTTTGCTTTAGCCACATTAGGTTCAATAGTCATATAAACACCATCTGGGGAACAAGAAATTGTAGCATGCAACTTCTTCAATAAATCCAATCCCAATAAATTTTCACCACAATTCGCCGTTAACAAAAAGGGAGAGTCCACAGTAAAGGGACCAATAGTCAAAGCAAGAGGTTTGGAAATGGGGCTCATGACTGGTACGCCTGAAAAACCTACCGAAACATTATTACGGCCAGACAGGGCTGCCCCGGGGGACCAGCGTATGAGAAATAGAGCTATTCATCGCACCTGTATCCACCCAAAATTTCTGTGCTGAACCATGCAAATCTGCTGTGACATAAGGACCACGCTGATCTACAGGAATTTGGACTGGTCCCTTTCCCTGCCCTTGGCTGTCCTAACCATAGGACATCCCTGCAGCGTCATCCATGTCATAATCATCATGATAGTACTGTCTTCCCCGGGGGTCATCAAAATAGTTCTGATCAGAACGACCCCCTGAGGCTGCACCCGATTGACCCATATCCCGATCACCCTCATAACGGCCTCTCCCTCTTGAACCCCGCCCGACAGGAACTGCAAGTTTTTGTAATAGATCGGGGCACTCACTCCGCCAGTGTCCCTCCTTTTTACAATACGCGCACTGATTTGGCCCCAAGGGTGCACCACCTCTACCAGCACCTCGGGACCTTTTGAGCTGGACCATTTCCCCGTCCCCTTCCAGACCCTCTTGCAACTTGCTGCAGCAACACCCTCGTTTTCAAATCCTTACTTTTATTATCCACCTTATCCTTCTCTTCATTTTCTCGATGCTCCTAATACTGGGCTATACTCAATATCACAGAAGGGGAGGAGGTAGTCCAAGTACTCTCTGAAGCCTGCAATCGGGCTGCAATCTCTGGAAGGAAATTGGTAACAAACCTATTTACAAACAGACGAACACCACCTTCAACTAATAAATCCTGCCCACTAAAATCCAAGAAAACCCCTTCAAACCTAGTAAAAAATCAGACACACTCTCTTCTTTCTTTTGACTACACACCGTTAACATATCCCAATCCACCCGTCTGGGTGGAATGAGAGAATGCATATAAGTGATGATACGACTCAGCAAAGCCAGGATCTCAGCTCTAAGTTTCTCACCAGGTTTTCGCTCTGCATCCCAGGACTTAATCTCATCCCAAGAACCACCCAATTCCACCCTGTGGTCCTGCATATGTACCTGCCTCCATATGTCCACTGGCACCAACAGCCCAAAGAACATTTCTACATCTGCAAGAGTCATAACCGACGAAGAGGCAGCCTCTGTCAACTCTTTATAATGCGCCGTAGGATTTTTTCTTGGATCTGGTAACTGACTTTTAAGGGCTAATACCTCGCTCCTCTTCCATGGAGTATAAACCCACTGCTCCTGAAAATGAGCTGCCACTCATTGTTGAACCACCTCATTCCTTTGGTTCCGCTGCTCTGGAATCTCAGGGTGAAAAATAGGGTGCACCTCCCTCATAGGATACTGGGACACACTAGCTGGAGTACGATGCTGTAACCTTTCTCGATAACTAAGTAACGTCCCAACATTACCAAGAACTTCCTTAAGGGCCATACCAGCTGAATATACACTGTTAGAAATGGGGGTCTCTAGTTGGCAGAGGTAGGTACCTTTGTCCAAATAGGGGCCCTTGCTTCTAATCAGGGTAAGGGGGAGACACTCCTAAATTAACCCCTGCTCACCCCCTTGGTAGCTTGGCACGAGCAGACAGGCTTATCTCAGAGGCAGTATGTAAAGCATTTGTGAACACATACAGTAACACAGTAAAAACACTACAAATGGACACCACAACAGTTTAGAAAAATAAGTAATCTTTATCTAAACTCAAAACAAGAGCAAACGACAAAAATCCACAATACAGTATTAAAAATATGACTTTCAGATGGTAGAAATAGTTCAGTTCAATGCAAGTGGTAAATGCGACACTTTTCTCAAAAGTACCTTATATGCGTCACGCAAAGCAAACAAAATGGCCGCAGGGAAGGTGATGCGTCTGTTCCTTACACTCAGGGGAGGTGATCCCTTTGTTTCTTACTGCGGCGAAGGGGAGGTGATGCATCAGTTCCTTATTGCGTGGGGAGTTGATTCGTCTGTTTCTTACTGCGGACCCCAAACGATGCGACAGTCGTGGCGCCTCGATGCGATGTGTCGATCCGTTACGATGCGTGTCTTCGTGCAGCCGCACAGCAGGCTTGCGTCGGAATCGGTGCGGCGGGGGCGATTTCTCGAGCCGCAGCAGGCGCTGCGACGGTTTCTTCGGTGATGCGTCGGAAAACCAGTGCGGATGTGACACGCTTCTTCGGTGTTGCATCGATTTCCCAGCTCCCAGCGACAAACAGTCTCCAGAGGTCCTCAACAGCAGCAGGCACCTCTTTGCAGGTTTGGAATTCCCAGCAAGGGAATTCAGGGGAGCTGGTGGTGAAGTCTTTGTGTCCCTGAGACTTCAGAACAAGAGGCAAGCTCAGTTTCAAGCCCTTGGAGATCTTTTCTTCAAGCAGGTGACAAAGCAAACAGCAAAGTCCTTTTCTCCTTTCCTTGGCAGCAAGCAGCCACTGCAGGCCCACCCCAGACAGCAAACAGCACAGGGGCAGAATTCCTCCTCAGCTTATCCGGCTCTTCTTGGCAAAGGTTTCCTCTTGATTTCCCAGAAGTGATCTAAAAGTCTGGGCCCCTCTTTTTATACACCAAAATCCTTTGTTCTCTGAAGGCAGAGGGTGTCTGTACCCAGCCAAAACCAGTTCTGTGGGGCACTTTGCAAGTGCACAACAACCACCTTTGTCAGTGTGAGCCCTGGCTTCAGACACACACCACAGGGGCGGAGCCGTCATTGTGGAAGGCAGGCACAGCCCTATTCAGGTGAAGATGCTACTCCTCCCACCACTCCAAATGCAGACCAAGCCTATTCAGCCCAGCCCTGACTCATCAGACTTCTGGAGCCACTGCCCTGCTCCAGCCCCTGTCATCCAAAAGCCAGACATGCAATCCACAAACCTAGCAGAGGCACACTGGATGGTTAGGCAAGAAAATACCTACTTTCTAAAAGTGGTATTTTCAAACACAGACTGTAAAAATCACCCTCACTAAAAGATGCACTTTAACATTCTGAGTTCAGGCATACTAAACTTTATTTTCCTATCTTGTTCCCAGGGTCAGTTATGTTTATAAGATGTTATAAACAAACTCCTCATTCTGGCCTATGGGAACAGACAACCTTGCAATAGTGAAAAATGAAATTGGCAGTATTTCACTATCAGGACATGCCACACACATCAGGGCATGTCCTACCTTTCACATACAATGCACCCTGCCCACAGGGGTACCTTGGGCCTACCTTAGGGGTGACTAACATGTAGAAAAGGGAAGGTTTAGGGACTGGCAAGTGTGTGCACTTGACAAGTCGACATGGCAGTCCCAGACTGCACACAGGCTCTGCAATGGCAGGCCTGAGTCACATTTAACAAGCTGCTTCTGTGGGTGGCACAATTAGTGCTGCAAGCCCACCAGCAGCATTTGATTTACAGGCCCTGGGCACACATAGTGCACTGTACTAGGGTCTGACAAGTAAATCAAATAGCCAATCAAGGAATCACTAATCCACAAAAATACTTTACAGGGAGAGCATATGCACTTTAGCACTGATCAGCAGTGGTAAAGTGCCCAGAGTCATAAAACCACCAACAACAGGTCAGAAAAAAATACAGGAGGAAGGCAAAAAGTTCTGGGATGACCCTGAAAAAAGGGCCAAGTCCAACATACATGATTTTGAATGTCATAGATAATTTGAGGGGCCGTGCCCCCGATATACTGTTCCCACAGACTAATCAATGTAGATGACATGTGCTGGAGGGCATGCTGCTGTGCAAACGGGTCAAATTTTTTTATCATACTCCATATATCTTCCACGTTATAAATCGGATTCCGGGCCCACTGCGCTGCCTGATTTGCAACCATCCTTTTCTCCTCCTCACCTACATTAGATCGCGTCAATACCTGCTCCATTCGCTCCAGTATTGCCGCCCAATTTCCTCCATCTGACCCTCTCACTGGTGTCTCTACACCACTCGACACAACAGGTGAAAAACTTGGGGAAGACTCAAGAGGTACAGACAAAGGGGACAGTGTCAATAATGGCTGCGTAGTAGAAGTAAGAGAAGGAGGAGGAACGGAAACAGAAATAGCAGATGCTGCGGGGGTGCCTGCAGTCACCGCAATCGCAGTCTGTGAAGCTGAAGAGGAGGTAAACAAAACTGGAGCCAAAGCTGTTGAACTCACAGGGAGACTCGAAGAAAGTGGAGGAACATTAGAAGACTGAGACGACGGGACTGCAGGATATATTCTCTGTGGGGGATAGGGAGGTGGAGGGCGAGTTTCCAACAGATCCTCCACAAAAAGATCCTCGCCCTCTCTAACCACATAAGACTTATTACATTGCAATCGGAACCTCCTATCAGCACAATCAATATTTTTCTCTGCTTGCTCCTTATCATAAGCTACAGCCCTTTTGCACCACTGTCTGCATTGCTTGCTTCCTAGACACCTTTTCAGCCCGTATACGCCTCTGTTTAGCTTTCTTTTGCCATACCTGTAAAGTATCAAACATTGACTGGCGACTTCTTCTAGCAAACAATTTATCCTGTAAATTATTCAATTTTCGTTCATCAAAAGTACCATCCAATGGCCACTGAAGCTCAGCATCATTCTTCGTGTACTTGTGCCACAATGTACGAAACATAATAGGACCAATGCCGTGCTTCACATACATCTCAAAGTTTGGAGTGCCTTCTGGAGGTGCAGGTTGTCGTTCCTCCAACCGATGCTCCGCAGAGCATCTGCGACACCCAAAGCACCACATTTTACTCCAACAAGACATCGTAGCATCAGACACATTCACTATCTACCCAATCACACACACACATGTACACACAACAAAAAAACGTACATGCACAAACAAAGAGCTCTCAAAAGCAGTTCGTGAACTGCACCAAGACAAGTCAGTCCTCAGACTGCTCCAAAACAAGATAGGCTTTAGCCCGAGGCCTTTTCAAAACCAAACCAAATAACCAGGTGACCTGGCAGAACGTTCAAAAATGCTCCGTATCACAAGGGTCCACAGACACACCAAGTTAACCAAGACGGCGCCACACTTACCAAAATCAAGATAAACTCACCTGGTGCACACAGGTCAAACAAGATTATTCTACACTGCCGACTCTTCAGACCAAACGGTCAGATCCAAGGGTCTCGCCTTTTCAGGACCCCAGCCGAGATGACCACTAGACGAGGAGCCGCCCGATCAGACAGGCGGGGCAGCTGTGAGAACCAGGCTCGATCGTGTGGGGTACCCCGATCCGCCCAGCCGACCGGAGGCAACCCCGACCTCTACAACCCGACTACGGGTGAGATTGGTCACCTGGTGGGGTCCCTGTTTGGGCGCCAACTGAAGGAAGTGACCCGATTAGGGTCACCCGGGTCACTCTGGACCACCTCTAGAATCCATTCAATGAAGAGTCGATGACGCAGTAGAGAAGGCAAGCAAACTAGTTTATTCACATAGTACACTGCAGTGGAGTCCAGTCTGACCAGCCTCCTGTGATGGCTGATGAGGGACTGACTCTTACAAACATACAGTTACATTATGTAGGTTGCGAAGCCCACTAAGACTCCGCCTATCATGGAAAAATACTGGTAGCTGCTGTAATACAATGGGGGTACAGAGCACAAGTTTAGATTCCACAGCCTGGCACAAGCTATCTACTACCCAAGGTCGTCTGGCTTATCCTCCCCACTAGACAGGTGGGAGAAGGCCTTCATGTAACAGGAAAGGCATGCGCTAATAAGCAACATTCAACATGGAAGAAACGAAACTCACCAAGGACCATTTCTCGTAAATGAGCAAGTAACAGTTTTGATCATGATACAAAATGGCGACCTCGAGAGCTAAAATGGTGGCAGCATTGCTAACCTAACAGATATAAAGTTCTACATATATTAGTTGGGTTACATACTATATGCATAATAATGTATTAGCTATAGAAATGCTAATATAACATTAGGTAAAATACGAATAATATGGCACTTTTACGTTTCAAATCTAACACACCCACGCACTCATCACCAGCAGACTCGACTACCGCAACGCAGTCTACGCCGGCGTCACTTAGAAACACTTCAATAAACTACAGAACATCCAAAGCGCCGCTGCCAGACTGGTCCTCGACATACCCCGCAGCAGCCACATCATGCAATACCTCCGACAACTCCACTGGCTCCCAGTCAACAAGAGAGTCAATTTCAAGCTCCTCACTCACGCCTTACAAAGCCCTACACAACGAAGGACTAGAGTACCTGAACCACCCTGCCCCTGCACCTCAGGCAATCAGCGTCACTGACCCAATTCAGGAAGGACCTCAAGACCTGGCTCTTCGAATGATCCTCCACCAAGTCCGACAAGCAGCCCCCCCAGCGCCTTGAGACCCTCACGGGTGAGTAGCCGCACTTTACAAACCCCTGATTGATTGATTGATTGATTGGTATTAGAAGCACACCATTGCTTGTAACATGCTCAAGTACCAATGTTGATCCTCCTTCTGGGATGTACACATGTATCTTCTTATTCACAATAGAGAGTGAGAGAAGCAGATCAGTTGCAATCTCCCAAGTACAATCGTATCACAAAAAAGCAACTGCTGTTGTCTGTATGTCCCTAAGGATGTCCAGACTGTCAAAGAAAAGGAGGAAAGAGAAAGAGCAAGTGGTCCCACAGACTGGGGTATCCAAAGATTTTGGAGAAGACGCCTCACTAACTTATCGTGACATGCTTCATCATAGGCGTCTTTCCACACCAAGGTGAGATGGTACTACCTGGGCGGACTCAACCAAAGATGTTATGGGAGTTCTTATATAAAATGTTAACTGGCCATGCAGGGAACCAGATGAGTGATGTTAAAAATACCTACAGGTATACCCAAACAATACGTTTATTCGTAGGGTACCTGGGGTATGGGATAAAATCGTGAACCAAACGGGGTTTATTCTGAACAACATTAATTCAGTTCTACCCTCTTCAAAATGCCAACATGTTTCGGCCCGCAACGTGAGCCCTCATGGGTCTGGGGCCTTCTTCAGGGCTAGATTATCTACTCCATCAGTATCCCTGCTCTAAAATAAGCACGCATTCCATGCAGAAATGAGGCCTAGTGCGCTCACCTGTATTTTCTGCTTTTCAGTCGTTTTTCTAAAAGAAAGGGAAACAAGGAAAGCAAAATAGTAGGACAGTTCACCTGGCTTAAATACAGACAGGTTGTTTCCACCGTGACTTTCTCCATCTCATATACTTGGTTATAGTGTCCTCACGTTACAGTTATCCTCTAATCCATGATAACGTGTGTGCAAATCCCTCAATACTATATCCAAGACATAGTGATCTCCGTGCACTTTTAAAAAAAACGTGATGTAACCTGACACGAAAACAGTTTCTTGTGAACTATAGTCATGTGTGTCTAACCAAATACTTCTACATGATTGTTTACATACCAATCGCATTCTATATACTGAAAAACACACCAGATTTCACAGTATCTCTGCTGCGACCGCATTCATGCTAGTGGAGTCTCATTCTTAGCTTTAATGCTTACTTACTGGGTTTTGCTATTTTGAACCATGCGGGTCAGGCGTTTGGTGATGTCTTTTAGTCACACACTGTAAAGAGAAAATCGGGTATATCACATGTGACGTGACGCTGGGGTAATGTCTAATCCCATTGATTGAGTGACAGTGACTCACGACAAAACACACACCCTCTATGAAGCTCTCAATGTTAGATGTTTATCTGTTTATTAATCCCAGGTGATTCTTGAATTAAACGATCGCATTTCAATGCTCATTCACTCTGTTTGCTGTGTAAACAAGGAAAAGGGAGGCTGGTCCTCTTCCCATCGGATCATTCATGTTCTGTGCTCTTACATACGTGAAATATAATTCTCATTATTCTGCATTGCTCGTAGTAGCAGAGTTATTACCTATTTCATATGTGCACAAATCACTCTTACACCGTCCTCTGGGGTGGGAGCCCGTGGCCACAGCCATTGTGCCATGCAATCTACGTTCTGTTAGCGGTGTCAAAAAGGCTTCTCATTCTGCCCCCTTATGTATCGCACATCGCCGCATACAGATCACACACCCGACTTACTTTGTCAAAATACAGTCAGCGCCGGAGTACCTGTGCATCTCGTCCCGCCCGCCACCGAGTACCGGAGGCAGCGGCGCGAGACTCTAAGTACCCGTCGGGTTTCGCGTCTGACGTCAATACTCCGTGCGGGCGCCCTGGAAGAGTGTTGCCTAATGGGAAATGTAGTTTTTTCATACTTTGTCCCCGTGTGTTGTAGAGTTGTTTAGCTCTCCAATATTTTAGCAGAAGTCTTTATTGTATATTCATATGGGCTCATCATGACCTAGAAAATTGTGGCAACTGATATTTTTAATGTTTAAAAAACGGGACAAATCATATCGTTTTTAGATGGAATCTACCCCATTGTTCACTGTACGCGGATTGTTGTGAACAATAAAGTTTTACCCAAGAATTTAGTCAAAGGATGCCTGGTGGCCCAAGAGCTTGGTAAAAGCACACAGAATTGTGGTCTGCAATGTTAGACAGTGGAGTTTTTTTTGGGGAGAACATTTATCTTTTGAGGATGAGTGTTTACAGTTGATTGATAGAAAAAAGAGGTGATCTCTCAGCATTAATCTCACTTTTACTCCACCACATTTCTTATGTTCTGTCAGTGTTTAGCATTGTCCATGGTATGTCTTCACATACAAAACAAAACCGTAGGTAAAGGGTCTAAGGGAAAGATTTAAAGACCTGCGCGGATATATTCCCCACAAACAATAATCTAACAAACTGAAAATCCGCGGGTCTGCTGAGCTTATGAAAAGCTCATGTGCACAACCAGTACAAACAACCAAACAGCTCCTACTCACACATGGGGGGAGTCCTATTAAAAGGACGGAATCCCATCACCCACCAAGGTGGCATGCTTCATCATCTGGGATCTCCTCTTGGTTGCAAACCCTAGTGCAACCAAGGGCTACAACCCCTCACTGTGAAGGAGGAGTTCAGGGATGTTTTATTGATCAGTAAGTTGGATCTCCTAAAATCCGCTGGATGTGAAGCTACAAGAGTATTTCGGGTGATGGTTGCAGTGCAAAGGTGGTGATGTGAAAAAGTGAGTGAAAATTGGCTACCAAGAGAAAGGAGTGTTTATTAATTAACTTTTAGTGTCAAGATTAAAAAACAGTGCATGTGCAGTTTAAAAGATATTAACTGCACCAGTCCTAACAACAGGTCTACATGTTTCAGCCATGTTGCTCAATTTAAGATCGTGGCCTTCCTCAGGACCTAGATAGTAATTGCTACTGCAAATATGTGAAATTTATGTGTAAGTGACGTGGTTGGAATAGATACAACCTACGAAAACCTGTAGTCTCATTTGCGAAGATTTCACAACAGAGTCGATGTCACCTGTAGGTAAACAAACACATTGTGGTTGGAAAACATGAAAGAGTGGAGACAGTTATTAACAATGTTTGTACTGTATGGTGTGTTTAATGTCTGGGTCAATGCCCATCGTTTGGTACCTTAATGTATACATCATACTTATTAAGAAATATACGCTTACCCATGAGTTTATGGGTAAACACCTCACCTCACCTGGCAACAGCTCAGGACGTGAGGCACCGCTCTGTTAAAAGGAAAACTAAGATTACAGATCTGGCATTCTGTAAGCTAGTAATCAATTTATTTTGATCATTCATATCACATCATGCGTTGCTATATGTTTTAAAAGCTGTGATGAAAACTATGTTGTCATGCATGCTTATCAGCCTTGGCAAGACATATGGACACTGAAGCCCCTGGTGTCATAGCCAACAGAAATCAAGGTATCGCAGCATCTGGATTTTAAAAGACATGCAATACATGCACTAAATTGAAAAAGAGCCCAATGCTGATGCGTGCCGATACCTGCATCACAGATCAGCGGATCGCATCAGAAAAGTGACTATCTGACAAAGTTTTATATCGTTAGAAAACAGGCACAAAGAAGCCAAAAGACTGAGGCGTTCACATCTCGGGAAAGCGCGTTCAGAAAGTGACTCACTGACAAAGTTTTCATGTCATTAGAAAGCAGGCACAGAGACATGAACTGAACGTGCATGATTAAAAAGGGCCACAGACTGACACGTTCAGATCTCGGGAAAGCGCGTTCAGAAGGTTACTGACTGATGTAGCCTCGTAGCATGGAGAGACTAACGCAAGGTGACACAGCGCGAGGAAACAAATGCCTCAATGCCCCGCATAGTCTAACCAGCTCAAACCCACTCACCTCTCCGTCGGTACCCCGGTCTTCACTGAAGCTGCAACCGAAGGTATCGGACGAAGGGGCGAACGTGCTTATATATGCTCACTTAGCAGCCGGTGTATTCAATTAGGAGTACCCGTGTCGCATGCTACTCGCGTCATTGCCAATAAAACTACAAAAATAGCTAGGGAACATGGGAAGTGTAGTTCAAAAACAACATATCGGTGTCCTGGCGTCCAAACCTACAAAAAAGCCTGGTGAGCCTGGGAAATGTAGTGCGGGCTGATTGTTTACTACGGAACCCACATCCTTAGTATATTATCATCATGAAAAGAAACAAAGAAGGACTCTATATTGTCCCCTCAGTCAAAAAGGGAACCAATATTATATATAGTTTCCACGTATGTTAGTGAAAAAGATAAAGAAAAAGAAAGGGAAAAGAAGGCGCGTTATGCTGAATACATGAAAACAGGCAGCCGGTGTACTGTCATGACATCGAGAGAGTTTAAATTCGGTATGTCAAGCCCTACTCGCAATTTTAGATGTAGCTATATAACAAGGCTCATCTTATCACAATATGGAGATCGAAAATGTGCAAACCGCCCATAAATCAGAATCCAATCTATGTAGGGACTGTGTGAACACAGGTGTTCTATTCACACAGATCTTTAAACCTCTATTATCAGCCTGAAGAATCTATACAAGAAAATAGTTTCATCAGCCTAGAAAAGGTTAAGCTTTCACCCCTGAGGTATATTAAAAAAGAGACAGTGAACCCTAAATACACAGATATGACTGGTCCTTATGCCTCATAAGACTACAGTTAAACCCTAAAGCAATCACGTGGTGCTAAAGTAGGGTCCACGGAATGTCGTCATTCAGGCCCTGAGTGTCACTTTTTAGTTTAAACACCCATCTCTGTTCTTTCTGGAACAGAAATTTAGTGATATCTGTGACATGAGGGGAAACAAAAGGTTGTTCAAGAACCGTCCATTTTAGTTCTTCTGCTTTATGTTTCATGGCTAAAAAATGGGCAGTGAGTCTAGTAGTTTGTTTATTGCAACGGATGGTGCTCTTATGTTCATGTATCCGTAGTTTCACCTTGCGAGTGGTCATTCCGACATAGCGGAGCTGACACGGACATGTTATTAAGTAGATAATCTAGAATCTAAGATGGCCGCGGGGAAGGAGCTTTGAAACCAGGCTCCCGGGCTCGGGGTCACTATCTTAGTGAAACCCTTACCGACCCCACCCCATCCAACACCCCCCCGCCACTAAATGAAGCGGGACTCACCGGATCAGAACAGTCCTAACGGCGGATATCTGTAGCGCTTGGAGAGAACGTCCCTCGCCCGATACTCTCAGGACTGCATGCAGCCCTGACGAGACTTACAGCGCGAAGGAACCCATCAAGCGCTCCCGAACCAGCTCCGTGTCGGACTCACAAGGACCCTCACAAGAACACCTGACCCGACGAGTGTCCATTCCTGGGCAAGGACCTCAAGTTCAGAACCGGAGGGAATTCCGCGCTGGATCTCCATAGAACAGCGTCCCCAGGTACGACGACTGTCCTTAAAATGGCCGCCACTGCTCTGCCCACAGTCCCCTTCAGCATTGATTGCTAGGGCTTGCCGAGCTCCGGGGCCCCCAGCGATGCCGACCGAGGTCTCCCACTCCCACTAACGGACCAGTGGAGACCCGGGACTGCGGTATAATAGCGCGCAAGTCCTACACGGAGTCCCGCTCCTCATATGATCATGCCTGACCACAAGATGGCCGATCCCTAACTCTCGGCGATCAGCTTCTATTTGAAAATAGGATCTGAAATCCAACTAACGCTGCAAGGGCCATCATGTAAAAGGAACCCAATGACCTTCTGCCCTTAATTAAAGAATAATCTAAATAACATCGCGCAATTCCCACACGGAGCCCCACTTCTTCAGCCGAATCTGCCTGGCCTCAAGATGGCCGATCCTTGACTCTCGGTGTTCCACATCGATTTATAGATATGATCTTTAAATTCAACCAACAGTTGCTAGGTTCTTCAAGCAAGTGGATCCCAAACGGCCTTCTGCCCATAACTAAATAAGAACTTGAAAACAGCGGGCAAATCCTACACGGAGCCCCTCTCCTGCATTTGACTTTGCCTGGCCTTAAGATGGCCGATCCTTGACTCCAGATGATCCACGCCTATTTAAAGACAGGATCTTTATAAAAATAAAAAAAAACATCCCAACCGCTGCAAAGGCCACCAAGTAAGAAGAATTCAACGGCCTTCTGCCCATAATTATAGAAGTATCTTGCCTCTACGCAACCTCTCATTCTCCAGTGCGCAATAGGTGATCCCTCAGCGCAAAAACACACCCACATAGCGAGTGTTCCAGGGCGACCAGAATTTTAATGACAAAATCCAGGTCACCTCAAGATAATAGTAAAAGGACCACAGTTCCCAAAAAGACCACGGAACCCAAAAAGGTGGCTTCCCGAAGCCAATACCCCCTGATCTTCACTGGCAGGTTAATAAGGGACCGTTCAGTTGCAACCTTATCCTCCCTGGCACAACTTTAGGCGACAATTTTTAACTACCCCCAGCCGTTCTGTCCAAACGCACCAACTGTCCTAGACTCCTTTCAAAGGCACGGTCCCCCTTTTTTAGAAATCCCACAATGTCACTGGACACGCCAACTCACTCCAACCAACCCATATTGACCCACCTGAAACCTCACAGCGCGAACGCATTCACTATTAGCTTCCCTCGCAACCTCTCTCTTAAAGCGAGAAGAAATCTCAAGCAGAGACTGATTAGACAGCACAAAGAAACTCTATTTACGGACACATATCACTGCCCCTCCAAAGGACAGATTAAGATGGACTTAATCTTTCACACTGAAAGACCAGAGGACTGGAACACCACTTTCAGATCACAACTCTACATCTCTAAAACCACAACTACCTCACATAGCTGCAAACTAACAACCTCGCTCCCTAATCGCTCGTCAAGGGATGGGAACACGTCTGTGACCATTTACACTAACGGCACTGTCCTGATTCAGGCAAATAACGAGAACCTAGAGGTTTTCGACTCCCTCTTCCCCACACTCTGATCCGCTCTCCTTCACATGTCTCGACCCTTCCCGACACAACTCCCACCAATAGATAACCGACCTCACCAAGAAAAACAAACTATCACCACCTCGCCCTACGCCTCCTCCTCCCGCCTCCCCCGAGTCACCTCCCACTCCAGCAGCTACACAAAACATGTTCTCCTACTTCCAGAGGAACGTCAAACTCAACTTCCTCATTTGATCCACCCTTCTCAACATCACGACCCCGCTTTGCCGACACCGCCCTTTAATCACACTAGTAGTAACGCAGACCTCAGAAAGGCGAATTCACGTCATGACCCAACGCACCCCCCTCCCAGGTTCCCAAAAGGACCTACACTACACAGGGCGACCCCCCCCAAGATACCCTCACCCCTGCCCATGACATCATGGCGCAGCATCTCGCTTCACTAGAAAGCCAACTAGAAACGATATACCGGGGCTTGAACGAAATACTCACCAACCTCGACATGGCCCGAAGGCCCCAGCACTCCCCTCCCAGGGTGCCCTCTCCATTCAACCCCATCCACCCCAAGCGCCCCACAAAGCCCGTAGCAACCCCCGTGACACGGTTACAGAGACCCTCAAGAACTGACGCTGAGGCCCTGTCACAGAGAACCCTAGGAAACACAGCCCTCGCCACTAGGGTTCAGAGACGCATAAATACCGACATCGAGACCACGACTTCTAGACCCACTAGGACCGAAGCCGCAATGTCTGACGAAGAAGCGGCCGATCTAGCCTCGTCATACGACGCACCTCACTCTGACTCCCCAAGATCCAAGTGATCACAGGTCTCCGAAGAGACCATCCTTGCATGAAACCCCCTAGACCGCCCTTCCTCACCACCCTACCTAGGGCGCCCAGGGGAAAGAACCCCGGCAAAATAGAGCTTTCCACCAACTGCATGCTCATCAACTGCAGATCGGCGTCTATGCATGCAACCGATCTAGCAGAAGCCATCCTCTCGCAGGACATTGACATTGCGTTCATCACGGAGACTTGGCTCAATGAGCTCTCCTCACCATGCTTAGACATGCTTGTGCCCCCAGGTTTTTCCATTATTAACAAAGACAGAAAAGACCAACGAGGGGGAGGGGTAGCTATCATACATAAAGACAACATCGCCATCATGGAAATAGACTCATGCAAGTACAACACCTTTGAATGTCTTACCACCAACATAAAGACTAAAGATAATGGATCACTACGCTGCCACCTTCTCTACCACCCACCAGGCAACACCTCTGCATTCGGGGAACATCTATCAGACCTGATTGCTCACTGTGCTCTCGGAGACTCCAACAACCTAATTCTTGGTGATCTTAACCTGCGATGGAATGAAACAAACAACCCGCTTATTCAAACGCTATCCAATCTCCTCTGTGACAACAATTTCGCCCAACACTGCACAGAGGAAACGCACTACAAAGGAGCTACCTTGGATGCCATTATCGCTCAACGAGACGCAATCACGATCGACCACATACTCCCCGTGGACTGGTCGGACCACCACATGATCTTATTTCATATCAACCAACAAATATTCTCTCAACCACCTATGCAAGACCCCCCCAAATGGGCCAGAAACCTCACCCAGATTCCCATAGCAGCCTTTGAAGAAAGGATAAGCTCGCTACTTCCCTGCACCAACGACCACCTCTCCACAACCGAACTCACCGCGCTTTACAACTCAAATTTGGTGGCTATGCTTGACCAACTAGCTCCTCTAAAGTTAAAAAAAAGCTGAGCCATTCCGTCCAGGTCATGGTTCAACACTGACATTAATTCCGAAAGGAGAAAATTAAGAGCCAAAGAAAGAAGCTGGAGGAACAACCCTACTTCCACCCTCTGCGAACAACTTAAATCAGCTCGTAGGAAGTACAACAATCACATCAAAAACAAGAAATCCACTTTTTTCCGCTCTGCGCTGGACATCGTAAAAAACAGACCCAAAGAGCTCTACAGCATCATCAGGCAACAAACCTCCAAGCCCGTTACCTCCTCAATACAGGCGTCCAAAGAACTCTGCGACAACTTCGCCAACTTCTTTAATGACAAGATTACTAAAATCGAACTCTCACTGGACACTATCAATACTCGCCCCACAAAGAGCAGCACGTCCGGGGCGTATGATATCGCTCCGTGTCCCTCTTCCAAATCTTGGCTAAGCTTCCGCCCCATTCAGGAATCTGAGATAATCACTCTGATCTCCACTTCCAAACCCTCATCTCATGTCCTAGACCCCATTCCTCCCCTACTGACCAAAAAGCTGAAACGCTCCCTAGCACCGCTTTGGTGCACGATCATAAACAGCTCCATGAAAAATGGAGTCGTTCCAGACTGCCTTAAAATGGGACAAGTCACACCCTTGCTGAAAAACCCGGCCTTGACATAACGGATTTGAATAACTTCAGACCTGTATCGAACCTTCCCCTTCTGTCCAAAATCCTAGAAAGATGCGTACTCCAACAACTAACCCAACACCTGGACAACATCAACCTCCTGGACTGCCATCAATCTGGATTCAGAAAAGGCTGTAGCACAGAAACCGCGATCCTCAACATCATCGACTATATCCACAAATCACTAGACTCCGACCAATGCTGCCTCCTCATCCTCCTAGACCTATCGGCAGCATTTGATACGGTAGACCACAAACTCCTCATTAGGGCTCTCCAAGAAAGAGCCGGTCTTGGTGAGGTGGTCCTCGAATGGTTTTCTTCCTCCTACACAACCGCACTCAAAAAATAAAAATCAAAAACTTTGCGTCTGACCTCCACCCAGTCAACAAGGGAGTCCCTCAAGGCTCAGTGCTCTCCCCGCAACTCTTTAACATCTACATGGAGCCTCTCACCAAACTACTCAAAACAGCCAACATCCGCTTCCATCTGTACGCTGACGATACCCAGATATACTTGGAAACCACCTCCTTCAGAGACATTCAAAGACTCAATGACGTACTGAGAGATGTCCAACACTGGCTGTCATGTAATCACCTTAAACTAAACCCCGACAAAACCGAGACACTCCTCATCTCGAATAAAGAGGAGAACCCCCAAATTGCTGAATGGCTAAAGGCCATCGATGCACTCAACGGGAATCTCACCCTGGCCGACTCTGTCAAATCACTAGGTATCACGCTAGACCCGAAACTGAACATGACCAGACACATCAAGAATTCGGCCAAGAGTGCTTTCCTCAACTTAAAACTACTGAACAAAATAAAACTTTTCATTCCGCCCAGTGATCTTAAACAGGCCACTCAAACACTGGTGCTATCAAGACTGGACTATGGGAACGCAGTCCTCGCAGGAATAGCAAAATCACATCTGGCTCCCATCAAAACAACTCTGAATGCGGCAGCCAGAATGGTCACCGGAATCAAGAAATTCGACCATATTTCTCCTGCACTCAGAGAACTTAAGTGGCTCCCAGTCGAAATGCGGATTAGCTTCAGAACAGCCTGCCTCACTCATAAAGCCCTACATACCGGCAAACCCGAATATTTGGCGGCCAAACTCAAAAAAGCCGGTCAGGTCAGGAACCTCAGAAGCTCAAACTCCCTCCTACTCATCCCGCCAAAAACTCGAAAACAAAAAACTGCGGCACGATCCTTCGCCGGTAGCACGCCTAAAATCTGGAACTCTATTCCCCCGCACATCAGAACCATTCCCTCTTTTGTAAAATTCAAAAGCCAACTCAAAATCCTGTTCCTCGACCGCTCCCTAGGGAATCGATAGGATCTATCGGAGCGGGGAAATAGACACCTCGCACTACTCGATCTCCTTGTTCTCAAGACTACGAAGCTCCCACACAGCGTCCTGCAATGTTAATGTGTTCTTTCTTTTGTTTTGTTTGTTGTGAATCTCTACATTGTATCTGCTGTAAAGCGCTCCGATACCCTCGGGTCAGGCAAGCGCTATATAAAACTTCTTAAATAAAATAAATAAAAAGATAACCCTGTCACTATTACAGTTCGTGTGCTTTGTCTGTATCCACGGTCTCTCAGTGCCTATGTCGACTGTTGTAGAATGTTCAGTTTGTGGGCACGCTGCACATGAGCCGCTGGGGTAGTGTCCTTGAACTGCCGGCATATTCCATAACGTCTCCTGTTTATTAGTCGACTTCACTTTAGGCCTTGTGTGGACTAGGTTATCACGCAAATTGGAGCTCCTCTTGAAAGAGAATAATGGCAAGGGTATTTCTTCCTTTCCAACATTGAGGATCCGCCAGTGCTTTCGCACCCTCTTCTGTATTCCATTAGACAGTGTGCTGAAGGTGTTAACGCACGTGAGTCTCGTCATTGGTGGTTTGGGTACTGGTGGTTCCAAGAGGGCATCCCGATTGTTGTTAGAGGCCCGCTTGAATGAACACCGGACAAAGTTCTTTGGATAACACCTGTCATGTAGTTGCCGAGACAGGATTTTGGCATGATGTTCAAATTTCTCCTTTCCGGAATAATTCCTTCGAATGCGGAGGAATTGCCCGTAAGGTAAATTGTCGCGGAGCGACTTGGGATGGTGAGGTGAGGTGTTTACCCGTAAACTCATGGGTAAGCGTATATTTCTTAATAAGTATGATGTATACGTTAAGGTACCAAACGATGGGCATTGACCCAGACGTTAAACACTCCATACAGTACAAACATTGTTAATAACTGTCTCCACTCTTTCATGTTTTCCAACCACAATGTGTTTGTTTACCTACAGGTGACATCGACTCTGTTGTGAAATCTTCGCAAACGAGACTACAGGTTTTCGTAGGTTGTATCTATTCCAACCACGTCACTTACACATAAATTTCACATATTTGCAGTAGCAATTACTATCTAGGTCCTGAGGAAGGCCACGATCTTAAATTGATCAACATGGCTGAAACATGTAGACCTGGTGTAGTTAATATCTTTTAAACTGCACTTGCACTGTTTTTTAATCTTGATACCAAGAGTTAATTAACTAACTCTCCTTTCTCTTGGTAGCCAATTTTAACTCACTTTTTCACATCACTACCTTTTTCACTGCAACCATCACCCGAAATACTCTTGTAGCTTCACATCCAGCGGATTTTAGGAGATCCAACTTACTGATCAATAAAACATCCCTGAACTCCTCCTTCACAGTGAGGGTGTTGTAGCCCTTGGTTGCACTAGGGTTTGCAACCAAGAGGAGATCCCAGATGATGAAGCATGCCACCTTGGTGGGTGATGGGATTCCGTCCTTTTAATAGGACTCCCCCCATGTGTGAGTAGGAGCTGTTTGGTTGTTTGTACTGGTTGTGCACATGAGCTTTTCATAAGCTCAGCAGACCCGCGGATTTTCTGTTTGTTAGATTATTGTTTGTGGGGAATATATCCGCGCAGGTCTTTAAATCTTTCCCTTAGACCCTTTACCTCCGGTTTTGTATTGTTTGTTCTTGAGCAGCTACGGCTGCGGGTCTTTTTATTCACTACACCTCTGACTTTTGAAGGTGTGTATATAGCTCTACTTGTCTATTCATATCCATCATGACGGAACTAACAGGCTTGGCATTTGATGATGCCATGGTTCAGGCCATTTTAACTACTCCCAGCATTATTGACACGGTACAAGGTGCAGCAACCACTAGTGGGGATGATTGGACCACGCTATTAGATCTTAAAAAGTCACATTCACGCACCTTGATTCATGGGGCGATAATGACTGAGTACCTTCGAGGAAACTGTGCCCCCACGGGCCTGATAGTTACAAACACACCAAGGCTTTTTCTTCAGGATAAAGCGTACCTTAAAGATTGGTCGCTCATCGCCATCGATGGTCATCATGGTGAACTTCAGATATTGGTCTCTGGTATTCAGCCAGGTCAGGAAACCCTTTGCCTCTGTTTCCGTCCCCCTCCATATTAGGAAAATATAATCTATGAACCTCTTCCACACCACAAGTTCACCATGACGGTGAGCAGAGATTCCATCACCTTTCTAGATTTAAGAATCTGGCCAGAAAATGTATTACGGAAAACAGAAGTATACTACAAACCTATGGATGTAAACAATCTACTCAGATACGATAGTTTTCACCCCAAGACTCTGAAAGAAAATCTACTAGTGGGACAGTTTCTAAGACTTCGTAGAAACTGCTCGGAAAAAGAAACATTTGAGGCCCACGCCAAGAAACTCACAAAGAAACTTGAAGAAAAATCCTACCCAAGTAAACTGGTAAAAAAGGCATTGAAGAGGGCAAAGAATAACCCCAGAGAAACATTACTGGAGACGTATCCCAAACCCAAACACACGAGACTGGTGTGTGTGACTACATATGGCACAGAATCTAACACATTGAAGAGGATAATTCTGCGCCACTGGAAAACCTTGAATTCAGGGCCACTTAAGATGGACAAACCCATGTTTGCTTTCAAGAGAGGGAGGTCTCTAAAAGATTCGGTGGTGCATACACGTCCGAAAAGGAAGGAAGAGGGGAGCCGACAGAGGAACACACTATGGAATCTCCCAGAGGTAGTGGGTCATTTTCCATGCGGAACCTGCAACGTCTGCCGCCTAACAAAGGCCAGCAAAGAAATTGACCTGGGCCTCAAGACACCTTGGGAACAGAGGAAGTTTTCCAATTGCAACAGCAGTAACGTTGTATATGTCATGACTTGTAAGTGCCAGTTAAGGTACATTGGAATGACGACAAGCAAAGTGAAGGTATGACTGAATAAACATCGTAGCACATTCCGATGTGGCAAGACGGTCACCAAGATGATGCGCCATTTCCAAACAACAGGACATGATGAAAACGATTTCACGTGGTCAGTAATTGAAAAAATGCTTAACACTTTCAGCGACAAACAACTGTTGAAACTAGAACAGCGATGGATATATCGCCTTTCCAGCTCAGTACATGGGTTGAACGAGGATATACAGTGGACAATGCTAACGTAATAATTTCCAGCACAGTACATGGGGTAAGTGAAGACGTACCATGGACAATGCTAAACACCGACAGAACATAAGAAATGTGGTGGAGTAAAAGTGAGATTAATGCTGAGAGATCACCTCTTTTTTCTATCAATCAACTGTAAACACTCATCCTCAGAAGACAAAAGTTCTCCCCAAAAAAAAACTCCACTGTCTAACATTGCAGACCACAATTCTGTGTGCTTTTACCAAGCTCTTGGGCCACCAAGCATCCTTTGACTAAATTGCCCGCACGGAGTATTGACGTCAGACGCGAAACCCGACGGGTACTTAGAGTCTCGCGCCGCTGCCTCCGGTACTCGGTGGCGGGCGGGACGAGGTGCACAGGTACTCCGGCGGTGACTGTACTTTGACAAAGTAAGTCGGGTGTGTGATCTGTATGCGGCGATGTGCGATTCGTAAGGGGGAAGAATGAGAAGCCTTTTTGACACCGCTAACAGAACGTAGATTGCATGGCACAATGGCTGTGGCCACGGGCTCCCACCCCAGAGGATGGTGTAAGAGCAATTTGTGCACATATGAAATAGGTAATAACTCTGCTACTACGAGCAATGCAGAGTAATGAGAATAATATTTCACGTATGTAAGAGCACAGAACGTGATCCGATACCATGGGAAGAGGACCAGCCTCCCTTTTCCTTGTTTACACAGCAAACAGAGTGAATGAGCATTGAAATACGATCGTTTAATTCAAGAATCACCTGGGATTAATAAACAGATAAACATCTAACATTGAGAGCTTCATAGAGGGTGTGTGTTTTGTCGTGAGTCACTGTCCCTCGATCAATGGGATTAGACATTACCCCCGCGTCACGTCACATGTGATATACCCGATTTTCTCTTTACAGTGTGTGACTAAAAGACAGCACCAAACGCCTGACCCGCATGGTGCAAAATAGCACATCCCAGTAGGTAAGCATTAAAGCTAAGAATGAGACTCCACTAGCATGAATGCGGTCGCACCAGAGATACTGTGACATCTGGTGTGTTTTTCATTATATAGAATGCGATTGGTATGTAAACAATCATGTAAAAGTATTTGGTTAGACACACATGACTATAGTTCACAAGAAACTGTTTTCGTGTCAGGTTACATCACGTTTTTTTTTTTTTAAAGTGCACGGAGATCACTATGTCTTGGATATAGTATTGAGGGATTTGCACACACGTTATCATGGATTAGAGGATAACTGTAACATGAGGACACTATAACCAAGTATATGAGATGGAGAAAGTCACGGTGGAAACAACCTGTCTGTATTTAAGCCAGGTGAACTGTCCTACTATTTTGCTTTCCTTGTTTCCCTTTCTTTTAGAAAAACTACTGGAAAACAGAAAATACAGGTGAGCGCACTAGGCCTCATTTCTGCATGGAATGCGTGCTTATTTTAGAGCTGGGATACTGATGGAGTAGATAATCTAGCCCTGAAGAAGGCCCCAGACCCATGAGGGCTCACGTTGCGGGCCGAAACATGTTGGCACTTTGAAGAGGGTAGAACTGAATTAATATTGTTCAGAATAAACCCCGTTTGGTTCACGATTTTATCCCATACCCCAGGTACCCTACGAATAAACGTATTGTTTGGGTATATCTGTAGGTATTTTTAACATCACTCATCTGGTTCCCTGCATGGCCAGTTAACATTTTATATAAGAACTTCCATAACATCTTTGGTTGAGTCCGCCCAGGTAGTACCATCTCACCTGGGTGTGGAAAGACGCCTATGATGAAGCATGTCACGATAAATGAGTGAGGCGTCTTCTCCAATATCTTTGGATACCCCAGTCTGTGGGACCACTTGCTCTTTCTCTTTCCTCATTTTCTTTGACAGTCTGGACATCCTTAGGGACATACAGACAACAGCATGTACACATGTATTGCATTGTACTTTTATAAAACTGCAAAACATGACCTTTTGATTATGGTGATATTCACATTATTATTTTCCCAGTCTTAAATTTCAATCGATGAGAGACAATTCCTCATTAAGAACCATTTTTATATACAACCTCAAGCGTCTTATTGTGTTAATACTGTTGCCAAAATGCTGTTGTGCACCACTACCAAACGTGGGACCATAATGTTTACAAAACTATGTAAGCTACTTTATGTGTGAGACAAATGAGCACTCAAACTAAAAATGTGTATACGGTTCTGTTTTATTTTCACTCTTCCTGATCCATCACATGTTTTTTATGTTTTTATTAAACATTTTCATTGTTTACCATCTCACAACAAGCCAAGTACATTCATGTTCAATGAATCAGATTATACAAAGCACAGTCAGGGGGAAAGTCTGTGTACATTGTAAGAAATTGAGAGAGTTGCATTGGCACGCCTTGCAGTGAGGAAAGAATGGATGGTAACAACATCTTTAGCATCTTGAAAATTAATTGGCACCTTCTGGTTGGCGGTGCTATGACTAAGTAATGTGTACACTATAAGAAATTGAGAGAGTTGCGTTGGAACGCCTTGCAGTGAGGAAAGAATGGATGGTAACAACATCTTTAGCCTCTTGAAAATTGGCAGCTTCTGGTTGGCGGTGCTATGGTTAAGGTATTTTTGAAAGCTATGGATACAGCATGTAATAACAACGATCATCTGAACAAAGGACAAACTCTGCGGAACAAATTCAGGCACTATTTAAGAGGGTGGTCAAAACTAGCGCAGGCGGCAAAGCCATAATTGCCGGAGTAACTGTGTAGGGTAGGGATTTCAGAGCACAAGGTAATTGTGAAAGATGTTGGCACAATGTGCAAGTCGTGAAACATGGAGATCATGGGTAGGTGATCATATGTAGATTCTGGCAATGACCCCAGATTATATATTTCTGCTATCCCTCCCTCATGTATCATGCTGGAGGTGAGCCAAGAGGTCAGAACAGCCAGCTGCGTATGAGGAGGAGGAGGAACATAGGGGATGCACGAGAAACGTGCTGTGGGAAGGGATGAAGCCATTTCGATGCCCCTATGGTTAAGAACATCATACATCATACTTAATCTGAGCACGAAAGGTAACCATGAGCACATGCAAACTTAATGAGAGTGGATGCTTCCTGAAGCCCTTAGCCTCTTCCCATCAAAGTAACATGTTCTCCGACTCGTCCCACGTACAATGCCACGTGGTTGCCAATGGGGCTAGGAGAGGTATGTTATGGACCGTAGCACCAGTAGGAGGGCTACATCTAGTAAGCTGGGTATGACCTTGTGTTTCTTAAAGCATTTAAACAAGCCTGGGCACAAACGTCCCTACTATGGAGATCGCCGCACCCCAAGAGCCGGTGTAAGTGATCTATCACTGTTGTGCAGAAGTGTGCTAGCACCGGGCATGTCCAAACAGTATAGAATTTTATGAACCAACCTAAGTACTAAAAGGTCAGTTCATAAAATTCCTATTCAAAGTGGATAGTAATCCAGCCTAGCTCATCGAAATAAATGAGGTTGGTCACAAATTGTGACTCATTGCGACTGGTGGCTGTAATAGGGAAGGTGGGCTGCTAGGGTTAGCAGAACACCATGTCTGTGATCATCTCTTAATGAAGTAAGATATTGATTAATGCAGCCTGTTTTCCTTAAAGGAAAGGGTGAAGTATTTAAAAGAAAAATTACTTTTTTTAAAGTTTATTTGAGAGCTAGCAGTAGTCCCTTGGACCTCTGTCTACTCCCCAAAAAAACACATTTTTAAATATTAACAAGAGAGAAGATGTTCTAAGTGGGCCTCTTCCCTTTTGCGAATGGCTTACCACCCCAACTCTATAGCTGGGAATTTTTTTTAAAGTTTTGTAATCCAATTTCGGTATTGCCAGGGTTGCCTATAATATGCCCCTTTCAAATACCAAATCAGTATGAGGTCGCAATCCCATTTTAGAAGTCTCTAAAAGTTTATCAACTATTAAAATTAATTAAATAAACAAAATTAATTTTTTTTAAAGTACTTTTGTGGTCACAAACTCTGAATTCGAGAGTTTGTGACGGCAAAAATGCTTTGTTTATCTGGCCCATAGTTCTTTTCCATACTAAAAGCATGCAAGATGTGTATTTGGTGTGTGTGCCGACCACCATCACTATGGTTCCTCACAATGTATAAGGTAGCGAGTCCACATCACGTGTATATTACAACATCTCACATGCCATTGTCATTGGCTACTCTGGGGTTCAAGGGGTATATTTATGTTCGCAATGGCACGATATTAGATGGGGAATTCGATTCATACCTAATACATGTGCTCCCCTTTAAACAGTCCCAAATACAGTGATGTAATGTATGGTCCCCTGTATAATTCACAGCAAAATCTGCAGCAACTTAACAGAGGCGTTTTAGAAAGAATTTCTCATAATTTGATAAATTCAAATTTGCTACAATGTCACTCCATACTCTAACATACTTTGTGACTATATACACAGCAAAACATGTATTATTGGTTATATTTGCATTTCATACCCATTTCATATTTATTTTGGTTCATACAGGCATATTCATCCAGATGTATTGTTATACCACTGTGATATTTTATAGCCACGGGATCTCTACAGTCCATACATTACTTTCTCACTACATTAGCAAAAAAAAATTCCTATACAAAAAAGTTTTGTCTGAAGCTAAATGTTCTGATAGCCCCTTGTTCCTAACCCTTATAGTTGTACTGTTCTCATTATTTAACTGTTTCAGTGTATTCATAAATGTTTATGCTGTAAGTATACTATACCATATTATACAATTGCTTCTCATGGAACTAGAACAATAGCTCAAGGTGCCCCCATGATCGAATTTTAAGACTGGGGAATGGATACTGTGGCTTATCCATGTTGCCAAAAGAGAAGAGAGTGGATGAACTCCCTGACTACTAGGACCCAACTGTCAACACGATTTGTGATTTTGGACATTCGGACCATAATTATCTAATAATTTCTTCCCTGGAGCTCCTGATTGCAAAAAGGGGTATTTTAAGAGAAAAGGAAAATCAGCTCCTCCCCACAAAAGTGAGATGGGGAACGGTATGGACCAGTGCGTGGAAGCTGAGAGAATAATTTATGAATGCGAGGGATTCCCCGTGAAATTAAAAAAAATATGGGGTGTTTGGCGGAGCTTTTTTTGTCTGGATGTTGATGATATTGGTGACATCCTATCTCTGGCCTATCCAATTAAATAAAGCTCACTGTGTAGTTAGGACTATGTTTCCATAGGAAATAGATTTTTTGGTTTGCTTATAAATTTGGCGCTGTTTGACGCATCTTTACAAAACTTTCCCAAAAAGTCTCATCCACCTCAGCTTCCTGCTGGAAAATTTCAGGGTGATCTTCAAGCGGAGGCCGAGAAAAAGGGCAGGCACCAAAACCCTTTTTCCCTATGCAATGTCCCATATGAAAGATTTGACACAGCTACAGCCAAAATGGCTGAACGAAATTACACCAAATTTGGCAGAAAGACAGATCGTTAGCCAGAAAGCATGCTTTTTGTGATTTAATGTAAATCTGCTCACTACTTTTTAAAAGAAATTAAGGGTTTAAAAAGTATATATATATAGAGATGTGGAGGATACCCAGGTCCAACAGATCTAATTATAAGATCTGAATGTCTGCCACAAAGATGTAGCTGCAGCCATTTTAGGACTCAGAGCTTCAGTCCCCTGTCCCCCCAAAAAGTAAAAAACAAATATATATATATTAGCAATACCCATACCCCATAGGCCTGTTCCCTGGGCACCCCAGGGCCAAAAATACTTTTTTTTGCGGTACTGTGGATCCGCGATACCAGAAAAAAAAGGGGCAGGCTCTCGCCCTTTTCAAATAGAAGACCCCTGGGATGGCCAGCACCCGGGAGGGTCACGCAGTACTTTTTTGGGGGGGAGGTGGATCTTTCCGGAATGTGGCTGGGAAATCGACATCTCCATCTCCCAGCCCTTCCAAAACACCATGAGCAAAAACTCTCCCCATCAAGGCATACACCTTATACGGATGCAACAGCACACTTGCCAATTGCATTTTAAAAATTACTCCAAACAAGAATCCACTGACTGCTAGACTTTCCTCTGAAACTGCCAAATCAACCAACTTTGGGTCCATGCTCATCAAAACTGATTTTCTTTTATCCTCTATTCTGGAATTGTTAGCATTAATTTCTCAAAAAACATATTAATCTCTGAAACGACACTCAAAGGTGCTCAATATCTACCTCAATGCCTTTCAAGATAGCTTCCTCTGTCATATCCAAAATCCTTGCTAATGGACTTTACTTAGCCAAATGTTTGGCCTGGCATGCCACCAGCTACGTAATGTTCACCCTTTTTGGATCCTTTCCCTGCTTCATGATATGTTTAACAACCCTTGGATCCAACTCTGTACCAATGCATACTTTGTCTGCAATAAAAGCCCTTGAATACCTGTAGTGCTAAGGTTTCCTTTATTCACTTCACTTGGCTACCTTTTTTTCAGTGCTTAATTTGTAAACAAATCAGTGCTAAGGCCCCGTCAGGAGGCCACTGCGCCTTGCATCCATCACCCATTGCCCCTTGCCAGCGCTGCCGACAGTACCTACACAACTACTAACCATCACACTCAAACAAGTATGACAATTTAGACTATTTCAGGCACCCAAAGCTATAAGAATAGCATGGGTGGCAGGTATTAGTCGTTTTTAATGTATATTGAATTAAGAAACAACTTGTACTGCTAATTTCTACACAAACAGCACCACCATGTGGCAAACTGTCATAAGTGCCGGTGTTGACAATTAAGTGCCGGTGCCAAGCACCGGAAACCACTGGCTCAAATTAAGCACTGCTTTTTTTAACCCTACTATATTCTGCTTATTGTTATAAGGATGAACAATATGGTGTACACCTTCGGACTCGAGCATACTACTGCAAAAGTGGTCATGAATCACCCAATCCTCCTGCTTGGCAGAATTTGTTTTATCTTTTTTTTCTTAACATCATTTAAAAAGTCAACATTAGTATCATAAAACCCATCCTCAACATCATCTTCTACAATGTTAATTTGAACCCTCTCTTTCATTCGTTTTCTATAAAGCGACTCTTTTGCAAAGGTCCTATGCCTTACCTTGTGGGTGGAAAATTTCTTAACAACAGCGCCCTTTTTAGTAGAAGTTGCCTTCCATTTTTAACATAGTTGATAAATACTTTTACCCTCATTGATATCACTGAGGTTGTTGCACCAATCATTACTGTTTTTAACCTCTACAGCCTCTTCTGAGTCAGAAGGAGATGAAAAATCTTTTCCGTCTGTCCCCACATTATATATTTTTCTTCTCGGTCTCTCTATTCCTCTCATGGTGTTGACAGCAAAGCAGTCCTCACTGCCTTAAATACCATTCTGGCCATTTTCTGCACAAAACCTCACCCCCATGAGTCTAGTGATTCCATTTCATCCTCTGATACTTGCATTATGTAAATGAATAAAAACATTTCTAGCTCATCTATAAATGAACATACTACAAAAAAACTTCAATCGCTATCCTTTTTATTTTATTTTCCAAGATGGGCACTAGGAAACTAGGTCTACCTCTATGTTTAGCAACATACATGTGAAACGTTCTTGAAAGCAGCATAAAAGTGCCTTGAATATCAGCATGGAATGTTATTTCAATGGACAATATACTCATGAAATTTCATTTTGAAATATGCAAGTTCTATGTGTTAACCCAAAATGCCTCTTGGATTCTTCAATAAACCAAAGACGTTTTAAAACAAAGGGGTCAAGTGCCCTGGTCCCCATCTTCCAAGCCCCCACCCTGGTAAAATTAACTCTTGCTCTTTCTCACTTATCTCTTTCTCAACTTCTTTCCTTCTCACTGTCCATTTTCTACTTCTGACTGTGTCTCTTCCATCCATCTCTACCTCACCACTCACTTTCTTTCTCTTCCTACCTACCTCTTGCTGTCACCCCTCGCTCTCTTCTTGAACCCACCAGTCTTTACCGCTCTTTCAACTTCTCCGCCTACCTCTCCTAACTTACTCTTTCCCTTATCTCCCTCGGTATTATTTGCCTTTCTCTCTCCCCTCATCTTTCCACTTACTACACCTTTCTCTTTACCGGTCTATTTTGTTATTCTTCGTCTATGTAGCTCACCAATAACTAAATCCTGTTTCACACTACCTCACTTTCCTAGCTACCTTTCTCTCTGCTTCTAGCTCACTACCAACCTCTATCTCTCTTTCTCTGTCTCACCTATCAATCTGTCTCATGGTTCTATCCTTCCTTTCTTCTATCTCACCTCTTCCTCTCTTTCTCTACATCTCTGTTTCTATCCCCTCTCTCCAGCTCATCTTTGTCTACATCACCTCTGTCTATATCACATCAGTTATTCAGGTAACCCTCTTTATATCACATCTCTCTACTATGATCTCACATTTATCTCTACCACACTGTGCCTACCTCTACATGTCTAACTCCCTACCATCACTCTATTTCACCCAATGGCTGTTTCCAATTAACCTCTCTGCATATCCCCTCCGTCTACCTCTCCGTACACCTCCTCTCTCACTTCCCAATCTCTCTCTCTCATTTCTGCTATACCTCACCTCTCTCTCGCCCTCTCTCTCGCCCTCTCTCAAATCATCATTCTCTTCCTCACCTCTTTCTCTACCATATTTCTCTACCCCACTTCAACTCAGTGCCTTATCACTCTCTAACCCACCCTTCTCTCCTTATCTCACCACCTAACCTCTTAATTTACCTCACCATTCATTTATTGCCTTACCCTTCTACCCCCACCTTTATTTCTATCTCCATTCCTTCTACCTCATCTCTCTTATGCTACTTCTCTCTCTTTCTCTACCACTGCATCTTTTTCTATCATTACCTCTTCCCTCTTTCACATCTCTCTGTATTTCCTTCTCTGTTTCAACTCAGCCTGTCTACCTCACCCCTCTTAGTGCATCTCAATACCTCAGGGCCGGCTTTAAGGCAGAGTGACAGGTGCGGCCACACTGGGCTCTGACCTGTGGAGGGGCTCTGACCTCAGGGAGGGCGATGTTTTTAGCATTTTAGCAATAACTTATGACTGGAGCGATGAGGGGCACTTTTGCCTGGTGGCAGTGAGAGAATCCGAGCAGGTGGTCATGGGGTGTGGAGGCACCAAAAATGATTGTCGCACAGGGCGCCACCAGCGCTAAAGCCGGCCCTGCACTACCTCATGTGTCCCTCACTACTTCCATATCTACCTCACCTTTCTGTACCTCACACATGTCTCTCTATCTCATCGCTTTCTACCTTTCCCTCCCTCTTCCTCTTTTTATCTGCCTTACTACTCTCCTGACCCAACCAGTCTTTGTTTACCTCACTCCTCATTATGCCCCTCCCTCTACCTCACCACTATCTTGCATCTGTCTGCACAACTCTCACTACCTTGCTTCCCAACTATCTCTGCTTCGATATCTCTCTGAATTATCTCTCTTTCTCCCTTAGCCTCTATGCACCCTACCGTTCTCCCTTTCTACATTTCCTTCTCATTATCTCATTCTAAAATGTATCTATTTTCCTACCCCTCTTTCTCTATCTAACCTTCCCTCTTTTTGTCTCTCTGTAACGTTCTTTATGGCTACCTCGCCTTTCTCTCTTGACCCTACGTCTCTCCCGACTCCACCTATCTCTTTCCTGCATCTCTCTCTTTACCTCCATTCTCCCTCTAATCCCATTTCGCAGGGATGAAGGTCACTGTCTGGCCAGGAGGATATAGACATAGAAAAAGGACATCAGGGCAAGGCAGGGGAAAGGAATTAAGAAGAAAACTATATTTGACCCAATGAATGGTGAAAATCCTCTGAACGCTGCTTTGATTTTCGCTGTTGCAGCGAGAATGCCAGTTGTGAAAGAAGATTTATTTGTGAGTACTAATATCCAGCAATTAAAGGTACAGCTGCAAGCGCTAAATGTATATTTTAGTACTATGCACTAGTTCACTAACCGTACACCAAATCACCCTTCACCGACCTTTCCTACAATGCAATGAACAGGCTGGTTAAAAGCAGAATTCCACCACAACTATATCGCTTTTTCAAGACAAAAAAAAAGATTCAAGCAAAAAATAAATTACTCTGTCAATGCTTCTTCAAACTTTCTTCTATTTGTAGTTGGCTGGCAGATGCCAGGTAGCTTGAGCTTTCTGCTGCTCCTGTTTTTGAAAGTTTAAGGTATAATTCAATACTGTTTGGCTTCATTAAGGCTTGAATTTGCTGAAAATAAGTCATGAACCCGTTAAGAATGAGTATGTAGACTATGAATTGAGGTGTGCAAGGCAACTAGATTTTTATAAGCAGTATGACTGACCTTTGCACCATCCATGCTCTCTCCTAATTGACCTCGTGTAGCTCGTGAGGAACTCCTCTAGTTTGACCTACTGGGTACTGATGCCGCCTGGTTAGCTTACAACAATGGGTGAGTCCAAACGATATTTACCTGCTGCAGTACACTTGTGCCACTAAGATTGTAGTTCAGACTAGCTCACTGTGGGCACTCACCGTGTAGCACAGTTGTTTTTACAATGTTTCTAATTCTCTGAACTTTGGCTTTCACAATTCACTGACAGAAAACTAAATTTGAGTCACAAGGGAAATGATACTGTATATATATTCGAATGTGTACCATTAATACCAATGTCACCCTTCTCTCCCCACACAGGTAGGACCAGGTACACGATTTAGGTAGTTACCTGGTTGATGTGAGTATGTTGCCACGTCGCCAATTTTAAGTGTAGATAGTTTCCACAATATAGGTCCTGATGAATCGCATGTAGACTTTTACAGTGAGCGAGAAACATGTTGACCTCATTTGCACCAATAGCGACGCTTAGACCCAAGACATAATACTTAGCCAAGCACCGCATTGTTTATATTTTTAACTAGGGTAGGAGACCCACTGATTAAAAATTGTCTTCACGGATACTCCGAACCTTATTTTAAATCACACACATACATACATCTACACAGTTCTGGCCCCTCACCCCCACTTCACCATACGGCTATTGGAAAAAGATCTCCGCCAAAGTGCCCCTACTACAGGGAGCCCGTTGGGTATTGCACCGCCGACCCGACGAGGAGCAGCCCAGATGATGAAGCATGACACCCGATTGGGTGTGTGAGGGCATTACAATCCAATAAATGGACTCCCAACTCTGAACCCAAACGTTCAGGGTGGTGTCAATTTCCCTTGCTCGTACACTCTTGAGGAACAGCATAACCTTCTTCTTCTAATACTGAAAATAAGTAAAACATTCAAGTTGTCCCAAACTGGGGAGGACACAAAATAGGTCTGGGCAGGACCACTGCAATACCAATATGATTTAAAAGAGCAGGTTCTAATATAATCTGCAAAGAAAAGCCCTGAATTTGCCTGCCAGACAGCATGAAATTGTATTTAATAAATGCGTTCACTTGGCCCAAAAAAACGTAGGATGGCATTCAGCAAATGTAAGTCCAATGGTAGCATAGCTTGGGTTCTCAGAGGAATCCAGACAATAATGGTTTCTGTCAAGTCCTCTAAAATGTGAACATGTATCTGTACTTTACAGTGCTGCTTAAAGAAGGTGCTAGCTTTCTCACGCCATTTAAATGGATTCAGGACAACTGGACATAGCTCTTGATTTTTAGAAAGACTCTGCTCAAAATCATAACTTGCAAAGTCAACTGTCCAGTGGCGGCTGCCACCCTAAATATCTGGTAGGCAACCACTGACCAGCAGTGCCTGGTCCACGCCAAAACTGTCAGTCATTGCTCGTTATAAACAGAGTTTATAATGCAGCATGACTGAGACCTTTGGAACACGGCCTTGAAATTGACCGCCATCTGCGCAGCCTCGCAGTAGGTAACTGCAATTGACTCTCCTTTCTTTTCCTTCTACGAACACTAGAGTGCAGTTCTGGAGTTGCTTGGCTCCTCTGATGCATTACAAGCTCCATCTTCAAAGGGCTTTTGAGTCTGTTGCTCGTTATTTTAAGTTTATGCTTTGCTTACTTTTAAACCTGATTATTTTAGTTTGTATTGCTTTTGCCAGTAGCGTCTGCCTGCAAGGGAGCCTGCAATAGAACACGAGTTATTGCTGGACCCCGGTTTGACTTTTAATTGTACCCTCACTGTTTTTAGCCGCAAAGCGCAGGTCACCACGCCCCCAGACATGCCCCTCTTTGGATGTCAGCCTTGAAATTGACCGCCACAGCATGTCTGTGCAGTGGACACGCACAGTCGGTGCACCACTAGCAAACCAAAGGCAAGCCCATCTGCGCCAGTCCACGCACGGACCGTGCTCAGCGCCAGCCACTATGCCGGTTTCTTCTCACAGCCCAGAGCCTTGACACATTACTCCAGAGATCAGCTGTTCAGTTTGAACTCTCCAGGTAAGGATTGCCTTGGCCCCGCTATCTATCCTTCTATCATAACTGATACTCTTAAATGCCCGATCTGCAGGCTTGCCCTATCAAAGATCAGTGACCTGACTACTATGAATGATATTACTCTTAAGCCCCCCCACACCCAGCAGGGACTTTCCGGTGTACCCTGAAAAACGCCCGATCCCTCATTAGAAATGCGCATGAATTTGCAGATTTTCTTCAAACGCAATCCTTAGACAACACTTTCATTACACAGTCTTGGGCAGAGGCGACCTCCGGCCCAGATTTGAACACTGCAGTTCCTTCAGGAAATTCCATCTTTAGAGAAGACCGCCTGGATAAAAAAGGTTGCGGCCTAGCCATTATCTACCGTAGACTGTTCAAAAGCGCATTTATACGTTACAACAGTTCTAGGGTGCTAGAATCGCTATCATTCAAAATTGAGCTCACCAATCACTCGTCCTTCAACGGTCTCCTTATTTATTGCCCCCAAGGCCCCAGGGTTGCCTCTACTCATACCCTTGGTCAACTCCTAGACATCATAGTCTATTCCTCAGACTTTACCATCTTGGGCGATTTCATTCTCCACTTAGAAAATGCCCAAAGAAATGATGCCGCCCATCTTACATATGTGATGGATAGCATGAACCTAGTTTAACTAAGTTGGCAGGGTACGCCCAGACGTGGGACCCTTGCTCACTTTGCCACTGGATTCAAGCTAGCCTGACTGATGAGGGGTGTTACCCCGAAACCGGTCCCAGGATGCTTGTTTCCGGTTCAGGGAAGACCTGGCTTGGCAGTTCGGCCTGGACTGTTCCCATGAGGCACAGGGTCAAGACTGATTTGCATATAGCTGGGTCTGAACTGAGGTGGCGAAGTGAGCTAAAGAACGATGATGGATTCAACCCAAATCTGTGACTGGGGGTGAGTGTCTGAGAAGTTTCAGCGCTCCGTCCATCATCTCCTTGTGTTTGCTTTGTTCACCCTAAGTTGGCAGGGTATGCCCAGACGTGGGTCCCTTGCTCACTTTGCCACTGGATTCAAGCTAGCCTGACTGATGAGGGGTGTTACCCCAAAACAGGTCCCAGGATGCTTGTTTCCGGTTCACGGAAGACCTGGCTTGGCAGTTGGAGCTGGACTGTTCCCATGAGGCACAGGGTCAAGACTGATTTGCATATAGCTGGGTCTGAACTGAGGTGGCAAAGTGAGCTAAAGAACGATGATGGATTCAACCCAGATCTGTGACGGGGGTGAGTGTCTGAGAAGTTTCAGCGCTCCGTCCATCATCTCCTTGTGTTTGCTTTGTTCGCCCTAAGTTGGCAGGGTATGGCCAGACGTGGGTCCCTTGCTCACTTTGCCACTGGATTCAAGCTAGCCTGGCTGATAAGGGGTGTTACCCCGAAACTGGTCCCAGGATGCTTGTTTCCGGTTCAGGGAAGACCTGGCTTGGCAGTTCCGGCTGGACTGTTCCTGTGAGGCACAGGGTCAAGACTTATTTGCATATAGCTGGGTCTGAACTGAGGTGGCGAAGTGAGCTAAAGAACGATGATGGATTTAACCCAGATCTGTGACTGGGGGTGAGTGTCTGAAAAGTTTCAGCTCTCCGTCCATCATCTCCTTGTGTTTGCTTTAAATAAAAGAGGTAGCGGCCTAGCCATTATCTACCGTAGACTGTTCAAAAGCAAATTTATAGGTTACAACAGTTCTAGGGTGCTAGAATCGCTATCATTCAAAATTGAGCTCACCAATCACTACTCCTTCAACGGTCTTCTTATTTATTGCCCCCAAGGCCCCAGGGTTGCCTCCACTCATACCCTTGGTCAACTCCTAGACACTATAGTCTATTCCTCAGACTTTACCATCTTGGGCGATTTCAATCTCCACTTAGAAAATGCTCAAAGCAATGATGCCGCCCATCTTATAGACGTGATGGATAGCATGAACCTAGTTTATCTTGTTAATGGAGCCACCCATATGGCAGGCCATCTACTAGATGGATTTTTTCCAGACAACCCTTTTTTTCAAACTCTCCCTTCCCTCCCTCCAGTTTGGTCTGACCATTTAGCAGTTATGTTCACCCTTAAACTCCACTCAGACGTACCCGCCCCTGTTAAATCAAGGTCTTCTAAACCTTCTCGCCCCTTGCATACCATCTCTCCAGAATGCTTAGAATCAGCTTTAGCACAAAACCCCCGCTACCTCACAAGGAGCTTGATGAGGCTGCCAGTTATTATCATCACTGGATTGAATCCTCCCTTAATCTTATAGCACCTGTCAAAAATCACAAGAGCCACAGAAGCAAGCCTTCTGAACCATGGTTCTCAGACAGCCTTAGACTCCAGAAGCAGACCTGTTGCATGCTGGAAAGATATTGGAGGCTCAGCTATGGCCCCACAGAAAGGGAACTATACAAGACAAAGAACTTATCCTCAAGGAGAAAATCTGCTTCTATACCCGCAAAATTGAAGCCCCTAAAAATTCTTCCAAAGAATTGTTTGCAACGGTTAAAAAACTTACAAAGACCCCCGAAAACAAAAATACCAACATCAGTCAAGCCTTTTGCAATTCCTTAGCATCCTTCTTTCAGGATAAGGTAAAGGCAGTCTAAATATTTCTCAGTAAGTCACATATCCTGTCATTCCTCTGCTGTAGACCTTCCATCAGGAAACTCTTGCTCGCATCCCTCCAGTACACCTCTTGCGCTCAATACGGATCCCGCAGGAAAAGTAATCCCCCATAAGCCTGTTTCTGCTGACAATTCTGCTACACCGTCTACCTTCTTGTCTCTTTCCCTAGCACAAATCCATAATCTACTTAGCTTAACAAAATCTGGCTCCATACTTGATCATGTCCCCTTAAAATTGCACATCAAGCACCAAAAATAATTTCAGAGCACCTTACTGTCATCTTTAATCAGATGTTTCTCAAGGCTACTTCCCCACTAAATGGAAATTAGCCTCTGTTCTTCCTCTTCTGAAAAATCCAAATTTTGACAGTACAGAGCCCAATAATTATTGGCCCATCTCTCGCCTCCCGTTTCCTGCCAAAATCGCTGAAAATGCCATGAATGCAGAACTAACATCCTTTATCAAGAAATACGGACACCTCAACCCTACCCATTTTGACTTCAGAAGCCACCACAGTATGGAACTTGCTCTCATCACAGTATCAGTGCAAATCAGGCAGACTGTCGATGCAGGAGGCAATGCTGCCCTAGTCCGTTTAGATCCCTCTGCGGCTTTTGACACGGTCAATCATAACATTCTCTTAGACTGTCTTGCCACCATTGGGATCAAGGGTCAAGCACTCACGCTCCTTAAATCTTTTGTAAGAAAGACCGAGAACAGTTTGTTGCGCTTGAAGATTTGAACTCACCTACCTTCACACTACCTTGTGGCGTTCCCCAGGAATCATGGCTGAGCCCTACCCCTTTTACCATTTACGTCACCCCTCTAGCCAAATTGATCCGGTCTTTCAGGTTCTCGGTAATGTCCTACAGCCATTGATACCCAAATTGTCATATCCGTGGCCAGCATTCCAGCTGACACTGTCACTCTCTTTCACGACTGTCTGCTTCATGTCGAAAAATGGATATCTCTGAACTAACTAAAGCTCAACTCCAGTAAAACAGAGGTCCTACTTTTCGGCAAACAATATCTCTTTCTGGTCCCCAACCTAGTGGCTGCAGGAACTTGGCTTGCTTCCTACACCTGTTAATAAGATGAAAAACTTAGGTGTCGTTTTTGACAGCAAACTCTCCTTCAAGGGCCACGTCAACGGTGAGCAGTCAAAATATCGAAAATTTAATGTCGATATACCAAAATATCGATTGTAAAATATCGATGGTATAAAATATCGATGTTTAGCATATCGACATCAAAAATTTCGATATTGGTATGTGTAGTAAAATATCGAAGTACAATATATCGATTGTCATAATATCGTTGTGTTAAAATATCGATAAAGTGTAGTATTGTGTTATTTTTTGTATATTTTGTAATATTTTGTATATAAGTGTTATAACATGTTATTTGGAATGTATTAAAATTATTTTTTTTATATTTTAAATAATTTAATTTTTAAAGAAACTTTTATATATAATTTTAGGAGCGGGATGTTGGGTTTATAGGGGATAAGGGTGGGGAGTGTTTTAAATATATATATTTTAAATTAAATATTAATACATTTTTAAATAAATTTAGAATTAATTTTTAAAATAAAATATAATATTGAAATCTGAATTTGATAAATATGTTTAGGAGTGGGATGTTGGGGTTTTAGGGGATAAGGGTGGGGAGTGTATTAAAAATATATATTTTTAATTAAATATTATTAAAAAAATTGAAAAATGTATATTTTATTTAAAAATAAATAAGTTTATAGAATTATAAATTTGGAATTTATTTTTAGTAGTGTGTTTTGGGGTTTTTAGGGCATAATGTTTTGGAGTTATTATAAAAAATAATTTTTGGGGGATGTAATTGATAATGTTTAGTGATTAGTATATAGTTAATTTAAATTTATATTGGAGTGTGAATAGTTAATTATTTATGTTTACTGTCCAGCACCTACCCCAATTTATTATAGACTGTAGTGGGGATAGTATATTATTTATGTTACTGTCCAGCATCTACCCCAATTTTTGATAGAATGCAGAGGGAATAGTAAATTATTTAGGTTTAGTGTCCAGCACCTACTATAATTTATTATATATTGTAGTGGGAATAGTAATTTGTTCATGTTACTGTCCAGCACCTACCCCAATTTAATATAGATTGGAGTGGGAATAGTAAATTATTTATGTTTAGTGTCCAGCACCTACCCCAACTTAATATAGACTGGAGTGGGAATAGTAAATTATTTTTGTTTAGTGTCCAGCATCTACCCCAATTTTATATAGACTGGAGTTGGAATATTAAATTATTTATGTTTAGTGTCCAGCACCTACCCTAATTTATTAGACACTGGAGTGGGAATAGTAATTTGTTCATGTTACTGTCCAGCACCTACTTCAATTTAATATATACTGGAGTGGGAATAGTAAATTATTTATGTTAGTATCCAGCACCTACCCCAATTTATTATAAATTGCAGTGGGAATAGTAAATTATTAATGTTAGTGTCCAGCACTTACCCTAATTAATTTACATTGAATTGGGAATATAGAACTATTTAATTTTAGTGTCCAACATTTACTTTATTTAATGTGCATTGGAGTTGTTATAGTAAATTAATTATGTTCACTGTGCAGCATTTGTTGAAATTATTTTATATTGGGGTAGGAATAGCATATAAAAATATGTTAGTGTATAGTAACTGTATTTAATTATTATATATTGTAGTTGTAATAGTTTATTAATTAAGTATAGTGTAGGATAATAAATAATATTTAATTTTTATGTAATATTTTTATTAATATATTAAAATTTAGTACTAGAAAAATATATAAGATAATTTTGTATTAAAAAAATTGGTAATGGTAATTAATAAATTGACAGTATTTATTTATTATAATGTTTGTTAAAACAAATTGTATTTTATATATGTAAAATATAGATAATATAGGTAAAATCAAAATAATTAGAAAATACACCATTTTTATTGTAGTTTTTATAATTTTTTATTGTTTATTAATTTGAGTAGGATAATACAGTAAAATATTTTATTACATTATAATTCAATATAAACATATTAGTGCATATATTTCAGAAAATATGTTATGTTTATTTACAATATTTTTACATTTTTTTTTAAGTACATATTAATTATCAACAAAACAGTAGAATTTTGTGTTTTAAATAATATTTAATACAGTAATAGGTATTGTATATATTTATACAAAGAAAGTACAAAATGTTTACATATAATATAAATGTTTAACATTTTTCTATTTTTGTTACATACATATGACATTTTTTAATTAATATTAATATTAAAAATATTAATATTAATTACTTTTTACAATGTTTTTAACTTAAAACAAGTTTTTAATAGAAATGTATTTGTATAATGCATGAAAAACATTTATAACAATTTTTTATACATTGTTTTATTGTATTTATTTTTTTCTGTAATTATAATAATAAATATTATATTTATTATAATATTTATTTTTATAATTTTACAAATTAAGTACATTATGTCACAATTTTTTGTTAAATCAAAATAAATTGTACTATTTTATTTAAATAGTTGTACATTTTTTCCATGTAAAGTAATATTTTACTGCATTAAATGAGTTAAATTTTCTATTGTTAAACTTATTATGTTTTGGGCGTTTTATTTTGTAACCGGGTTATGTCGTTTTGTGTCATTTTCGTTGAAGAGAAGCTCGCGGTTGGGAGACACTTCACGTCGCTAAAGGTAAGGTTTGTTTTCTTTGTTTTAACTAAGTTTTAAATATATTTTGAACCTAGTTAGATACTGTTTAGTGTAGTTAGATGTTTATTAGTTATATTCTGAAATGTTATATGTTATAGTTACGTGTGGTGTATTTACGTATTGTTAACGTTGTGTAGGCCGGTTTAGAGAGTTAGTATTACGGTGTTTAATGTATATTTTTATCAAATTTAAAGTTAGTACTATTGTTATTAAGGGGCACATTACGATACCCGGCGTAAAAAATCCGCCAGGCATGGAAGCGGCAAAAATCCGCCCGCACACACCGCCTGAACACCGACCACGCCATTATGAGTACACAAACTGAAAACCGCCATCGGCGGAAAAATCATACAAAATACCGCCCGCCATCGTCCGAGTCGGAGTCAAACCGCCCGCCACGGACGGAAACACGCACGACAACACAAAACCGCCCGCCCACACGGCCGACACACCGCACGTGAAATTACGATCGCACCGCCATGAGCGCGGAAAAACAACAAATATACCGCCCGCCAGCGCAAACAACGCCGATGAGAATCGACACGGCAGAAGCCATGGCGCCCACGTACCTGCACAGAAACCATCCGCACACAAAACCAATAGCACACAACATGGCCAACAAGTCCACACAGCAAGGCACGCACAAATACACAAGCACAGTACACATCCCGAAAACACCCCCGGACAAACAAAAAATACAAAGGCCAGAACCCCAGACACAACACACCTGAAAACAACAGACCATGAGGACACACCCACATAGGTGAGTACAAAAGCAGCACTCCCACAGACCACAACCCCTTGCTACATTGCAAACCAGAGAGGAGAGGAGAGGACACAGTGACACAGCAAGGACAGCAGCACACCACAGAAACGCACACATCACAACCACCACCACCACCACCACCAAACACCGGCACCACAAACCCCCTGCACATTACACAACACACACCGCACCAGCACCACAAACACCATGGCACCACAAAGGATGCCCAAGTTCACGCCCATGGAGCTGACGGTCATGGTTGACGAGATCATCAAGGTGTACCCACAAATCTATGGGAACATGGTCCAGCACACACCACTAGCCACCAGAAACAGAATGTGGACCCGGATCGTAGACCAGGTCAATGCAGTCGGGACCCTGCCCAGGAACAGAACCAAGATAAACAAACGTTGGAATGACGTAAAGAGCCTGGTCAAGAAGAAGGAGGGCAAAAACAGAGAGCTGGCTGCCGTCACTGGCGGAGGGAATCCCGCGCTCTTTAAGACCTTCAAAGCGTGGGAGGAGAAGGTGCGAGTCGTAATACATCCGGAGATCCTCGCCGGATTAGCAGGGGAGTGGAGGCTGGTAAGTACAAACTAATGTATACCAGCACACCGCTATGTACACACATGCGCAACCACCATGCCACAGCTCCCAGGGACAAACACCCCCATGTCCAGCACACAATACACAACACATCACACGCACATGCAACAGACACTACCACACACAGGCCAAACCGAACAACTGTAAGATGCGTGGGGACATGTGTACACTAAGCCAGCCACGTAACCACCAACAGGTCCCCAAATATGCCAGAAGCGCCACAACGAGCACCCACCACACCCATGTGTCCGCCACAGCTGCACCAACTGACAAGTAACAGGTAAGTGGCAGGAACACAAAGTGCAGTGGGTCGGAGGGGGACAGCTGAAGTACAACACCCACCAGGCCCCCACTCCCACAGACCAGCAAGGTGGAGCACTCCCCACACCCATGTGTCAGGCACAGCTGCACCAACCGACAAGTAACAGGTAAGTGGCAGGAACACAAAGTGCAGTGGGTGGGACGGTGGACAGCCCAAGTACAACACACACCAGGCCCCAGTCCCACAGCACAGCAAGGAGGAGCATCCCCCACACCCCACACCCACGTGTCAGCCACCGCAGTGCACAACGACAGCCGAAAGGCAGACATCACGGTCCACAGCAATCGGTGTCAGTGGGTGTACAGCCACCCCCACGACCCACTACACCCCCCACCCCCACAGACCTGCAACATGGAGCACCCCCGCTAAGAGCCATGTGGCATCCAGTACAGTGCACGCACGAACAACTTGCAGGTGGGAAACTGGACAGGGCTGGATTACTGGAGGCATGAGGACCATAACACCACCAACACATGGGACATGTCACGTAGCACACGAACACGCAGCACCGCCCACCGTCACGAACAAGTGAACAATGTGCACACGGACATGAACAGCAGACTCACACCCCACATGACCCATCACAGACATAGCAACACCCAAGGAGCCACGTCTGCATGCACAAGCCACACTGAATATAGTCCCACACGGCAGCCACTGTGCAACTCATCACACACAACCGAAACACCATTGAAGTCCTGTCCATGTAGCCCCTACTGCCTGTCAACCACACACCCCACAACTACGCCTATGTAAGACAAACAACACTAGACGCAACAGAGCGGAACAACAGAAATGCATACGAACACCACTGAACCCATCAAACACACAGACACACCATGCACATACAACATACCATCCATCCCATCCGTCAGCCCCAGTCTCATGAAAGGCATGTCATCCGCACAGCTGCCACACATACAGCAGTCACGCTAAGACACATGCCCATGACCAACCATGTGCCAGAAGTCAATTAAGTGCACGACACACTGTGAGCAACAACACACAACATGGGCCACACCCCCCGAGCACTGCAGTGATGCACATGGCACAGGGCAGCACGCACACCAAGGAGATGGGACAACTGCAATACGTTGGCTGGCACACAACTATCACTCACTCATAACGATGCGTCCAATGCCATGTCCAGTAACCACAACAGACAGCAAATATGCAGGGCATGTCAGGCATGCACACACCTCAGACCATGCACTGTCATGCTGCCACAACACATGTCACGTTCGGCACCCATGGCTCACAGCATGTACCCCAAAAGCATATCCCCTCCCAAATGCGAATCTGGGGCATGGCCCCCATGTTGCCATATGCGTTCCTAAGCGTTCCATTTGAACCCCAAAAGCATATTCCCTCCCAAATGCGAATCTGGGGCATGGCCCCCATGTTGCCATATGCGTTCCTAAGCGTTCCATTTGAACCCCAAAAGCATATTCCTTCCCAAATGCGAATCTGGGGCATGGCCCCCATGTTGCCATATGCGTTCCTAAGCGTTCCATTTGAACTCCAAAAGCAAAGTACAAACCAGACCCAGGATGGGCCAGGAGCCCGCATACACCAGAGTCACAATGAGTAGGGGCAAAGCAACACACCCATCGGCATGGCCAATCCGTCCCATGCCACATGTGCACAGCACACAGTCCCATTGCCTAGCACACACACCTACAGATGCCACAGCCACACACTCGCCTCCGGGAAACCCATGTACGAGATTGCACGAACTGCCAATGTCAGACGACTAATACATACTTCGCCAGGTGCAACACAATAACAAATCTCATTCTCTCCACAGGTGACGAACTGCTGGACGCTGGGGATGGAGACAGCAGCCAGCACAGCCAGCCTACAAGCCCCCAACGAGGACACACGGATCTGGAGGATCTGTCCACCTCTTCGGACACGGACCACCAAGCTGGCCCATCTGGCGTGGCAGGGCCCAGCCGCTCCCCAGGACCCCTCCTACCCACCAACCCATCATCCAGGGATGCTGAACAGTCCCAGTCCCCTGCTGCCACTGTCGTTGCGGCCACACCCACGGTCATTGCGGCCACTACCACTGCCGCAACCGCCACCATCGCCGCACCGACCACCACCGCCTCCACCACCACCACGTCTTCGCTGGCACCAGCCCCAGCGCAGGTGGTGGCCCGGCCGACTGGATCCACCCTGGGAGCCACAGCGAGGACCGTGGTGAGCAATGTGGCTAGTGGGCAGGCCGGTGGCAGCAGGACTGGTAGGAGGAGCAGGGTCAGGGAAACGCCAGCCTCCCCTGGGAGCCATGCCCTGCCTCAAATGGCCAGAGTCCTTGGGGCCTATGAAGAGGCCCAAGGACAATGGGCCAGGTCTGCTACTGACACGCGGGAGGTGCTGGGGGTGCTGAGGTCCATGGACGCCCATATGGGCCAATTCGTGTCCCGTATGGACCAACTCGTGGACCTCATGGGCCAGCTGGTGGTGGCGGTGGGGTCACAGGCAAGGCCAGCAACACCACCTCCGCCACCACCTGCTAGGGCGCAGGCTCGGGCAGCAGTGTCCACTTCCCCTGCGTCCACAGCCAGTGAGCACACCTCACCCACCACCAGCAGGTCGCCACCACACACCCCCTCCCAAACGTGGAAGGGGCCGTCCGAAGAGGAAACAGATCTCCCGGGAGGACTTCGCACGCTCCAGTCGCAAGTGAGGCAGCCAGCCAGCCTTCCGCCAGCCTTCCTTGACCAGCCACTGCATTGACTTGCTCTACGATCCCACTCCACACAGCCATCTGGATGGCATGTGTGTGTTGGACTATGGACATAGAACCAGTGGGTACACCCTGATCATCACGCAGCCATGACCGACAGCTCATTGTCACTGCACGCACCACTTTTGTCATCACCTTACACACAATCACATGTCACAGTTTGTAATAAATGCACCTTTTTCACTAACTGCTGTTTGTGCCCTGTGTCTTTATTGTACGGAATACAACGGCCACCTTGGGCGGAAAGGCACCTGATGCGTGGCATGGAAATGGAATCCGGAGGGCCTGTAGGGACCTAGGGGTGGGAGACAGAACAGGAGCACATTCAATGAGTGTGTCACACACCCATCACACAGTACATGTCAACAACTACAAGCAATGTACACACATCGCACAGAGCAATAGGGCACAATGCCACAGTCACCAACAGTGGCATACTACCCTGGCCATGGAGCGTTGACACACTGCACGCAGTGAACATACGGCCACCCTGACACAGCACACACACACCTGCATAGATACAGACACATCATCCGTCGTACATGGACACTCACCGTCAAGTGAAGTAGCGGGCGATGAGCTGCTGGCGCACATTCCCAGCTTCCTCCTCTCCGCTGTCCACCTCACTCGAGCTGTCCTGGTCTGCGGGCTGGGGCCCTGGTTGATCTCCGTCATCCACAATGAGGGGGATCTGCTTCCGAATGGCCAGATTGTGCAGCATGCAGCACGCCACCACTATCTGGCACACCTTCTGTGGGGAGTACGCCAGTGCACCCCCGGTGCGGTCCAGGCACCTGAACCTGGACTTGAGGAGGCCAAAGGTACGCTCGACCACACGTCTGGTCCTCCCATGTGCCTCATTGTAGCGATCGTCTGCTGGGGTGCGAGGATTCCTCAATGGACTGAGCAGCCATGCCCCATTCGGATACGCAGAGTCACCTGGGTGTGAGGGACACAGAGAACCGTTGCTATTCCAACTGGACAGGGGACAGCATCGCACAACCAGCACGCTACACCACTCCACATACTCACCGACAATACAGCCACGATCCTGTTGCAGATTGGCCATCAGTCGTGGCAAGATGCTGTTGCGCATTATGTGTGCGTCATGGGCCGAGCCTGGAAACTTTGCACACACGTGGGTGATCACCATGTCCGCAAGGCACACCACTTGCACATTCAGGGAGTGCGTGTGCTTCCTGTTGCGGTACAGGTGCTCAGTGGCCTGTGGTGGAACAAGGCCAACATGAGTGCAGTCAATGGCTCCCACGACGTGTGGGATTCTGCCAAGGGCATAGAATGTACCCTTCACTGCCGCCAATTCACGAGCCCTGGGGAATCTGATGTACCTGTTCCGGTACAGCATCATGGCTGCCAGTACATCCCTCAGCACCTTGCTGAACATGGGCTGGGACATCCCTCCTCCACTGCCCACTGTGTGCTGGAATGACCCAGTGGCGAAGAAATGCATGGCGGCCATCACCTTAGCCGTGGGGGTGACAGCAGTCGGATACACCCTGCGGGGACGGAGATGGGGCTCTAACATGGCACACAGTCGATGCAGAGTTGGCCTGTCCAGCCGAAACTTCCTGATTACCTCTGTATCGTCCATGTCCGCCAGCAATTGGTATGGGCGGTCAATGTTCGGTCTCCGCCTGGGTTAAATGGCAGAGGACACATGTCAAAGCAACACGGCACATAGCAATTTCGCATACACATCACTGACATGACTGAGCAAGCACATGGGCCACAGCCCAGCTGTCAAGCTGGGACGGCACGGCCACAATACACTTACACAGGTCTCCCAACAATGGCAATGGCAAGTGAGACATACCACTGCCATGTGCATGCACATGGGGATCTAGGCCCCAATGACTTGCGGGGCGTGCTGATGGGGACTGACTGCATATTCGTCAAGCGGCAACGCCACGGCAACATGAGTGTCTGCTGAGCATGGTACTGCTTCCGAGGCTGGATGAGTATGGCACACGACGACGACGATGTGGGCACGGGCTGAGCGGCCAATACAAGTGGGACCTGTGGCACGAGGGGATATGAGACAGTAGTAGGTGTCAGCACTGCACCCTATGTACAGCACTGTACGGATCACAGCTCCCGAAACATTGACTGGTGTCCACATTGACAGCCCCATGCCAAGACGGCTGTGTGCTTGCAGTCACACGTCACAGGTGAGAGGTTACATTGCACGTGCCAGGTGGCAGTCGTACATAGTGGGAGCTGGCATGTGTGTGCATGTGTCTCCTGTTCAGGATCCACCAGATGGGCGCTGACTCTGTACTGACCATTGGACACAGCATGTTCCGTGGAAGGCTTGTGTGTGTGGGATGGTGGCACTGGATGTGCCTCCGTTGGGTGGGGGGCCATGCACAGGGCGGGTACGTCGATGATTGCGCATTGTTGGTCACGGTGGGTGCACCAGCTAAGATGTGTTGCCCTGTGTTCAATTCCTATGTCCGCATGATGATGGACTGTGGATGTGGGCAGACTACACATTGGTCGATGTGCTGTCTATATGCATGTGCCTTCACACCAGGCACAGCTGCCCCTGCACATGTGACCCCTGCTGGACTCGCTGCTGGGTCTGTGGAGCTGAAGCACCTTCTGCGCGTGGGGCGGACAGCTCTCCTCACTTCCCTCATTGCGCATGTCATGTCTTTGCCGCAGGTGACATGGATCATGGAGGGCCCACATGTACGCGTGGGTAGGCTACACATGATTGTTCACTGGTCGCCACCCCCAGTCAGTGTTTCGAATGGGAAGGTTGTCGTGCTGGTGGTATGTTCGATGTGGCGGATGGGCGGGCCTAGGTGCGGGCTTACATTCCGGACATGGGGGGTAGTTGGATTGGCGACTAGTTGCAGTACACACGGGACACGTCTCTTCCTTTCCACATCTGGGTCATCCCTTGTACTAACTGACAGTGATACAGTCATCTTCGCCCCAGCCCTCATGTCCTCCCCTCGCCCCCCAATATGCATGCTCACCTGCGAGGCTAGCGCTTGCACAGGCAGCCCCAAGCTCGCACCAGAGAGGGCAAGGAGTGTATGTGTGGGTCCAGTTGCACGAGTGGGCTGTCTCAGGGTATGATGTGTGGCGGGACGCCGTCCACCTGCGTGGTGCCCCAAATGGAGACCCGGCCTGCATGGACTATGCATCACAGTCTTCGCCTTCCGGATCCGCCACCTGCGACACCCAGTGGCTGTGGCTGCCCTTGCGGCCATGCCGCGTCCGTCTGTGGCTGATGGCCCACACATTCACTCTTTGGCCTCTCTGGGGAGGGCTCAGGGGTGGTGGCGCACGCGCTTGCACTTAGTCGCAATGGCATGTGGCGTGGTTGGTATGATGGGCAATGGATGGGATGGTGCGAGCCACCTCCCGTGACGTCAGTGCTGCTCGTGCTGTGGTGCGTCCCCCTACACTTCCATTTGACTTTTGCCATGCTGGACGTTGAGGTTCTATTGCCTGCGTGATATGACCAGGAGGAGCGCGAGGAGACCTCTCACACACCATGCTCCACTGCCATCCCGTGCCCTGTATCGCCTGTGCGGATTGACTATGTTGGGGTTACACCTGGTCGACTGGGGCTGTGTGTGCCTTGTCAAGGGGCATGGCGGGCGCACAACAGGACCCAGCTTGTCCACAGAGGGTGGGCTGAGGTGCGCCTGGTACCGCTTTGTATGTGTGCCCGGCTGCTGTGCACACACGTGTTCACTCCCCCCCGACAGGTGTCCTCTCACAATGCCCAGGGAAGTGGTGGTGTACTGTTCATGAGCCCTCCCAACACGGCGTGCTCCAACTTGGCATGTGCGCATCTACCCGTCGCACCCACCCACCTGAGCACTGCGTCCATACGACTTCACACGACACATGTGTGTCTTCCACAGTAGTGCTACTCATTTGCGTTGACATCCAATACCAGTGGACTACATGGTCATGTCACGACTGCCGTGTACTTCACATACTCTCATCCTCTCTCATTCGTACTTGTGAAATGAGTCAGCGGAGACAGTTCTGGTTTCAAACATTATATTGAGTCTTCTGTCCTCTGTGATGCAGTATAGTGGACACTACTGGCAGCGGGATACATGTTGAGGATATACTGAGCATGATTACAAATGGGATAGGGTGTGGGGTTACATCTGCTTGGCCAAGGCTGTGCTAATGTACATTTACGTATAGCTGCGGAGCTGCGGACTTTGACACAGACGGTATACATGTAGCCTACCAGACCGCTCGGCATCATGGGCACAGTCCATCTCAGTTCCATGTGACAGGTTTGCTGCGGTTGTTCCTCATGCACGCGTGCATGTGAGATGACATCAGGGCATGTGCTTGCGTGCATGCAGCGGCGTGCCACTTGTTGTTGCACTGTGGTGGTTACTGGACATGTCACAGTCACTGGGGTCGTGTTGTTGTTGTATGCACTTGTCGTCCATGCAAAGGTCCTGGTATGGGATTCCCGGGGCGGGGGTGGGAGGGGTGCAGCACCCACAGACTCCAGGCGACCTATTCATGTCCACTGAGCGGTGTGTGTGTCCATGTGCGCTGGATCCATGTCGTGTCCTGGTTGTTCGTGCAGTTCCGTCCATGTGGGTGCGATGCACAGAGCCCATGCCACTGCCTCCCACGATGCATGCGGTGTTCCTGGATGTGATGGGGAACAGTGTGCATGTCCCGGTCATATCCGATGTCATGGCGATGTCGTTGATGGTGTGGTTACAGTTGCCGGTCGTTTGGTATGGCTGTTGTGGTGGTGACTGGCCAGTCCGTGCGGAAGCTGAGCATGGGTGCGGGGTTGGACTTCATAGGTCACTCGGGGAACCTGCGTTGTGGTCCGACGTATTTACAGGTTGTCAGGTATGCGATGCCGTCCAGCAGGGCTTCCATGTCATTGGTGGTGTACATGTTTGCCAGCCAATGAAGCGGATGGTGGCTGTCAAGGTGTTGTTCGTAGGTTGTCCCTTGGAGGACCATGATGGGGCATGCTGGGTGACATTCGATGTAGCTGTTCTCGATGATCCGTCGTGTGGAGGCACAGTGGTTCCATTTCAGTGCGCGTGCGATGTTGGCCACATACGCCATGCCCCCATAGGCAGAGCAGGCCCTGTCGTGTGCGTCCAGAGGGAGGAGTAGTGGTAGCAGGTCCGCCTTCAGACATGCCGGGTTGGAGAGGCATATCTCGACGGGATGCTGGTAGGGACACCTCCGACAGTAGAAGACGGGCATGACGCAGCTGAACAATGTGATGCGGTAAGTCAGTCGGTAACTTACGTTCAGCAGGGACAGGAGATCGCATCCCAATGTATGTATCGTGCTGGTTTGGTACAGCTTGAGCTCTTCGGCGTAGTTGGGTAGGTGTGTTGCGGTTGCCATTTCGCAGCGGTTCGTAGAGGTGGCATGCTCCGGCTGTGTGTGCAGTCTGCAATGTGCACGCTCCGGGGTTGCTGTGAGCTCTGTGTAGTCGTGGGGAGACAGGACTTGTGTTCTGTTGGCTTGTTTGGAGGACACGGGCCCTCTTCCCACATGCTTCTCAGACAGTTCAAGGTCGGTGCTGTGTGACTCCTTCCAATTAACTTGCATGTGGCCGACATGGGGGAGTGTTTTCTTCTTTCCTCCCCGTCCGTTGTGTGCTTCTGTGATATGCGCTATCTGCCGTGTGGTCGGTCTCCTCGGCATGCCTGTGTTGGTCTATTCTTGGACAATGGCTGTATTCACCGGCTTCTGTCGTAGGGCTGTGGTTTCGGTGTTGGAATGGAAGGTCATTCAGTGCTGTCTGCTCTCCCTTGTGTGGGCGGCAGGCTGCCTTTCCACTCTGCGTTGGGCCTTGTGTGTGGATGTAATTCTTGGGCCACCTGTTGTCGGTCCCCGGGCTCTTTGGTGTTCCGTTTCATGTGTCTTGTTCATATGTGCAGGGTGGTATGGGTTTTTCAGTGTGGTACTGGCGTTCCTCTTCCCGAAGGGGCCCTGCTTCTCCTAGTTGGTGTTGCCGCCGCTGTGTGCTTCGCCATGTTTGTTACACTGGGGTGTGTCCTGCTGTTGCGTGACTTAACTGACATGTGTGCGTCGGTTGTGTGGCGTTGGGTGTTGTCCGTGAATTGGGCGTTGGGGACATGTCTGTGGCCGGCCTGTCACGTGTCATGTGCGTTCGGGGTGGGGCTGGTGTGTGTGCTGCTTGGTTGTGTCCCTGTGTCTGTGTGCGACGCATGCATGGCGCTGCGGTTGGCCTCTGCGTTGTGCGCATGTGTGGCGGCGTCATCGGCGCTTTGGGGCCGTGACGGGGTGGTTGGTTCCTAGTCCCAGGTGGTGTGTACACATGTGTTCCGCGATGTTAGGATTTGGCCTGTGTGTCATATGTGGATGCAATGGTGGATGTGTAGTGTGCACGCGCTGGTGGGGGGTTGTCCGCTTTATCCGCCCTTGCACTGTGTGCGCTGTTTGCGTGCACTTGTTGTGTGTGTGCCTACCTGCGTCTCCGCGGTACGTTGCGTCCTTGGTGGTGCATCAGCAGAAGCATGGGAAGGGCCTGCAGTGCTGGATTCATGCCCGGGGTGCCGCTTCTTCGTTGTCCGTGCTCTGCGTCCGTGTTTCCGCCTCTCTTTCACGTGCGGTGTCTCTTTGCCGTGGGAGCCGTTTGTTTGCGGCATCGTAATTTATGCGCCGGGCGGGACGTGTTTCGTCGGACGGTGTGTGTCAGTTGTGCTGCGCCGCTACGTGTGCGGGCGCACTTTGATGGCGGACGGTGTTGCTGGCTTGCCGGCGGTGTTTGGCCTGCTTTTCGCATCGTAATTGGGCGGGCGTGTGGACTGCTGCGTGCGGACGGTAACTGGTGGTTTTTGCATCCGCCAGCACGGCGGTAGTGCTTCCGCCCGACATCGTAATGGGCCCCTAAGTGTTTATGTGTTGTTTTATGTGGGTGGGAATGTATGTGCTTTTGTTTTGATACTTTTTATTTTCAGAAGTTCTTCGTATCGGAAGGAGTCGATTTTTTTTTTTAAAGAAGTGTTTGTTAGTTTTATTGACTAATATATTTATGACACTTCTTTAAATTTTTCGGTTTTCCTGGAGCGTTTTTACTATTTTATACATTTTTGGGTTTTTATGGTTTTCCTATGGACCTTTGCTACATGGATTATTAATTTTTGCTACAGTTGTATTTTTCCATTTTTTGGGGAAACTGGTTTTTTTATATTTGGATTGTGTTAGCAGAAAATGGATTTTACAGCATTTGGACTAAACCTGGTAAGTTTATTTATTATTATTTATTGTGGGTGGGTAATGTTTTTTAGTATAATTGTTCTATTTTAATTTATTACAAATATTATTAATGTGTGTTAATATATTTTATTAAAAAAATAAAAATATGTTACACACAGTAATTATTTTTGTGATAAAATAAATACATTTTACTTTTATGGTCTGTTTGAAAGATGAGTAATTTGTAATTTATTTGTATTAATGCTTTAAAGAAGAGTCTTGGATATTATGTTTAGGTATTCTAGGCCCTTTGTACTAGGGTACAATTTTACTTGTTGTTCTAGATATTTATGCATTTGTTTAGTTTGTTTTGATGTTTTTGGAGTTAATTGAGTTATGGATTGTTCCATTCGGAACTCCTGATAACTCTGTTCTTTTTGTAGGCATGATATAAATTTTTCTAGTGTTGGTTTTGTTCTGCCTGTAGATTGAAGGAAGGCATTATGCCATCCTTCCACTGCATTATTAGTTTTGGATTCACCGTTTAATGTGCTTCTGTATACGTTCCACCAGGGTATTAAGAATTTAGGGTTTCTTCTGTGGCCAGATCTGTGTAGTCTGCCGACCCATGTATCCTCAAAATAGTCTAATAGTGGACTTAGTTTTGCTTCATTTTGTTTGTAGAAGGTGCTGTCTATTAAGATGTTGTAATGTTCTGTGACGTCTGTGTCAGGTACATAAGCTAGGGCTGTTAATTTTTTTATTTGATATGCAAAAGAAGAATTAGTTGCATATTCAATGCTTAGGGGCCCATTACGATACCCGGCGTAAAAAAATCCGCCAGGCATGGAAGCGGCAAAAATCCGCCCGCACACACCGTCTGAACACCGACCACGCCATTACGATTACACAAACCGAAAACCGCCATCGGCGGAAAAATCACACAAGATACCGCCCGCCATCGTCCGAGTCGGAGTCAAACCGCCCGCCACGGACGGAAACTCGCACGACAACACAAAACCGCCCGCCCTCACGGCCGACACACCGCACGTGAGATTACGATCGCACCGCCATGAGCGCGGGAAAACTACAAATATACCGCCCGCCAGCGCAAACAACGCCGATGAGAATCGACACGGCAGAAGCCATGGCGCCCACGTCCCTGCACAGAAACCATCCGCTGACAAAACCAATCGCACACAACATGGCCAACAAGTCCACACAGCAAGGCACGCACAAATACACAAGCACAGTACACATCCCGAAAACACCCCCCCTGGACAAACAAAAACTACAAAGGCGAGAACACCAGACACAACACACCTGAAAACAACAGACCATGAGGACACACCCACATAGGTAAGTACAAAAGCAGCACTCCCACAGACCACAACCCCTTGCAACATTGCAAACTAGAGAGGAGAGGAGAGGACACAGTGACACAGCAAGGACAGCAGCACACCACAGAAACGCACACATCACAACCACCACCACCACCACCACCACCAAACACCGGCACCACAAACCCCCTGCACATTACACAACACACACCGCACCAGCACCACAAACACCATGGCACCACAAAGAATGCCCAAGTTCACGCCCATTGAGCTGACGGTCATGGTCGACGAGATCATCAAGGTGCACCCACAAATCTATGGGAACCTGGTCCAGCACACACCACTAGCCACCAGAAAGAGAATGTGGAACCGGATCGTAGACCAGGTCAATGCAGTCGGGACCCTGCCCAGGAACAGAGTTGAAATCAACAAACGGTGGAATGACGTCAAGAGCCTGGTCAAGAAGAAGGAGAGCAAGAACAGAGAGCTGGCAGCCGTCACTGGCGGAGGGAATCCCGCGCTCTTCAAGACCTTCAAAGCGTGGGAGGAGAAGGTGCGAGTCATTATACATCCGGAGATCCTCGCCGGATTAGCAGGGGAGTGGAGGCTGGTAAGTACAAACTAATGTATACCAGCACACCGCTATGTACTCACATGCACTACCACCATGCCACAGCTCCCAGGGACAAACACCCCCATGTCCAGCACACAATACACAACACATCACACACACATGCAACAGACACCACCACACACAGCCCAAACCGAACAACTGTAAGATACGTGGGGACATGTGTACACTCAGCCAGCCACGTAACCACCAACAGGTCCCCAAGTATGCCAGAAGCGCCACAACGAGCACCCACCACACCCATGTGTCCGCCATAGCTGCACTAACCGACAAGTAACAGGTAAGTGGCAGGAACACAAAGTGCAGTGGGTGGGAGGGTGGACAGCCCAAGTACAACACACACCAGGCCCCTAGTCCCACAGCACAGCAAGGAGGAGCATCCCCCACCCCCCACAGCCACGTGTCAGCCACCGCAGTGCACACCGACAGCCGAAAGGTAGACATCACGATCTACAACAATCGGTGTCAGTGGGTGTCCAGCCACCACCACGACCCACAACACCCCCCACCCCCACAGACCTGCAACATGGAGCACCCCCGCTTAGAACCATGTGGCATCCAGTACAGTGCACGCCCGAACAACCTGCAGGTGGGAAACTGGACAGGGCTGGATTACTGGAGGCATGAGGACCGTAACACGACCAACACATGGGACATGTCACGTAGCAGACGAACACGCAGCACCGCCCACCGTCACGAACAAGTGAACAATGTGCACAAGGACATGAACCACAGACTCACACCTCACATGACCCATCACAGACACAGCAACACCCAAGGAGCCACGTCTGCATGCACAAGCCACACTGAATATAGTACCACACGGCAGCCACTGTGCAACTCATCACACACAACCGAAACACCATTGAAGTCCTGTCCATGTAGCCCCTACTGCCTGTCAACCACACACCCCACAACTACGCCAATGTAAGACAAACAACACTAGACGCAACAGAGCGGAACAACATAAATGCACACGAACACCACTGAACCCATCAAACACAAAGACACACCATGCACATACAACATACCATCCATCCCATCCGTCAGCCCCAGTCTCATGAAAGGCATGTCATCCGCACAGCTGCCACACATACAGCAGTCACGCTAAGATACATGCCCATGACCAACCATGTGCCAGAAGTCAATGAAGCGCACGCCACACTGTGAGCAACAACACACAACATGGGCCACACCCCCCACGAGCACTGCAGTGATGCACATGGCACAGGGCAGCACGCACACCAAGGAGATGGGACAACTGCAATACGTTGGCTGGCACACAACCATCACTCACTCATAACGATGCGTCCAATGCCATGTCCAGTAATCACAACAGACAGCAAATATGCAGGCCATGTCAGGCATGCACACACCTCAGACCATGTACTGTCATGCTGCCACAACACATGTCACGTTCGGCACCCATGGCTCACAGCATGTACCCCAAAAGCATATTCCCTCCCAAATGCGAATCTGGGGCATGGCCCCCATGTTGCCATATGCGTTCCTAAGCGTTCCATTTGAACCCCAAAAGCATATTCCCTCCCAAATGCGAATCTGGGGCATGGCCCCCATGTTGCCATATGCGTTCCTAAGCGTTCCATTTGAACCCCAAAAGCATATTCCCTCCCAAATGCGAATCTGGGGCATGGCCCCCATGTTGCCATATGCGTTCCTAAGCGTCCCATTTGAACACCAAAAGCAAAGTACAAACCAGACCCAGGATGGGCCAGGAGCCCGCATACACCAGAGTCACAATAAGTAGGGGCACAGCAACACACCCATCGGCATGGCCAATCCGTCCCATGCCACATGTGCACAGCACACAGTCCCATTGCCAAGCACACACAACTACAAATGGTACAGCCACAGACACGCCTCCGGGAAACCCATGTACGAGATTGCACGAACTGTTAATGTCTGACGACAAATACATACTTCGCCAGGTGCAACACAATAACAAATCTCATTCTCTCCACAGGTGACGAACTGCTGGATGCTGGGGATGGAGACAGCAGCCAGCACAGCCAGCCTACAAGCCCCCAACGAGGACACACGGATGTGGAGGATCTGTCCTCCTCTTCGGACACGGACCACCAAGCAGGCCCATCTGGTGTGGCAGGGCCCAGCCGCTCCCCAGGACCCCTCCTACCCACCAACCCATCATCCAGGGCTGCTGAACATTCCCAGCCCCCTGCTGCCACTGTCGTTGCGGCCACACCCACGGACATTGCGGCCACACCCACGGTCATTGCGGCCACACCCACGGTCATTGCGGCCACTACCACTGCCACAACCGCCACCATCGCAGCACCGACCACCACCGCCGCCACCACCACCACGTCTTCGCTGGCACCAGCCCCAGCGCAGGTGGTGGCCCGGCCGACTGGATCCACCCTGGGAGCCACAGCGAGGACCGTGGTGAGCAATGTGGCTAGTGGGCAGGCCGGTGGCAGCAGTACCGGTAGGAGGAGCAGGGTCAGGGAAACGCAAGTCTCCCCTGGGAGCCATGCCCTGCCTCAAATGGCCAGAGTCCTTGGGGCCTATGAAGAGGCCCAAGGACAATGGGCCAGGTCTGCTTCAGACACGCGGGAGGTGCTGGGGGTGCTGAGGTCCATGGACGCCCGTATGGGCCAACTCGTGGACCTCATGGGCCAGCTGGTGGTGAGGTCACAGCCAGGGACAGCAGCTCCACCACCGCCACCACCTGCCGGGGCGCAGGGTCGTGCAGCTGTGTCCAGTTCCCCTGCGTCCACAGCCAGTGAGCACACCTCAACCACCAGCAGGTCGCAAGCAGGCACCCCCCTCGCAAACGTGGAAGGGGCCGTCCGAAGTGGAAACAGATCTCACGGGAGGACTTCGCACGCTCCAGACGCAAGTGAGGCAGCCAGCCAGCCCTCCTTGACCACCCACTGCATTGACTTGGACTACGATCCCACTCCACACAGCCATCTGGATGGCATGTGTCTGTTGGACCATGGACATAGAACCAGTGGGTACACCCTGGGCATCACGCAGCCATGACCGACAGCTCATTGTCACTGCACGCACCACTTTTGTCATCACCTTACACACAATCACATGTCACAGTTTGAAATAAATGCACCTCTTACACAAACTGCTGTTTGTGCCCTGTGTTTTATTTGTACGGAATACAACGGCCACCTTGGGCGGAAAGGCACCTGATGCGTGGCATGGCAATGGAACCGGAGGGCCTGTAGGGACCTAGGGGTGGGAGACAGAACAGGAGCACATTCAATGAGTGTGTCACACACCCATCACACAGTACATGTCAACAACTACAAGCAATGTACACACATCGCACAGAGCAATAGGGCACAATGCCACAGCCACCAACAGTGGCATACTACCCTGGCCATGGAGCGTTGACACACAGCACGCAGTGAACAAACGGCCACCCTGACACAGCACACACACACCTGCACAGACACAGCCACATCAGCCGTCGTACATGGACACTCACCGTCAAGTGAAGTAGTGGGCGATGAGCTGCTGCCGCACATTACCAGCTTCCTCCTCTCCGCTGTCCTCCTCACTCGAGCTGTCCTGGTCTGCGGGCTGGGGCCCTGGTTGATCTCCGTCATCCACGATGAGGGGGATCTGCTTCCGAATGGCCAGATTGTGCAGCATGCAGCACGCCACCACTATCTGGCACACCTTCTGTGGGGAGTACGCCAGCGCACCCCCGGTGCGGTCCAGGCACCTGAACCTGGACTTGAGGAGGCCAAAGGTACGCTCGACCACACGTCTGGTCCTCCCATGTGCCTCATTGTAGCGATCGTCTGCTGGGGTGCGAGGATTCCTCAATGGACTGAGCAGCCATGCCCCATTCGGGTACGCAGAGTCACCTGGGTGTGAGGGACACAGAGAACCGTTGCTATTCCAACTGGACAGGGGACAGCATCGCACAACCAGCACGCTACACCACTCCACATACTCACCGACAATACAGCCACGATCCTGTTGCAGATTGGACATCAGTCTTGGCAAGATGCTGTTGCGCATTATGTGTGCGTCATGGGCCGAGCCTGGGAACTTTGCACACACGTGGGTGATCACCATGTCCGCAAGGCACACCACTTGCACATTCAGGGAGTGCGTGTGCTTCCTGTTGCGGTACAGGTGCTCAGTGGCCTGTGGTGGAACAAGGCCAACATGTGTGCAGTCAATGGCTCCAACGACGTGTGGGATTCTGCCAAGGGCATAGAATGCACCCTTCACTGCCGCCAATTCACGAGCCCTGGGGAAGCGGATGTACCTGTTTCGGTACAGCATCATGGCTGCCAGTACATCCCTCAGCACCTTGCTGAACATGGGCTGGGACATCCCTCCTCCACTGCCCACTGTGTGCTGGAATGACCCAGTGGCGAAGAAATGCATGGCGGCCATCACCTTAGCCGTGGGGGTGACAGCTGTCGGATACACCCTGCGGGGACGGAGATGGGGTTCCAACATGGCACACAGTCGATGCAGGGTTGGCCTGTCCAGCCGAAACTTCCTAATGACCTCTGTATCGTCCATGTCCGCCAGCAATTGGTATGGGCGGTCAATGTTCGGTCTCCGCCTAGGGAAAATGGCAGTGGACACATGTCAAAGCAACACAACACATAGCAATTTCGCATACACATCACTGACATGACTGAGCAAGCACATGAGCCACAGCCCAGCTGTCAAGCTGGGACGGCACGGCCACAATACACTTACACAGGTCTCCCAACAATGGCAATGGCTAGTGATACAAACCACTGCCATGTGCATGCACATGGGGATCTAGGCCCCAATGACTTGCGGGGCGTGCTGATGGGGACTGACTGCATATTCGTCAAGCGGCAACGCCACGGCAACATGAATGTCTGCTGAGCATGGAACTGCTTCCGAGGCTGGATGAGTATGGCACACGACGACGACGATGTGGGCACAGGCTGAGCGGCCAAAACAAGTGGGACCTGTGGCACGAGGCGATATGAGACAGTAGTAGGTGTCAGCACTGCACCCTATGTACAGCACTGTACGGATCACACCTCCCGAAACATTGACAGGTGTCCACATTGACAGCCCCATGCCAAGATGGCTGTGTGCTTGCAGTCACACGTCACAGGTGAGAGGTTACATTGCACGTGCCAGGTGGCAGACGTACATAGTGGGAGCTGGCATGTGTGTGCATGTGTCTCCTGTTCAGGATCCACCAGATGGGCGCTGACTCTGTACTGACCATTGGACACAGCATGTTCCGTGGAAGGCTTGTGTGTGTGGGATGGTGGCACTGGATGTGCCTCCGTTGGGTGGGGGCCATGCACAGGGCGGGTACGTCGATGATTGCGCATTGTTGGTCACGGTGGGTGCACCCACTAAGATGTGTTGCCCTGTGTTCAATTCCTATGTCCGCATGATGATGGACTGTAGATGTGGGCAGACTACACATTGGTCGATGTGCTGTCTATATGCATGTGCCTTCACACCAGGCACAGCTGCCCCTGCACATGTGACCCCTGCTGGACTCGCTGCTGGGTCTGTGGAGCTGATGCACCTTCTGTGCGTGGGGCGGACAGCTCTCCTCACTTCCCTCATTGCGCATGTCATGACTTTGCCGCAGGTGACATGGATCATGGAGGGCCCACATGTACGCGTGGGTAGGCTACACATGATTGTTCACTGGTCGCCACCCCCAGTCAGTGTTTCGAATGGGAAGGTTGTCGTGCTGGTGGTATGTTCGATGTGGCGGATGGGCGGGCCTAGGTGCAGGCTTACATTCCGGACATGGGGGGTAGTTGGATTGGCGACTAGTTGCAGTACACACGGGACACGTCTCTTCCTTTCCACATCTGGGTCATCCCTTGTACTCACTGACAGTGATACAGTCATCTTCGCCCCAGCCCTCATGTCCTCCCCTCGCTCCCCCAATATGCATGTGCACCTGCGAGGCTAGCGCTTGCACAGGCAGCCCCAAGCTCGCACCAGAGAGGGCAAGGAGTGTATGTGTGGGTCCAGTTGCACGAGTGGGCTGTCTCAGGGTATGATGTATTGCGGGACGCCGTCCACCTGCATGGTGCCCCAAATGGAGACCCGGCCTGCATGGACTATGCATCACAGTCTTCGCCTTCCGGATCCGCCACCTGCGACACCCAGTGGCTGTGGCTGCCCTTGCGGCCAGGCCGCGTCCGTCTGTGACTGATGGCCCACACATTCACTCTTTGGCTTCTCTGGGGAGGGCTCGGGGGTGGTGGCGCACGCGCTTGCACTTAGTCGCAATGGCATGTGGCGTGGTTGGTATAATGGGCAATGGATGGGATGGTGCGAGCCACCTCCCGTGACGTCAGTGCTGCTCGTGCTGTGGTGCGTCCCCCTACACTTCCATTTGACTTGTGCCATGCTAGACGTTGAGGTTCTATTGCCTGCGTGATATGACCAGGAGGAGCGCGAGGAGACCTCTCACACACCATGCTCCACTGCCATCCCGTGCCCTGTATCGCCTGTGCGGATTGACTATGTTGGGGTTACACCTGGTCGACTGGGGCTGTGTGTGCCTTGTCAAGGGGCATGGCGGGCGCACAACAGGATCCAGCTTGTCCACAGAGGGTGGGCTGAGGTGCGCCTGGTACCGCTTTGTACGTGTGCCCGGCTGCTGTGCACACACGTGTTCACTCCCCCTGACAGGTGTCCTCTCACAATGCCCAGGGAAGCGGTGGTGTACTGTTCATGACCCCTCCCAACACGGCGTGCTCCAACTTGGCATGTGCGCATCTACCCGTCACACCCACCCACCTGAGCACTGCGTCCATACGACTTCACACGACACATGTGTGTCTTCCACAGTTGTGCTACTCATTTGCGTTGACATCCAATACTAGTGGACTACATGGTCATGTCACGACTGCCGTGTACTTCACATACTCTCATCCTCTCTCATTCGTACTTGTGAAATGAGTCAGCGGAGACAGTTTTGGTTTCAAACATTATATTGAGTCTTCTGTCCTCTGTGATGCAGTATAGTGGACACTACTGGCAGCGGAATACATGTTGAGGATATACTGAGCATGATTGCAAATGGGATAGGGTGTGGGGTTACATGTGATTGGCTGTTGCATGTGGGATGTGGGCTTCAGAGTTACATCTGCTTGGCCAAGGCTGTGCTAATGTACATTTACGTATAGCTGCGGAGCTGCGGACTTTGACACAGACGGTATACATGTAGCCTACCAGACCGCTTGGCATCATGGGCACAGTCCATCTCAGTTCCATGTGACAGGTTTGCTGCGGTTGTTCCTCATGCACGCGTGCATGTGAGATGACATCAGGGCATGTGCTTGCGTGCATGCAGCGGCGTGCCACTTGTTGTTGCAATGTGGTGGTTACTGGACATGTCACAGTCACTGGGGTCGTGTTGTTGTTGTATGCACTTGTCGTCCATGCAAGGGTCCTGGTATGGGATTCCCGGGGCGGGGGTGGGAGGGGTGCAGCACCCACAGACTCCAGGCGACCTATTCATGTCCACTGAGCGGTGTGTGTGTCCATGGGCGCTGGATCCATGTCGTGTCCTGGTTGTTCGTGCAGTTCCGTCCATGTGGGTGCGATACACAGACCCCATGCCACTGCCTCCCACGATGCATGCGGTGTTCCTGGATGTGATGGGGAACAGTGTGCATGTCCCGGTCATATCTGATGTCATGGCGATGTCGTTGATGGTGTGGTTACAGTTGCCGGTCGTTTGGTATGGCTGTTGTGGTGGTGACTGGCCAGTCCGTGCGGAAGCTAAGCATGGGTGCGGGGTTGGACATCATAGGTCAATCGGGGAACCTGCGTTGTGGTCCGACGAATTTACAGGTTGTCAGGTATGCGATGCCGTCCAGCAGGGCTTCCATGTCATTGGTGGTGTACATGTTTGCCAGCCAATGTAGCGGATGGTGGCTGTCAAGGTGTTGTTCGTAAGTTGTCCCTTGGAGGACCATGATGGGGCATGCTGGGTGACATTCGATGTAGCTGTTCTCGATGATCCGTCGTGTGGAGGCACAGTGGTCCCATTTCAGTGCGGGTGCGATGTTGGCCACATACGCCATGCCCCCATAGGCAGAGCAGGCCCTGTCGTGTGCGTCCAGAGGGAGGAGTAGTGGTAGCAGGTCCGCCTTTAGACATGCCGGGTTGGAGAGGCATCTCTCCACGGGATGATGGTAGGGACACCTCCGACAGTAGAAGACGGGCATGACGCAGCTGAACAATGTGATGCGGTAAGTCAGTCGGTAACTTACGTTCAGCAGGGACAGGAGATCGCATCCCAATATATGTATCAGGTTGGTTTTGTACAGCTTGAGCTGTCCGGCGTAGTTGGGTAGGTGTGTTGCGGTTGCCATTTCGCAGCGGTGCGTTGTGGTGGCGTGCTCCGGCTGTGTGTGCAGCCTGCAATGTGCTTGCTCCGAGGTTGCTGTGAGCTCTGTGTAGTCGTAGCGAGACAGGACTTGTGTTCTGTTGGCTTGTGTGGAGGACACTGTCCCTCATCCCACATGCTTCTCAGACAGTTCAAGGTCAGTGATGTGTGACTCCTTCCAATTAACTTGCATGTGGCCGACATGGGGGAGTGTTTTCTTTTTTCTTCCCCGTCCGTTGTGTGCTTCTGTGATATGCGCTATCTGCCCTGTGGTCGGTCTCCTCGGCATGCCTGTGTTGGTCTTTTCTTGGACAATGGCTGTATTCACCGGCTTCTTTCGTAGGGCTGTGGTTTCGGAGTTGGAATGGAAGGTCATTCAGTGCTGTCTGCTCTCCCTTGTGTGGGCGGCAGGCTGCCTTTCCGCTCTGCGTTGGGCCTTGTGTGTGAATGTTATTCTTGGGCCACCTGTTGTCGGTCCCCGGGCTCTTTGGTGTTCCGTTTTATATGTCTTGTTCATATGTGCAGGGTGGTATGGGTGTTTCAGTGTGGTACTGGCGTTCCTCTTCCCGAAGGGGCCCTGCTTCTCCTAGTTGGTGTTGCCGCCGCTGTGTGCTACGCCATGTTTGTTACACTGGGGTGTGTCCTGCTGTTGCGTGACTTCACTGACATGTGTGCGTCGGTTGTGTGGCGTTGGGTGTTGTCCGTGAATTGGGCGTTGGGGACATGTCTGTGGCAGGCCTGTCACGTGTCATGTGCGTTCGGGGTGGGGCTGATGTGTGTGCTGCTTGGTTGTGTCCCTGTGTCTGTGTGCGACGCATGCATGGCGCTGCGGTTGGCCTCTGCGTTGTGCGCATGTGTGGCGGCGTCATCGCCGCTTTGGGGCCGTGACGGGGTCGTTGGTTCCTAGTCCCAGGTGGTGTGTACACATGTGTTACGCGATGTTACGATTTGGCCTGTGTGTCATATGTGGATGCAATGGTGGATGTGTAGTGTACACGCGCTGGTGGGGGGTTGTCCGCTTTTTCCGCCCTTGCACTGTGTGCGCTGTTTGCGTGCACTTGTTGTGTGTGTGCCTACCTGCGTCTCCGCGGTACGTTGCGTCCTTGGTGGTGCATCAGCAAGAGCATGGGGAGGGCCTGCAGTGCTGGATTCATGCTCGGGGAGCCGCTTCTTCGTTGTCCGTGCTCGGCGTCCGTGTTACCGCTTCGGTTTGTCGTACGGTATCTCTTAGCCGTGGGAGCCGTTTGTTTGCGGCATCGTAATTTATACGCCGGGCGGGACGTGATTTCGTCGGACGGTGTGTGTCAATTGTGCTGCGCCGCTACGTGTACGGACGCACTTTGATGGCGGACGGTGTTGCTGGCTTGCCGGCGGTGTTTGGCCTACTTTTCGCATCGTAATTGGGCGGGCGTGTGGACTGCTGCGTGCCGGCGGTAACTGGTGGTTTTTGCATCCGCCAGCACGGCGGTTGTGCTTCCGCCCGCCATCGTAATGACCCCCTTAGTGCTGATTTTTGCATGTGTCTCCATAAGCACTGATTAAAATGATAGTAACAGCCTTGGATGCAGGTATGGGGGTGTGTTTTTAATATAGTATTAATCATTGATTGTTCAAAATCTAGGATTATTTTTTGTGGAGAAAAGTCATTAGTTTTTTGTTTTATTGTATTTAATAGTTCCATGTATGTGGAGTTCTGTTTGTTTGGTAATAATGCGTAAATTAATGGTATATTGCAATTCTGATGTAGCCCATGTATTGTGTACAGTTGGAAAAGGGCTTGGGACATATAGTAAAAGTCCCATCCATCATCCAGTATTGACATTCTTGTAGTTTTAATAGATTATTTGCAGTTGCAAAAATTATTAATCTTTTGTCATTGCTTTTATTATCAAAAATGACAAATGGTTCTTTGTTTAAAGTGATACTTTGTTCAGGACTTTATAATAACTTCACTATATGTTTTAGGAATTGGGGTGGAAGTAGTAGTCATTTTTTTAGTACGTGCTATAGTTCTCTTTAGTGAAGCTACAGATGGCATTTGTGTAGTAGCAGTTTTAGGAATTTTGGGAAGCTGTTCCTTTAAAATTACACTTGTAGCTTTTTGAGAACTTGTACTAGCTTCCTTTATTGTTTCTAATGCAGATCTGACTTCTATTTCTGTTACGTTTGGTGGGTGGTTATGTTCTCTAGTATACAGTACTGTTGTTTCCCTAGTTGTAGCACGCCCGTAACATTTATCAGAGTAGTATTTACAGCATTTCCAGTTAAAATCCAAATTGTTTTTCTTGTGTGTAAGTGTATCCCATATAGCATAGTAACATTTTCCCTTTCTGGCTTGTTATAAATTCGGCTCCTTCAGTCATTTTGATGTAGGTTAATCTATGAAAAATATATATTATTGTTATTAACTATGTTGTTCTATGAATTTTAATTTAAGCAATTAAACAGTTATTTACAATATACTTACAAAGTTGGTCTTTATGTATTTCGGTTTGACGATGTTTATTCTTTAGTTGTGGAATGTTCTTTCTGTCTTTTGTTGGTCTGAAAAAAAAAATACATTTGTTTTATTATTTGGTTACATATTTTTTATATGGGGTGGGTAGGGTATTGGGCATTGGTTTTTACTTTGCGTTGTTGTTTAATCTATTTGTTTAAGATTTGTTGGTAGATACTTAGGGGGTCATTACAATAGCGGGCGGATCGCCACCGCCCGTATGGCGGTGGCGATCCGCCGGCCATTTTCCACCGCCCACCTACCATTTACCCCCGCCAAATCACGATGGCGGTGGGGACGCCGGCGGACGGAAAGACCGTCCGCCAATGTTCCGCCGGTCATACAGGCGACCGGGCGGAAAAGGGCGCAAATATGGTGGCAGTGTCTACAAGACACCGCCATCCATATTATGATGTGCGGCGGTGCAGGGCTTTCCATGGCGGAGACTCCGCCATGGAAAACCAGGCAGATTCCAGTTTAGGTGGCCCGTTGCAGGCCCCCAAGTAGTTGGGGGAGTGGGGGGTGCACATGGGGGGTACCTATGGTACCCCCCTGCATTTGCATGCACAAGGTGGCAGGCACCGCGCGGTGCCTGTCACGTTGTGCATGCATATGCGCAACATGCCTTTTTTACATTGCGGTAGGTGCTGCTGAAAGCACCACCCGCCGCAATGTAAGAAATGCGGGATGCGCCCGCCAGTGTGGCGGGCGCATCCTAATTCGAATCGCGGGACCGCCGCACATGTGGCGGGCGGTCCCTTTCTCCGTTGCGATGGCGGGCGGACTTTGTCCGCCCGCCATCGTAATGGACCCCTTACTTTGTTAGTTGTATCTTTTTTTGAGGCTTTTCTTTAGTTTGTTAGTTTCCTCTAGAGTTTCCTGTAGTGGTAAAATAAAATAGAAAGAAGACATTTATTACTTTATAGGTTATGTATATTATTTATAAAAGTTTTTACTTTTAGTATTATCTCTTTGAATTTAGTTTACTTACTTTTGATAGAGTTAATTTTTTGGTATATGTTGATCTTCTTATATCGGAAGTTGAATTCTTGTAGAGTTTCTCCTTCTTTAGTTTTCTTTCTTTTGGGTGTGGAATAGGAATGAAGTTTAACTGTTTATATAGTGTGTTGGATGTTGTAATTTCGATTTTATTGGTTAGTTTGAATTTGCAGTTTTTCTATTGGTTTATTTGTATTTTTTTAAAACTGTTTTGGTAGTTAGTTTCCAAATAAGGAAAACGCTAATTAGCAGTAAGTTATGTATAATTTTCTATATATTTTTAAATAGCTTTTGTTATGTATGATATTATAAAATTGAATTGTAATAGTAATATTTAATATTTATAATGTTTAATGTAGTAATGTTGTTAATAATATTTTAGTAATTTTATTGCTGTGTTAATTAATTTTTAGTCTAGTAAAATAGCTATTGTCATTTATTAATTTAGTATTGTGTTTGTGGTAATTTAATTAATTTTATGTAGTTTTATTTTTATATTTATTATAGTTTTATATAGTCGATATATTTAATTTTACGATATTAGTGTTGTCGATATTTTTGTGTACGATATTTTTTACCTAGTTAATGTATTTTAATGAAGTTCGATATTTTAGAATTTCGATAAGTATGTTAGCGATATTTGTGAAATAGATATTTATGTACTTCGATATTGTATCCTCGATATTTTTGTAATTATTTAAATAGGTATATGATGTCGATATTAATGTTATCGATAATTTTGTATCGATATAATTGTAGCTCTATAATATGTCTTTCGATATTTTAACAGTGATTCCACATCAACACTATCACTTCAGCCACTTTCTATACTTTGAAACTCCTCAGAAAAATCTTTCCTTTTATTCCACTTAACTTACGGAAAACCATGATTTCAGCTCTTGTTCTATCTAAAGTTGTCTACTGTAACGCCCTATTTGTCAACATCCAGAAAAAATGCCTCAACAAAATCTAGATCCTACAGAATGCCACTACCTACCTCCTTTTATACATTCCCAAATATGAGTCTGTCTCCTCTGTGCTGAATCTCCTTCATTGGCTTCCAGTCAAGAAGAACATCGATTTTAAAGCCTTATGCATTGCCTTTAGGGCACTCTACGGCACTGGCCCTGACTTTTTCAGGCAAAGCTTCCAATTGTATATGCCATCTATACCACTTCGTTCTGCCTCAGCTTACAATCTCATTGGGACGGAACAAGCTTTGTCATGGGTGCAACCAGACTCTGGAACTCTCTCCCATTGGAACTGAAGGGAAAAACATTTCTGTTGGCTTTCAGAAAAGCCCTCAAAACTTGGCTTTTCACCCAATAACTATCCTTTTTTCCCTGTCAGCAGTTTACCTTCCCTGAGATTAGCACCTAGACACCTCCGGGTATCAGTGTGCTCTACAAATCCTATTTTCATTTCATTAGTTCATTTCATAACTCGGGCATTGAGGCTGAAGGCAGTGCAAGTCTTACAGTGCATCAGTGGTTTAAGAATAATAAAATTAAAATTTACTCACCCACTGCATGTGCAGGCTCACCTCTGGTCCTCCTGCTGCAGTCCCTCAGTGCTGGTATGCAGGCTGCAGCAGTTCTCCACACCAATCCGAACGCTGCTCTCATGCTGCTGATAATGTTAGCAGCATGAGAGTAGCACCAGGATTGGCTGGAGCAGGCTGCCTTGACGATCCCACAGGCACTGGGGGCCTGTGCCTGCGCTCCACCGAGCTATCTTAGATAGCTGGGTGGAGGGGTTTACACTGCACATGTTAGACTGGCCGTCACAAGACAGCCAACCAAAGTGACATACACATTGTAAACTGATAGCGTGAGCACCACTTCCCTGCTGCAAGCCAGCAGCAGTGGCCCCGCCCCCAAACACAGCTCGGGCTCTGGAAAGGGAAAAATAAAATGCTAATAAATTAATTTTATTACCATTTTATTTTTCACCATTTGCAGTGCTGGCAGCAGCGGGGCGATGCTCCTCTGCCCTAATGGAGGGGTCGCACCTGCTATTTTCAGGCATACTTTATCACAGAACTAAGCTAACAAGCTGGAGCCATTTTGTAATGAAAGAGATGTGCAGTTAACTGCATCTTTGATCAAAAAGTGAGGATGCTTTAACTTGAAAATAAAAACACTGTGGCAAGGACACAGGGGAGGGCGAAAGGAAAGTCTCATTTTAAAGGTTTCTTAAAGCACACAGATGTCAATTAAATTGTTTTCTTTCTTTTATAAAGTGTACAAATATTTTTTAAAGTATGACCCTCGTTGAAAGTGAGACAGGGGCGGCTCGGCTCCTCCGCTAAGGCGTAAGAGCATCGCCCCACTGCTCTTCGAGCAGTAAAAATAAAATGATAACAACATAGTTATTATCATATTATTTGTGGCAGGTACGGGGCTGGGTTAGGGCGGGCGGGAACACTTTTAGGTGTTATAAAAACAAATGTTTGCTTCCAGTATTCAGGATAATATTTTCAAAATTAGACTCTCGCACAGAAAAGTTAGTCAAGCGTTAGATGACTACGAGTTTCTAAGTGCATCACATGTTAATAATTGGTGGCACGACCAGTTAGCACACATGTAACACATCTAGCTAACAATGTGGCCCTCAATGATAGGATGGCTCAGCGAATTAAGCACTCAACACAGACATTTTTGTATTCTTCATATGACTAATCTGAATCTTAGCAAAGTCAACTCCGTCTGTCATCATTCTGAGGTCAATACATTAAGCATCATTGCATTTTGGAATGGTTAAAAATATATTGGTGCTTAGAAACTGCAAAATCACAGCATTAAGAACACTCTACAAATATATTATTCTAAATGTCAACACTTTCTCAGTGCTGTGCTTGCACTCTGATTAGGGGAGACAGAAAGTTTCATATGTTGGTAAGAAACAAGGCCAGATCAGTTTTTATGCCCAGCTCTTCTCTCTGGCACAGACAAGTACCACGTCCGACGAAGGTGCCACGGTGCAAGCCTGTGAGGTCTCAGTTGGACCAGTGCTTATTGCAATAGCCAACAGAGCCTGATGAGGTCGGTCCCTGTTTGAAATGGCACACTGAGCTAAACGATGAAATTGAATGGGACCTGATTAATTACCGGTGGCTGATATTAATTGAAGCATGCTGTCCATCACTTTTTGTATCTCACAATGTTTTGAAGATCATGACACCAATGCATAGCACAAACATGGGGCGCTGTTTCTAAAGGATGCACAGTGTTGCTTCGGTGCATCATTTTTCCTTACACAGTATTTATTATTGTTATTATACTAATGTTCAATGTTTCACTTCGCCATCTTTTCTACTGCACCATAAACATTTCCATGTTTGTTGTTCAGGGTTCCCAGTGGTCACACAATGTTTCTAATGGACATATTGGGGTTTTGGAGCTCTGTATGTTGCACTGTGGGGAATCCATGTGACTCTGGGCAATAGCTCACTTAATTTCCACTCCGGCCCCCAGCGCCTTGAGACCCGTAAGGGTGAGTAGCTGCGCTATATAAAAACGGACTTACTTACTTTTAGTATTTAGAAGGGGCATATTAAGGGCGTCCCTTCCAAATACCGATTTGCATTGGAATGCATTAATGTTTGCGACTGACTATCAGTCACCAAACATGAATCTTTTAACACCAAGGGACAACTTCCCCTTGAATGTTGACAAAACATTTCTTAAAAATTTAAACTTGTACTTTCCATTTTTTTTATGCATCTGGGTTTCCTTCAAGGGGTTGCTTACAAAAAAAATGGCCTTAATTAAAAGGAATCATAGATATGGTGGTCTACTGACCTCAGCAGGCCACCATTCCTGTTATTGCTACAATTACAAGAGGGTGGCAATTTGAGACCTCCCTCATAAATATTCATGAGGTAGGTCGAATTGCGAATCAGTAATTTGCAAACTGACCTATTAGTACATAGATTGGTTTGCAAATTACCACACAGGTCTCAAAAAATATTGGTCGCAAATTTCAACCAGTATTTTGCGATCAGTGCTACGTACATCTGGCCTTCAGTGATTCCATTTTACGCATCCAGACTAACAATAGGGCACACAGATTTCTGATGAGCCTTCCTTAGATCTATTTTTAAAAGAAAAACTTTTAAAAGGGAGAGGAGTTGTCCTAACGGCTAGGGCAGTCTACCTCGAATCTGGGGAACTAGGTTCGAGTCTCGGCAATGACGCTTCACATCCTGTGATTCTGGGCAAATCACTTAATCTCCCCGTGCCGAACAAAAATGAATGTGTCCTCATGTAATGCAACTGGTGCTATGTAAAGCGTTCTGATACCCGATACCTTCGGGTCAAGTTCGCGCTATATAAAACTCCGTACAAAAAAAAGACACTGCAAACTTGGATCAGCTGTTAAGATCTAATTTTTAGCTCAGTAAGAATTCGGGTTGGGTTTTCACTAGTTGTTTGTGCTGATTTCACAGCATCGAAAACCATTTAGATAGTGAACATGCTCTATTTAAAAGTTCATACCATGCTATGATCAATTCATATTTTGGCGACAATATGCTGTAATATATTTTTTCCCACACAATGCCCAGGGGGAACTCAACATTAGGCCTCAACTCTCACCCAAAAACGGTTTGGCACATTCTATATTTGCTTGCTCAAAAATGCCATCGTTTTTCAAAATCCCTAAGACTTTGGTGAAGATGCACCACTGGCCTGCACCCCCACTCTCAAAATTAGTCCATCACCTCCGCTTCTTAATATGTCACCCTATTGATGCATCAAGACCATTCATTGCACAGATCTTTACTGCAGCACTGTGTTGCTAAACTTGTGCGTATCTAAGCTTTACCATTGTGTACCTGGGTGGAAAGCAATTGCACTTCATTTATCTTACACAGCTGCAGTAATACTCACTGAAGTTAGCTGCCAACAGTGGCGTCACTAGGTGGGTGTGGACCGCACCGGGTGACACCATCACATGGGGTGACACCTTTCCCAAATGAGACTATTTACTAAATAGTCTCATTTGGGAAAGGTGTCACCCCATGTGATGGTGACACCATGAGTTACCGCACTGGGTGACACCAACCCTAGTGACGCCGCTGGCTGCCAAAGGTGTCATTCAGTGGTCGCTGCTGCAATCCATAGCACAATTAGTGAAAAATGTTCACTGTCTCTTCCAGGAAACTACTTTAATGCATTATTAGTTTACCAGAAAAAAGAACCAGTGCTCTGCTTTTTTGATGTGAATGTCACTTTTTCTGTTGTGTTTTGATTGCAGTCGCTGGAGTCAGGGCTGGGTGATTGACACGCAAATAAAAGTCATGCAGATTGTGCTTTCAGCATTAAACTGAAACATCTTCGGCAGTGCCGAACGTCAAACAAATTCAGTGAAGAGGTGACTAGCGGCTGTCACTTTTGTTGCTATCCTCCCCACGTGTAGAGAAGAAAAAAAAAATAAACCACCTGCTCAGTTGAATTTGAGAAACTGAAAGAACTAAGATTGCACAAAAAAAAATCTTTTTAGGTCGCAGCCTACCAGACAGCGCAGCTGTCTGGTTTGCTAAAGACATCTTGGGGACATTCAGAAAGCTGACCAAGTAATGCATTCCACCCATTGCTTACCATTGGCTTTGTAGTTTGTAACTCACATTTTCTGTCTTTCTATTTGCTGGCTTTATTTGCTTGAGTTCGTCCCTCACGTTGCCCAAACTTTTTTTTACTGTATTCTACCACAAACTCGCTTTCTGTAAACAGGCCTTTAAATCTTGTTCTTTTCATGTCAAATTTGCTGTACATTCAAAGACAGAGGTTAAATGTCAAGAGCTCTCTTCCCATGGAGTTTGGTGTTTACTTTTCTTTCTCAGACTTCAAAGTGAGAGAATTTATGTGACAAGCCTGCTGAGTATCCATGTAAGAGGAGAGGGTGTAGGATTTTTTTTTTAGCACACAAAAAAAAAGAACTGTGCTGATGTTTCAGAATATATCAGAATTAGTACAAATTAGGCACTTTTTTTGTAATTCTGAAGATTGGTGGAAACAAATATTTGAATACGATCAAAACACATCAATACACTAAGGGGCCGATTCCGATTCCGGCCGGAAATCTCTCTGACCGAGCCGGACCCGGAGAGAATTCCGACCGAATCGGACCCTAGCAGTCCGACCGGACGAGTACGATGCATTCGCATGCTATCGGACTCGAGCCGGTCGGACTCCCATTGCGATTCCGGCCGGAAATCTCTCCGACCGAGCCGGACCCGGAGAGAATTCCGACCGAATCGGACCCTAGCAGTCCGACCGGACGAGTACGATGCATTTGCATGCTATCGGACTCGAGTCGGTCGGACTCCCATTGAAGTCAATGGGAGCCGGTCGTGCAACGCGTACGCGGGCTCCCATTGACTCAATGGGTGCGAGGCAAACAAGGGCGTCCCCTACAGCGGGTACGCGTCCAAGCGCATCGCGGCGTACATGCACAGGTAGGGGGGACCCATGGGTCCCCCCTGTGTGCGACTCGCGCGCCTACGCGTATAGGGGGGTCCGACGCGGACCCCCAAAGTCCGGCTCCGACAGCTTTTTCGAGCCGGACGGCGCGAGTCGGTCGGACTGCTCACGGCGCGCATCGTACTTACCCGGCCGGGAAACGTCTCCATTGCGCGGTGCGAGTCGTGTCCATGCGAGTCGGTCAGAGCGTGTTGAAGCCGCGTTCGAGTCGGTCGGCGATTTCACGGGAGCTTGCATCGTACTCGCTCGGCCGGACCCGCGTACGATTCGGTCGGGAAACAGGGCTCCGAATCGGATCCGGTGAATCCGAATCCGATTCGGAGCACTACCGGCCGAGATCGGAATCGGCCCCTAAGTAATGAAATCATCCTATTTACCCTCTCCACCAGACCATTGGCTTTAGGACAATACAGGGGTGTTCTTATGTGGCTAATAAATACATTTTTCAAAAATTGTGTCATTTCTTCAGAAGTAAATTGCACACCGCTGTCTGTCACTATAGTACTGGGAGAATATATCGGATAGGAATTCAATCAAAGAGGAGGTGTTAATGTTGTTCACTGCCTTAGTAGATATCTAATGGGAATGGTACATTGCACATATTCATAGGTACTATAATATCAAGACCTAGTTTATCCCAGGGTTTGGAGGGTACCTCAACAGGGAGAAGATGTGCCTAACTTGTGACTTTGGTAATTTTGCTAGTACTACACGCTAAGCAATCCTTAATGCTTTCTTCTACGATAGAATCCATGTATGGGAACCAATACTCGTTCCTGATCTTACTTTTGATCATACTCCGCCCTGGATGATTTTCATGGGCAATCTCAATGACACATTCCCTTATATTCATGGGTGGTACTATTTTGTTGGATCTCAAAACTCTGTTACCTGCTATGAATAACTCATCTTTTACATTCCAATATGGTTGGAGGTTATCTGGTAATTCATTACACTTCTTGGGCCAACCTTTGGCTATTTCTTTCTTTGACAGCAGGTAAGGTCGTATAATTTGTTTCACATTGTTCCCATAAAACCTGATCAATGGCTGGAATCTTCTCAATAGATAAAATAGCTTCCTCTGGGGGGTTTACTTCTGAATCCTCGCATGCTTTGGGCAGTGTAGAGAGACAATCCACAACTTGGTTTCTGACTCCAGGGATGTGTACACCATATTAAAGTTGTAACCTTGTAATCCTAAAACCCATTTAGAGATGCAGGGCGTGTTTTTTTTTAATACATTTTGAAGAAAACATGGGAATGAGGGGTTTATGGTCTGTTCTCAAGATGAATGGTATGCCCACAAATAAAACTTAAAATGAGTTATGACCCGATAACACACTAATGATTCCTTTTCTGCAGTGAATTAGTTAATTTCAGCATCTTTTAAGAAGGATTTTAGCTCTTCTTTGCTGGTAGGCACTGATGCTTGCTTTACAGCATCCAGTAAACTACCCTTGGGTTTAATGCTGTGTTCGGAAATGGTGCGCCCAAGATATTCCACTGACTTGACCCCTATCTTACACTTTCACTTTTGCATGGTAAATCCTGCCTTGCTTAGTTTACTCAAAACCTCTTCAAGTACATTATTATGTTCCTCTTTGGAGTCTCCGTAAATCAAAATGGTGTCATGAAAACAGTGGACTTTACTGGTTCCCTACAAAATGTGCTGTATTACACGTTGAAAAACAGCTGCCGCTGAGGCTAGGCTGAATGGCATCCTGCAGAATTGATATGCTCCAAAGGGAGTTATGACGGAGGTTAAGGCTTTAGAGCCTGGATGAAGAGCAACCTGGTGGCACGCCGAGAAGAGGTCTATTACACTGAAATACTTTGTACCTCGAATGACACTTAATAATTTGTTGATGTTTGGGATAGGATGCCTGTCGATCCATTTGTTCGCATTGAGATCTCTGAGATCAATGCATAACCGGATTACTCTTCCCTCCTTTCTTAGATGCTATAACAATGGGTTCTAGCCATTCTGCACTTACGATTTTCTCAATGACCCCTGTGTCTTCTAGCTTGTCTAGTTCTTTCTTAAGTGGCTCTCTCATGAGTAATGGTATAGGACGTACTTTGTGTATTTCTGGCTTAGCATAGGCTTGAAGTTTGATTTGTGGAGGAAACATTTTAGCAATCGTAATTTATCTGTGACAGATCTATCTACTAAATACACTTACTCAACAGCATTAGGGTCCAATTTGATCCCTAAATCCCTTTGGGGTTTCCATCCTAGAAGGTTGGAACCTTGTTTAGAGACGCATACTGTTAGAAATGGGATCTCTAGTTGGCAAGGGCTTGCACCTTTGTCCAAGTAGGGACCCTTCTTCCTAGTCAGGGTAAGAGTGCTACACTCGTGAAGTAACCCCTGCTCACCCTCGTGGTAGCTTGGCACGAGCAGTCCGGCTTAATTCAGAGGCAGTGTGTAAAGCATTTGCACATAACCAACAGTAATACAGTGTAAGCACTACAAACTGACACCACACCAGTTTAGAAAAATAACCAATATTTTATATACTCAAGACAAGACCAATTACGACAAAAATCCACAATACTATACTTTAAAAACGAATACTTGATAAGGTAACTTCTTCTTTGCAGGAATAGTCCAAAAACAAAGTTCGTACGAGTCGGTAGCTCCGTCCGAGCTTACCGCGATGCTGAAAACCACAGAGTCTAACAGTTCCAGCCGACCGCGTCGATACGGGCCAGCAGAGTCATGAACAGACTCGGTTACAGTACCTTTCTCGTTGTGGCTGGTACGGTGTGTACGAGCCGGTCGGCGTCCGTCGCGGTTGCGGTGCAAGACGGAGCGATGCAAGGTGCGGTGTCCCTCGATGCGGTGCAGGCAGCGCCTCGATGAGCGTCGTGCAGACGGAGTCGGTGAGTCCAAGGCGTGCGATGCAGGGTGAGACGATGCTCGATGCGGTGCTGACAGGTTGCGATGCAGGCGACCAAGCCGGAGTGCGGGAGCTGGCGTCGGACAGCGGTGCGAGTCGGAGCGGTGCGTCGCAGACGTGCGAGCGGTGCCCCAAATGCGATGCGGTCACGACTCTTGAGCCAGTTGCAGCGACCGCGTCGGTCGGGTCCGGCTGGTTCAGTGAAGCGATGCGATGCGAACTGCGGTGCCCACAGGTCATGGTGCAAGCAGCGGCTCGATGTTGGCGGCGTCGGACGTCGCCCACGGTGAGACCAGGGTTGCGATGCGAAGCGGGGCGATGCGGTCTGCGGTGCAAACAGGTCACCGGCCAGGGATGGATTCGGTTGACGGAGTCGGTTGCAGTTCCCTTCCTCTGTGGCAACTGAAACAGCGTTCCAGAAGCGGTACCCAGAGGCTTGTGAAGTCTTTGCAGTCCCTGAGACTTCTTAACAGGAGGCCAGCTCGGTTCCAGGCCCTTGGAGATACTCAGCACAAGATTGTAGAAAGTTCAGTCCAGTCCTTTCACTGCCCAAGACAGAAGCAGCAACTGCAGGCCAACCCAACAAAGCAACAACACAGCAAAGGGGCAGTACTCCTCCTGGCAGCTCTTCCAGCTCTTCGTCTTGGCAGGTTCCTTGATTCCAGCGAGATCTAAATTCATGGGGTCAGGGCCCCAATATTTATATCCCAAATTCCTTTGTTCTCTGAAGGCAGAGAGGCCTTTGCTTAGTTCAAAACAGTTCTGGAGCACTTTGTTGACAAGTCTCCGTCCCTTCTTTCAGTGAGTAGGCCAGGGACATCAGACGCACCACAGGAGGTGGAGCCAGCATTGTGGAGGGAAGGCACTGTCCTATTCAGGGCCCAGGTGCGACCCCTCCCACCCATCTACATGTAGATCTTGCTATTCAGCCCTGTGCTGACTCACCCTGTCTCCTGGCATCCCCCAGCCCCTGTCACTCACATTCCAGACAAGGAATACACAACCTCGCAGAGGCAGGCTTGGATGGTTAGACAAGAAAATACCCACTTTCTAAAAGTGGTATTTTCAAACACAGAATGTTAAAACCAACTTCACTAAAAGATGCATTTTATCATTCTGAGTCCAGGCATACTAAACTTGAATTTCTACCACGTTCCCGGGGTCAGTTAGGATTATAAGCTGTAATAATCAAAACTGCCCGTTCTGGCCTATGGGGAACAGGTAGCCTTGCAATAGTGAAAAACGAACTAGGCTGTAATTCACTATCAGGACATGCCGCACACACCCGGGCATGTCCTACCTTTCGCATACAACGCACCCTGCCCACAGGGGTACCTTGGGCCTACCTTAGGGGTGACTAACATGTAGCAAAGGGAAGGTTTAGGGACTTGCAAGTGTGTGCACTTGCCAAGTCGACATGGCAGCCCCAGGCTGCGCACAGGCTCTGCGGTGGCAGGCCCGAGTTACACTTTACGGGCTGTCTGCGTGGGTGGCACAATCCCGTGCTGCAGCCCACCAACAGCATTTGGTCTATAGGCCCTGGCACTCGCAGTGCACTTTACAAGGGACTGACAGATGGAAACACCAATCCATAACACATTTTATACAGGAGCACTTGCACTTTTCCACTGGACAGCAGTGAGGAAAGTGCGCAGAATCATTACACCAGCAAAAACAGAGTCAAAACCGGGAGGTCAGAAAGCAAAAAGTCAGGGGAAACACGCCAAAAGATGCCAAGTCTAACACATGTCCCCTTCAGCTGAAAGTAGGGAGAACTACCCAACCCCATTGGAGTTCTCCTCACTAAGACGGAAGAACCTGGACAGACCATCTGCGTTGGCGTGTTCTGTACCAGGACGGTGCTCCACCGTAAAGTCCATTCCCTGTAGGGAGATGGACCACCTCAGCAGTTTTGGATTCTCACCCCTCATTTGCATCAACCATCTGAGGGGCCTGTGGTCTGTCTGAACCCGGAAGTGAGTCCCAAACAGGTATGGTCTCAACTTCTTCAGTGCCCAGACCACAGCAAAAGCTTCCCTTTCTATGGCACTCCACCTCTGTTCCCTGGGAAGTAGTCTCCTGCTAAGGAAGACTACAGGCTGATCCAGGCCCTCTTCGTTCAGTTGTGAGAGCACCGCTCCCACACCATGCTCTGAAGCGTCAGTCTGCACGACAAATTCTTTGGAGAAGTCAGGTGCCTTGAGCACGGGCGCCGTGCACATGGCTGCCTTCAGGGCATCAAAAGCTTTCTGGCAGGACTCAGTCCAGATCACTTTCCTGGGCTGCCTCTTAGAGGTCAGCTCTGTTAAGGGGGCAACGATGGTGCCATAGCCCTTAACAAATCTCCTATAGTAACCGGTGAGACCTAAGAAGGCTCTCACCTCTGTCTGGGTCTTGGGTGGTTCCCAAGCCAGAATGGTGTCAATCTTGGGTTGTAGGGGCGCCACCTGGCCGCTTCCTACCTGGTGTCCCAAGTACACCACAGAACCCTGCCCGATCTGGCACTTACTGGCCTTGATCGTGAGGCCTGCACCTTGCAGAGCCCTCAACACTTTCTCAAGGTGCTGTAAATGTTCTTCCCAGCTGGAACTGAACACAGCAATGTCATCCAGGTAGGCGGCACTGAAATCCTCCAGCCCAGCCAACACCTGATTGACCAACCTCTGAAAGGTGGCAGGGGCATTCTTCAACCCAAAGGGCATCACCCGGAATTGGTAATGACCTTCTGGGGTTGAGAATGCCGATCTCTCCTTGGCCCCATCGGTTAAGGCAATCTGCCAGTACCCAGACGTCAAATCAAACGTGCTGAGGAACCGGGCAGCTCCCAACCGATCAATGAGCTCATCAGCTCTGGGGATGGGGTGCGCGTCAGTCCTGGTGACGGCATTGAGCCCACGGTAGTCCACACAAAACCGGAGTTCTGGAGTGGCACCGGGCGCCGCAGCCTTTGGGACCAAGACCACTGGGCTGGCCCAAGGACTGTGGGAGGGCTCAATCACCCCTAACGCCAACATCTTAGAGACCTCCTCCTTGATGCTGGCTCTGACCCGGTCAGTCAACCTGTAAATCTTGTGCTTCACAGGAGGGCTGTCACCGGTGTCCACGTCATGGGTACACCAGTGAGTAACACCGGGGGTCAGAGAGAACAGTGGGGCGAACTGTCCCAACAACTGGCGACAGTCCCCCTGCTGCTCCTGAGTCAGAGTAGGGGAGAGGATCACACCCTCTACTGACCCATCATGCTCCTTGGTAGACAGGAGGTCAGGGAGAGGCTCACTCTCCTCTTCCACCCCATCATCTGTCGCCAAGAGCATACTCACTTCGGACCTCTCGAAGTGGGGCTTGAGGCGGTTCACGTGAAGGACCCTCAAAGGGTTCCTTGGAGCCTGCAAATCCACCAGGTAGGTGACGTCACTTTTGCGCTCCTTTACCTCATATGGCCCAGTCCACTTGTCCTGCAAGGCACAAGGTGCCACTGGGGCCATGACCCACACTTTCTGCCCAGGTTGAAATTCGACCAGAGTGGCATTCTGGTCATACCATCTCTTCATTTCTTCCTGGCTTGCTTCTAGGTTCGCCTGAGCGAGTTTCCTGAAGCGGGCAGTTTGGTTTCTAAAGGCCAGCATGTAGCTAAATACATCCTGGGGAGTTTTCCTGGGAGCCGCCTCCCAGCCTTCCTTTACCAAACTCAGAGGTCCTCTGACAGGGTGGCCATACAGGAGCTCAAAGGGGCTGTACCCAAGAGACTTCTGAGGCACCTCCCTGTATGCAAAGAGTAGGCATGGCAAGAGGACGTCCCACTTACGCCTCATGGGTTCTGTTAGACCCTTGATCATGCCTTTCAAGGTCTGGTTGAATCTCTCCACCAGACCGTTTCCTTGTGGGTGGTAAGGAGTGGTGAACTTGTAGGTTACACCACACTCCTTCCACAGGGATGTCATATACTTCGATATGAAATTGGTCCCCCTATCAGAAACCACCTCTCTGGGGAATCCCACACGGGAAAAGATCCCCATTAACGCCCGGCCCACCACTGGCGCCGTCGTTGTCCTGAGAGGGATTGCCTCCGGGTACCGGGTGGCATGGTCCACCAAGACCAGGATGTACCTGTTGCCCATGGCTGTCTTGGGATCCAGTGGCCCCACAATATCCATCCCTACCCTTTCAAAGGGTGTTCCAACAACAGGAAAAGGTTGGAGAGGAGCTTTGACCTTCCTCCCACTCTTACCACTTGCCTGGCAAGTTTGGCAAGACCTACAGTGTGCATCTGACTGCCTTCGCATTTGGGGCCAAAAGAAGTGGGTGACAAGCCTGTCAAAGGTCTTGTCCTGCCCCAAATGTCCTGCCAAAGGCACGTCATGAGCCAGACCCAGTAGGAAGGTCCTGAAGCGCTGGGGTACCACCAGCACACGGGCTGACCCAGGCTCAGTAACCTTAGGCTCACTGTATAGGAGACCACTCTCCCAGTAGATCAGATGTGACCCGGACTGATTACCAGCTGCCTGGTCTGCAGCCTGCCGCCGCAGACCCTCCAGAGTAGGGCACTCGTTCTGCTCCATGCAGAACTCCTCCCTGGTGGGACCCCCTTCTTGCTGCCAATGGGTCAGCTCAGAGATGTCTCCCAGTTCGGCTACCTGCTCCCCTGTAGGCACCGGGGCGTTCCCCTCGAGGTCCGCCTCCTCCCGGTCCGTGGGAACTTCGGGGGCCGGTTTCCCACTGCCCTTTCTCTTGGCAGGGACTTGGGCCACTGTTTCAGGCTCCAAGTCCTCTTGATCACCCTTTCTGGCTGCCATTGACCGAGTAGACACGCATGCCCACTCTGGCAACCCAAGCATCTCCAAGTGAGACCTGAGCTCAACCTCCTTCCATGAGGACTGCTCCAGGTCGTTTCCTAGCAGACAATCTACAGGCATGGTAGGGCTCACAACCACCCTCAAGGGACCTGAGACCCCCCCATTCAAAGGGAACCTGCGCCACCATACACTGGCGCTCAGAGTTGTCGACAGCAACTACTTGGTGGAATGCTCCTGGGACTACTTGCTTCTCAGACACCAGGTGACACCGGACTGAGGTCACACTGGCTCCAGTGTCTCTGAGAGCCTCTACCCTGTTCCCAGTGATGGTCACCCAGGTGCTATATTTCTTTGTGTTAGGGGGCACCTGGTTTCCTGGGACCATCTCACTGTCCCCGAGTGAGACAAGGGTCATTTCTGCGGGATCCCCACCCTCCTGTGGGCACCCCTCCTCCCCAAGCGCTACACTAGCCAACACTTTGGACTGTCCACCGGTGGGTGGCTGTGTTCCCTTTGGGCACTTGGGGTCCCCCTTAAAGTGACCTACCTGGTCACATGCATAACACTTGCGGGGGCCGGTCTCAACAGGCTTCCCTGTAGAGACCCCTTTCTTCTTATCACCGGGGGCTGGGAACCTTTACCCTGGGTACTAGTTTGGGGCCCTTTAGAGAACTCCTGTGCTTTACCCTTGTCCCCCCCACCTTTCTGCTGGGGACCCTGCCCACCTTTGGCTGAGTCTCCCCCAAACGCTTTCTTGTGGACCCTGGTACTCACCCAGCGGTCCGCTTCCATAGCAAGCTTCCTGGGGTCAGTTAGCTTACTATCAACTAGGTGCTGGCGCAGATCTGCAAAACATAGACTAGACAAGTGCTCCCATGCAATCAAGTTGTAGAGCCCCTGAAAATCTGTTACACTACTGCCCTTCACTCAACCATCCAGAGACCTGCAGAACACATCCACACATTCCAACCAAGTGTTGGCATCAGACTTCTTACTGGACCTGAACTGATCCCTGTACTTTTCAGGAGTAAGACCATACTTCGTGAGAAGGGCATCCTTCATGTCAGCATAGGTGAGGTGATACCCCTTACCCAAAGCTATCAGAGCATCCCTTGCTTCTTCCGGGAAAAGTGGCCACAATCCTGCTCCCCAATTCTCCTCAGGGACCCCATTCATGTGTATGGCTGCCTCGTAACCCTGAAACCACCTTTGTATGTCATCCCCCTTCTTGAACTCCTTGCCTACGTTCTTGGGAATGTGCACAATCCTGTCTGCCTTTCTGGACGAATTGCTGCCACCATCTGAGCCTGACTTACTCCTAAGTTCTAGCTCCTTCAGTTCTCTCTCATGCTCTAAGAGCATCTTCCTCTCCTCTAGGGCCAATCTCTTCTCCTCCCGCTCACTCTCCAGCCTGAGCTTCTGCAGCTCAAACTGCCTTGCCTCCCGCCTGTCCTCCAGCTCCTCTGGGTACAGACTGCTGCTGCCTGACCTGGCGGGTTCCCCCTACCCAAAAGCACATCCACCCTGGAAATAGGCTCCTCCGCCTCCTCACTGAGATTACCAGGCTGCCCATTGGCATGTCTGGCTGCTACCCAGGCCCTCAGCGCCTTCTGTAGCTCCTCCTTCCTTGTGAGGCCTTTAATTTGGACTTTCAGGTTTTTACAAATCGCTTGTAGCTCCTTTACGGCGTAGGATTCCAACCTATCCTCCTCAAAGATAACTTCCAGAGATGCAACGGATGATGCAATTGATTCAGGCATGACAAAAGTAGTGAGTTGAAAACTGGCAAGATCAAAAATAGGCCAAAAGAAAAAGAACCAGTATGTGGTACGTAATGGTCTGCGATATGGTAGTAGTGCACACCAATCACTGTAAGTCAAGTGCAAACACAAGTCCTATCCTCACCGCTGACAACCAATGTTAGAAATGGGATCTCTAGTTGGCAAGGGCTTGCACCTTTGTCCAAGTAGGGACCCTTCTTCCTAGTCAGGGTAAGGGTGCTACACTCGTGAAGTAACCCCTGCTCACCCTCGTGGTAGCTTGGCACGAGCAGTCCGGCTTAATTCAGAGGCAGTGTGTAAAGCATTTGCACATAACCAACAGTAATACAGTGTAAGCACTACAAACTGACACCACACCAGTTTAGAAAAATAACCAATATTTTATATACTCAAGACAAGACCAATTACGACAAAAATCCACAATACTATACTTTAAAAACGAATACTTGATAAGGTAACTTCTTCTTTGCAGGAATAGTCCAAAAACAAAGTTCGTACGAGTCGGTAGCTCCGTCCGAGCCTACCGCGATGCTGAAAACCACAGAGTCTAACAGTTCCAGCCGACCGCGTCGATACGGGCCAGCAGAGTCATGAACAGACTCGGTTACAGTACCTTTCTCGTTGTGGCTGGTACGGTGTGTACGAGCCGGTCGGCGTCCGTCGCGGTTGCGGTGCAAGACGGAGCGATGCAAGGTGCGGTGTCCCTCGATGCGGTGCAGGCAGCGGCTCGATGAGCGTCGTGCAGACGGAGTCGGTGAGTCCAAGGCGTGCGATGCAGGGTGAGACGATGCTCGATGCGGTGCTGACAGGTTGCGATGCAGGCGACCAAGCCGGAGTGCGGGAGCTGGCGTCGGACAGCGGTGCGAGTCGGAGCGGTGCGTCGCAGACGTGCGAGCGGTGCCCCAAATGCGATGCGGTCACGACTCTTGAGCCAGTTGCAGCGACCGCGTCGGTCGGGTCCGGCTGGTTCAGTGAAGCGATGCGATGCGAACTGCGGTGCCCACAGGTCACGGTGCAAGCAGCGGCTCGATGTTGGCGGCGTCGGACGTCGCCACGGTGAGACCAGGGTTGCGATGCGAAGCGGGGCGATGCGGTCTGCGGTGCAAACAGATCACCGGCCAGGGATGGATTCGGTTGACGGAGTCGGTTGCAGTTCCCTTCCTCTGTGGCAACTGAAACAGCGTTCCAGAAGCGGTACCCAGAGGCTTGTGAAGTCTTTGCAGTCCCTGAGACTTCTTAACAGGAGGCCAGCTCGGTTCCAGGCCCTTGGAGATACTCAGCACAAGATTGTAGAAAGTTCAGTCCAGTCCTTTCACTGCCCAAGACAGAAGCAGCAACTGCAGGCCAACCCAACAAAGCAACAACACAGCAAAGGGGCAGTACTCCTCCTGGCAGCTCTTCCAGCTCTTCGTCTTGGCAGGTTCCTTGATTCCAGCGAGATCTAAATTCATGGGGTCAGGGCCCCAATATCTATATCCCAAATTCCTTTGTTCTCTGAAGGCAGAGAGGCCTTTGCCTAGTTCAAACCAGTTCTGGAGCACTTTGTTGACAAGTCTCCGTCCCTTCTTTCAGTGAGTAGGCCAGGGACATCAGACGCACCACAGGAGGTGGAGCCAGCATTGTGGAGGGAAGGCACTGTCCTATTCAGGGCCCAGGTGCGACCCCTCCCACCCATCTACATGTAGATCTTGCTATTCAGCCCTGTGCTGACTCACCCTGTCTCCTGGCATCCCCCAGCCCCTGTCACTCACATTCCAGACAAGGAATACACAACTTCGCAGAGGCAGGCTTGGATGGTTAGACATGAAAATACCCACTTTCTAAAAGTGGTATTTTCAAACACAATGTTAAAACCAACTTCACTAAAAGATGCATTTTATCATTCTGAGTCCAGGCATACTAAACTCGAATTTCTACCACGTTCCCGGGGTCAGTTAGGATTATAAGCTGTAATAATCAAAACTGCCCGTTCTGGCCTATGGGGAACAGGTAGCCTTGCAATAGTGAAAAACGAACTAGGCTGTAATTCACTATCAGGACATGCCGCACACACCCGGGCATGTCCTACCTTTCGCATACAACGCACCCCTGCCCACAGGGGTACCTTGGGCCTACCTTAGGGGTGACTAACATGTAGCAAAGGGAAGGTTTAGGGACTTGCAAGTGTGTGCACTTGCCAAGTCGACATGGCAGCCCCAGGCTGCGCACAGGCTCTGCGGTGGCAGGCCCGAGTTACACTTTACGGGCTGTCTGCGTGGGTGGCACAATCCCGTGCTGCAGCCCACCAACAGCATTTGGTCTATAGGCCCTGGCACTCGCAGTGCACTTTACAAGGGACTGACAGATAAACCAAATAGGCCAATCATGGAAACACCAATCCATAACACATTTTATACAGGAGCACTTGCACTTTCCCACTGGACAGCAGTGAGGAAAGTGCGCAGAATCATTACACCAGCAAAAACAGAGTCAAAACCGGGAGGTCAGAAAGCAAAAAGTCAGGGGAAACACGCCAAAAGATGCCAAGTCTAACACATACCTATCCTAAAGTAGTCCTATCCTTGAAGGTTATGTGCATGATAAACATTCCTGCTAGAGGAATAGGGTACTTATTGTATCCCTCAGGGCTTACATCAGGAGATAACATAGTATAATCTTTGTCCTGAAAATGTTCTTTAACTGTAGTTTCATTTATCAATGTATAAGGAGAGCAGGAATCAGCGAAAACAGTGGAAAAACTCCATCCAGTAATATTTTACATGTAGGATATGTCGTTACAGGATTTCCCAAACCCACTAGCACTCTGGAATACAATATCTTTCTTCTGCAGGTCTTCATCATTGTGTAACTATTTTTCTCTTATCCGTACATACCTTTGCAAAATGTCCTATTTTGTTGCACTTTCTGCATGTCACCCCTCTTGCTGGACACTTAGGGTTATTAGCCAAGTGGCTAGTATTCTCACATCTATAACATTTCAATCTATCATTTTCAGTCTTTTGTTTATATACATCCAAAACATTCACCTTACCTTTGTCAGTTTTTCCAGAAACCTTGTGTATATTGCTATCAGTTACTACATTAGTTTCTACAGATTCCTTAATTTCTTTCATACACGGTGCCGTATGATCTATGCTTTTAGCTATGTCTATAGCCTGGTTTAAGTCTGGGTTTTCTGCTAACTGTTTTTCTTGGACTTTAATATCTGTTGTGCACCTTACTAGTGGATTTTTTATAAGTGAGTCCGTAATTGGCCCAAAATCACAGGTGGTTGATAACCCTCTTAGAACTGCAATGTAATTAACCACATTTTCATTCTTTCCTTATGATCTAGAAAATAATTTATGACATTCTAATACAACATTAATCTTTTCCCCAAACTGTTCTTCCAATTTCTTGAGGGTCTTTTGATATGTGTCTAACTGTATGTCGGCTTGTGCATTTTCTTCACTCTCTTGCCCCTCAGTATTAAATTCAGGCAAATCATCAAAAATCTCTCTAGCACACATTCCTAAACTATGTCAAAGTATAGGCTGTTCACACACTGAGGAGAATCTGGGGCCGATTCCGATTCGGGCCGGGAATCTCTCCGACCGAGCCGGACCCGGAGAGATTTCCGACCGAATCGGACCCTAGCAGTCCGACCGAACGAGTACGATGCGCATGTATGCTATCGGACTCGATTCGGTCGGACTCCCATTGAAGTCAATGGGAGCCAGTCGTACGACGCGTACACGGGCTCCCATTGACTCAATGGGCACGACGCGAACAAGGGCACCCCCTACAGCATGTTCTCGTCAATGTGGGTCGCACCGTACATGCACGTGTAGGGGGGACCCATGTGTCCCCCCTGTGTGCGACTCGCATGCCTACGCTTCCAGGGGGGTCCGACACGGACCCCCAAAGTGCGGCTCCGACAGCTCCTTGGAGCCGGGCTGCGCGAGTCGGTCGGAGCGGTCGAGGTGCGCATCATACTTACCCGGCCGGGGAACGTCTCCATTGCGAGGTGCGCGTCGTCCCCGTGCGAGTCGGTCGGAGCGGTCGGGTCCTGCGAACGAGTCGGTCGGAGATTTCGCGAGCGCACGCATCGTACTCGCTCGCCCGGACGCACGTACGACTCGGTCGGGAAATAGGGCTCCGAATCGGATCCGGTTAAGCCGAATCCGATTCGGTGCCCTACCGGCCGAGATCGGAATCGGCCCCTCTATCTCCTCCAATGGCAATAAGGTAAGACTCAAATAATTTAATCCATCTCTTCCAGGGAATCAATGGAGGGGTTAACCCAGGACATTTAAGAAAGCAGGAGGTTGCGACATTGCAAACGAAGCCATAATAATAATATACATTTCTGAACACAAGAGAATACAAGAAAAAAAACAATAAACTGCTGCGAAGTGGGAGCTTAATAGGAAACTGTTTGAGATGATAGTCGCAAAAGTCATATTTTGTAGATATTATTTTACCCACAATGTAATAACTTGGGTAAACTAAGCAAAGAAAGGTGCAGGTGTAATACTTCCAATTGGAATTCATGCTTCTTTTCTCATACGTGTATTAGAACATATGCTGAGTACTTCTAATAGTCAAAGAATACCCCACACTATCCTGTATTTATTATTAGCCAATGGAGGAAAACAAACAGCGAGAATCAGTGTGGATGTGGGGCAGTTGGAGAGGTGTGGAGTGGCGTAGAGTGGAATAGCGTATAGTGGAGTGGCGTACAGTGGTGTGGCGTATGGATGTATGTGAAATTTAGCAGCAATGTAGATTATGGTGTTCAGAGTAACGCAAAACAGCGAATTGCGCTGCCTTGCATTTCTCCAGCTTTACCAATAAATGCAGGGCCACGCATGGTGGACTTGTGTTGCTTTGTAAATCTGACTCAAGTATTGTGTTGCCCATGCAACACTATGCATGATGCCTCCACAATGCAATAAGGCAGCTAGACCTTAGTTTTGGGCCATGGTATACAGCAATAACTTTGCAGTATACCGTGGTACAAGGTGACGACAAGCCAGTATATGATTGAGTAATGGCTGTTTTTAGAGAAAGAAAAGGCAGTCATACTGTTTTTAAGTACACTATAGCTGTGTTCAGTGTTAGGGCCTTAGATATAGGTAAGTAGTAGGTCCCTGCCTATTTCCACTTTACAAAAGAGGTAATAGGTAGGTACATTCATTTATATTTTTTAAATTTTTTTAAAACGTTTATGGACATGTACCATGGCAGTTCCACGAAAAATTGTGAAATTCCGCCAAAGTATTGCGGTGACAGATATCACTAAGTTAAAATCCCTTACAACTCAAAAACTACTTACCTTACTAAACTGCAGTAACCAAAAAGTATCATCTGTGTACCATAATGTGTAATCCTGCCAAATTTCATGTAAATCTGTTCAGCCATTTTCACATTACATCACATACAATAGTCTATGGAAAATGCATTGGGGAAAGAGCACGTTTTGGGACCCCCCTTTTATCTTTGCACCCCCTTAATGATTCACCTCAAAAATTTACAGCATCTCAAAATGCAGACAACGCCATAGGTCTAGATCTTTTTGTGGTGATTAGTCAAACGGGTGGAAAGTTATCAGGGAGCTAAAATCCGAGGAATTCCTATCTCTGGGAATACTAACTATAACTACAGAGTGACAATCAGATTTAATCTGATTACTTTATTTTTATCTATCGTATTTGTTATGTATTTGTTTATTGGTTTACATAATCATGTGACCATAAATGTGTCTTTTAGTTGTTCATACAGTAATTCTGAAACTTTACATATGCAGTCTTGTTTATTTTGGGGGCTTCCATGCTACTTTTAGTAGGATTGTGCTACAGATGAAGCCCAAAGTGAATGAAAGCCAGATTGTTGTTATAAAAATTTGGATTATATTTTTTTTCCTAGTGGCCATTTATCACGTCCTCCAAATAATAGTTTGTGTAGCTCACTGCTAGGTCACTTTTTCATGTTGTTGCACAGGGGTGCATAAGGAAATGGTATTTGCTTGGATTATTGGGCAAAGTTTTATTATGTGAGCCAGACAGCTTGCAAAGAAAACGTATGTAGATTAAGATGTATTTTCTTTGTTATGCATTTGTTTATAGGTTCCCATTAGTATGTGACCATAAATGGGTCTTTCAGTTGTTCATGTGGTAAATCTGAAACTTTACATATGCAGTCTAGTTTTTTTTTTTTTCGGGGGCTTCCTTGCTACTTTTAGTAGTAGTGGGCTACACAGAAATCATTAAGTTGTTGGCCCTCATAACCACTTCATAACATCACTTGTAATAGCAAAAAGAATCATCTAGATAGTCTAATGTACATTGCTGTGAAATGTCATAACAATCCATTCAGACGTTTTGCTGCTACATAAAATACAAAAGTCTATGTAAAATGCATTGGAGTGTAAGTGTGTTTTGGGACCCTCCCTTTTTTCTTTGCACCCCCTTGACCAAACACCGCCAAACTTTCAATCTTTCACCAATGTAAAGGGTGCAATAGGTCTGCGACGTTTTCCGAAGATTCATAAAACGGTTGCAAAGTTATTAAGGGAGACAAATCAGAGGAATTCCTATATATGGCAACCCTAACTAACTACTGCCACTCTGCAACATATATATATATATCATGTGATCAAGTCCCCTGTGAGGGACGAAACGCGTCATGGCTGCTGTGATCTGTTGGGAGCCACAATAAAATAGCCAGCAGATTAAACTACGGTGGTCCGTGCTCTTTCTTTTGCCAACGGAAGTGAGTGAGACGAGAAGGAGTTGTTTTGGGGAGATATATATATATATATATATATTGTTAAACAAAGGAACCTCGGTTCGAAGAGGCACACTGAAACCGGATCCTCATTATGGCAAAAGGATTCACTTCACTTTGGAGTTTAAAATAATCAAGCCTTACGCGTTTCAGAGCATTTTGCGCTCCTTGTTCACAGGCATTCCATGTCGTGGCGCAGGTAAATGAAAGGAGCACTTCGACCAGCATGCAATTTATTTTACCTTTCAATAGACAACAGGTGAGTATTGCAGATGCAGCATGCTGGGATCTGTAGTTTGTACTTTTTCCTTAGTAGGTTTTATTGTGCTCATTTCGAATTATTTACCAACAGTGTGTCCTGCACTCTGACATTGTCATTTGGATATTAATATCACCCTCAGTGAGCCTCCGCAGTTGAAGATCTTCCATAATTATGCCATCCGTTTTCACCACTCGGAGACTTAGCACAGTTCTGTGTCTCCGTGGCCCCTCACAGTTCAAGGACGGTGCACTCTTCACGGCTTGGCCTGCCGTAATTAATTTTGTTAAACAAAGGAACCTCGGTTCGAAGAGGCACACTGAAACCGGATCCTCATTATGGCAAAAGGATTCACTTCACTTTGGAGTTTAAAATAATCAAGCCTTACGCGTTTCAGAGCTTTTGCGCTCCTTGTTCACAGGCATTCCATGTCGTGGCGCAGGTAAATGAAAGGAGCACTTCGACCAGCATGCAATTTATTTTACCTTTCAATAGACAACAGGTGAGTATTGCAGATGCAGCATGCTGGGATCTGTAGTTTGTACTTTTTTCCTTAGTAGGTTTTATTGTGCTCATTTCGAATTATTTACCAACAGTGTGTCCTGCACTCTGACATTGTCATTTGGATATTAATATCACCCTCAGTGAGCCTCCGCAGTTGAAGATCTTCCATAATTATGCCATCCGTTTTCACCACTCGGAGACTTAGCACAGTTCTGTGTCTCCGTGGCCCCTCACAGTTCAAGGACGGTGTACTCTTCACGGCTTGGCCTGCCGTAATTAATTTTGTTAAACAAAGGAACCTCGGTTCGAAGAGGCACACTGAAACCGGATCCTCATTATGGCAAAAGGATTCACTTCACTTTGGAGTTTAAAATAATCAAGCCTTACGCGTTTCAGAGCTTTTTGCGCTCCTTGTTCACAGGCATTCCATGTCGTGGCGCAGGTAAATGAAAGGAGCACTTCGACCAGCATGCAATGCACTAAGGATAAAACTATGCTCGGCATTGGACTGCAATTCCCAGCATGCTATAATATGATGCACTAAGCAGAAACCCACTGAGGGTAATTAATTAATTGAGCATGCGGCCATGAAAATAAAAGAGAGCCTGGCTGTTGAATCTTGTGAAGCAAAGCCTATGATTAAGATGCCTTTGGCATCGAAACGCGTCAGGCAGCAAAATTAACTTTTGGGTGCCAAGGAAAGTCGGAAATGAAGACCGGATGGTCGACTTGCAGCCGAGTGCCTTCCTGAAGCTGCAGGGCATTTTGGTGGACAACATTTTTACACGACGGTCCGGTCGTGAGGAGGAGCACCATCTCTGTGATGAAAGGAGAGGCTGTGTCATGGAACTGTTCCGTGAATTACCAGCGCTGTAAGTCTTATGTAAACAGACTCACCTTGATGCCCCGAGACCTACTAAGGGAAAGAAGCTTTTTAAAAATGTGCAATTTGTCAACAGCAATCCACTAAGGATAAAACTATGCTCGGCATTGGACTGCAATTCCCAGCATGCTATAATATGATGCACTAAGCAGAAACCCACTGAGGGTAATTAATTAATTGAGCATGCGGCCATGAAAATAAGAGAGAGCCTGGCTGTTGAATCTTGTGAAGCAAAGCCTATGATTAAGATGCATTTGGCATCGAAATGCGTCAGGCAGCAAAATTAACTTGTGGGTGCCAATGAAAGTCGGAAATGAAGACCGGATGGTCGACTTGCAGCCGAGTGCCTTCCTGAAGCAGCAGGGCATTTTGGTGGACAACATTTTTACACGACGGTCCGGTCGTGAGGAGGAGCATCATCTCCCTGATGAAAGGAGAGGCTGTGTCATGGAACTGTTCCGTGAATTACCAGCGCTGTAAGTCTTATGTAAACAGACTCACCTTGATGCCCCGAGACCTACTAAGGGAAAGAAGCTTTTTAAAAATGTGCAATTTGTCAACAGCAATCCACTAAGGATAAAACTATACTCGGCATTGGACTTCAATTCCCAGCATGCTATAATATGATGCACTAAGCAGAAACCCACTGAGGGTAATTAATTAATTGAGCATGCGGCCATGAAAATAAAAGAGAGCCTGGCTGTTGAATCTTCTGAAGCAAAGCCTATGATTAAGATGCATTTGGCATCGAAACGTGTCAGGCAGCAAAATTAACTTGTGGGTGCCAAGGAAAGTCGGAAATGAAGACCGGATGGTCGACTTGCAGCCGAGTGCCTTCCTGAAGCTGCAGGGCATTTTGGTGGACAACATTTTTATACGACGGTCCGGTCGTGAGGAGGAGCACCATCTCGTGATGAAAGGAGAGGCTGTGTCATGGAACTGTTCCGTGAATTACCAGCGCTGTAAGTCTTATGTAAACAGACTCACCTTGATGCCCCGAGACCTACTAAGGGAAAGAAGCTTTTTAAAAATGTGCAATTTGTCAACAGCAATCCACTAAGGATAAAACTATGCTCGGCATTGGACTTCAATTCCCAGCATGCTATAATATGATGCACTAAGCAGAAACCCACTGAGGGTAATTAATTAATTGAGCATGCGGCCATGAAAATAAAAGAGAGCCTGGCTGTTGAATCTTCTGAAGCAAAGCCTATGATTAAGAAGCATTTGGCATCGAAACGTGTCAGGCAGCAAAATTAACTTGTGGGTGCCAAGGAAAGTCGGAAATGAAGACCGGATGGTCGACTTGCAGCCGAGTGCCTTCCTGAAGCTGCAGGGCATTTTGGTGGACAACATTTTTATACGACGGTCCGGTCGTGAGGAGGAGCACCATCTCCGTGATGAAAGGAGAGGCTGTGTCATGGAACTGTTCCGTGAATTACCAGCGCTGTAAGTCTTATGTAAACAGACTCACCTTGATGCCCCGAGACCTACTAAGGGAAAGAAGCTTTTTAAAAATTTGCAATTTGTTAACAGCAATCCACTAAGGATAAAACTATGCTCGGCATTGGACTGCAATTCCCAGCATGCTATAATATGATGCACTAAGCAGAAACCCACTGAGGGTAATTAATTAATTGAGCATGCGGCCATGAAAATAAAAGAGAGCCTGGCTGTTGAATCTTGTGAAGCAAAGCCTATGATTAAGATGCATTTGGCATCGAAACGCGTCAGGCAGCAAAATTAACTTGTGGGTGCCAAGGAAAGTCGGAAATGAAGACCGGATGGTCGACTTGCAGCCGAGTGCCTTGCTGAAGCTGCAGGGCATTTTGGTGGACAATATATATAAATATATATATATATATGATTGAGAAAGGCTGCTGTGTCAGCCGAAACGCGTCTCTCCTTTCTGCTGGGTCGGAGGAGGTCCATTACAATAAAAAAGCCCTAATCCAACAGTCCTTGTGTGCGTGCTCTCTTCATATATATATTTTTTTTTTTACAGAGCCCAACTTTCACCTCTAAGGTATCCTGGTGCATGCTTCTTACAGTAAGGCTACTAAATTAGACGGGAAACTTAACCATAAATGCAAGGGATAACCATGTTTTCAGGTCTTTCCTAAAATGAAGGAGATAAGTATTGTTTCTCAGTGCCACTGGTAGTTTATTCCAGAGCTGAGCTGCTTTCACCTAGAAGGCTCATCCTCCTTGCTTTAGCTTTCGAAATTTGTGAATGCACAGTAGGTTTGTATTTGAAGAACTTAGGTTCCTTGACAGGACATACCGTTTGAATTTCCTTTGCAATAAGTTCGGTCCTTTTCCCCGAACGGCTTTGAACACTAGGCACAAAGATTTGAAAATTATCCTTTCCTTTATTGGAAGCCAGTGCAGCTCTCTCATTGCTGCTGAAGAGGATGACAATCAAGGGGGTCGATTCCGATTCGGGCCGGAAATTTCTCCGACCGAGCCGGACCCGGAGAGATTTCCGACCGAATCGGACCCGTGCAGTCCGACCGAACGAGTACGATGCGGCCGTATGTTATCGGACACGAGTCGGTCGGACTCCCATTGAAGTCAATGGGAGCCGGTCGTACAACGCGTACGCGGGCTCCCATTGCCTCAATGGGTGCGAGGCGGACAAGGGCGCCCCCTACAGCGAGTACGCCGCGAGGCGCCCGGCGGCGTACACGCACAGGTAGGGGGACCCTTGGGTCCCCCTGTGTGCGCCTCGCACGGGTACGCGTACAGGGGGTCCGACACGGACCCCCAAAGTACGGCTCCGACAGCTCCTACGAGCCGGAGTGCGCGGCTCGGTCGGACTGCTCGCGGCGCGCATCGTACTTACCCGGCCGGGAAACGTCTCCATTGCGCGGTGCGAATCGGGTCCGACCGAGTCGGTCGGAGCGGTTCGAGTCCGAGCGAGTCGGTCGGAGTTGTCGGGACGCCCGGACGAGTCGGTCGGGGAATTCGCATCGTACTCGCTCGGCCGGACCCGCGTACGGTTCGGTCGGGAATCAGGCTTTCGCATGGCTTTTTTCCCGACCGAATGGTATTGGGTGCGCCTCCGACCGAGATCGGAATCGGCCCCTTAGTCTGTTTAGAGCCAGCTTTGCTGCTGCAGCTTGTCCTCTGTACAGTATTTTTATTAGGCAATCTGGTATTCCTAGCAGCAGTGCATTACAATAGTCAAGTCTACTTAAAATTGTAGCTTGCACAATCAGTTTTCTGGCTAATGTTGGTAAAATGGGTAATAGTTTTCTTAGATTGCATAGCAATGCAAAGCATGCAGCTGCTGTCTTGTTCACATGGCTCTCCATTGAAAGCTTATTATCAGTAGTTACCCCAAGACTACGAACCATCATTGCTGTTTTCAAATCTTCATCCTTTGCCAGCGGCCAAAAGTTATCTGGGAGTTCCCTTGGGATTTTAGTGGCTGAGCAACATAAAATGTCTGTCTTTTCTCCATTAAATTTTAGGAAGTTGTTGGTCAGCCATTTTTCAATATCCTTTATGCAATTGTAGAAGGGGTCCAGTACATCTGTTTCATGGTTTCCTATAGAAAGGATTGATCCAGCGCTATCAATAACATTTCTTCTCCTATATGCTTTGGACGTCCAGGTACAAATATCCCTTTTTCCACAACTTATATCCATATGACGGTGGGGCCCATAACACCGCATAAACATTCACTCTCTCATATATTCCCTGGATTTCATCCGTTTTACTTAGGAGAAAACAGTAAATGATTTGCTGGAAGGAGACGGGATACCTTTTAAAACAACATAATACTCTCAAACCTTAAGGTATTCCGCTCATTGGTCGATGGACCAACTAGTAGGAATCAGTTGATGGTGATTAAGACCAGCTCAATCACTATAAACCTTTAAACATTTATATTTATCATTGAGCTAAAGAACCACAGACTCATTGTTTTAAAGATAATAAAGTTTATCTAATCTTTAGAAGCATGAATAAGTTTCAAATTTATTATTCAGATTAATACATTTATCATCATTATAAGAATAAATTTAAGTTGCAATGCATACCTATTAGAGGAAAAACAAAGTTCGTCACAGCAATGAATTCAGATCACAGCATAGAACTCCCGAAAAACTGTCTATCTGTCCTGTAAAACAGGCCTTCTTGACGGATCACCTATATGGTGTTTCCCGCCACAATCCAGTTCTTTTCCCTTATAGTATTTAAGAATAAAAGGTCTAATAATATTAAAAATGGAAAAATCTATTAAAGCAAAAAGGTTTCTCCATCAGCAGCGCCCCGTGCTCAATGAAAATATAAAACAGCGGCTCCCGCAGCAACAACACCAGCAAAAAGCAGTAGCATCAGATCCCCCCTCCCTCAGAGTAGGTCTTCTTATACACTAATACTAGCTTACTAAGTGAAAATGTTACATCTTTGGGGGCGAGATTCTCTCTAATTGGTCCATTTGGGGTCAGTATACATCTCATTATGAATATCCTTGCTCCAACCAGTTCTTTGTGGAAAGTTCATACTTCTGTCGTTTCTCACGGGTTCATGACATTACCCATCCGCACATTGGTCTCTATCTGTATCCTTTTCTGATACTTTAAGTTGAACAGTTCATTGTTCATTCACGTATTCACTGCCACTTCTCACGCTTTTCGCAATGTCCTTCTTTGGCACACGCTTGTATAATAAGGTCATCGCAGCCTTGACCAAGCTTCCATCCTAGGCTTTGGGACGGTCACATGATCCCTCTGTTCACAGCCTTTCTCATTCACGGAAACCATTTGCGCCTGCGTACTCTAGCTTGCTTGCCTCGGCAGCCATTTTACATCGCGGCACAACAGGCCTAAGCGAACTATATTATAAAGATAAACAGAACATAGTTAAGAATAAAGAATATAAGCCTTTTCGTTTCCCTCCCATCATTCTACGTACCCCAATTAAGTGTTACCTAGCAAAAGCGACATATAAAGCTATTTCTTACTTACCAACCGCTTTACTTTGCCACCACACAGTTTATTTTCAAGCACAAATCCTGCAATTATTATTCTAATTAGTACGCAAATCATTAGATTTATGTTATCCACGTTAACAAATGTAAGTAAATTAGTTTGCACGGATATAGCGTGTTATCCATAACCCTTATCATGAGACATACATGGTTGGTTATTTACTGAGACGAACCTGTGTGTTAATTATTCAACATAAATATTAGGAGGTTACATTTTTTCGTTTACCCTGCTCCATCAACTCCCCTTTTTGGTGATTTTTAATATCAGCACAAAAACCCATGTTACACAATTTTGTCAGATAGCATATTTCTTGTCCAGTTTGTTTTTGTTAGTTTACACAACTGTATCCCTTTCATCTTGTCTCTTTGTTTTCTTATACATGTTTTCTTTTATTTCTTCTAGCTCTATTTCACCCATCTCTCTTTCTCTTTCTTTATCTTATTTTCCTTTTCTATTTTATTCTGTCTTTTTCTTCTCTTTATACATACTATAATCAATTTTAATACTAGGACTATTAGTACTATTATGGTCGCTATTATTATGATTTTCCCTATTACTAATCTACTCATTCTAGTAAACCAATTTATTACTGAGGAAAAACTCTTACCAAGTTTTCCCAATGCATTTTCAACCTCCAGTGGACCAAGTTCTTTGTGCAAATTGGTAATATTCTTAATATACTTTTGTATATTTTCACTTTTATCTGGAATGTAAGTGCAACAATGTTGGACTTTCAGCATTCCACAGACTCCACCCTCTTTTGCCAAAAGAATGTCAAGGGCAAGTCGATTTTGCATCACCATAGCTCTCATGGCAACCATTTCGGTATTTACCATCAAGAACCCTCCAGCAGTATCTGTAGATAAACGATCTACTACTGTGGATAACTTCCGAATTTTAAATGCATTCAAAGATATTCCCACTGCTGGTATCAATGCTCCAAAAATATCACCTACTATTTCTGAAAAGCTCTCCCTTTTTCTACGTGTAAATGTCTTTACCATTTCGTGTGTTCCTTTTTCTGTTCTAACTACATGAAAAATCTTTGGAAAGACCAGGCCTAAGTAACATGATCCATACCAATGGTCCGGCAACCTGTAATAAGCTCTGTTACCGCAAATATAATAGATCCCAGGAAATATTGGATCTTTTCCCCCTTTGAATCCCCAACCTCCTAAAATGTTATAATTGTCTTGGCAATCACTGGAACCCACGAAATAGTTGTCATATCTTGTTCTATTTCTTCTAATGCACAACCTTCCCTGTTGAGGCCAATCCAGAGACATAGATGCATTTGTCTTTTTCTTGTCATGATTTTCTTCCTCAAACGCCCAAAGAGGTGTTTTTGTCTCTTCTATCACTTTTCTCTGAAATTTTACTCTTCTATCCTCGACCATTTCTAACAACACCTTTTCTTCATTCCTTAACTCACAGGTAAGGTTGTTTTTAACTATATCATCTAATGTTAGAATTTTATTTTCTATGAAAAATTCACCAAACGTTCTTGCTTCTTTCACTTTGTTTAGTTCAGAAATTAAAGGAATCTCTGCAAAAATCTTATCTATATCAGTATAATAATATTCTAATCTTCCTGTCTTGTAAAATAGACTTGCTAAAACACTACATGTTATTCCATACGTCAAAGGAAGGTGATGATAGGTCACACCTTCTGCAACAGATGCAGGCAATTGCATACAAACGTAACAATCTCTCACATCCATTGTTTCTACATACTCATATAATAATTTAGTAAAAACATTCTGTTATTGATTTGTCCTTATGTAACTCTGCACTATTTTTTAATATAGCTGTTTCCTGCATGTTCGCTCCCTTTTCTATCTCTGTGTTATTCTTTAATATAGACGTCTCTTCTACAGCTATTCTAATTGGAATGGTGATTGCTAAGATAATCCATACGGTCATTAATAATCCTGTACAAAAGAAGCACATCTTACACCATCTACGTAAGAACTCACATCCACATGTTCTATTTTTAGTATCTACCATTCTGTTCTATTACCTATCTTATAATATGTACAGAAAATGTGTCACCACACCTCAGAAATGACCTCTTAGCCACCCTACGCTCTCACTTTGTCTCGTTTGGTACTTTCTTTAGTTCTTTTCAGAACTCTTTCTTGTCAAATCCAGTGTTTTGTCCAGTCCGGTAGAAATTTGTTCAAATTTCTTTACATTTGTTGCACTTCACATTCACCCATTAAATTGTAGCTTTGTTCCGGGTTCTCGTGAGTGATCTCTTCTTTTTTGATATCAGTCAACGCAATGTATAGCCATTCAGGCGATTTATACTTTAGATTAGCTTTCTTCACTCTTTTTGTTTTCTGTAAGTGTTTTCCTCCTTGTCTTTCTTGCTCCTTTTGACTTGTTATTTCATTTACTTGTTCTGCATTCTTTCCATCTAACCTTATGATCTTGTATCTCAATCTCTTAACTTCGTGGGGCCAATTGTCTCCTTTTCTTGGCCTTTTGGTTCACTTTCTTTTTCCTCTCTTTCTGTTCTCCAAGTTCTCTTTCTCGACTCTAGTTTCTGGTTTCTTTCTTCTCCACTTTCTTCTGACTCTGTTTCAGTCCTTTCTTTATTGTCTCTTATCTTAATTTTTAGAATTTCACTTCCTTTATTTGTTTTTGATTTTCCTCGTGTTTTCCTTTGATCACCTACTTCTGTCCCTCCTCGAGGTTCTTCCGAATTTGTGTCAATCTCTCTATCTGTTTCTGAATTTCCCTGTTTCTTTGTTCGCCGATCTGTCCCTACTGCTCCTCGGGGGTCTTCCGATTCTTCTACCTTTCTATTTGAAACTGTCCCTTCTTCGTCTATTAATATAATTTCTGAAGGATCTTCACCATAACTTGTACTTGGTTGCTCACTGTTACTATCTTTTTGCTCAGTTTCTTCTTTTATGCTATCAAATTTCCAAAATCTTTTCAGATTTTCATCACCGTCAGAATGCTCTGTATCAGATGCTGAACTAGTGTCTGATATTTCCAGATTTCGACTCACATGTCGATCTTCAGATTCTGGAACTTTTGCTATTTCCTCCTCTCCTCCTGTCGTTACACTTGTACTTGGGTCTTCCAGATGTCGACTTACAGGTCGATCTTCAATTTCTGGAGCCCTGTTCGTCTCTTCCTCTGCATCAGATGCTGAACTGGTATCTGATATTTCCAGATGTCGACTCACAGGTCGAGCTTCAGGATCTGGAACTCTGATGGTGTGGCAGGCGTGTACCCAGTGTTTTACTCCTGCACATTTGACTGCAGTTGTTGTCACCAGGATCACTTGTCGTGGTTGGTCCCAGCGAGGAACCAAACAGTTTCTTCTTCGGTGGACTTTTATGCGGACCCAATCTCCTGGATTCAAGTCATGAGCTGGTTTTCTTTCAAGAGTGGTCGCATCCGGTCCAACCTGATGAAACACAGAACGTACCACATCAGCCAATCCTTTGCAATAATCCAACACGAGATCATCAGTTATAGTCAGTAGTTTGTTGACAGGTACATGTGCTTGCCTCATTGCTCGTCCCATGATTATTTCGTGGGGACTAAGTCCTGTCTTTCTTTCAGGTATGCTTCTGATAGTCATTAAGACCAATGGCAAGGCATTTGGCCATTTGAGTCCTGTGGCTTGACACATTTTCCCTAGCCTGTTCTTTATTGTTCCATTCACTTGCTCTACTATTCCAGAAGCCTCTGGTCTGTATGCATAGTGCAATTTCTGTTTAATACTAAGTGCTTCACAAATCAGTTGAATCAATTCATTTTGAAAATGTGTTCCTCTATCTGTTTCAATCGTTACTGGAAAACCATACCTTGGAATGAATTCTCGCAGCATTAGTTTAGCTACTGTGATTCCATCATTCCTTCTGGTCGGGTATGCTTCCACCCAACGAGAAAACAAACAGACGACTACAAGAACGTATCTTAGTCTATTGCTTGGGGGCATTTCTATAAAATCCATTTGCATTCTCGTGAAAGGACCTCCCTCTCGTCCTATTGTTCCTAGACTCACTACTGTCTTTCTTCCTGGATTTAGCTGTTGACAGATAAGACATCTTTGACAAAGACTCTCAGCTATGGCTCTGAATTTTGGATTATACCATGTTTGCCTAAAAAGTCTGATCATTGCATCTCTCCCAATATGAGCTTGTCCATGGTACATCCGTGCCATGTCAGAAATCATGCTATCAGGCATAACTGGTCTTTCATCTCTGTAAACCCAAACATCATTTTCCTCCCGTTTTCTGCATCCTGCTTTTATCCAGCTATCTTTTTCCTCATCATCTGCTGCTTCCTGTAATTGTCTCACCTCATCCCATGTCTCGACAGGGTTAGTAAAAAGCAACGGACATGAAATATGCTCTCTCTCTCGGTTTCTGTTTAATGAGACTACATTTTTGGCACAGTACTGAGCTATTTCATCAGCAAACTTATTGCAGACAGTTATGTAGTCTTCCCCATTTTTATGTGCATTGCACTTTACCACCGCAATCTGTTTAGGCAGCTGTATCGCCTCAAGCAACTTTTTCACAAATTCACCATTTCTTATTGGGGTTCCTGCAGACGTCAAGAAACCTCTCTGGGACCAGATCTGCCCAAAATCGTGAACCACTCCAAAGCCATATTGGCTATCCGTGATTACTGTGACTCGGACATTCTTTCCCAATTTACATGCTTGAATTAGAGCAATCAACTCCGCTACTTGAGCAGAACGTATCCCTCTCAAACAAGATGCTTCCATTACAGCAGCTACGGTGCAAACTGCATATGCTGCACTCAGAACTCCATCATTCGTTCTCAAACATGAGCCATCCACGAACAGAATATAATCTGATTCCTTTAAAGGCTCATCCCGTCTATCGGGTCTCGGTTTTGTACAATATTCAAGTACATTCAGACAATCATGATCAACTTCATCCATTTCAATCACACTCTCTTCATCTGGCAATGATGTTGAAGGATTCACATTTATGCATCTGTCAATGGTGACATTGTCTGCACTCAAAATTACTTTTTCATACCTAGTCAGCCGACTATGTGTCATATATTGGGTTTTGGTTCTTGTCAAAAGAATTTCCACAGAATGAGGGACATATACTCTTAGTGGATATCCCATCAGAATGCCTTCACTCTGCTCCAGACTTACACAAGTAGCAGCAACTGCTTTCAAACATCCAGGCAACGCTTTTGCTACTGGGTCTAAGACAGCTGAAAAATATGCAATCGGTCTTTTCATGTTTCCGTGTCTCTGCACTAGGACTGAAAACGCACACCCATCTCTTTCACTACAATACAACTCAAAATCTTTTTCATAATCAGGCATTCCTAATGCCGGGGCTTCACACAGCTTTGTTTTTAGTTCTCTGAATGCTTTCATTTCCTCATCATTCATTTCAAAAGGATCTTTAACATCCTTCTTTGTCAATCTCTGTAATGGTTTTGCAATCAATGAAAATCCACTTATCCATTGTCGACAATATCCAACCATTCCTAGGAACATTCTTACTTCTCTCTGTGTCATTGGAGCTCTCATTCCTTGAATTATTTTTATCCTTTCAGTCGTTACCTTTCGCACTCCCTTTTCAATCTTGTGTCCCAAATATTGGACCTCTTGTTGACAAAACTGTAATTTTGATGGGGACACCTTATGTCCTCCTTTTGCTAAATGATTCAGCAAAGCAATTGTGTCAGTAACACATGCTTCCTTTGTTTTTGATGCCACCAATAGGTCATCAATATACTGAACCATCACGGATTTCTCTGGCATTTTTAAATCTTCCAATGATTTCTTTAGAATCTGATTAAAGATCGAGGGGCTTTCTGTATACCCCTGAGGAATTCGGCACCATGCCAAAATACGCTCTCCGAACATGAACGCAAATAATGGCTGGCTATCTGGATGTAATGGAATAGAGAAAAATGCATGGCACAAATCAATAACTGTGTACCATTCTGCTTCGCGTGGAATCTGGTATAGAATTACAGCAGGGTTTGGTACTATTGGGCAGCAAGGCACAACAATTTTGTTTACCTTTCTCAAATCCTGTACAATTCTATATGTTCCATTCAGCTTTTTCAGTCCCATTATAGGTGAATTACATGGGCTGCTCATTATTTCTCTCAGAATTCCTTGTTCAATCATTTTATTTATTACAGGTGTTATTCCTTCAATTATTTCTGGTGTCAATTTATACTGTGGCGTATTTGGGTAACTTGTTCCTTCTTTTACAGAGATTTTAACAGGGTCTACTCCTTTCATTAACCCTATATCTTCACCGGTAAAATCCAACACTTCCTGTTTCACCGTTTCTTTCAGTTCAATTGGGATTTTCTTTACGTCAAACACAGGGAACAACTCACTCACTTCTGACTCTAAATTTACCAATGTCATTTTATAGAGTACATCTTCATCTGGGGTTTGAAATGCAATCCCATCTGGAGTACAATAGATGGTGCAGTTCATCTTGCAAAGTAGATCGCGTCCTAATAGGTTCACAGGACTGCAATCACACACCACAAATCGGTGCATATCACTGAATGGCCCAATCTTTACCTCCACTAATTTGGTAAGAGGCGCCCTAATTTGCTGATTCGAAACACCCACGACTTGGATATTTTCACCTGAGAGAGGAAGGTTTGGAATGTCCACTGATCTAACAGTAGAACGGGTAGCTCCAGTGTCCACAAGGAATGTTACATTTGCACCATTCACTTCTCCATCCACAAATGGACCTGCTTGATTTACCTCTAGAGTTGCGCCAAGCACGCACTCTTCCTCCTCTCCTAGGCACCGTCATAAACTTTCATCCGACTCATTCCCATCCTGCCGTAACCAGTATTGAGATATGGCAGCTGCGCGCGGCAATTGTGTTACCTGCTCTCCTCCGTAGAATCCTGTTTCTGCACTGTATCTCTGTGGATTGACACTCTTGGGAAGTGGTGGTTGAGGCACCTGACTTTGCTGATTAACTACCTGTGGTTGCTGCAGCTGTTGGTAACTCACCTCACTCTGCACCTGTGGATTCAATGATTGATTTTCCGCATTAGTTTTTGGAGGGAATTTACACTCGTTTCTCCAATGTCCTAATTTTCCGCAGTTGTGGCATGGCCACTTTTTCTTTGCCTCTTCTATACTCATTTGACCTTTTCCTTTACCTATATTTGGTCTGGATTTCGTCTGTCCTGCCTCATTAACTTGATTATTCAATTGAGCTTCTTGTTTTTCTGCAACTTTCACCTGTGCCCACATTGCTTTCTCTTTCAATTTACGCTGTCTAATCTCAATGTCATCACTGCAGTATTTAGCATATCTCAAAACCTCGTCTACCGTGCTATTCTGCCAACAAATCATATGTTGCTTAATCATTTCACTTATCTCTGGTTTTAACCCATAAACAAACCTATATACGAAATGGCTCATGTCCTTTTCCTTTAGTGTCTCATATCCACTATACTGTTTAAAAACTAACAGGAGCCTCTCATAGTACGCGTGTACAGATTCCTTACTCTCCTGTGTGGTTCTGTCGATTTTTACCCAATCCGTTTCTTTGGGTGGGATTTTATTTTTCAAAAAGGTAATAACTTGGTCATATTTCCTCATCACTTCTGGTCCTGGCGCTCCTGTTTTAGTGTCTCTTGGATATTCTACAGTTGGCCAATCAATAGTAATCTTACATTCTGTCCATAAATCAGCTGGTACTACTATGTCAAATAATCCATCCAAATCTATCCATAACACCTTCGAAACCTTAACAAACCTCTCTACTTGTCTATACCATTCTACTGGTTTTTCTCTTAATTTCGGGAAGTCATTTGTAAATGACAGTATATCTTGTCTAGACCATGGGACATGCACATAACTACCTCCTGGAGTTTCTCTCATCGGGTACTCCCTTACAATTGATTCCTTGTCTATCACCGCAAAAGCCAAAGATGCTTTATCGGTCGTTTTCTCATACCTTTTAGTCCACCTGCTTCTCCATCTATCCACATCACCCCATTTTCTCAGCAAAACAATTAATTCTTTTATTTGGGTTAACCGTCCTAATGTGTTCAAATTTTCTATATCTTTCTCGAAAAAATCTACTCTATATGGTTTCTGCAAACTTCTCACCTTTACAAATTCTACTCCTAGTTCATTTGCTGTTTCTTCTAATTTGTCATGTAAATTTCTAGCTCTCCATGTAATGCTCTTACATAAGAACATTATCTCATCATCCTGATAAGTTTTCAATTTTCTGTACCAATTGTCCCTAAGATCAATTCTTCCATATCTATTTTTAACCTAATTACATCTAATGGTTTTGATTCTGTCTCTTTCGTTTTCAGGGTTTTCATCCATTCATTCAATTCATCCGGAGTCGGACCTACAGGTGTACTATTTAATTCTATCCAATTTTTACTTCTTTCTGGTGTCTCTGACGCAGACTCAGTTCCCATAGGAATCCTCCTAAACTCATTCTCATTTACCGTCAAATTAGTAGGTGGGCTTGGTCTATATGAACTAACCAGATTTCTTGCCCTTTCATTGTCTAATTCCATCCCTTCTTTTCTTCTTTGCAAATTTGAATTCATAGGAATGACTAAAGAATGCTCTTCTATCTTCTGATTCTCAAAAACTGGTATTACTGGACCTATTGTTACGGGTACAGTTACAGCTTCCATATTCATTGTCAATTCTCTTATCTTTTCAGTCAATTCTCTCGTGGTTTTTGCTAATTCAGTTGTATTGTCACTTTCAACTTTCTCGCTTTGTGGGGTTTTCAATTGATCTTGTGACCTATTTATCTCATCTCTCCGTTCAGGATTTTTATTCCTCCCAGTTTCCATTGGCGGTGCATTAGGTGTCACCACCGCAGAATTCTGTTGGTATGGAGGTGGGTTTCTGCTTAAAATATCTTCCAGCAATTCATCTTCCGTCTCACTACCACCATACCCGTACCTTTCAGTAACTAAATGCTTCTTTTTCTCTGTACATTTTCTCTTCGCTTCTTCCTCAACTGTAAAAGCTGGAAACAAACCTCCTGTCATATTAGCATATCTCCAACGCTTTATTCTGTCCTCATGATTCACTCCCCATAACCTTCCGGGTACAAACTCATGATTTCTTAATCCTCTGAATCTTTCTCGTTCATACATCTCATCTTCCCATTCACTTAAAGCTTCAAACTGTGTTGGTCTAGGTTTAGGCTCAAGCATCGTCATCTTCTCCCTCAAATTCCGAAGTACAGCTACACTAAATGAACCATTCTCAGGAAATGCTAATGCTCCATCATTTTGAGTATATTTAGTCCAATTTTCTAATCATATGCAGGTATGATATCCGTACTTCAGCATCATATGCGAAGCTGGTGATTTTGGCGGAGGAATTACTTGTCCCTCTCTAGTCACTACCTTTTTGTATTTCTTTAAAAAGTTCTTAACTTTCGCCATCCACGAAGTTTTCTCTCTACCATACTCATAATAAGCCATAATTCACGATCTCTTTTCCTTTCTCAAAGTCCGCAATTCAACACTGTTCTCTATGCGTTATTCGGACCTATCACAGCGCGACTCACACCAACGCTCCAATCCAAAGCTTCTACGTCACAGCTTATTCAACCAATCCTAGCGCGTCTCACACCAACGCACCAATCAGAGCGTCTTCTGTATAACTAGTGCACTGTCCAATCCCAGCACGGCTTTTGTCAACATCAGTTCTGCTCCTGACCCCTCCTTTACAAAATGTATCTGCAATTTATTTTTCAACTGTTCTTGGTTAGATACGACATACAAAACACATTTCCATTGTCTGATTTCGCTAACAAAAGTGACAGTTTTATTCTATCTCGCAAGAATACAGTTTTGTTCGATAAGTGTAGCACTTCCCTCTACCTTACCCTTCTTTCAAGCAAGGGGTAAACCCGTTTCTCTGGGGATAAAACACATGTGGAGACTACACTGCTCCTGAGAATTAAGGCCAGAGTTTCACAAGAAAACCGGTTGCTATTTCACTCACACACCTTTGATACGGAAAATGTCCCTATCATAACACAACGTGTTATCACCAATATGAATTCAGACAATGCACTATTCCGTGTGACTTCTCTTGCCACACGTGTCCACTTCCTACTTCCTGGAAGCTTCAAAACCTTTGACTTACATATAACGTAATACCATACAACATGAAGTGTTATACATAAACATAATCAATAATCGATAATCAATAATCACCAAACTAATCTATAGTAACCATAACTCTGCTACCAAGAAATCTGATCCAGCGCTATCAATAAAATTTCTTCTCCTATATGCTTTGGACGTCCAGGTACAAATATCCCTTTTTCCACAACTTATATCCATATGACGGTGGGGCCCATAACACCGCATAAACATTCACTCTCTCATATATTCCCTGGATTTCATCCGTTTTACTTAGGAGAAAACAGTAAATGATTTGCTGGAAGGAGACGGGATACCTTTTAAAACAACATAATACTCTCAAACCTTAATGTATTCCGCTCATTGGTCGATGGACCAACTAGTAGGAATCAGTTGATGGTGATTAAGACCAGCTCAATCACTATAAACCTTTAAACATTTATATTTATCATTGAGCTAAAGAACCACAGACTCATTGTTTTAAAGATAATAAAGTTTATCTAATCTTTAGAAGCATGAATAAGTTTCAAATTTATTATTCAGATTAATACATTTATCATCATTATAAGAATAAATTTAAGTTGCAATGCATACCTATTAGATGGAAAAACAAAGTTCGTCACAGCAATGAATTCAGATCACAGCATAGAACTCCCGAAAAACTGTCTATCTGTCCTGTAAAACAGGCCTTCTTGACGGATCACCTATATGGTGTTTCCCGCCACAATCCAGTTCTTTTCCCTTATAGTATTTAAGAATAAAAGGTCTAATAATATTAAAAATGGAAAAATCTATTAAAGCAAAAAGGTTTCTCCATCAGCAGCGCCCCGTGCTCAATAAAAATATAAAACAGCGGCTCCCGCAGCAACAGCACCAGCAAAAAGCAGTAGCATCAGAGCCCCCCTCCCTCAGAGTAGGTCTTCTTATACCCTAATACTAGCTTACTAAGTGAAAATGTTACATCTTTGGGGGCGAGATTCTCTCTAATTGGTCCATTTGGGGTCAGTATACATCTCATTATGAATATCCTTGCTCCAACCAGTTCTTTGTGGAAAGTTCATACTTCTGTCGTTTCTCACGGGTTCATGACATTACCCATCCGCACATTGGTCTCTATCTGTATCCTTTTCTGATACTTTAAGTTGAACAGTTCATTGTTCATTCACGTATTCACTGCCACTTCTCACGCTTTTCGCAATGTCCTTCTTTGGCACACGTTTGTATAATAAGGTCATCGCAGCCTTGACCAAGCTTCCATCCTAGGCTTTGGGACGGTCACATGATCCCTCTGTTCACAGCCTTTCTCATTCGCGGAAACCATTTGCGCCTGCGTACTCTAGCTTGCTTGCCTCGGCAGCCATTTTACATCGCGGCACAACAGGCCTAAGCAAACTATATTATAAAGATAAACCGAACATAGTTAAGAATAAAGAATTTAAGCCTTTTCGTTTCCCTCCCATCATTCTACGTACCCCAATTAAGTGTTACCTAGCAAAAGCGACATATAAAGCTATTTCTTACTTACCAACCGCTTTACTTTGCCACCACACAGTTTATTTTCAAGCACAACTCATGCAATTATTATTCTAATTAGTACGCAAATCATTAGATTTATGTTATCCACGTTAACAAATGTAAGTAAATTAGTTTGCACGGATATAGCGTGTTATCCATAACCCTTATCATGAGACATACATGGTTGGTTATTTACTGAGACGAACCTGTGTGTTAATTATTCAACATAAATATTAGGAGGTTACATTTTTTCGTTTACCCTGCTCCATCAGGATCAACTGTGTGTGTATCATCAGAATAATTGACTAGATTAATTCCATGAGATCTGATCAGCTTTATTAGAGGCCGCATATAAATATTAAAAAGGATTGGACTTAATGCCGACCCTTAAGGAAATCCATGCTCAACTGTACAAAAATCAGTGCGATAAAGGGATAGCGAGATGGCTTGCCTCCTATCCTGTAGATATGAACTAATCTATTTCAGTGCTAAACCCTCCACTCTTTTCTAGCCTTGGCAGTAGTATACTATGATTAATCATGTCAAAAGCAGCTGACAGATCAAGTAATATCGATACCGCTATTTGACCTTTGTCCACTGTCATCTGGAGGTCATCCATCGCCAGTACTAGTGCTGACTCTGTGCAATGGGTTGGCCTAAACCCATATTTTTCTTTTTCTAGAAGATTATGATCTTCCAGATATGCTGACGGAACGTTCCAGAATTTTCACTGGGAACGGTAGTTACAATATCGAGCTGTAATTACTGAGCACTGTTGGATCAGCTGTTGGCTTTTTCAATAAAGGGGTTACTATCGCTTTTTTCCAAGCCTGCAGAGCTTGGCCCTGTCCAAGTGATTGATTACAAATCTGTAATAACTATGGATTTAGCTCCTCAGCTAGAGATTTGCACATTTTCGGTGGTAAAGCATCCAATAAGGAACCTAATAGCGTGGACCTCGCTATAGCACTGAAGCTGTCATCTGTCATTGGCTCGAATATCCTAAGACTCCTGGAGCCCGCGGGTAGGACCTCAGCCGCTTGAAACAAATTCTCTGCCGACTGATCTATCCCACAAGTGGTATTTTCTATATCCAAACCACTTCAACCAGAGCAGTGGCCTATCCATAAACTAGTATTATCGATTTCCACTAGGATCTTTTTGATCTTGTTCTCAAAATACTGGGCTAAGTTATCACAGAGTGTTTCAGAAGGTTTGATCATTTGTTTGGTATATTCTGGATTTGTCAACTCCTGCATTATCGCAAGTATCTTTTTCAAACTATTAGCGGCTTTTAAGATTACCTTTGAGAAATATTTCTTTTTTACCTTTCAAATCTCTTTCTTATACTCATGTAGCGCAGTCTTTAGCACTGATTTGTCCTATTCTGAGTAAGATTTATGCCAGTTCCTTTATAGCTCTGGACCCTCCCCTTTATCCAGATGTATAGTGGTGATATTTCAGCACTCTTTGAAAATAATTGCAACCCTACCCCCCCTTCTGCCTTCCGGCGGTCTATGCAAGACCTTGTTTCCCTGAGGGCAAGCCTATTTGAAATCAATATCGGATTCTTGTGAGGCCCAAGTTTCTGTCAGAAATAGAGCATCCCAGTCCTTAGTTTCTAATAACATTAATTTCCAAGAAGTGTTTTATCAATGACCTCGCATTAATCAGCGCACACCTGAGCTTGAATGCTTTAACTTTATCACTGACTGTGACCGCGGACAGGTCAACTATCAGCCCCGCCATCACTTCTTTGAGTACCAATAAAATCCCTCTTACCTATCTGACGGAGTTGTTGAGTGGTGTAGCAGCTTCTATACTTATCTCTTCACTTTTTCCAGCCGACTCAATATGGCGACTGGCACTGCTCGTGACTGGCGCACAGATGGCTTCAGAATATATATGTGTATATATATATATATATATATATATATATATATTTTTTTTTTTTTTTTTTTTTTTTACAGAGATGGTGTCTGTCTCCAGGACTGTAACAAGGTGCTAATACATGAATAAACAATCATTGGCATAGCCAATAGGTCTCGCTTTTGGGACCTTATAAGTGTTTACCCATGCAACAGTTGATGTTGTTGCACCAAGGATATTGTGCTGCATAACTAAATACTTATAAGGTCCCAAAAGCGAGACCTATTGGCTATGCCAATGCTTGTTTTATATATCTTTGGTTTTCATTCTGGAAAAGGGTTTCACGGGTAAAGCAAAATAACAGGCGCAGTCAGGTAAACAAAATGCCAAAGGCATACAGGCTCGTAATACAAAATCAAAAATGCATCTTGTGCAGGTCTGCTTCCCAAGATCTAATATGTTAAGTGCTCTTTATACACATGTGATTACAGCGGTACAGTACCCTACTAAATGCAAAATATATTAGTAATTAAACAGTTGTTTCCTGATATTTTATCTTTTGTTCTGTGCTGCCCCTGAACCCTCTACTTGTCTTCATAAAACCTTAATGCATTTCCTGTAACTGACGACATTTCTGCCGATCATGAGCCTTAAGTCAGGAAAGCTGGCGTTTTATCCTACACTGGCTTTGAAAGGAGACATTATTCTCCTTGAAATGAAGCTCTAACAGCGACACTGTTTCTGAATTGTGAGGGAAATGTCTCTACCTCAGTAGGGCAGATTGTGGTCTGAATCATGGCTAGGTTGGGCATAGAAAATTCCCACGGCTCCGTATGTTTTTTTTCATTTTTTTTTTAACGCAAGTGCCTGCAAGCAGGACCAAATAAATAAGTAAAACGAACCCTGGGAAAGAGGTAGTCAAGCACAAAGTTTAACGATAAAACAGATTTGCGTGTACTCCATTTGTATGTAGCTATTGTAGAATTAAATTTCTCCTTATAGATTTTTGGCAGAAAAAAATGGACAAAACCTTTCGCGTGCAAGCTTTTTTGTCCTTTGCAATTTGTTCTACTTTACTTATTCCAGCTAGCATTATCATGTCTTTAAGGAACAGGAGTGTTTAATAAACTCGTATATAACCCGCGGCTCTGTCCGGTTCTCCAGCGACCCTGGTGTCGTGCCCCTCTCATAAAACATTAAATCTACGATAAATGGAGGAGTTAGTTGCAGTGCCGGGGAGAGGCCCATGCGGCTCAGTCTGAGGAGCTGGAGGTCAGGCAGCTCGTGGCCCCTCGCTGCTCGAGGGGCTTCCGGTGACAGAAGAGGCGCGAGTCATGTTTCAAGCAGAAAAGTCCTGCAACTTCTGTCGGGAGAGCGCAGAACCAGCTAAGAAACACGAACGGCGAACTCAGATGCGGTGTCACACAGGGATCTCACTAAACAAGCACGCGAGTGGTGCGCGCGCTTGCGAGCAGCAGGCGTGACCACACGCTCGTGCACCATGGCCTTTTGCTTGCGGGTAACCGCACGGAAAAGGCCATGACGCACGAGCGTCTGGTCAGCTTTCAAAAGCCCCTACATAATGCTTCGCCAGAGCAGCGCTTGCGCGCTACTCGAGGCTCGACCTAAAAATGGCTAGATCTATACATTTCAATTATGTATTTCACTGGCGGAATATTTCTGTTACCTACAACATCCTCGTTAATCCTCTCTTCCATTCGGCATCCTTCTGCCACTTCCCTGAAGCATTCTGGGATAGGTAGATAGTTTAATGGCGATAGGCCAGCTGTAACTGCCTTACAGGCACTGTTCCCTTTACTCTTCCATTGATTTCAACAGGAAGCGCACTCAAAATAATGATCTCTTGTGCCATTTCAATGCGACCAATTATTTTCCCTCAATTTACCCATCCAAATTTGTTTTGCACATAACGCATATTTGCACATAACGCATATTTAAATGACTAACCTGTCAAAATCATAAGGAAACGGTCATGACAGATTTCAGCAATTGGACCCCCAAACACGTGTCAAATAAACAGTTGCAAAGGATTAATCACTCATAACAAAGCGGCGTGTCGCACCATTATCGGTTAGATCACTTCTGCCAGTGTATTCTGAGTCGATGGCTCGGGTAAATCGCGAACTTTCCATAACAGGCCGCTTCATTCCCTCCTCGTTCGCTGCGCACGAGGCGACGCTCAACTCTAGCTTCGGGGAGCGGCGAATCGGAATCTGTCTCTGATGATTCATGCAAGGTTCAGTCCCCACAACCGTCGCTCCTCGTTAAATCACTTCACCCACGCGCGCGCTAAAGGGCTGACGCTTGTCATTCCCAGCTGGCAGCACTGCAGTACAAGCAGGCTATCCAGAATGTCATAAAATGCACCAAAAGAGTCTGTCAGTCCCCTCTGGAAATAAGTCAAACAAAGGAGGTTCACATTATTAATTAGAAATTCATGGAACAAGAGTTCAGAAATTCTGTTTTGCAATAAAAAACATTTTTCAGGCCCTTATTGCAAATTGGGCTGATACAGGTATCTACCACACCCGATAACTACACACAAGGTAAACTAGTTACCTGATGTAAAAAATTCCTCCTTTTCCGAGTTTTTAACTTGGGAATGAGGCATTACCCATAGGATGGGCATTGAATACACCGAATTCTGCATGCTTTGCCTTTTTTCCTACCTTTCTCCAGTACGTTTTGTGCAGGCGAAATCTGTCAGGGGAAAACAGTTGGAATGTGATACAATTCACACAACCCAGAAGTCTGATCTATATGCAAAGTTCTATTTGCACTGGGATTGGAATTTAACCCCTCCCCCGTTTATAATCAGACTCTTAATGAATGAGGATATCTACAAAGAGGTGTTAAAAAATATATATTCAATTAAATGTTTTTTATCCACCCAAGCAGAGCAATCTTACCCAAATCCTTTTCCATGGGGTGTGGAGGATGTGGAGAAGGGCAAGAGATGGTGAGGTAGCTGGGTGAAACTGCAGGCATCCTTCAAGAAGAGTAGAATGGCTGAAAGGGTAAACTAGCCCAGAGTTTGTCCGTCCTAGTATAATGGGTATAGTCAGGTGATGCCCCGACGTTCAAAATGTGAGAGCACTAACCCACTAGGCAGGTTCCATGAAATAATTATGAAGGGCAGAGCTGACTAATCAAAAGGGAGGATTGAGTCCAAAATAACGAGAAGATTATTATTATTATTGAATTCTTATATAGCTCATAGCTACCTCTAAGGTTTCCCAGCGGTTCGGGACACGTACAAGCAGTGTAGAGCATGACCTAGACAACCAAGTTTTCCATTTCTTGCAGAAAGAGGTTAGAGAAGTGCAGTTTCTAATAGAGTCAGGAAGAGTGTTCCACTTTTTGGGGCCCAGAAAAGAAAAGGAGCGTCCACCCATCCGGGAGTGTTTGACTTTGGACACTGAAAAGAAGGACTGATTGCTGGAGCACAATGTACGGGAAAGGAGATAGGGTACAACCAGATTCTGTAGGCAGTCGTGTGTGAAGCTTGATTTTGTACATAAAGCACAGAGCCATGAAGATGATATTCTTATCTACTGGGAGCCAGTGGAGATCGTAGAGAAGACCCGACACAGAGGAGCGTTTGAGGAGATGAAATAAGAGCCTAGCGGCAGCATTTTTAACCATCTGAAGAAGTCTAATCACGGTCTTATCAGCACCCAGATATAGGATGCTACCATAATCCAGCCTGGATAGTATCATGGCCTGAATAACGGTATCTGAGAAGAGAAGGGGAGTATTCATAGGATCTTTTTAAGCCATTTCATTCTGGCAAAGCAGGGAGATGTAACCTTGGCTACTTGTGGCTCCATAGACAAGGTGGAATCTAGCCAGAAGCCCAGGCTTTTTACTATGTTAGCAGGTTCGGAGAGGGTACCCAAAGTGGCAGGCCAATGTTGGGGCCGCAGAGCTGGGGATTCTTACCCAGTATCAAAGGTCCGCCTTATCTCCATTCAATTTTAAGGAGTTGGCATTCATCCAAATAGCAACGCGGTTGAGGCAGGAGTTAAGATCTTCTGGGTTGGCTTCCTGTTCCGACGACAGCGAGAAAGTAATCTGGGTGTCGTCGGCATATGAGAATAGAGTTTGGCCAAGCTTTTCACTAGATCCTCCAAAGGGCGGTGTTGGAACTGGCTTTTTTTGCAGGGTTATCCCCAAACTTTTTGCCTTCCCCCTGTATTTTGTCTGGCCTGTTTTTGTTGGTTTTATGACTCTGGGCACTTTACCACTGTTGATCAGTGCTAAAGTGCATGTGCTCTCTCTTGTAAACTTGGTGATATTGGTCTACACCTGTTTGGCATATTTAATTTACCTGTAAGCCCCTTGTACAGTGGTATCCCATATACCCAGGGCCTGTAAATTAAATGCTACTAGTGGGCTTGCAGCGTTGCTTGTGCCACCCACTGAAGTAGCCTTTCAAAACTGTCTCAGGCCTCTGCCGGGCCTGCGTGCGCCGTTTACTGCCGCAGTGACGTGGCATGTGAAGTGGTTGCCACGTCTGAAACTCCCCTTTTACTGCATATAAGTCACCCCTAAGGTAGGCCCTAGCTAGCCCTACGGGCAGGGTGCTGTGTATGTAAAAGGTAGGACATGTGCCTTAACTGTGTGGCATGTCCTGATAGTGACAAACAGCCTATTTGGTTTCTGGCTGCTGTGAGGCTGCCCTCTCATTGGTTTGCATTGGGAATTCCCTGATATGCGTTTCAGTGGTAATTTCTGATATGAAAGGGGTGGCTTGGGCATGTTTGGAATAGTATTAATAAATCCAGCTTATTTGTTAGTACTATTTTAGAAATGCCACTTTTAGAAGTAGGCATTTCTGTGTGCTTATGATTCTTTGTTCCCTGTCTGGTAGTGTCACTTATGTGTGAGTGTGTTGCACAAACGCTTTACACATTGCCTCTGGGTTCAGCCTGACTGCTTTGCCAAGCTACCAAAGGGGTGAGCAGGAGTTATCTTGTGTGTGCAACTCCCTTACCCTGACTAGAATGGTGGGTTCGACCTGGCTTAGGTACTTACCCTAGCCAACCAGAAACCCCATTTCTAACAGACGGACATAAATATTAAAGAGCTAAGGGCAGATCCCTGCGGGGCTTCCGTGGTAAGTGAGTGGGAACTAGACGCTGTATTTGTTGAAGAGACTTGAAAAGGACGATCCGTCAAGAAGGGTTTTAGCCAGGCAAGCGCTGTGTTTCGAAGGCCTAACTGAGCCAGTCTTTCAACAAGAATGTTGTGAGACACAGTGTCAAAGGCCGCGCTGAGATCTAAGAGGATCAGCACGGCCGTGCCATCCCTATCTAGGAGTCGACGTAGATGTTCTAAAGATAAATCTTTATTCTTGTAGAAATACAATTTGATTACCAAAACGGAAAGAAGAACAATAAACAGAAAACAGCCAACACGTGTTTCGCCACTTCCCGGCGCGCAGGCCTGGTGCTTTTTCAAGGTGTGGATAAATGGATTGAAGAATGGACATGCATAATGGCTTGGTATGTGCCAAAATCCATCAAGGCGGGACAGCGTGGAGGCTGTACCATCTGGCCAAAAGGAACCTTTAAAAGTCCACGGCAGAACGCAAATCTATAAGTCGATCAATAGTGGTCACAGGCGGTTCTAAACAAGTTAGTCCCAGCGGTCATCCATCCTTCAAGAAGAGAGCAACCTATTGACTAATAAGAATCTGCATCTGTTCTAAACTATCCATCTCAGACATGAGTGACTATTTTCTGGTAAATGGAGAGGATACGTGCTTCACTCAGCTACATGGATGAGTGGATGTTTGGCATTATTTCCTACTTGCCTGTGAGTGACATTTTGTAATGTCGAATCTGCTCAGTCAGATAACCTATTCAAACACACCCAGGGGTAAAAATGATCTTCAAGAAACCAAACACTTTACAGCTCATATGCATAAATTGAACGATTTGAACTCTATTTGAGCAGCATGGATATACAGCATGGTACTTCTTGGCTCAACCCAGTTCGAGCTTTCGGCTAAACTCGATTTGATTGAAAACTCTATAACATCACTGTTTCCTTGTCCAATGCCCAGGAATCGACCCCAAAGCAATGAAAACATTTGCATATGGAGAGGTGTCTGGGTGTATATAAGATAACCACAAATGGACATGGTTTTCAAAAGAATATTCAGCAAATGGGATTAAAGTGGTTAAAATCCTTGCTAAAATATTTTTGAATGCTCTCACACACGTACCAAGAAATCACTAGAACATTAAAAACACATGCCCTAAAAGACAATAGCAAAACAATCACAGCACAATGGCCCACAAAAAAACGATCTTGGGGTGTATTAAAGATGTTGATTACACCGCTTAACAACTTGATCGAGTATGCTACCGCTCCTCCTCACCGAACACGTTTTATAGTCCTAAATTAGGGTAATAGCTAATCTGCCCACAAACACATCAAACTGCTTAAAATTGGACCAAACCCTGGCCATGCTCTGGTCTCTACCATCCATTTTTAGTTCTAAGAGTACCACAGTACTGTGTCATACATGCAATGCAGTCAAGGCTGTGGGAAGAAATATTCAAATTAAAACAAATGAAACCTCAGAGGGATCAATCTGGATAACTAAACACAATATAAAGGACCAAACCAACTATTTAATTATGTTATCCTAAATTGTTTTGTACAATTATTGGAAACATGGTCCTTGACTCGACATCAATACATCAGACGCTGATTCTCTGTTAGTCACCTTCAATTTCACCCTCACTTAAAGGCTTGATCAAGCTACTGCCTCCAGTACATGGGCCAGTATTCCTGACAGATGTCCAACTTGCCAGTGAACACGCTGCATGCCCCAGGAATAAATTATTTTCCAAATCTTTTGGCAGGTCTATCAGAACCAACTGCATCAGTCTAAGGTCTGCTTTGAAGAAGTTATGCCTGCTTTACTAACTAGTCCAACTGTGAATACTACACATATACCAAAGGAACATTTTGTGAAGGAACAATAGTCGTTATGCCACCTTGGTGAACACTCAATCCTTCTGCAACAAGCCAGCCAGATATTATTTGGATAAGCTCAGGCTTATCTGAGTGCCCGATGGCTGGATTTCCACCTCCGGCTTAGTTGTGGAATCAATGCACTTCAAAGATCATTTTCTCACTATCTTGGAGGCTGAGGTTTTGTTGCTGCTAATGTCTCTCAAACCTGTCTCTCCTGATGATATCTGCTTTGTGTCATTGCTCATGCTGGTAACACCACCAAAAAGCAATTATATGGAGAGAATTAACTAACTTGCAGTCGTTTTCACTGCTACTGGCAGTGGTTAAGATAGGCAAAACATATTTTGCATATTAGCTAGCTGCTTACCAAGACGCTTGGAATTCCCGAATTTCACGCAGGTGTGTTTTCACCCGGGCATGTAGACTGAGCTGGCCCTAGTAACAGTTTAGGATGAGTTTGGTATGGCCAGGATTCTGGTTGGACTGTTACTCTTAGATCTCTCTGCCTGCTTTTATTCTTTAGACCATTCCATCTAGTCATCACTCTACAGCAATGGCCCTGAAGGGCATCGTCCAAGGCTCGTTTACTTAATTTCTCTTCCACTATTGTCAACTGCACTCTATGTCTCCTTTTTTGTTTGGGTCAATCTACTACCTGCTGCAGAGTGCCTCAAGGTTCGTCTTTGTCCACATTTGGTTTTAATGTTTACACGTAACCTCTTGCTCTTATTATTCAGTTTTTGGAGTGTCATTTCTTATGCCATAAAAATTCTACTCTTAGGGTGCTTGTCTGCTTCAATGAGGGCTAATTCCTTAAAGCTCAGTGTGAGCAAGACCAAGGTTTTGATCATGGGAAAAGACAACCTGAGATGGGGGTCTTCGCCTTTCCATGTTTTGAAGGACAAAAGCTTGAATTTTCTGTTCAACAGAAACCTTTTTTCACTCAAACAAACCAATAAAGTCATCTCAGCTTTGGATTCTTTTTTTTTTTAGACAATTGTTATCCCTCCAGAAACTTTGGTCACTTTGATTAGGACCAACATTTTTGCCTAGATTAGATTATGGAAACGCACGATACTGAGGCCTTTTATCCTGCATCATCAGTAAGATTCAAACAATTTAAAACCTGGCTGTGTAACTGGTCCCACCTCAGCAAGTCTGATCAGGTCTCTAGGAGTCACACTGAGTATTAAATAGTAGTCTATGCCAGGGAGAGACAAAAAAGAATGATAACAAAACAGGGGAAGTCAAAAGCAAGGGGTGGCACAAACAATGATGCACATGCAATGAATGATAAGAATGGAGAATGGTCACTGTCTTCGGCAGGGCTTTGGAATTCAGAAGTCAGCATTATTGAATGCATATGTTCCCAGGCCTCATGTCACCGGCTCCATTACACATTAAGTTGCCTCCATAATCACAACGACTTCGTATTTGTGACACACATGGATCTCTGATCATTTCTCCCTCATCATTTACGAACGGATTTATGTGGTGAAACTCTTCTTCTGGGCTATCTCTGATTCCATGATGTAAGTCCTGTGCCCAGAAAAAAGTGGGGCCGCCCTTTAATTTAAGCAAGAGCAAAGTTTTGTTTGCTTTTGAACGGCATATGGGAAATTCCATGTAATGGGGTTTGCACTCTAATGATCACAAGGTTTCTTGTGTTGTTTTCCAGGGACCATTCCTTCCTGTCTCTGCTCAGGGACATTGACAATTTTGACTTCAACAAGTTGCTTTCAGGCAATGGGCCCCTTTCCTTTTTGTACAGGAGCTGGGGAAGCAGGGGACGGGCGAGCATTCAAACAACCGAGTTTGCCATCTGGCAAACATCTTCTTGGGACGGGCATAAACTTTGTTTATTCATCCTCTGTGTCTGGCTGCTCACTTGGGTGCATAGTTGTGACCCTGGAAAAGAAGTAGAGAGCTACTAGGAGTGAGCAATGAGCGCAAAATCCCTAAAATGGAGGTCGGAGTCCCTCAGGGCTCCATTCTGAGCCCCACATTATTCAATCTCTACATGTCCCCATTAGCTGGACTGGCTAAGTCTTATGGAGCGAAAATCATCTCATATGCTGATGATACTCAGCTCCTCTTCTCCTGTGACAAAGGGATGAATTTTGAGGGTACTGTGATCAAAACCTGCCTCTCTAAAGTGTTTACACGGTTAAGATCTAACCAGCTGAAATGCAATCCGGAAGTCGGAAATCATCTTTTTTGGCACTCAACCGCCAGATGACTGGAGACTCTGGTGGCCTGAAGATATGTCGCCACCCTCCTCGGCTCAACAAAAAGTAAAGAACTTAGGCGTTTTGATAGATGATCGTCTATCAGTGAAGGCCCAAGTCCAATCAGTAGTAGGAATGTGCTTTGGTCTCCTCAGGATGTTGAGGAAATGTCTTCCTCTCCTGTCTCTTGAACACAGGAAATCGGTGGTCCAAGCACTAATCACTTCAAGATTGGACTATGTGAATATACTCTATCTCGGCCTTCCAGAATATCTTCTTAAACGTCTGCAGGTGGCACAGAATGCCACAGCTAGAGCCACTCTCAGGCTTAAGGTGAGGACACATATGTCCCGCTACCTTAGAGAACTTCATTGGCTCCCGGTAAAAAACAGAATCCGATTTAAAGCGATGGTACTATTCTTCAAAGCTTGGCACGGAACAGGGGCCAAGTATCTGTGTAGAAGGATCTCTCATTATGTCCCTTCTAGATTGCTGAGATCCTCCTCAATGAATCTAGCCAAGGTACCCAGAATCTCCTGCGTGCAGTCTGGGGGATCCTCATTTGAGCTTCTAGGCGCTCAGGCCTGGAATGCGCTCCCCGCCTCACTGAGAGCGGTGACGGATTTTACCATTTTCAGAAAGTGTCTTAAAACCCTGCTTTTTAACCAAAAACTGTGAGGACTTCTTTTGCGCGTTTAGGTTTCCTTATATGTGTCCTTCATGTGCTTGGAGGTTATTGGGCGAGTCTATGCCAGGGGGCCTTTTGATGCGCCGGGACACTCGATTGAGTAGCTGTGCGCTATACAAATGCCTTTATATTCATATTCATGTGACTGATCTTTTCTTACATATTTCTTCTTATGGGTCATGAAGAGGTCTTGGACTGTGAGAGAAGCATGGCTGATTTGGGGTGGAGAAGATTGATTGAATGAGCTTCGTCTTTGATACCTTGGTCTTCAGCATTAATTTTAATGGGCTCTGAGAGCCCAAATATTTGTTATTTCATTCGGCTCCTTAATTGTCTCCGTGAGGATGGTTATCTCAGACCTTTAGGACTCTAAAATCAACAATAAGACATGAAGGAGGGTTCACCATAAGAAAACAGAATGTTAAGGACTGCTAGTCTACCAGCAGCTTTGTCGCCCCATTGGTCCAGCGAGTAGTGCTTGGTGGAGGTATGCAAGGACTTCCATGTAGCGGCTTTACAGATGTTAAAGAGGTACTCCTGCCTGCAAGGCATTATAGCTGCCCCTCCTCCTGAGTGGGCATATAATCCTTAGTGACCCCAGCCTGTTGGCAAGCGTCCCACGCTGTGGGAGAGGAACACACTCTGTATATAGCACAGGTGAAAACGGTCCCTCCTCCTTCTTCAATCAAGGCCAAATGAGGCATGGGCAATGGTGCCCTCAGTGGCCCCAGCCTGTTGGCAAGCGTCCACTCATACGTCACGTTGAAAAAGTATATTTTTATGGACTTCATGAATTTAAGAAATGGTTTTCTAGTTTAAGCTGTATAGGTTAATAATTCCACCAAGAGGAGCCCTGAACATGAAGTATCTTCCACCGAACATGTTCACCACTTGGAAAGTAGACTTCAGTTGAGAGACTGTAGCTTTTTGGTTGGAGACAAGGGGGGATTTAGCTTAGCTATGTAGTCCAGAAAGCAGCTCTTTGTAAATGAAACAGAGTTTTGAAAATGAATGTTTCTTTTGCCAGGTGCCAATGAAGAAATGTCAATGTTGGCGTGATGTGGCCAATTAGAGCAGCCCGTTTGCAGAATATCTGGAGTTTTGCAAGTGTTTTATCTAAAAAGGTAAGGATCAGATTGTGGAAGGATAACCTATAAGTGGGACACAGTGGACATAGCCTATTCACGTGGAGGTGCCTAGAGAACAGGTGGAGACTCTTAACAAAGAATGACAACTGAGCTCCTTTCTCATGAAGTACTCTATGGAGAGGACAGCTGTGAATATGAAAAGCTATGGCATAACACAAAATGATGGGGCCTCGGCAGAATGTAATGAGGGGCCGCAGAGAAGCCCATATTTCACAGATATTCATAGGCGTAAGGCTGAATGGGTCCCACCAAAGGCACAAGGGATTGTGTTGCACTCCTGATGCAAAGATTAGATCCTGCACTGCTTGTTCAATGCCTTCTCGCCTACAGCATAAGGGAGGGTGATTGTCAGTCTTTAGAACGCTAAATAATTCCCAACACATTTCAGTGCACAATGATTCCGGAAGTGGAACCTAAAGAAATAAAGAAAATAAATCATGATCATTCACTTGAACATACAGAGCCGGTAGGTGCACTAAAATGTAGCCACAGTATTTGTTATTCCGTGATCTTAAATATGACCATGCATAAGTGGACAATATCAATGGTTAGGCTAATGATTGGGACAAGGAATGAGAGACCCCTTGAGTGTGAATGTCAAAGGCTTGTAAATGCAAGCATCACACAGGGTGGCCCCTCCATGATTTCTCTATCTTGCTACGGAATTTGAGAAATATATTTAGCATACAGGAAACCTAGAAAGAATGACAAATGATGCTGCAGGATTCTAGCCAGCTAGGGTGCCCACAGAAAGTGACGCTCTCCAGGCCATTATTGATTACAGTGATTTCAACTTGGGCTGACTCATTAACAGGTCAGCAGTAAATAGAAGACAAAGGCCTAACGCTTAAAAAGTGCACTCCAAAACCATACATACCATTACCCCTCCCCCTCTATACTCTAATGTACCAAAGGGAAATTAAGAACCCATTTTGATATTTTTGTTCCAGATTCACAGTTTTATTATCCAATCAATGCATTTTCCATGTATAGATGTTCAATTTACAAATTAGCCGAACAAATTTTTGACCACTGATAAGATCACCGCCACAAAGTATTTCACAGCCAACAAAGTGCTTCACGGCCTCCCCGCTGCTTTCTGGAGGCTGCAGTATCAACAAATGCAACACAAAGTCCATTTTGAATTTCCAAATCTAATCTAGACGTTATCAGAAATCTAAATCTGATGTTAAATAACATCATACACTCTCTATAATAGTACATTTAAACAGCACAGACGTACGTCTAAACTCTCTTCATTTTATAATCCTTCTCATTTCTCATGACGTCAAGGGGTAAACAGCCTCTCCTCCCGAATATACATCAGGAGGGAAGGTTCCACCATGCTGACCCATACTTTCGGATTTCGTGTCTCTTACAGAGGGATATCGGAATCCCATCATCTTAACTACCACTATCCTTTCCACTCATATACCGCAGTAACGTTTCTACTCATGGTGGCTTGCAGATTATGAGCCACTTCTCTCCCCAAATAACAAATAGCCTCCTTAGGGAAGAGTACCATCACCTCTCCTCCTTCAATCCGTGTTGAAAATGAATCTGTCTTATCCAAGATTTTGGCAAGGGGTTGCTTGCTATGATCTAATCTACTAACCCTTCCCCAAAACCTACCATTCTTAGGGTATCCCATGAATCCCTTTCGTTAACCTATATCGAGGAGTAGCAGGACCCTCTTTGGGTGTGCTAACTGAGGCAGAACCCAACCCGGTTTAGTCTGAAGGACAAGGTTTTCATAAAGATCCTACAGTCTGTATTAAGTCGAGAGACGTGCTAGTAAGATGAGCAAAGACATTGCTAAACTTGAGTAGAGGATCTACAATGGCCTCACACGTTGATTGCATTACTTTCAGCATTTTTTTGAAGTGATTAGAGTCCTCTCTGTTCAGCGGCAGCAAACATCTCCCTGCTCAGCGGCAACAAGAGAGAAAATGTTTTGAAAAACCCTTCCGAAAACCCCTCTAGTGTAGGGGCTTTTGATTAGTTAAGACAGTAGATTGACAAGAGTACTCCCTCTCCTGCTCTGAAAGCCTTTCCAGAGGTTCCAAATGCTGATAATCCTGCATTTTTTCTCAAATATCTTTCCTCCTAAGTATATGTTACCAAAGAAGTGCCAGACAGCTCTAGCTTTCTTTTCTCCAGAATAATGATGTCCCTTCCATCACACAGCTACTCAGTTACAAAGCCCTTTGCTTGGCTATTAACTTGATAGCAACTTCTGAGTTCACTTGTTAAGTATTAAATCTCCATAAACAATAACTTATTACAAATTCGAAAAGAAAAAAATGAAATGTATACAAATTATTGTAGAAATGCATAACAATGAGTAGTTAATTATGTTGTATGATAATTACATAAAATAAAAATATATAAAATATAAATGTAGCAATGCATTAAACAAAAGTTCCAAAACTAGTGATATAATATGTATATAAACAGAGCACAAACGTTTATGGAATACAATATACAGTAGTAACAAATGTCATAATAAAACACATTCCTAAATAAATTTAGGACCAATACTAATAAACTGCAGGTAATTAATTACCTACCTTAAGGAAATTGGATGTAAACATTAGGAGGCTCAGAAATGGAGGAATTAGATTAGAAATGGAGGAATTAGATTAAAAAGAAATCAAGGGTAATACATTTGTATCTCTTTTTACGGTTAATTAAAATGAAGTTATATTTATTCTATGTAGTCTACGATTAAGACAAATTACTTCCCACCATGTTTTAAATGAGTTTATCTACAATTTTTTCACCTAGATATAACAACTGATATGGTAATAGTAACAATAAATTAATTTTCCTTTCATACTAAAGGTGACTAAACTTCCTCTAATCCCACCTAAAAATATGCATGTTATAGAGAATGGTAAGCAAGTGCTACAAATATTATTAATATTTCCCCTATCTCAATCAAAAATGATTTGACATGTACACATAGAAAAAAGAAAAAAAAATGTCTTATTTCCTAAATGTACATCACATGATCAACATTCTTCATGACATAAAACCTTAGTTTCCTATAAAGAAGCTGGGGTCAAATATAATCTCTCATTAAAAAACACGGAGAGTTTATGAAGTCCTAGTGGAAGAGGGAGTAGAATGAATGTTAGTCCACAAACTAACCCAAATACATATTGTCAAAATATCTTTTACATCTATTTCCCACTTAATATCAGTTTTTAATTTGCCTCTAGTATCACCAGGGGATTTGGGTAGCTTGTATGTAAAGTAAGCTCTTTCTCCATAGATCCATTCTGACATATCACTAGAAGCTACACCTCTATTATCCTCCAACACTGAATTAGTATCTAAAAGTTACTGTATGGACATGAAGAGATCATCATAGTGGTACTTACAATTATCAAAAAGAACATAATGATCCTGATTACAATGTCCATTGGAGTTGCCTCCGACCGACACCGTCTCGGTGCGGGAACTGCCCGACCATAGGTCGGAGGTTTCCGCACACCGAATTAGGATGCGACCGTACACGATGTGGCCCAAACTCCCATTTCTCTATGGGAGTGTGTGCAGAGGGCGGTTTCCGCCCACAGCACAAGCTCCCATTGAGAAATGGGAGTTTGTGAAAATCCCTGCACCGCGTGGCAGGCACCTCACAGTGCCTGCCACGCGGTGCAGGGATTTTCAGGGAGGCACCATAGGTGCCCCTAAGCAGAGGGCCAGGGGCCCCCAAAGTCGCTTTCTGACAGCCTTTCCATGTCGGAAAGGCCAACATGGAAAGGCTGTCGGAAACCCACATCATAATCCCGACGGCAGTAACGCCATCCTTAAGGGATTATGAGCGGTTTCCGAATGGCCAACGAGCTCCTTGAGCCTGTTGGAACCAAGTCGGATCCCCTGGCCTGTTTTAACTCCTACTGCCATCATTGTTATACAGCGGTCGGAGTTTAAACCTACGATGTCGGTCGGAAAGCCTCCGACCGTTGGTCCGTAATGGGACCCAATGTTACATTCTTAATATTATTTGCTGATCTTGAACCATTTTGGGAAATCCAGCAGAAACCTATATCCCCATCTTTAAAAAATATATATGTTCATGCCATGCCAGTGAAAATAAATGGAGCCTAATAAAACATGTTATGTGAAGCAAATGCATTAAATACAATTTAAAACAAACTAGGGTAATATAAATAAACATTCTTGAAGGAAAGGCTCAGTGTATTAAATAATCTGCATAAACTACCATTAAAGCTGTTAGATAATAATCTGTGTCAGTTCTTTCTCCTTGCCATAAGAAAAATAAATGCAGATCCACATTCACTCCTTTGAGGGAAGTACATTTTAGAGTAGAACAAGTCTCTCTAAAAATAACCCAGCATCATATTAGTCAAATTCAATTTTAACATACTTGAAAGGAATTATAAAACAAAATTCCTAAATTTATAATTTTAGTGTTAGTCCAAGCTAACCCAAAAGATTGAAATACTTCCTTAGAGTAAACCTTATTTAAAGGCAATACTTCAGATTTCTCTATAAGCTTATCTTGACCCCTCAAACCAACTACTGTGTACCAAACCTTTAGGGATAGCGACTGCTTGTGCTAAGCTTCTAAGGTAATAAGGTCCTCTCTCAAATTCAGCAACTGGACTTCCTTCATTCGCTTCAAGAGGGTAGCCCTTGCTATGATCTGGCTATTCATGACAGGTTGGAATGGTTCACTTCCTGTGGCTAACATTCCCTCTTGGTCCCGGTTGATGTGAAGCTTTTCCCTTATCGCCTCTTTAATATATTATCCCACTATAGGATATTTTAACAACAGATCATTTAGCATCTGTCTTCTTTCTGACACTTTTTGTCTGTACCCTCCCATTTAAAGGTGCAGGTCAAGGGACCAAGATCTGACAGTCAGTAGATCCTGCTTTGCTTCTTCCAGCTGGCCAAAAAGAACTGTCAATTAGCATGTAATCAATATGAGCATAATTTTTATGCTCTGAAGAAGAATGAGAGCTGTGATGATCTAGAGCAGGGTTCTCCAAAGTCGGTCCTGGAGGGCCGGATCCATGACAGATTTCTAAGATAACTACATTTCGATAAATGTAGTTATCTTAGAAAACTGTCATGAATCCGGCACTTCAGGACCGACTTTGGAGAACCTTGATGTAGAGGGTGCCTTTGTGACAATGCATCTAGCATGTCAATGTCTTTGAGCCATGCACCGCCCACATACCCAGCGGTGATGGCCACCATTGGCACATACATTGACTATTACTTGACTTGGCTCATTCACATTGCCATATTTAGATCCCCACTTCACTATCAATCGACCAGCAAGGGAGTACAGCGTACTACATACAAAGTGCTCTTGCATGTTATTAAGTGCCGATAGTGATGCAAGATATGGAGGCCCCCTTGATGGGTCCAGTTCAGAACCACAAAACTCACTTCTTTGTCCCATCTGCAATCCTGAATACATTATTATGAATGGTAAATTAATATAGCAAACACAAGGAGATGATGGACGGAGCACTGAAACTTTCCAGACACTCACCCAGCTATATGCTAACTGTCTCAGTTTGCCACTGGATTCAAGCTAGCCTGGCTGATGAGGGGTGTTACCCCAAAACTTTTCCCAGGATGCTTGTTTCTGGTCCAGGGAATACCTGGCTTTGCAGTTCGAGCTGGACTGTTCCCAAAAGGAACAGGGTCAAGACTGATTTGCATATGGCTGGGTCTGAACTGGGGTGGCGAAGTGAGCTAAAGAACGATGATGGATTCAACCCAGATCTGTGACTGGGGGTGAGTGTCTGAAAAGTTTCAGCACTCCGTCCATCATCTCCTTGTGTTAGCTTTGTTTGCCTTTAGTTGGCAGGGTATGCCCAGACGTGGGTCCCTTGATCACTTTGCCACTGGATTCAAGGTAGCCTGGCTGATGAGGCATGTTACCCCGAAACCGACCCAGGATGCTTGTTTCTGGTCCAGGGAAGACCTGGCTTGGCAGTTCGGGCTGGACTGTTCCCATAAGGAACAAAGTCAAGACTGATTTGCATATGGCTGGGTCTGAACAGGGGTGGCGAAGTGAGCTAAAGAACGAAGATGGATTCAACCCAGATCTGTGACTGGGGGTGAGTGTCTGAAAAGTTTCAGCACTCCGTCCATCATCTCCTTGTGTTTGACTTGGTAAGTTCATATACCCATACAGCTACCTTTTTTGAGGAGGATGGTAGGTTCTGTGTATGAACAATTTTGGATAAAACTGGAAATGGAAATGAGCCCAGAGTTCCTTTCAGGATCACTACATGTCCAAATGAATTTCACCCTCAATGGCAAACATGACCTGAACAGAGGGTCCAAATTAGATGACCCATGTAGGGCATGACCCATCTCTGTGCTTGTTACCTCCCCTCCAAACACCACTCACATCTGTGTTCACAATTTAAAGTTTCAAAGGATATGTGAAGCTCACTGAGTACCCAAAGACTCTTTATATCATATGAGAAAGTCACCTCCAGGCAAAGTGAGAGACACCAGTCCTCCTTGTAGTCCTCTTTTTTTTCTTCCTGAATGCTTTCTCATCTGGTGATGCTTGCCCCCTATTCCAACAAACATCCCGCAATCCTGGACTTATCTCTGGATCACTCTTCTTGCTACTACCATGTGAAAAGCTAGCCTTCTCATACAGTCCAAGAAACCTGCAGGCTTCTGCAAACCAATTAGTTGAGTACTAATTACCCTTTCAGGTGAAAAAAAAGACAGAATGTGTGCCACTATCAATAGTCCTTTCGCTATCGACAGTCCTTTCGTCTGGAAATTGTATTACAGACTTCAATGCTTTCATTTTCTGTAAAGTTATGGCCGAACGTTACTGCAAGATGTGCACCAACCCTGTGTTAAAGGGAACCTAAACTGTCATTCACAGTTTCTTCACTAAGCATTATTTGGAACTCTTGCCAAATGGCTGGTGAAAGTTGTTCTGTAGGTTCAAGGGTGCCAATCTAGAAACTAAGTCTGAATGGATATCTTTCAAGAATTTCTCCAAACATGTTTTGAAAGTATCCCTTAATACACATACTTCAAGCGCTACACTATGAGTGTGCACTCAGTTACAATCAACACTATGAACAAGTGTGAGCTGTTCTTTGTGCATAGAAACCCGCTTCTCCTTCAAGCCAGGGGGTCTCAATAATCCCCAAATTGCACACAACCAGGATTGGAGTGTGTCGCAGGGTGCACAGTAAAATAAGTGCCAGATATTGGCTGAGGTAGTCACTGTTATACCATAATCTGGTTTCCTTACTCAGTCCATGTTTCACGTTCTACACATCATGTGTCCGGCAATCGTTGAATAACGTGCACACTGAACCCTTGATAAAGACAAATCTGAAATGCACTGATGAATGAATTCTAAAATGTATACACCAGGCATTAATCAATAATGTTTTTTCCATTTTGCACTATGATAAAGATTATTTTGAATAGTATAGTATAACTGCAACTACTACAGCCAATCACTGGCACGTGTGCATCTTGCAACACACTCCAATCTTGGTATCCTTTAATATTGCTTTACTCTGCTCCTTCTAGATTCCCCTGACACACAAAAAAATATTCGCCTGGAATTTTCAACCTCCTCCTTTTTCTCTTGGATGGAAATGTGCTTTCCTCCAGGATAATAATATGTACTCCTCACTCATATTGTTCCAGGGTCCTTTCATCCATTGTCTCCTCAAGCACCTATACTCACTTCCAGATTAGACACATCCTTTTGTACATCTTGCAGCCTCCTCTCCAGGGCTATTCCATTGGAAACTATTTCTTTCTTCAGCTCCACAAAGAATCTTTCCATGAAATTTTGCGAAATTCGGCCTTCTTTCGAAGCTGAAATCTCCTACTTTCTACCCAGCAGGACTTTGGCTGTGGTACTCGTGTTCTGCTTCTTGGGTTTCCACTGCTGTAACATAATTTTTATTGGAGCCTTTCTTCGTTTGATATTTGCCACGAGTCTATGGCGGTACTGCTCGCATGTGGTAGGCTCCAGCTACCTTCTTTTCGGGGAAATTGATAAGCTTGTGAGAGACCTCTTGTGTGTGGCCCATTCTTGGTCTGATGGTGCCTTCTGGCAGTCTCCCCTCCCATCTTTTGCACTGCGGAGGTCCAGTGGTTTGCCTGTGACCTATGTCTGCCTTCACTTCTGAAGGCAGGCTACACCTGCCTAATGCAGTATGACTCGAACTTGGACATGTGCACGCTGCTCATGAGAGCTGTGTGTGGGCCACCGATCTATCCATAAGTTAGCTGAATTCGCCGGTGGACCCTTTGACCATCACTCCTATGTTGTCTTAGAGCAAGGGGATTCTCAGTGTCCTTTCCTGGATTTGACACTGCCACTCTTTTCCCTGTGCCAATGGCATCATTCATGTCACCCACAGCCTCTCTCCACCTCTCTTCAAGATTCTGTACGACCTTTTTCTCCTGGATTACATTTGTCAGGTTTGATTGCCCCTCTGGTGATATCAGCTGCTGATCTCCATTGTGCCTATGCTGTTCTTGCATTGCTACTGTTTCGCTCCATTGGAGGGGTTTCGTGCTGGCTTGTCCCTGGAAGTGCCCCCCCAGATGAACCGCCAAATGAGTACGGGTGCCAACAAGAGCCACCCATGCTCATGCTTTGTTCTGTTACCCTGCTATCTGTTCTGCACACATTGGTACTGCACTGTTGCACCATTTACCACTCCCCCTTTGTGAGGAGGCACCGCCACATTATGCCTTGAGCCTCACTCAGTTCCCTTCCCTCTCGGCTGTCTTGTGGGAAGCCTCAGACACTGGTGTGGTACTTACAGGGCTCTGGTCCACCTGGCTGATCCTCACTTGAGATTCTTCATGTCCATCTTAGATTTAGTGCTGATTCAACTGAGAGGCAGTTTCTTCTGTGGATCCCTTTACGGGCATCTGTTCAGGCAGATCTCTGGACATGCCTTTATTGATTGAGGAGCCCCCTCCGCGCTTCTCCTTTTCATGGTCCTCTGGTGCCCTCTGCTGCTGCACACCCATTCTTGGTCCTCTGCACTCTCTGCTCAAACCACACACGGGAATCGCCTTGGACAGACCATCTCATGGTAATATTTAATATAGCAGAGGTGCATACATGCAGTGATGTTAGTTGCATTTTACCTACCTGCCATAAGTAGAAATTAGCTACAACGACCTTCAACAGTAAATTTCAGGACTCCCATTAAATAAGCAAGCAACTTTAAGGCGCTAAAGGACGTGGATAACATTTTGACTGAATTTAAGACACTGCTAACTGGAACGCTAGAACACATACCCTCTGAAGAAGCAAAATAGTAAAGAGATAAATACAAGCATGTCCTTGGTTCACTCCAGTCCTCAGCGAAAAAAAAGGGAAATTGACAAAACTAGAAAGGACATGGTGTAAAACTTATAATTATCTACATAAGCTAAAAACCTGTGCAAGAAAGCAGTGGGACTTCTTAATAACCTGGCCTCCACAAATAGCAGTGTCAGTCCCTCACAAGAGCTGGTGGATACTCTACTCTCCTTTTCCCGCAATAAAGTGAGAAACACTAGAGAAAACCTTAATCTTGGCACTTAGCGTCAAGAATAACTCAACTACACCAATGACAGCTTATACAACCATAAACCTGCCCTTTCCACCTGTATATCCCTCCCAGAAGAGGAATGCATCAAACTAACAACCCATGGGAAACAGTCTGGCTTGTAATAAGATGTCTGCCCTGTAGCAGATTAAAAACCTAGAGTCAGCCTGTCACTCTTACCACTACACACATACTTACTCAAGTCTAGCAAAGTTCCCTCACTTTTTAAAGCTGCTGTTACTAGTCCTTCGTTAAAAAATCCACCCCTGAATCCTGAAGACCCTGTTCCTTTTTGACTGAGATCAACGCTAACATGTATTACAAAGCTCCTGGAAAAAGCAGCCACTACCCAGCTTTAAACTTTAGTTGAAGAAAATAATTTGCTAGAGACCGCACTAGCAGGTTTAGGGCAGGGTTTGGTACAGAATCAGTGATTACCTTGGTCAGCGATGGCCTTAGAATGAAGCCGAGGTTAAGGAGCTGTTCTATTCTAGGACCACTCTTTTACGTCATAGACCACAGGCTAGTTTTCAAAACATATAGAAAGCCGAGCCATCAAGGAAACTGCTCTTCAGTGGATAATAAAATCCTTTATCGTAAATAGAACCCAATAGTCCAATTAGGAACTTTCACATCGGTACTTTTGCCTTTATTATGGAGAGTCATGCAAGGGTCCTCTTTGTCCCCACTATGTTTTATTCTTTACGTCAGGGCTTTAAGTGGGCCGGGTCTCACCGGTGCTGAGCACCGGCAGTTTTTTAAAGGGGGCCTCGAAACGGGTCTCTATCGGGTTCTGTTTTGTGCCCTGGCACAGGTGGTCCGTCTTTCCGGACTGCAGTGACAGCAGGCACATCAACGTGCGCATGCTCACACAGCTTACTTCTCACTAGTGGAGAAGTTACGGCATGATATCTTGCCAGGTGAGCGTTGTAGGGGAAGAGGAATCCTTTAAAGAGAGTCATTTTCACTCTGGATTTGCCTTCTCTTTTTGAAACTCAGGAGCAGCAACATTGTCGTGGTGTCACCAGCAGTGCTTTAAATGGGCCGGTACTCACCGGTCCTGAGTACCGGCACTTGCGAATTTTCTGGCCGTCAGTACCGGCACTTCTCTTTAGCCAGGGAGAGTACCGGTACGCTAATAGACGGCACTGCAGGATCCGGTTAGGTATCTGTTCTAGCACAGGGTAGATGCTGCTCTGCTTCTCAGGAGCTTGTAAGCGCAGTAGCCTTTTGCAGAGTCCCTGCTGGAGATTCCAGCAGCGTCCATTGGAATGCCCTGAGACTGCAGGGGTCTGAGAGGACTTGCCTTGCGTCATGCTGTGATTAACAGTGCAGGGCCTGGACAGACCCTGCACCGTCGATCAGGGACACAATGACCATTCAGCTGAAAGTGGTTTAGCCTCCTCCCCCTGCCCCACCCCGCCCCTCTCCATCAGGTGTGTAAATGATGTCCCTGTGTTCACCATCACACTGTGTTTGACAGTGGAGGGCCCATTTAGGCCCTATGCTGTTAATCAGGTTGACACTATTGTGTGCATTTGGGCACACACAGGCATGGAGGCAGCACACTGACAGTGGCAATTTAGAAAGCCATGGGAGGCAAGGAGTTTAAAATGGCTTTAATCCCACCTGAGACTTTGTGTGAGTGTTTTTTTTATATGTCTGTGTGCTTGCCTACTTGTGTGTGCCTGTTTTTGTGTGTGAGAAAAGTGAGAGGAAGAGGAAGAGAATCAGGACACTCTCAGGAGATATTTTAAAGGGAATGTGTGGTGTGTGTGGGCGCGCGCACACACACGCTTGAGAGTATATAGTATTGTGCCAAACAACAACAAATAACAGTATGGCATTAAGAAGCAGAAAATATTACAAAACAAGGAACTGTTAACGTACCATCCTGTTTGGCTTTCATTTTGTGTAAAGAGTTAACCTGTTTTGTTTACATAAACGCATTTCTCATGTGTTTTGATATGTGCTGTAACTAGTACAGAAGTCATTATGTATCATCATATCTTGCTCTTAGCCCCGCCCCTAGCCCTGCCCACTTGCCACACCTCTGGCTCATATTAATGAGTACCTGCACTTATTTTTTCCCATTTAAAGCACTGGTCGCCAGGGCTTTAAGTCGAAGCTTTTTCAATATTATATACAAGCCATAGTTGCTGCTTATTTATCTTAAGCAACTAACAACCATTGACAAAGCCAATAGTCCTGACTTGTAGGTATGATGTTACTTGTTGTATCATATACCTGGAGGCAATGACAGAAACAGCAAAATACAAGTCGGGCGGCACACTATTCTAAGCACAGATTTTTAACTTATGTGTTTTCAAGCCACACCCTTAATTACATTGGCCACGCCCCTTTGAGAGACCCCCCAATTTTTTCATCCCACTTAAAGCCCTGCTTTACGTTCAACCCCTGGAATTGCTTTTAAAACACTTTAATGTGGATGCCTACCTTTATGATGATAATGATGCTACACAAATAAAAACCAACTTCAAAGATGATACTGGAAATCCAATGTGAAGCTTAACTGGCACTTCAGAACTGGTATGTACCGTGAGGAGAAGAAAGTAAAAAAACAAACAAACAAAAAAAACAGTTACACCTATCCAAGCCAGAAATACTTCTGGTTCACAATACAGTTAATCATTGGGACTCATTGTGGACCCCCTCGATGGGTGAATGCCAAAAGCCTGTATCTACTGTTAAGGACCTTGATAAGTCATCAGTATTATCAAGAGCTAGCTAGATACGAGTTCTCTGGTCCATTTTTCCTTCCTTTCGCCAACAGAATCATGGCAGCCAATACCTTTGTCCAGTCCTGAACAGACTACGGAAACTCAGATTATCTTGTTTTACCAAAGAAAAGCATCCTTCACCTTATGGCAACACATCACTGTTTATTTTGTGATACAACTCGAGGGCGCTGGTTTCCTGGCTGTCCAAATCTTGGTTGTTAACGTTGCTTCCCCTACTGCCTTTCCCACATCATGCTGCCACTCATTGCTATGGAAATTCTTAAAATGTGCTTAGTCGAGGCAGTTGGAAAGTAAAAACCAATCCGTATTTGTAAAGCGTGAACTACTCACCCTTACGGGTCTCAAGGCGCTGGGGGCCATCGTGGAAATTAAGTGAGCTATTGCCCAGAGTCACATGGTGCTGAGCTGCCGCCGGAGCCGGGGATCGAACCGTGAGCCCTGTGCTCCGAAGTCAGATGCCCTGGCCGCTGCACCACACCTCTCTCCACTGCCATTTTCCTCAAGCCATGCCCTTGATATGATTAGGAACAGCCAGCAATTTCAGAACTGAACCAATGTAGAGATATAATTATAAGCATGTTCTAAATTAACATTTCGACCATGAGAAGTGGTTTCTTCAGATATAAAGAAGTGAATAACATCCTAAATTACAAAGATGTTGTGAATTTAATTTTTTCTTTCTTTTACACCAATGTAAACCATGCATCGTATTGTTGTTAGCAGTAACATATTTGTTTTGAAAATGCCAAAGTGACTTTACGTGCTATATATGCCCATACTGCGACAATCAGAAAACAAGAGTGGAGTATTGAAACGTTTAGTGGTTCCTTGCGCAACCTTTAACGTCCGTCGGAGGCAATTCTTACAATTTGTTAAAATTAGTGACACGGCCTGAGAAATATGGACAGAATTCCCACAGACGCCCCCAGCCATGGAAGGACTTCTAGACCGGGTAGAAGGGCCTATATAGGATCTACAATATACAAAGCCCTCAAGGAAGACCGAATGAAAACCCCACTAAGGGCAAGGCTGAAATGGGGGGAGAGATTAGAGGAACTCCTTTCGGGCGTGGAGTAGAGGTGGGCTTGTGCACTAGTTCAAACTAAAGCCAGTAATCGAGATTCAAGGTGATTTATTTTAACGTCCCGCATCCTGTGTACCTAACCCCCTCGAGACTGCACAACATTTTTACCCAGGAATCTCCTGCTTGACCCAAGGGTGGGAATAGCTCTGCCACCTTTCTGCACATGATGTGGAACTGCATGCTTACTGGTAAGAAATTGTGATGATCCTTGAAAGTGTGACCTGCATAAAGCTAGAAATAAATGTGAAGCAATGTGTGCTAGGGCTCACACCGAAACCCAAAAAGTGTAAAATACCACTCAACTTTGCTGCATTGGGATTGATCTTGGGAAAGAGACGAATAGTAATTCATTGGCTGTCGCTGAGGGCACCCATGAGCGACACCTGGCTGAAAGACATGTCCAAATGGGCACTGGCAGAAGAGCAGCTCTTGAGAGAGGTCCGGATGATGACAAAGCATTCGATGACATTGCAAGGAGGGGGTAAATGATAAATTTGCTTAATACAGATGAGTAGCGAACAGCCTGAGAATCCATACAGTCTTTACTAAAATCTGACTTGCGCAACAAGGGCATCACTTGGCCATACCTGCAGGCCACACCGCAAGGCAGGTTGGGGAGGGTGTGGGAAGCACAAGAAAAGGTGGGTGCAAACTGACCATTATTGATCTTGGTTTAGCCGCACTTGTCCATGATGGAGAGTGAGCCCTGATGCACAATTCGACACAGTTGGAGGTTCGGGAAGCTGATAATTCATGCCATTATAAGTGTGTCAACATGCATGAAAATCCAATTAACATACTCTGCACTCCTATGATCAAGCCATAAGTCTCTCTGGCTATCTTCCTTCTCTCCCGGCCACCTACACTGGTTGTGAATTTTTATGGGGAGGGGGCGGGAGGGAAAGGTACCAACTTGCTGGATTGATGACAATGTGCGTGAGACGATTGTGCATCAGTGATCATTTAGGTCCATCTGCCATGATTTATGTACTGTGTTTGTTGTAATATAAAATGTTAATAAAAAAGATATATTAAAAAAAAGAAACATTTATTGGTTGTGGCAGTGTCAAGGCGGGTCATGAAATAAACTCATGGAGCAAATAACTAATTTGTAGACTAAAAAAAGTACTCTGGAACAAATAATATCTAACTTTATTTAAGGGTTCAGCAGTGGCCATGGGCAGATGGGACTATTGACTTGGAAAACGACTCAGAGGTTAGGACCCTGAAGTGTCTCTCAGAAGCAATACTGCGTTCAAGAAGATCAATATTTCCAACTATTGTGTCTGCCCTGTAAATGTTTTTTGCAAATTCCAAATCTTGGTAAAGCTTGTTTTTATATTTAATTTTACAAATACACACAGCAAGAGTAAAGTATGAATGAACACATAGTTGTGTAAGTGTGGTACCCCAATTCACAGGAAGAGGAGGCTGAGTCAGGCACTGGGGGTTCTTAACAGACCTGGGAAGATTTCAAATAGGTTGAAACTAGGACACTCAAGAAGGAGGCAAAGCTATTTTGTTTCTGAATATAAAATCATTGCCTGCTTCCTTGCAGAACGTGGCAGCATACCCAATATTTAGAGATGCAAAAAGGAAAGTACATCTTAAGATTCTATGGTTTTACATATTAATATTTTCTGACATTTACCTAGCCCTCACCAAGACTGAACAGTAGATAAATCGAACCTCATGTGACAAATCAAACAAATTTAACATTGAAAAACACACAAATTTAACCCTGAAACACATACAAATTTCACTTCATCGTGTAATAAAAATAGAAACTTTGTCAGATTTGTCTGGAGCATTCAGGTTTCTGGTAACACATTATGCCTAGGTCATAACCCATCATGTGATGACGTCAGAGAAAGAATTGTTTATGGTCATCAGTCTGAGGAGGGTTTGAAAGTAATTTGCAAGCAGTATGAAGTCCAGCATTCTATAATGTGAAAGATTATCTACAAATGGAGAAAGTTCAAGATGATTGCTAATCAACCCAAGGGTACGCACCCCAATAAATTCACCCCAAGATCTGACTGCATGATGCTCCTAAGGGTTGCAAAGAACCCCAAAGCGACATCCAGGAATCCACTGGTCTCGGTCTGTAAGGTAAACGATGGAATTTATGATTCTACCATTAAGGAAAGACATAGCGTTTGTGGAAGAGTAGTCAGCAGAAAACTCTTTCCAAAAAGAACAATGCTGCAAAGCTTAGGTTTGAAAAGACTTCTGGGAAAATGTCCTCTGAGCAGACTACGATGAGTTGTCTATCTGTAATAATGATCAATAAGTGTGGCGAAATCCTAAAAGCTGCATATTAACAGGTGTGATGATTTGATTTGCAGCTGCAGGAGCTGAATGCCTTACAGCAATTGAGTACACCATAAATTCATCAATATATAAGCACATTTAGAAGGACAATTTCATACCATCTGCCCAGCAGCTAACTAAAGCTTAGAAAATAGTGGATCATGCAAAGAGGACAATGATCCAAAACACACCAGTAAAACTGAGAAACAAATGATTTTGGATTTTGGAATGACCAACTAAAAGACTGGACCTCATTCGTTCTAAGTGATGTGAGGGACTAACACTTACGGGAAACATTTACTTCAAAGTATAACTGCCAATATGGCTAAATTTCAACCGTCTTGTGATAAATTTATCTTGCAAAATAGCAACTCCAAAATGAACAGGGAAGTTCTACAGAGCTGTAGGAAGTCGGGGGGAATGGCAGTCCCAGACATAAAAACCTATTTCAAGGGCACACAACTGCGCATTACTTTCAAGTGATCCCTCCGTCAAACAGAAAAACAATGGTTCATTTGGAAAATTAACCTAATGGGTAGACCACAGTGGGATCTTAGGGGGTCATTACGATAACCGGCGGACCGTCCGCTGGTTTTCCGCCGGTCACACAGGTGACCAGGCGGAAAAGGGCACTAATATGGTGGCGGTGTCTGCAAGACACCGCCATCCATATTAGGATGGTTGCGGAGAGCAGCCTTTCCATGGCGGAAACGCCGCCATGGAAAGGCATACGGTCTTCGCTATTGGGGGCCCGTTGCGGGCCCCCAGAGTTTTGGGGGCGGTGGGGGGTGCACATGGGGGGTACCTAGGGTACCCCGCTGCATTGGCATGTACAAGGTGGCAGGCACCTCGCGGTGCCTGTCACCTTGTGCATGCCAATGCACGACGTGCATTCCCAGCATTGTGGCGGGCGGTGCTGTGAACACCGCCCGCCACAATGTTGGGAATAGGGGATGCCACCGCCACCGTGGCATCCTAATACTCGCGGCGGGACCGCCGCTCCTATGGCGGACGGTCCCATTCACCGCTACGGTGGCGGGCGGACTTTGTCCGCCCGTCATCGTAATGTGCCCCTTAGTTTGGTGAAGGACAGAGCTGGGTGACGAAGTACTCTTGCTTGTTATGTTTCCAAAATGGATAAGTATGCCCAAAGTAACCAAAAGATTTTTTTATTATTATTTTTCTTCTAGTAGTCCAGAGCAATTCTTCCAGAGGAAAACAAAGAAAACTGCCAACACGTGTTTCGGCCCCTCTCAGCGCGCAGGCCTGGGCCTTCCTTACGACTCGTAATATAAAGTACATTTGTGACATTGGATAGAAGAGAAACCCACAAGTGATCGTGTCATTGGCATGAAGGCAAGAAAACAGGAAGAAAGAAGGGGAAGAAAGAACGAGAAATCCAAGGTGGAATCATGAAAACCCAATCCAAAGAAAAAACTGTTATAGTTCAACAAAGAATTTCATTATCAATGCATTAGTAAAGTCGTGAACATTCCATGTAAAGTCACAAATCCCATTGGTCATTCGGCAAATATCACAGTACCCAAAACAAATCAAAGGGCAACCATTAATTTTGGTCAGCAAACATCATAATATCATATTCAGAAAAAGAGCATATGAAAAGGTTATTAAATGTACAATATAGTAGTAGCAATGTAGAGTAGCTAAAGAAGGAGCATGTGGTAAAATAATGTAAATACGATTCACAGCATCAAAGCAAATGGTTCATGTTGTCCATTAAAATTTAGAAGTCAATCATTATCAAAGGGAATTATGATTATTAAATAGAAAGGCATCCATATGTACAAAGAAAAAATAAATTGTACATACAAATCTTGGAAAGCGTCAGGGGTACGAAAGAAATTCATAAGCGACATTCCAACATCCGCAGTAAAATAATAACGAAGATACAAATTAGAAAAACAAATATTTTTCTCAGTTGTTTAGAAAATCCTGGTCCTATACTTTGTATCACCGTGCCATTTCGGAGAAAACATGTAGGAATCAATAGAGGTTCTTGTGGCATAAAACTTTATAAACCCATGGGTGCACCACACATTCAATTATTTCATGGAACCTATTGACTGAAAGTATATTCCCAAGGTCAGGGATCCAACAATTATGAGCATAGTGCCCCGAACTCGTGAGTGGTGCCATGGTACCGAAATCGACTGCGTTAATCGTGAGCTGACTAAATCAAGTTCTATGCCCAATCATACACTTGGACAAGAGATGGGGCGTCAAGTAGTTACCACTGTTACCGTAAGGAAATGGTGACACGGGTATGGAATGGTCCTTTGGCCGAAATATGTCAATCTCCTGGAGGTCAAACCATATTATGAGCTCTTTAGCTATCTAAGAGGACAATATTATCTATAAATGGGTGTGTAGCCCAGTAGTAGCTGGGAAACTATTTCCTTGAGAAGTGTGCCAGCGTGTTCACTGATCGGTCTAGCCTGAGGAACCTTCTACGGTCCGTGCGGATTCTGAGTCTATTACAAAAAAGAAAAGATGTCTCAGTCAGGTGAAAGCTGAGGGAATGCCAAACTAATATTTCCATAAGCAATAACGTTTGTCATGTGCGTAACCTAAAATTTAACAACATGAACAAGCACTGACAAGGCCAATAGGTTTGACAGCTAGCCTTTTGGCTTTGGCAATTCTCATATTGTTAAATCGTGGTTTTTGGAACACTTTATTGTTGGGGAAGCAGTTGGGTCCTGATCAATCAAAAAAAACATTGGCTAAAGACAAAAATATTTTTTGTCTAAAAAAAATCACACCTTACAATATACATTACTGGCACTGAAGGGAGGTACTTTGTGTGTGGATTTGCTCCTTTTGAAAGAGTAGCATGCTGTAACTCACAGTGAACTCAGCCAATAGATGAAGTGGGCTGACCCATTGCCCCATGATGTATGCTGCACATGATTTCAGTAAATTCAACAGGTCTTGGCTAATACCAGACCTATAAGCTTCCAGCCTTTTGCCTTTGATAATGCTTTTTTGTAAATCTTTATTACAGAAAGATAGAGAGGGTGAAAAGATAGATAAATAGAGAGGCTTGCAAAGATGTACAGAGAGGGTTGTATAGCTGGATAGAAAGATAGATAGAGTTGCAAAGATGGCTGTAGATAGATAGACTTGTAAAGATAGGTATAGCAAGGGCTGCAAAGATACACATTGATAGAGTTGCAATGATAGACAGGTTTGCAAAAAAAGATATAGATAGGGTCACAGATAGATAACAGATAGATATTTGCAAAAAGACATAGATGGATAGATAGAGGAATATGAGTTGCAAGGATAAATAGGCAAAGAGATATACGAACAGACAGGTAGACAGATAGAAGGGCAGGTATACAGAGAAGTAGATAGACAGGCAGATAGACAAGTTAATAGCTAGAAAAGTAGATAAACCGACGGTTAGCTAGATAGACAGACTGATAGCAAGGTTAATAACTAGATAGACAGGTTGATAAGTAGATAGATAGATAGACAGAAAGATAGACAGATAGATAGATAATTGGAATAAACGTCACATCTTCAATTAGTAATATAATAGCTAAATGTCTTACTGTAGCTAAATGTCTAAATATGCACGACACACAAGAACACTGAAATCAAACTAGAAAGCCATACAAGCAGGATATACATACTGAATTGGTTTAACCCTTTCGGTGCCCGTGACGGAATGGTCCCATCATGAGTACCAGTGCTCCTGTGCGCATGACGGAACCATTCCGTCATGTGCACAGGCGCACTAAATCCCTCTGCTGCAAACAGTAGAAGGATTTCCTTTTTTGGGGGGCCTCAGGAGGTGGGGAAAAGCTTCCCCAACCTCCCAAGCCTTTTTTTTCCCAATGTAATGACGATCGCATGCATGGCACGCTGTCGTCATTACATTGAAAATGAAACTGAAACTTAGTTTCAGTTTCAATGTTTCAGTGCTTGTGGGGCTATCTCAGCCCCCGAGCACCGAAACACATGGGAGAGGTATCGTTGGAAAGGCGAGAATCTCCCCGTTCCAATGGTACCCTTCCCTAGTTGATCCCTGCTTGGAGATTGCCCCAGGAGGGCGATACCCAAGAAGATATCCACCCACTAGGCACCAGGGAGGGGGGAGCGGCTCCTTGGGCAAGGGCCTTTGCTCCCCTCATTGAAATATGGCATAACCAGTTTTTTGCCCCCCCTGGTGGGCAGATGGGGGCAGTAGCCCCTGATCTGTCCCCCCGAGGGGCAGAAAGCACCCTAGACACCAGGGATTTTGTTTTTTTATAGGCCAGGGGTGGGGGCTGCCCAGGATGGGCATGCGAATGCCCCCACCCTTTCTCGCAATAAATGCTAAAGCCTTTCTGCCCCCACCAGGAGGCAGATGGGGGCAATAGCCCCTGATATGTCCCCCAGGGGGTGGGGGGGCAGAAAGCCCACTAGGCACCAGGGATCTTTTTTTGTACGTAGAGGTAGGGGCTACCCAGAATGGGCATGCTAATGCCCCCAACCCCCAAAAAAATTGCCACAGTCTTTTGCGAGGCAGATGGGGGCAACAGCCCCTTATCTTCCCCCCCGGGGGGGCAAAAAGCCCACTAGGCACCAGGGATAATTCTTTTTCTAAAGTTCAGGGGTGGGGGCTGCCTAGAATGGGCATGCCAATGCCCCCACACCCCAAACCAAAATGCAAGTCTTTCTGTCCCCCCAGGAGGCAGATAGGGGCAGTAGCCCCTGATCTGACCTGGGGGGGTGGGGGGGCAGAAATCCCACTAGGCACCAGGGATTATTTTTTTTTTTAATACTTTTTTTGGGGGTGGGGGCATTTGCATGCCCATTCTGGGCAGCACACACCCCCAAAAAAAATTGCCACCGGCTTTCTGCCCCCCGGGAGAAAGATGGGGGCAATAGCCCCTTATCTGCCCCCTGGTGGGCAGAAAGCCCACTAGGCACCAGGGATTTTTTCTTCAAAGTTCAGGGGTGGGGGCTGCCCAGAATGGGCATACCAATGCCCCCACCCCCCTAAATAATAGTCAAAGTCTTTCTGCCCCCCTTGGGTGCATATCAGGGCAATAGCCCCCGATCTACCCCCCCAGGCAGCAGAAACCCCACTAGGCACTGACCTTTTTTTGCAATGTGCCTAGGTGTGTATTTTGGGCCCTAGCGCAGCCGGCACCTAGCGAAACCTAGCAAACCTGTACATTTTTGAAAACTAGACACCAAGGGGAATCTAGGACTTGTGGGCCTCTCGCCAGGTTCCGTTACCCAGAATCCCTTGCAAACCTCAAACTTAGTAAAAACAAAAACACATTTTCCTCACATTCCTTTGATGGAAAGTTCTGGAACCTAAGGGGAGCAACAAACTTCCAACAACCCAGTATTCCCCCAAGTCTCCCGATAAAAATGGAATCTCACTTGTGTGGGTAGGCCTAGTACCCGCGACAGGAAACGGCCCAAAACACAATGTGGACACATCACATTTTTCCGGTGAAAACGAACCCTTTTTTGGCAATGTGCCTAGCTGTGGATTTTGGACCCTAGCTCAGCCGGCACCTAAGGAAACCTAGCAAACCTATGCATTTTTGAAAACTAGACACCCAGGGGAATCCAGAATGTGGTGACTCGTGTGGCTCTCAACAGGTTCTGTTACCCAGAATCCCTTGCAAACCTCAAACTTTGTAAAGAAAAAAACACATTTTCCTCACATTTCTGTGATGGACAGCTCTGGAATCTGCGCGGATCCACAAACTTCCACCTACTCAGCATACCCCAAAGTCTCTAGATTAAAATGGTACCTAACTTGTGTGGGTAGGCCCAGTACCCGCGACAGGAAACGGCCCAAAACACAACGTGGACACATCACATTTTTCCGGTGAAAACTGACCCTTTTTTGAAATGTACCTAGCTGTGGATATTGGGCTCTAGATCAGCCGGGGGAATCCAGTATGGGGTGACTTGTGTAACTCTCACATGGTTCTGTTACCCAGAATCCCTTGCAAACCTCAAACTTTGGGAATAAAAACACATTTTCCTCATATTTCTATGATGGAAAGTTCTGGAATTTAAGGGCGGCAACAAACTTCCACCAACCCAGCATTCCCCTAACTCTCCCAATAAAAATGGTACCTTACTTGTGTGGGTAGGCCGAGTGCCCGTGTCAGGAAACAGCCCAAAATGTACTGTGGAGACTTCAAAAATATTGATTACAAAAAAAACCTTGTTTTGCGAGGGAGTCAGCTGCGATTTTTATCTCGGGCTCGGCGGCCATCTAGGGAAACCTACCAATCCCAGACATTTCTGAGAACTAGACACCCAGGAAATCCAGGGGGTGTGACTTGCGTAGATTCCCCAACGTTTTCCTACCCAAAATCACCTGCAAACCTCAAATTTAGCTAAAACAAATCACATTTTCCTTACATTTCTGTGTGGGATCACCGCGCTGGCAAAAATGTCCTACCACCCAGCGTTCCCCTTGGTCTCTCGATAAAAATGATACCATACTTGTGTGGGTGTTTAATGCAGAATTGCCAAAAAACGTATTTTTAAAAAATATAGCGCTTAGAGTTCGCTGTGCTATACCCTCAATCCCTATGCTTTTCGCCCTTCCCAGTCGCAGGCCCTTGGCCCACTCACACAAGTAAGGTATCATTTTACTCGAGACTGGTGGGGAACGCTGAGTGGTAGGACATGTGTGCCGGCGCGGTGATTCCAGCCAGATATGTGAGGAAAATTTGATTTTTTTCAGCTACATTTGAGGTTTGCAGGGGATTCTGGGTAGGAAACCGTTGGGGGATCCATGCAAGTCACACCTCCCTGGACTCTCCTGGTTGTCTAGTTTTCAGAAATGTGCGGGTTTGGTAGGTTTCCCCAGATGGCCGCCGAGCCCGGGACAAAAAACGCAGGTGGCCCCCTTGCAAAACCAGGTAGTTGTGTGATAGATAAATTTTTATGTTTCCACAATACGTTTTGGGCCCTTCCCTGCCGCGGATACTTGGCCCACCCACAGAAGTGAGGTACCATTTTTATCGGGAGACCTGAGGGAACGCTGGGTGGTAGGAAATTTGTGTCAGCCCGGTGATCCCACAACTTTCCCACACAGAAATGTGAGAAAAATGTCATTTTTTCCAGCTAAATTTGAGGTTTGCAGGAGATTCTGGGTAGGAAAACGTAGGGGGATCCATGCTAGCTACACCTCCCTGGACTCCACCGGGTGTCTAGCTTCCAGAAATGTGTGGGTTTGGTAGGTTTCCCCAGATGGCTGCAGAGCCCGGGATCAAAAATGCAGGTGACTCACTCAGAAAACAAGGTCTTTTTGTAATCGATACTTTTGAAGTCTCCACAGTACGTTTTGGGCCAATCCCTGTAGCAGGAACTAGGCCTACCCACCCAAGTGAGGTACCATTTTTATCGGAGACTTTGGGAAATGCTGGGTGTATAGAAGTTTGTGGATACATGCAGATTCCAGAACTTTCCATCACAGAAATGTGAGTAAAATTTGTTTTCTTTTTACAAAGTTTGAGGTTTACAAGAGAATTTGGGTAACAGAACGTAGTGAGAGCCACACAAGTCACCCTATCCTGGATCCCCCCGGTGTATAGTTTTCAAAAATGTATAGGTGTGCTAGGTTTCCCTAGGTGCCGGCTGAGCTAGGGTCCATAATTCATAGCTAGGCTCATTGCAAAAAAAAGTCAGTTTTCACTGGAAAAATGTGATGTGTCCACGTTGCGTGTTGGGCCGTTTCCTGTCGCAGGCACTAGGCCTACCCACACAAGTGAGGTAGCATTTTTATTGGAAGACTATGGGGAACACAGAATAGTAGAATAAGTGTTACTACCAATTGGCTTTCTTGCATTTCTGCCTTCCAAATGTAAGACAATTTATAAAAAAGAAGTCATTTTGAAAAATGACCTCTAATTCACATGCTTGTATGGGTACCCACAATTTTGGAGATGTGCAAATAACCTCTGCTTCTAAACTCTATATTTTGTTCTCATTTCGGAAATATATAGGTTTCCTTGGTACCTATTTTTCATTCTTTATATTTTACCAAATGAATTGATGTATACCCGGTACACAATGAAAAACCATTGCAAGACGCAGCTCAGTTATTGGCTCTGGGTTACTCGGGTTCTTGGTGAACCTACAAGTCCTATATATTCTCGCAATCAGAAGGGCCCAGCAGATGTAACGGTATATTGCTTTTAAAAATCTGTAATACTTAGAAGAAGTTACAGCTGAAAACGTTGGCACAAATGGCTGTTTTTTCAACTCAATTTCAATATTTTATATTTTCAACTGTTAGTTTCTATAAATAAAAACCTTGAAGGATCTACACAAATGACCCCTTACTGAATTCAGAATTTTATCCAGTTTTCATAAATGTATAGCTTTCCGGGATCCATTATTGCTTTTATACCCATTTCTACCATTAACTGAAAGGAGGTTGAAAGCAGAAAAAATAGCAGAAATAGGCTATGTCCCAGTCAAATGCCAAAACTACGTAAAAAAGTTTGGTTTTCTGACAAAAGTCTTCCTGTCCCTGAAAGCTGAGAAGATGGTGATTTCAGCACCACAAACCGTTTGTTCATACCACTTGCAGGGAAAAAAACAGACGCTTTCTTCTGCAACACTTTTTTCCCATTTAAAAATAAAAAAAAAGCAATTTAGCTGTATTTTGGCTAATTTTTGGGTCCCCTCAAGGGGAGACCACAAAGCCTGGGTACCTTTAGAATCCTCAAGAAATTGAAAGAAAAGGACACAAATTTGGCATGGATACCTTACGTGGACAAAATGTTACA